>OZ025241.1:85709727-85967227 GCA_964019155.1 Osedax fenrisi | reverse complement strand
AAGATGTGATTTCGAGAACATCACAGTTAACGAAATCATTAGAGATAGAATCATAAACGGAATGAAAAATGACCAACTAAGAAAACAGTTGATAACAAGAGAACAATTTGCTTGCGAAAATCTGATAAGAATATGCCGAGCTGAAGAACAGTGTAATGAACAGAGTAACACTTTAGGAAACAAAGACACAATACATTTTATAAGAAACAAGAAACCTTACAAAAATACAAAACCTATAAAAGAAGGAAAATGTAGATACTGTGGGAAATCCCATCCCTTCAAAAAAGAATTATGCCCGGCATATGGAAAGACATGTGGAAAGTGTTCGAAGAACAACCATTTCTCATCAATGTGTAAATCTGAAGGAAATGGAACCGTACGAAACATATTAAGTCTACGGGCTAATATAAACGATGTACATACAGTAGAAAAATTACCAAAATGCGAGACAGTAACATTAAAAACAGAATAGGGGTCGAGTGTGAAATTTCAAATAGATAATGGTGCATCTGTAAATATAATACCGTTATCAGTGTATCAGAAAGCGAGCAAAGATTACAAGAATGAGAACATAAAAGAATCTAAAACAAAAAATATCACGACATTTGAAGGCACAGTCTGGAACATAAAAGGAGAAGTGATAATCCGAGTTCACAGAAGAACTAAGAACTACCAAATACGACTAGTTATAGTTGATGGAGATCAATTCCACTATATTTTAGGAAGAGCAGCAAGCATTGAATTACAATGTATCAAGATACTTGATAATGATGAACTCTACAAAGTCAACTAAATCGAAGAGGAACTTGACATGAAAAAATAAGTCGTATGTTTCCTGAAGTATTTGATGACAAAGTTGGCTTATTAAAAGGAACATACCACATGAAAATTAATAAGGAAATTGAACCTGTTAAACATGCACAGCGCACAGTATCCGTCCCACTAAGGGAAAAAGTGAAGGACAAACTTCAGGAACTAGATGAGCAAGGAATAATCACGAAAGTAACATAACCTACAGAATGGAGTTCATCTATGGTGGTGAAAGTAAAGAATTCTGGGGACATTAGGATCTGTTTGGATCCAAAGGATTTAAACAAAGCCATACACAGAGAACATTACCCGTTACCGGTTATCGAAGATATTGCTACAAGAATGAACAACGCGAAAATATTCTCCATATTCGACGTAAAAATTGGATTTTGGCACATAGAAATGGATAAGAAATCATCTATGTTAACAACTTTCAATACGCCATATGGAAGGTACCGATGGAAAAGATTACCGTTCGGTATATCCTCAGCTCCTGAAATATTCCAAATGAGAATGAATGAAATCATCGAAGGTCTTGAAGGAGTCGAAGTCGTAGCTGATGACTTCCTCATCATAGGTCGTGGACAAAATATGGAAGAAGGAATTAAAGATCACGATGCAAACATGCTAAAGTTTTTTACAAAGATGTAAAGAAAACTCACTGCATCTAAAACCTGATAAAGTTCAATTAAGACAAAAAGAAATCAATTACATTGGACATACTACGACAACTCAAGGAATTAAAGTTGGGGAAGGAAAAGTGGAAGCTATACAGAAGATGCAAACCCCAAAGGATGTCACAGGAGTCAAAAGAATTCTTGGAATGTGTCAGTACTTAACAAAATTCTTACCAAATTTTAGCGATAAGACAAAAGCATTAAGAAAACTGACGGAGAAGAAACAGCTTTGGAAATGGAAAGAATCGGAAGAGAAAGAACTAAACTTGATAAAAGAAGCAATCACAAAGACACCTGTACTCACATATTATGATGTAAATAAAGCAACGACTATAAAATGTGATGCATCACAAAGTGGATTAGGTGGTGTTCTTTTACAAGATGACCAACCGATAGCATACATATCAAGAGCATTAACCAAAACGGAAACTAGATATGCTTAGATAGAAAAGGAGTTGTTGGCAATTGTTTTTTTCATGTGAAAAGTTTCACAAATACATTTATGGGAAGCAAGATATAAAGGTAGACAGTGATCATAAACCACTGGAAAGGATTTTCCAGAAAGAATTAAACGATATATCACTGCGAATGCAAAGAATGCGGTTAAAATTACAATGATATGACCTGGAAGTAAACTACAGACCTGGTAGGGAACTACTACTGGCGAATGCACTAAGCAGAGCCTACATCGAAGAAACAAATACTAAAGAAGAGCAAATAAACACATTACATGTACTGTCACAAACTATGTCTAGCTTGGCAATATCCAAAGAAAGACTAGCAAGGTTTGTGAAGGAAACGGAAAAAGACGAAAACTTAAAGAAACTAAAAGAGATAACAGAGAAAGGGTGGCCAGAGAAAAAGAAAATACCGAAAAAATTAGAAATATACTACTCAGTGAGGAATGATATAACGGAGCAAGGGGGACTACTGTACAAATATAGCCGACTAATAGTTCCGGAATCTTTACGAGACGAGTTTATGGTACTGGCACATCAGTCACATGGAGGAATAGGTGTATGCCTCAGGCGTATGAGAGAATCTATATACTGGCCAGGAATGACGACATGCATGAAACAAAAAATAAGAGACTGCGAGACATGCAAGAAATATCAAGAGTCTCAGTTAATAAAAAATCCATTAATATCACATGATATAGGTTCGACACCATGGTCGAAGATCGGAGTGGATCTGTGCTATCTAAATGACAGAACTCTCCTAGTAGTAACTGATTACTATTCAAACTATCTAACAGTCAGGAGAATATCTAACCAATACACTCAGAATGTTACAAATGAGCTATTGGGCATATTTGCAACTCGTGATCTTCCAGAAACTATAATTTGTGACAATGGCCCACAATTTAGAGATACATTCTATGATTTCGCTAGGGAATACGATATAAACGTAACGACAACCAGTCCGTATTTCCCTCAAAGTAATGGTAAAGCAGAGAATGCGGTGAAAACAATTAAGATGATGTTTAAAAAATCCAGGGAGGAAAAAATATCAGAGCAGATGGCTCTGTTAAATTTCAATAACACACCGAGTGAAGGAAAAGTCCATCCCAAAGACTCTTCGGAAGGAGATGCAGGACGATGTTACCCATCACAAAGACGATGCTTCAAACTCGACACGAAGCAGAGAAAGAGAAAGAGTTAATAAAGAAAGGCAAAGACAAACAAGCTTTCTACTTTAACAAAGACTTGAAACTTTCACCAGAATTCGAAGAGGGAGAGGCTATCAGAATAAAAAGACCTCGAGAAGAGGGTTGGACTAAATGGAAGTGTCTAGGTGAAGTGGCCCCAAGGTCACATATCGTAGAGATCGAAAACAAAATGTATAGAAGAAATGTCCGAGATATAAGGAAGGATGAAACCGGCAACAACAAAGAAGCCGTGAGTGACTTAACAAAGGAAGACTCACCAAATCTAGATGTCGAGCCACTAAGAAGGTCGACAAGAATCACGAATATTCCTTCTAGGTTCTTGTAGGAGTAATAACTCCCCAAACAATTTGTACATATTAGAATATTCAATCTCACACTTTTCTTGTCTATTCTTCTCATTAGATAATATCATTATAATATGAATTATATACTTATTCATACACCTAATCATATCATTATTACATACATATTATCGCACGCATTATTAATACACTATATTTACTGTAGAGTCACCATTAGAGCTAGTTAGTGTTAAGTGGTGATACTAAAGGAAGAGAGATGTAACGTTCTCGGCTTCCCTATATTATATGAACTCATAAAGTTCATATACAAACAAAGTGAACTCTGGGAGTCACTTACTAATAACGTAAACTACTATCATATCCTAGAATAACTATATAGATTTATAACTAAACATATAAAAGCCTAGCCAGCCGACCGATAAAGGTAAGCCACAGTTAAAACTCTAGCTAACGTTATAATATATATATATATATATATATATATATATATATATATATATATATATATACGTTAGTTAGGCTTATACTAGAATAAATGTAATACTTTTATGTTATGAATAATTAAATTACAAATAAACTAAGATGAAAGAGAAGATACAACTTTACCTAAAGTTCTCATTACACCTATATGTATTGGTTCTATATGATTGTATTTCGTTTGTCCGGGAATCAAGAATCCCGAAATAAGCAAAGAATGTAATACTAAATTTAAAAGTTTACTTTAATTATGAGAGAAGTAAATAAATAAGAGACATATTTCAATACATTGATTTATAATGGAATTTTAAAAAAATCGATTGAAAGTTTGTTTACATTTTGAATTATAATTCATTTATAATTATTTAATTACAATATTCATTTCACGAGTTACCAACATATTGACCTATATTGACCTATATATTGACCTATGTGCTTATCCTTGGACGGATCTGTATATCTCAATATCTCAACTTCTTAACCTGTACCGTGTATTACTATAGTAAACCCTATAGATAATGCCGTATTACATCCGCGCACATAAGCACACACCTCCCATCACAGCTATACATACGTACGTGCTTACCATTACACATACTCTTGATAACGTGCTGACGAGTATGTGCGCAAACATCGAAAAGTCAGATATATTATTCACATTAGGAAGTTGTATTCGAAAATTTGGATGTATTATAATGTTCATATTGTATCATCGAAATATATCGATACAAGTTCACCGACATATATTGTGTATATTATGTATATATTTACATGTGTAAATAGATATTTATCCGATTCAAGTTAATACATGTGTTATAACCTCACAGATATCTACAATGTGTAATCTATTACACAACGCATCGTTGTTTATTAAATGTTGACGGAAATCTACTTTCTTATTATTAAAATATTTATTAATTTTAATAACAAATGTTTTATTTTTTTTGATAATTTTTCATATTTAAAATTAGATAATAAATTACTATAATAATATAAATATCGATACATTAATATATAATCTATGCGTTGTTAAATTTATTAATATGATAAATTACATATTGTTTTCGATTTTGATTATAAGTCAATTAGTACTATGTATTGAACCATGGTTAATACTATTATATAAACACACATATATATACGTATATTTATACATATAATACATACACGGACTCGTTATTTATACTTTTATACGAAATATAAGTAACGGTTTGCTAAGAGTTTTATTTAATAAAGTTTCAGGCTTTAGAAATCCGTTATTTTTAACAGTGATCTATATATGTATATATCGATGCCCATATTTAGCGACACCCGGATGTAATGATACGGTTGACTAATACGTCTACATACGACGTACAGTTGCATGTGTATACATTAAACGTACTGAACATGATGAACATGTCATATTCTTATCCATTTTTAATGTTGTCATTTTATATACTTATTGTCAATGATGATGATGATGATGATAAGGTTTATTAGCACTTATCATAGGTGTGGCCACCCCTCGTAGGTGCATATAACAATATAGAACGAAAACAATAAATAGATAAATAAATAAACAAAACGATAAAATAATATAATTTATAAAAATAGTAATATTGTATGATTAAATAAGTGAATATATTACATCGATGATATGTAAGCTTTGAGGTGTGTAATAAGGGACGGGTGTGAATGGATTGATCTAATAGAGGCAGGGAGGGAATTCCATAGGGATGGAACCATATAACTGAAGGCGCGTTTATGGTATTTCAGGTATGAGACACGAGGGCAAATTAGGGAAATGTCAGCATTTGATCGTAAGGAAGTCAGTGGGCGTCTTAGAGTTAGTAGGGAAGTCAAATAAGGAGGAGAAGTATAATATATTGCTTTATGAGCGAGTGATAGAAGGTGTAGGAGGGAACGTATATATATATATATATATATATATATATATATATATATGATTATTCACTTATAATATGACTTATACCTTAATATGGTAAAAACTAACCGTTTTCTGTAATAATTAGAGCGCCTGTTATACGTTTTTTTAAATATTCTTAATAAATATTTATTTATACAAATAGTTAGAGTGTAACTATATTTCTATTACTGATTATAATTTGAATATATTCTAGTATTATTATGTATTTTATTATTTGCTATACCCCTATTCATATTATGTGGACTACTACATATAGAATACATATTAGGTTTATTTCGAGAGAGTTTAAAGCTAGTTAGTAGAATGTCTATATGTCTACGTAATGTAAATTCTAACTCGCGGGGCCACCTTTTATATGGCCAAATTAGAGCCAATTCGAGTCGCCTAACAGACCGCCCACTGTTGCCCGAGCGTTCTTCTAGGTCGAATAAAGTAAAATAAAACACCACCACAAAATACATCTTACTATTTCGATACGCCCATTGTATTTTTCATATTGTATAGTTTTTACTCTATTTTTAGATATATATATATATATATATATATATATATATCATATACGTCAGTATTATTTTTGTTAGATAGATGTGACCAAAAAGCATAAATTCTTGGTTAGAGTTAAACTCACTGGAAATCGTGACCACGCCCCCTTATTCCTCTTCGTAATATCTCATTACCACGCGCCCCCCCACCTTAACCATTAACCACCACATACAGATCATGTCTATAGACCACTAGTGGTATAACGAGATATATCTATAGTGTAGCTAGCACTAGACGGGTGACATCGTCAACGTTGGCTATTGATGTTAAAGCACGTTCCATAATATATTTACTACTAGTTAACATATTTACTAATTATTATAAATACCAATTTACATTATATATATATTAATTTATATATATTTATATATATATATATATATATATATATATTTATACATATATATTATTTAGAGGCCCCATAGATAATAATGCATAGAATATATATAATATGTTTTGTATTATACATATATGTATGTATATATAAACTTATAATTAATAATAGTTATTTTACTATTATGTATATAAATATATTGTCATATATATTGACATATAAATATTTATCATTATTAATTTTACATACGGTTATGGATACTTATGACTTTTTGAGGGGTCCATTTGTATCCGCTATTTGTATTGTATTTAATAAGAGATTTCAATAAATAAATATTATTATTATTATTATTATTATTGTTATATATATATAATTGCTATTAATATCTGAAATTGAATATGTATAGATCATATTTAAATGTAAATAATTACTAATAATCCCATCAAGAAATAATTATCATATTATAATAATAATTCAATAACAATTAAAGTTTTTAATTTAACAATATCTGTAAATTTCATTATGTATAGAGTATAGATCTATGAACATCTTTGCAAAGGTGTCTAATTACTCGATTATATATATATATATATATATATATATATATATATATATTGTGGCTCAGTGGCTAAGGCGTCAGACACACAAGCAGTAGGACACGGGTTCGACCCTCGTCCGGACCATTAATTAATTTTATAAAATGGGTCTTAAAATATTATTTAGAAGTGATCTTATATAATTGTGTATAAATAAATGATCGGCTCTCGTTAAAACCATGGATGCCGTAACACGAGAGCGGCTTCGAAGGGACATTAGAGCCATATATGGTTATAAGTGAAAACTTCATCTAAGTTCCTGGATGGGATGAAAGGATTCCACCAAATAAAAATAACAATAAAAATACCAATAACAATAACAATAACAATAACAATATATTCATGTTCTCATTACCACAGCTTTTTCTGCAATCGTTGTACGGTCACCTATAAAAACCACGCAATCAAAGAACCCATGACCGACTCGTGCCTCAGCTTCAAGGACTACTGGTCAAATCGCGACTATTGCTTCTCCAATTGTATAGAATACTTCACGCTATTCACGAAACTGGTGCGAGATCTGCCCGATAACCTTAACGATATTTACGCCAAGGTTCGCCGCAAGATGGCGTTGTGTATGCGCTAATTAGTTATATATTAGTTATTAATATTTATTAATAGATTAATATAAATTGCAATATTTGTATATTAACAATATATTTATCTGTATTATATATGTTTATATATTACTAATATATTAATATATCGATATATCAACAAACACGTATGTGTACGCACTCATCCACCGCTGATATCACAGGTTATCTTCGTGAGAGCCTGCCAAAAAGTGGTGGCTCATGTAAAGACCTGTTCCTCTACTATCTCTATCTCTAACGGTTAGTTGTAGTAGTAGTAGTAGTAGTAGTAGTAGTAGTAGATGGTGATATAGTATATATAATGATTTATATCAGTCACTGATAATCAGTGTAATACACGGAAAATTGTCAATGTAAAACACGTATATTTAGTCACCTTACAAATTATCTAATATTTATATAATACAATTATTTTTGTTGTAAAATAAAATTAAATAAATTGTTATATCTAATGTGAAGATTAATTTCTATATCATATATTAACTTATAATTACGTTTTAAATTTCTACCGTGTAAAATGTCACAAATCGTGTAAAACGTCGGGATTTTACACGAGGTAAAACACGTACAAAAAACACAAAAATGTACTAGGCAGCTCGATTTTTATGTTACGATATCGTAGAACATAAATATCTGAAAGTTTCGTGGTGAACTACTCACACTGTGCGTCGCACGCCTCAAGCGGGTGTTTATATGTCAATGACCTATTCAATGTTTGCCTTGCACTATACCTAGTAAACGTTTTAAAACGAATAGTAAATCAATTCTTTAGATATCGAGCCGTTATCGGGAGATTTTATTGGTGTGAGAGCAGCTTAACTTGCCGAACGTGATATTCTCACCCGACTACGCTAAACCACGCCCATTAGTTACATAATAATGACGTAACCCAATTCTAGGACAAAGCGGAATGGTATCCACGTGTAAATACGTCTGCGCTTTCGACATGTGCAACGATAAGCCTAGGAACAGCGAACTTATCATCAGACGTTAGTACACGAGCACCTAGTATCGTACGTTAGCGTAAGTACACGTGCACCCAGCATCGTGCGTAAGTACAAGCGAACCAAGCATCGTACGTTAGTATAAGTACACGTGTACCCAGCATCATGCGTTAGAATTAGTACACGTGTACCCAGCATCGTGCGTAAGTACAAGCGAACCAAGCATCGTACGTTAGTATAAGTACACGTGTACCCAGCATCATGCGTAAGTACACGTGTACCCAGCATCATGCGTAAGTACACGCGTACTAATGCTTGGACGTACGTATGAACATACTCGTGAATCGATGCGAGACAACGTTCACACGATGTGCATCGCACGTACGCCGTACGCTAAGCTGAGCCGTTATAATGTGTTAGTTGGAATAGAAATCTGTCTCGAAAAATATATCTACCTATAGATTCAATAAAGTTAAATTAACAATTTTAGTTTCTTAAATTGTTAGGTTATTCACCGGAATATTGAAATTTAAAAATTACATAAATATTTCATAAATATTACAAAAAAAGTTAACATGGGCTATTAATAGAATTATATAAATCCGTATTAATAGTATTTATATTTATTTTATTTAATTTGTAACATGTTATTAATTATCTATTATAAAAACTAGATTTACTTTTTTTTTTTAAATGTTCCTAATAAATATTGATAATATTATCTATTTTTAGAATTTGTATTCAGAAAGAATAACATTTTGAAACTTCTATTTAAAATTCATTATATTTGGTAGAAGTATATATTCATATTTATATATATACACATTTTTTATTTTTTTATTTTTTTAAATCAAATGAAATTATAAAAAATCTGATTTTATTGATTATTTTTATGACAAATTTGTTATAAACAAATTATCATCAATATATATTTTTTCCAATGATTTTTTTTCATTCCCCCTAATATATGTTAAACCCCTTGTTAAAGCAACACTACCAACAACGATTTCTAATTTTCATAATAAAAATTATTCCAATTAATATTTTATATTTATAAGATAAGAAATTAATTTTCATTATTTATAATTATTAATAATTAAATAAAAATTATTTATTTATTATATTAATACGTTATACATCTAAATAATGATAAAAATCAGGGACCAACGATATAACGTGAGATTCATATAGAAAATAGTAGGATTTTTTGCCAATTTTCAAATGGCCGGTGAAATTCTAAATCATATTCAAATAAAAAAATAAATTGAACTCGGTTTCAATTTGTATGTAATTTATTTACTGTGTGATACATGCTATTCTGAGACAATCGGCTCACTTTAACATAGGGGAGAGTGCTCTAATATCGACATGCACGTAATATCGACACCCTAGAGATCTCCTAAAATATAATTCCAATATAAAATAATGAATATATGAAATGTTAATCAATGTAATTTTAATTCATATAAGTATAATTTTTTTTAATATTTATATTTTTTTAATTATAAACAAAAAACTGATTTTTTCGTTACAACTCTAAATTTATGAAATTGTTGAAGTATAATATCGATTCTCAATCATTTGAAAATTTAAATATTTTAAATATATTAAATACATCGTATAGTTCTAATTAAATTTTACAATGTACCGACAATATTTTGTATTTTTTATAATTTGTTACAAAGTTATTGACGTTTACCTCGGCAACGTACATTTTCATGATACTGACACCCTAATTTCACGTGATATGACACCCTTTCACTTATATAACCAATCGGCGTTATTAGTTTATTAGGTTATTTATTACTCTAATAATTTACGTATCGTTATTTTATATATTTTATACCTATTATATATTTTTTCTACTTGAAATTAAATAATCTTTCAGAAACTATATAAAACTCCTATGTACTTACAATATTCGCATAATAATTAAGTAATTTCAATCTTAATATTTATAATATTTCAGAAAATTAATTATAGGAAAATAACGTATGAATTGCGTGTGTTAACTAAAAGTAACAAGCATTTAATTCTGATTGGATAGTTGATTATTAAATAATATATGGTATATGTAAATATCGATATATTGAGGGTGTCTAAATGATGTCGTATAGTACGACGTAGGGGAGAGTAGGCACGAATAACGACAACCTAACAATAAATCACCATAACTTTATTATTTCTCAATTAAATATTTACAAATTTTATTTATAATTATTAAGTAAAGGTATATACATATAATAGCCATTTTAAAATTAAATTTAGTTTGTTTAACTCTGATATAACAGGGGTGTCGATATTACGGGCACTGCCTCGAATACCGACACATTGGCACATAATATCGACACCCTAAATATATCGATATTTAGATATACCATATATTATTTAATATCCACTATCCTATCGGAATTAAATGTTCATTACTTTTAGTTAACACACGCAATTATTACGTTGTTTTCCTACAATTAATTTTCTAAAATATTATAAATATTAAGTTTGAAATTACATAATTATAATGCGAATATTGTAAATACATAGGAGTTTTATATAGTTTCTTAAAGATTATTTAATTTCAAGTAGAAACAATATATAATAGGTATACAATAGATAAAATAATATAACATAACTATAGGTACATTGTTAGAGTATTAAATAACCTAATAAACTATTAACGCCGATTGGTTATATAATTGAAAGGGTGTCATATTACGTGCAATTAGGGTGTCGGTATTATGAAAATGTATGTTGCCGAGTTAAACGTCAATAACTTTGTAACAAATTATAAAAAATACAAAATATTGTCGGTACATTGTAAAATTTAATTAGATCTATACGATGTATTTAATATATTTAAAATATTTATATTTTAAATGATTGAGAATCGATATTGTACTTCAACAAATTCATAAATTTAGAGTTGTAACG
Organism: Osedax fenrisi; assembly: GCA_964019155.1. NCBI lineage: Eukaryota > Metazoa > Annelida > Polychaeta > Sabellida > Siboglinidae > Osedax > Osedax fenrisi. Next base: position 85,955,421 of record OZ025241.1, on the reverse strand, counting down.
ACAAAATATGTTTTTTGTTTATAATTAAAAAAATATAAATATTAAAAAAAAAATTATACTTATATGAATTATAATTATATTGATTAACAATTCATATATTAATTATTTTTTGATTGGAATTATATTTTAGGAGATCTCTATAGAGAACCCTCTAACACCCTATAGGGTGTTTAGTCGTTTACCCGTTTACCCGTTTCACTAGAGAACATATATGAGGATACAAGTATAGTAAAAGTAAAATTATAATAATAATAATAAAATACAATATTAAGATTTAAAGTTAGTAACAGTTATATACAAAAGAACAAAATTATCAATAATAATTTAATTATTTAGTGTTCTATTAGAATAATACATTTATAAAAATCAGAATTATTAAATTATTAAATTTATATCCAGAATAGCCAACAATAACATAGAATAATGAGTATAGATGTTGTATCAACTTCAGGGATATGGGTGCGTCAGGTCCAATGCCGTAGGGATCATATGTGTTCCAAGAATAAGAACACTGGCAATACTTACTTCTCACTACAAGTATATCCTTTTCTCGATACGTTTCATAACAAAATTAACACAAATACATCAGCCACTCCGTCTTAAAAAAACATAATATCCAATAGAGTTAACGTTATTAAATGTGTTATTCTAATAGATTACTTTTTATAAAGGCGATATTTAAATAATATTAAAATGGATTGAATATATTTTTTTAAAACTCCTCATAATATAATTCATCATGTAATAAATAAAATGTAAGCTAAAACATATAAAATAAAATAAATACTTAAAACAACAAAATTAATAATTTCATAAAACATAAATAAATATATAGTTGAACATACAAATATAAATACAATTAATATACGATAATAATCCAATACGTAATAACAAATAATTTTGTAATTAATACTCTAAATTAAATTTAATTAGTATAAAAAGTTATTTTCAATTATTTTATAATAATTCAAAAGTTCAAATTTTCTTAATTTTATATTTTGTCAAAAGAAAGTACAATATGTGTTGTTGTTATTAATTTTATATTAATTCATGAATGTAAAAAGAGTCAAATATGTTTGGTAATTTATATTATATCAAAATTAAAAAAAATTAAACTAAAAAGTAATTAATTTGTTATATTAATATTTTTATAATAAGTCAAGAGTGTCAAAATAATGTGAAAATGTTTTTGGAATTTTATATTATGTCAACAAATAAATAAAATAAAATGTAAAATAAATGTAAACAACAAATATAAAACTAAAATAATATAAAAAGTATCATTGGTCAATTAATGTCATTAATATAAATGAAATTAAAAATAATTTAAAAAATAATAAATATTATTAGGTATCTATTTTATTAAGTTAGTTATTAATAAAAGTTAATTGTTGTCATTATAATATATCAATACTTTTTTTTATAATTAGTACTAAATACATATATATTCTTTTTAATTATTAAAGATTTTGATAAATTGTTCCACAACTGTGGCTCTGAATTGGATAAACAAAAAAGTTGTCGTTGGGTTATAATTATAATTATATGAAAGACAAGATATGTGTGAATATATATATATATATATATATATATATATATATATATATATATATATATATATATGTGTGTGTGCGCGTGTGTGTATATTTGTATGTATACTTATATAGTAACCATTATAAATATTATATATATATGTATTTAAATAATTAACAATATAATAATATAATTATACTACTAATAATAATAATAAATTTATTAGAAGAATTAAATTTTTTTTTTCTGTTAGATTATAATGATATTTATATAATATTTTCTTCTAAAGATCTTCAAAATAATATGAATATTTTCTGTTGTTGTTGCCCATAGTCAGATCCTTACTGGAAATGCTTTCTCTTCTTATTTACGTTTTGATTATCTTTCTTTTATCTATAATTTTCCTTTTCTTTATTGTGTTTCTTGTCTTTATAGTTTTTGTTTTCTTTGTAGTTTTCTTTTCTTCTCTTAAGGGCAATAGTTTTTCTTTTCTTTCATACTTTAATTCTTTTAATATTTCTTCTTTTCTTGATATATCTTTATCCTTTAAAATGTATATATATATACAAATAGAAAGAGTTAAATATATATATAGAGTGAGTGAGAGAGATATACGTAGATATAGAGATATAGAGTGAGAGAGGTAGGAGTGTATATCGATGATTAAATAGATATTTATAACGAAATGTACAAATATTTAGTATTTAACTCAATAACTTAATATCTCAGCTATGAATTATTTCCCAACCTGCGCGATATGTGAGACAAACATCTTCACTGAAACGGCGTTCATGACTGATCAATGCTTCTCCAAAAGTTAGTATAATATATCACACATACCCATACACAAATATACACACACACATATATATATAAATATTAAATTTAGTATTATTTTATTATATAATTTATTAAATTTAACATTTATATAATTAAATTGGAAATATAATACATTAGTGGTGGTTCGATGTACACCTAATCAGTTAGCTTCTATATCTTCAGTAGTGTACACTCTGTCTACAACTATGGTGACACGTATCATCAATGATAACGCTACAACATTCCTACGCGTTGTAAACTGCTCCGTTATCTATCCACACTCCGTTATCTATCCACACTCCGTTATCTATCCACACTCCGTTATCTACACACACTCCGTTATCTATACACACTCCGTTATCAGCTGTTATCTAATGTGTGATCATTACGTAATATTTACCTCCCGCTATCTTCATCTGTTATTAACTAACATCAATATATCGATTATTATTATATGTATATACATATACAACTTCCTGGTGGCTCAGTGTCTAAGGCATCAGACACACAAGCAGAAGGAAACGGGTTCGACCCTCGTCCGGACCATTAATTAATTAATTAATTTTATAAAATGGGTCTTAAAATATTATTTAGAAGTGATCTTATATAATTGTGTATACATAAATGATCGGCTCTCGTTAAAACCATGGATGCCTTAACATGAGAGCGGCTTCGAAGGGACATTAGAGCCATATATGGTTATAAGTGAAAACTTCATCTAAGTTCCTGGATGGGATGAAAGCACTCCACCAAATAAAAATAACAAATAATAATAATATATATATATATGACAATATATATATATATATATATATATATATATATATATATACATATCTACAGTGGTCAGCGTTGGAAGTAAGGTACTAGCTACTGGAACCTATACATATTGTATTGGAATATGTTTCGTGTATGTGAAAACATTAAAGGATAACTCGGTTAGTCGGTTAGATGAATCGAGTGGAGTCAAGTAGAATCGAGTGGATTCGAGTGAAGTCGATTGGAGTCGATTGAAGTTGATTGTAGTTTAGTGTTGGCAAATGGAGTCGAGTGGGTGCGAGTGGTGAGAAGTGGGGGTGAGTGGGGTCGAGACGATCTAGTGGAGATGAGTGTATTTAATATTAGGCGATATTTTACCTTCTGAATTAAATTGTATAGGGCAAAGTAACCAAATACTAACAGTGCCCGAATACGGACACTCTCGGTATCTCAGAAACTATAACTCCTACAATAAAATGTTTAATGAATAACATATTCATAATTATGTAAATAGTCTCAAATACTATTTTTATTTTTTTTATTATTCAAAATAGTACTGATATATCCAATAAACTGATTTTTTTATAATATTTTTAAATTTATGAAATAAAATGTCAACCTTCTCAAAGATATACTAATACCTTCTCAAGAATATACAAATATATCGATATAAAACAACAATATATTATTAAAAAAGAAAAGCTTTCTAAACATATATATATATATATATATATATATATATATATATATATAAGCTATATTTGTTATCAAATATTCATTAAGTTATAAGCATATATCTAGAGGTCATATAAGTCCATAATACAGATACTCTAGATATCTTAATACGAATACCCTATACCAAGCAATGCTCAGCGTATGAACTATTCTGATTTTCATAAAAATCGTGTGCGTTATAATATTAATACCACGAATGTAGCTAAATCTAAAAATGTTATTATTTGAATACTTAACTTGTATTATTAATTAATAAAATAATCAAAATTAATAAATTAATTACTACTTAAATTATATTAAATTATTCATAAAATTAATTTTAAATAATATAATTGTAATTTATCTGATTTGTTCATCAATAATATATAGTTTATCTAGTGGTATATAGGGTGTCCGACGGACACTGTCCGTATTATAACACAGGGTGTCCGTATTCGGATATGGGTACCGAATACAGACACCCTGTTATCTATTGAATTAAAAGATTAAATACAATTTTAAAATCACAATAATATCTATAATCATATAATATATATATTGTACATTTTGAATACAAATATTGAGTCATAAAATGTTAAGACCATTTATTGTTAAAGTGTCCGTATTAGGTTACTTTATCCTACAATAAATAATTTAATTTATCTGATTTTTTTATTGTTTTATTTTAAATTCGTATCAATTATGTATAATCTATATCGAAGTGTAAACATGCATGTACATTGTACAATCTATGATGTACAATGTACAATGTATATTGCACATTCATGAACATCGTTTACATTATAATATGTTTACATTTTTACATTTAAATTTTTATATAAACAAAATAATGAAATAGATTTTTCTTATATTTTAAAATATGCCATATATAAAATGATGAAATTTATCTCCTTGATTTAATTGTAGTTATATTAATTTTAAATAATGATAAATTAAATAATATATAATAATTCCAAATCACAATATATATATATATATATATATATATATATATATATATATATAAACTGCCTGTGTGGCTCAGTGGCTAAGGCGTAAGACACACAAGCAGTACGGACACGTGTTCGAGCCTCGTCCGGACCATTAATTAATTTTATAAAATTGGTCTTAAAATATTATTTAGAAGTGATCTTATATAATTGTGTATAAATAAATGATCGGACACGTGTTCGAGCCTCGTCCGGACCATTAATTAATTTTATAAAATTGGTCTTAAAATATTATTTAGAAGTGATCTTATATAATTGTGTATAAATAAATGATCGGCTCTCGTTAAAACCATGGATGCCTTAACATGAGAGCGGCTTCGAAGGGACATTAGAGCCATATATGGTTATAAGTGAAAACTTCATCAAAGTTCCTGGATGGGATGAAAGGACTCCACCAAATAAAAATAACAATATCAATAACAATAAATACATATATATATATATATATATATATATATATATATATATATATATATATATGTATATATATGTATATATGCGAAATGACATCAATGTTATGTAATATCTACGGCGCTGCTTACGTAATAGTTGAAGTTCGTGCGAGGCTGTATTAAGAAGAGGGATATCACTCAGATAATGTACTCGAATAGAGTTAATCAAATCAACTTCTTGACGTACGTCTTAGAAGAAGAAGAAGATAGTTTAGTAACGATGTATTTATAACCTTTGACCTTAATTTGTTGATATAATTCTAAATATATATATATATATATATATATATATATATTTATATTAATATAAGTGTATTGTGAATTTTTAAATTAAAACACATAGAAACTATTCAATCATTACACGTAATTGTGTATGCATTTGTTAAGATTTTTTAAAATTATAATTTTTTTTAATTTATGGTTTATGATTTATAATATATTTATAAATTATAATTATTATTATTTATAACATATATGTATATCAGCATAATACAAATATTATAATTATATTAGAATTTAACATTAATATCAATTAATAAAAAAATACATCAAATACTTATTATAATGAAGTGTATATAAGAAAGTTTAATACAATAATATAAGTGATTAATTTATTTGTTGATTGATAATTTATTTAAACAAATACATAGCCGCAAATATAATCGAAAGTATAAAGTATAAATATTTTCTAACAATAACATACGTTATAGAAATAAACAAAGAATAATACGATATATATACAAAATATATTTGTTATACTATATTTTCAGATATTTTTAGTAATTATTAGTAATCATATTTTTTTAAATATCTAATATTTCTTCTTCAATAATGATCAAAATAATTGTTTAAACTTTATAAAAAATATCATTATCAACTATATATGTATTTTACATATTAAAGTGTATATTTTTTATATTTTAATTTCACAAAAAAATCAAAGTTGTTTAGACTAAATAACTTTAAAACTAAACCATATTAAAAATAGATATATCATGATTACAATGGAATTATTATGAACTTGTGAACCATATACAATATTCATATTATAAGTAGATTTAACATATTGATAGAAATAAGATATCATCAAAGATTTTTTCCAAGGAAAGATACACCACTCGTGAAATCGTTTAATTCTATTTTGTATACAGAAGCGCCACCTATAGAGTGTCAACTTTAGGAACTATGTGTTGTTTATAATGTAAATTCATATCAAACTATGAACTTTAAAATGAAAATAATATGTTTTAAATTATTATTTTTATTATGAAAACTAAGTGTTCATTACTAATATATAACAAAGCAATAGGATATGTTGATTTTAAATTCTTTAAATATCTATGTGGCGAGTAAAATCTAATTTATATTGCATTTAATTTAATAGAGAAGTGAAAAAAGGTATGCACATAGACACAAACCTAAATCGATTTCGATACTACTGCTAGCAGCGGGATGTATGAATACTAATAACGTTGCGTAGATATGGGGCGTTATATCTTTGCTTCGCAACATCTTTGATATCATTTTGATATTATAAAACAAAATACCCTATCTTTTATATGAACATTTAGCATACATACATTAGTTTACAGTACATTATATAATTATTTATATTATTTTTGTATGATATACTATAGTATTAATATATATATATATATATATATATATATATATATATATATATATATATATATATAAGTTATTATCTATATGATCTCGATATTTATCAATTTATGATATCATATATATATATATATATATATATATATATATCTAGAACTAACGATTTATCTATATAGGTATATTATATGTCAGCTAAAAAGTAATTCATCATAATATACACCGCGGAAATAACATATATATATATATATATATATATATATATATATATATATAAATAGTAAAATACTAAATTCCACATTACAAAAAATAACATAATTTTAAACGAATAACATAATACAATAACACTGCTGATGCATGCCAACCAGACTACACATCACCAGTGGTGATGATTCACCACCCCAATGTCAAGTCCTTGAACACCCTCTACTTCTACCTCAACATCAACATCAACATCAACACGTAACATTACCACATCTCAGGTTATGCCTTCATTGGTTTCTGCGCTACCCGGTATACCTTTATATGTAATACCAAGAAGTTATTCAGCACATTTAGTCAATTCGGTTAGTATATATATATATATATATATATATATTGTTATTGTTATTATTATTGTAATTATTGTAATTTTTGTGGTGTGCTTTCATCCCATCCAGGAATTAAGAGAAGTTTTCACTTGCAACCATATTATACATGTCTCCAGGGCCGGCTTAAGCATACTATGGGCCCCGGGCAAAAAAAACGTATGGGCCCCATAAGAATTTCATAACATATAAAATGGGCCATTATAGAAATATCTAATATCTATAACTCTTCAATTTATTTCTATATATATATATACATATATAAATGGTGTATTATTATATGTGTGATCAAATTATGTACAAATATTTATAATCTTTAACAAATTTTGTTATTTCATATATATTTACATGTATCGTGTGAAGGAGGCCCACTTTAATATGCATCTAATATATAGGTATATCTCCTTCACGCTATAGGATGGTTTATTTATACACCAAATATGGTAAAGAAAGATTACCCTCACTGGTGTTGTGAACGAACAAACAAAACGAAACAATAACATTAAATAAGGTAGCAATATAATATATAAAAATAGAGATGGAACCAGATCAACATCAAGGAGAGGGTTACTTTAATTTTAAATTTAAATAGTCTTTGAGACTATTAGCAAATACGTGAGGCGACTTCAATCTTCTTAGGCGGTAAGGCAACAGATTCCATGTAGTAGGAGCCATGCTTGTAAAGGAGCGAGAACGCATCACGTTACGAGTAACAGGTAAGTCAAGTAGTGTGGCATCAGACGAGCGCAGATGTGGGAGGATGTTGCGACGAGTGAGCAATGCACGTAAGTATGCAGGTCTGCCTAGGAATAGTGTTTTATGTGTTAAGCAGAGAAGCCTAAATTGGCACCGTTTTCTAAACGATAGCCATTTCATATTGCATTGGTGGGTGTCAGTTAAAGCATGATCCCGTCGCTTAAGCCTATGAACTAATCTTACGGATGAGCGAATAATTCGGTCAATTTTAATAACTTCAGAGTTCTTAATTCCGTAGAATAGAGAACAGCAATAGTCTATTCGAGATAATACTAGGGCATTGAGAAGGCGCTTAGTGATGTTGGGCGAACAATAGTTTCTAATGTGACGAATTTTTCTCAAATAGAGATTAGCGGATTTAGAGATTGCATTTATATGAGCACCGTACGATAGAGTACTATCAATTAAAACACCAAGATTGCGCACAGATTCAGAAGGTTTAATAATTATACCGTCAATTGACAGAGTAGGGAAAGTGACAGGTACCTTCGAGATGTTAAGAAGTTCAGTTTTGGAAGTATTGACTAAGAGGTCATTAGTTAGTAACCAGTAAGTGATCTCAGAAGTACAATCTGACAGCTCAGAGTTAGAGTTCATAGAGTCAATGGACAGTTTCAGTAGTAGTTGAATGTCATCAGCATATATGTGGTAATAGATAGTAGGGTATTTGCGAATAATATTAGAGATAGGACGTAAGTATATAGAGAAGAGAAGTGGCCCAATAACTGATCCCTGAGGGACCCCTTTAAGAATATTGGTGGGAGGTGATATGAAGTCATTGATTTTAACAGACGAAGTTCGATCAGTGATGAACGACATCAGCCACTTAAGGGGGGAACCTTCAATACCAAGTTCGATGATACGGTTAATTAGGATCGAATGGTTGAGCATGTCAAATGCACTAGAAAGGTCAATCAGGAGTAGTTGTACGCAATGAGAAGAGTCAAGCGAGTTATGAATCAGGTCAGTGACATGTGTGAGGGCAGTCTCAGTAGAGAAAGATTTTCTATAAGCACTTTGAAAGTAATCAAGCAGATTGTTATTTTCAAGGTAATTAATGAGCTGACGACTGACCACACGTTCCATGATTTTATGAATGTAAATAGATATTAAGGTATCCACTTAACATAATTACAATGTAATATTTTATAATTTACAAATTAATTAATAAAAATGATATAAGTATTGATTAAATGACATACCTATATATGATAACGACCCCCTCATATTACCGACCCCCTCTCGTATCTCAGTAACTATAAGAAAAAACTATATATATACATGAACTGTTAGTAATTTAATGATAAATATGAATAGTATTTTTAATATTCTGTTTTTACTGTTTGAATATTTGAATAATAACTTTTGTTTAAATCATTGTTAAAATAAAACTTAATACTGAGCATAATATTGTAGATCAATAGCATTTTTATAACAATTATAAAAATAATTTAATTTGAATAATAAGTAACCAATATATCTTAATAATAGTAACCCATATGATTTTACTATTACCGACCACCTAAATTACCCTAATACCGACCCCATGTGATTTATAATATCTAATCAAAATAGATCCGTATTTTACTTTAAAATATGTCGTAGGTTGTTTGTGTATCACTGATATATATTTTGGATTCATGATTCCAGTTCATTATATACATAGGTAAATCCTACTGATCATAACAAAATCACCTACTATCCTACTGATAAATAAATAAATATTAAATAATAATATACACTATTTTAATATAATTACTATAAAGTTTAAATTTAAATTTAATATTACTATTAAAATATAAATTCAATAATAAATAAATTGCGTGCATGTTATAATTAATTATATTTATGTATATCTACTATTTGTATTTGATATTATAATACTGCAATTAATTATACAACGATTATTTTAGGGGTCGGTAATATGAGAATGGGGTCGGTATTAGGTACATGTATCCGATTACCGACCCCCCTGTTTATTCTTGTTAATATAATTATATCAAAAATTTAAAATAGCCATAAAATTCAAAATTCATTGCTATTTACTCTAATTAAAAAATTTCAATTAAATATATTTAATATTGAATAAGTTATTACAAATATTCATTTAGGGGTCGGTAATCGGAGATTTTCCCCTAAGTATATATCAATTAAATTGTCAAATATTGTTAGAAATTAGTCATTTTTAACTTATTATATAATGTAAATTCACTAATTTTATCATATGATACAAAAAATACATGGAATGTACTAAATAATTTACTTAATGTTAAAAAAAAATTCAAACAACTACCTGACAATTTTAATGTAAATAATGTGAATATTGTTGATTCTAAACAAATTGCTAATGAATTTAATTCTTTTTTTAGAGACATTGGTTCTAATTTAGATAATAATATAAATAATTGTAATGATGATGACTTTAAATTCTTTTTACCTGAACCTAATGTACATAGTTTTTTTTTAAAACCAGTAAGTTCAGATGAAATTATTAAAGTAGTAAATGAATTCAAACCAAAAAAATCAAGAGATCATTATGGCATATCCATGCAGTTACTTAAATGTATTTTTCCTGTATTGGTTTATCCATTTGTTTTTCTTGTAAATTTATCTTTTGAATCAGGCGTTGTACCGGATTTCTTAAAATTATCAAATATTATCCCTTTACACAAAACTGGTGATGATACATTTTTTAATAACTATCGTCCAATTTCTCTCACCTGTCAATTCGCAAAGATTTTAGAAAAAATATTTTATTCTCGCTTTTATAGTTTTTTATCATCTTTTAATATATTATCTCCTTCTCAATTTGGTTTTAGGAAAGGATACAGTACATCACATGCAATATTTAACTTCCAGTCAAAAATCAGTACCTGTTTTAATAATAACAATGTTGGCGCTATAATCTTTATTGATTTAAAAAAAGCATTTGACACAGTTAATCACAGAATATTACTTTTTAAATTAAAAAATATTGGAGTACGAGGCATTGCACTTAACTGGATAATGAGCTATTTAACAAATAGATATCAACAGTGTATATATATAATGATGTAATTTCAGATAAACTAAAAGTCATAACGGGTGTACCCCAAGGCACCATCCTAGGACCCATTTTATTTTTAATTTATATTAATGATATTACAAAATCATCTTCTTTATGTAAGTTTACCATGTTCGCAGATGATACTACTTTATATTTTGAAAATACATCAGCCGAATTACTTAATTATATTTGTCAAACTGAATTAAAAAATATTAATAAATGGTTAATATATAATAGGTTATCATTAAATTTAAATAAAACTTGCTTTATGTCTATTAATTCAAGAACTATTATAAATATAAATTTAAATAACAGAAATATTGAAAGAGTTACATTTTATAAATTTTTAGGCGTAATTATAGACGATATATTAAACTGGAAACAACATATCTTGTTTTTAAAATCAAAACTAAAAAAAATCATGGATTACCAACATTATTTCCAAATTTATAAATAAAAAAGCATTACTTCATATATATAATTCCATATTCTTGCCTCATATAAAGTATTGTAACATATTTTGGGGAAATACATATAAATCTAATGTATCATGCATATATATTCTTCAAAAGCGAATGATAAGAATTATATGTAAAAAACATTTTTTACATCATACTAATGGACTATTTATTGATAATTCTTTATTAAAAATAAATGAAATTACATATATAAGTACATGTGAATTTATGTTTAAAATTTTCAATGATCTTCATCCTGTTATAACAAATGCATTTTTTTCTGTAACTTCATCATCTCACAACACTAGGAGCATAAATAATTTCTCAATTATTAATTTCAAAAAAGAACTATGCAGAAGAACATTAATATACATTGGACCAATTACCTGGAATAAGCTTGATAATATTTTAAAAAATATTTCATATTATAAATTATTCAGGAAACGTATGTATACACATTTGTTATCTTCTTACTCAGTATACTTATAATCTAAATCTCATTTTTCTAATTTTATATCTTTTATCATGTCTTTTATCTAATATTGTATTATATACTAAGATCCACATTTTATTCTTATTTTAATTTATTGACGTTTATGTAAAAATTAAAAAAAAATTACGAGTGTTTTACTTTACAATATTTTATTTCCCCGACATTAATAATATTATTTTACTGAATGTTTGCATTTTATATTTGAATTTACTTTCATGTTTTCTTTCTTTTTAATTGACGTTTATATAAAAATAATAAAATTAAAAAAAACTGTTAGGTATTTCTTTTTTCTTTAGTATTTTCTTTAGTATTTTTTATTTCCCTCTGACTAATAATATTATTTGACTTTATTTTTAATTACATAAACATTTTGTATTGAATCTTTTTTCTTGTATACTTGATTATACTTATTTGTTTTATTTCTCTTTATTGACACTTATATAAAAATTAGTAATTAAACTAACATTTCAGTTTGAACAAATATTTTACATTCTTTACATTATTATAAAGTATTACAAAAAAATTCCTAAAACTTATTTACTGAAAAAAAAAAAAAAAAAAAAAAAAAAAATGTTACATACAGTTCTTACCATCTTTCTAGATATTCTTTTTGTTATGTTTTATTCAGTTTTATTCAGTTTTACTTCATTTTACTTCATTTTTTTCTTCTTTTATACTAATACATCTATATTTTTGTTTAGTGTATTATTTTATAGTACTTATTATTTATTTTAGTTATTTATTTATAAATAATTAAATGATGATTACATAATTGTATGGCAAGTTCAAACAATTTATATTATTTTTCTATTTTATTCATTGTATAAATTATCTATGTAAACAGGAAGTCATCTAATATTTTATAATATTTTATTTATTTAGTTTTTTTTTGAACTTGCTTTAAAATTAAGGGTAATTGTCTCGATAAGCTTTAGCTTCTACAAAAACCCTGGTGCAAACCTAAATCTGATAATCTGATATGTTATCCTTATACTAATTATTTTGTAATTTGTTTGTATACTCTAATCAACTCATCATAATAATTTCTTTTCTCGCCTACATATTTAGATAGTGCATCAATATTTTTATTACCGCTATTATCTCAATTTAACCTAATTGCAATACTTTTCTAATCGACTTTATTCTAAAAATTAATTAGCTCCACGGTTTTCATAATATTGAAGTCTAAAATTCTTACATTTTATTTAATAAATCTGTTGACTCTAGTAATGTAATTTACGTAATATTTTAACATATATAGGTATATATTTAACATATTTCAGATATAAATTATGTAATTTTTGGAAATCCACAAGATACTGCTCTAATAGAATCTGCTTGATATGCCCATATTATATTCGATAATGATTTTAATTAAACACATTATATTCTTATTTAATATAGATGTTAATATATTCTTTATTTAATTTGGCTAAATATATTATATTGATTTGGGCTGAAAGCAAATAATATTGCTACAATTGTCGAAGATTCAACGGAATTTTGACCAACCAGATTTATGGAATGCACAGCGAACATATGGGGATCCATATTGACAATGGACTATTATGATATCTTTCATTTTATTGAATCTTCCAGACATATTGCTGGATTTTTCATAACTTTGAGCTCTATAATCTATTATAATTATATTATTATTTAAAACAATTATAATAAATCATTAGCTAAATATTGACCAATGTGATAATTAATGCTTAATTAATTAATGTACGTCGTACATCAATAAATACCTATATAATAATAATACATAACTTGGTATATATGACGATGATTATTAACTTACCTACATGTGATATATCTGGAAATGTGTACTCTAATATAATATTTTAAACATTTTATAAGAATTTTATATTTCTTCAATTATTTAGTTATCAGTGATAACTTATCACCCGTTCTCAAATAAAAATAACGCCATTATGTGTATTTATATATAAATATATATATGATGGTTATGTAAATCTAAACATTCAGTTGTAAGTACTAGTTGGATAATTTCAAAAATGCATTTAGTATTATATTTAGATTATATATATATTTATAAATAATATCTGTTTCAATAAATATAAATATAATTTCTTTTCCTAATAATAGTCTGTTAAAAATTGTATGTACAGAATTCCCTTTCATCAATAATTATTATTAAAAATACTATAAACAGAATTATACTAATTTTAATATTCCTATTTAAATTAAAACTATTTTATATATCTATTTTATATATATATATATATATACACTAACAAAAGTATAATAATATATACACTATGAGTATACATATATGTATAGTATAAGATATACCTTTTAATACGAGAAGTAGATAGAGAAAATTAATTCTTTCGAGAACAATTATTTTGAAAATATCTAATTAGTTTAATTACTATACAAATTATAAATCTATATAGAATATCGTTTTTTCGTAATTTATCATCAATATGATCCTTTACAAATATCAGAAATCATAGTTAAAATATATCTTATTAAATATCTCATATTTAATTTTAATAAAAAGTATATTTTTTTTTCGTATAGGAATTTCCTACTAATTATAGAATTATTGATTGTTAAGATTCAACTATGTATTCCCTTAATACGTTTTTTAATTACATCTGACAACCAGAGATGTGTGATATTATCTATGGTTATCACTATTAGCATTTGCTCCATAATCTTCATGTACCTGTTTCCACCATATCTTCATGTAAATTTAGAAATTTTTGTAAAATTCACTTTTCAAATCGGCCTAAATGACTCATATTTAATTAATTTATTGATTGATTGATAATTTATTTAAGCAAATACATAGCCGAAAATATAATCGAAAGTATAAAGTATAAATATTTGCTAACGATAACATACGTTATAGAAATAAATAAAGAATAATACGAAATTAAAAAATTAAGGAAATTAAAACGTTTTACAGTTACCGTAAAAATAAACGAAAAACAATCGAAAGTAGAAATAAATCATATAGTAAAAATAAACGAAAAATGATCAAAATAGAAATAAAAGATAGCGTAAAAATAATCGAAAATAGAAATAAAATACATTATTTTGTAAGTGGCATCGAAATATTCAATTTCTACTTTAACTTTATAGAATTCTTCATCTTGTACCCTGTTTTAGTAATAAATTATTAGTTATATAATTTAATATTTAAATGTTAAATTTTAAATGTTAAATTTTAAATATATTATTTTTATTTATTTAATTAGAAGTAATAATATATAAGAAAAATAAAGTTAAGAAATTTTTTTTTATATAGTCAACAAAATGTTTCTCAAATAATTCATGGGCCCCCCAAAATGTGGGGTCCCGGGCAATTGCCCGGTTTGCCCCCCCCCCTTGAGCCGGCCCTGTATGTCTCTAATGTTCCTTGGAAGCCGCTCTCATATTAAGGCATCCATGGTTTTAACGAGAGCAGATAATGTATGTATACACACTTATATAAGATCAGTTATAAATAATATAGTAAGATCTATTTTAATGGTCCGGGTATGGCTTGAACCCGCGTCATACTTATAATTCTTTAGTCAATTGAGCCACACAGGAATTTAATATATGTATATATATATATATATATATATATATATATATATAATGTTTTTAAATTATATTCGATATTTATATCTTGAGTGTATAGAATATAAATTATCAAATACGTTATATGCATACATACATTACCCGTTACTACTACTACTACTACTACTACTACTACTACTACTACTACTACTACTACTACTACTACTACTACTACTACTTTAGTAGTGTACTATATAATGTATATATATATATATATATATCATATATAATATATGTATATACTATATAGTATACTATAGTATACTACTACAAATAATAATTTAAAAAAAGTAATAATAATAATACTTATAGTGTATATATAAATATTATATTGGATTGGATTGGATAGTTTATGTTAACATCAATATGGTAACACAATACCCTCACTGTAGTGGAAACTAAACAAATAAACAAACAAAAATTAACAAAACAGCCAAATACAAACTGAATATACAAATAAATAGCAAAGTAATAAATAAAATTATGATCACGATCAACATTAATAGATATGTTAATTTAGATAGTCTTTTAATATATTCGCAAAAGTACGCGGTGACTTTTATTTAAGACTTCAAATATATTCCATCTAGCTGGCGCAATTCTAGAGAAAGATCGAGACTGCATTGCATTACATCCATTGGCAGCTTGAGTAAACTAGCATATATGCTAGGGAATATAGAATATAGTATCATATATGAAAAACGCAGATGCTGGAGAATCTGACTACGCACAAGCAAGCCACGTAGATATTCAGGTCTACCTAAAATTAACGTTTTATGAATTAAGAATAGTAATCTAAATTCACAACGTTTTTTTAAACAGTATACAGTTATAAAATACAGTTATTTCATATTATGTTGGTAGATGTCAGTTAAAGAGTGATCGCATCGCTTAAGCTTCTATATTAATCTGATAGATGATCGAATAATTCAGTCAACTTTTTTAGCTTCGGTATTCTTAATACCATAAAAAAGAGAGAAACAGTAATCTAATCTAGACAGCACAAGAGCATTTACGCTTGGCGCTTAGTGATATTAGGAGAGCAATATTTTCTAATATGGCGAATTTTTCTCAAATAGAAATTAGCAGATTTTTAAATCACATTGATATGAGCACTTTACGATAAAGTACTATCCATTAATACACTAAGATTATGCACACTGTGCATTGCACAGATTCAGAATGCTTAATTATGTTACCATCAATTGATAAAGTGGAACATATTTAGGTACCTTAGAGATGTTCATAAGTTCGGTTTTTGAAGTATTTACTAGGAAATCATTTTTAGTAACCAATAAATTATCTCAGATGTACAATCAGAAAGCTCAGAATTTTAATTCATGGAGACAATAGGTGATTTCAATAATACTTTAATATCATCAGCGTAAATATGATAACTGATATTAGGATATTTACGAATAATGTATGAAATAGGTCGTACATAATTCACGAAGAGAAGTGGGCCAAGCACAGATCCAAGTGGGATCCCGTTAATAATTTTTGTAGGATATGACATACAATTATTAATGTTGACAAATGATGATTCATCACTGATGAACGAAGTCAGCCATTTAAGAGGAGAACCTTCAATACCTAGATATTGATGAGATTAGGATTAGGATCATGTGATTGAGCGTATTAAAAGCACTAGATAGGTCATACAAAAGTAACTGTATGTAAGTTGACGAATCAAGTGATTTGTGAATCGAGTCAGTAATATGAGTAATAGCTGTTTCAGTAGAAAATGATTTTCTGTAGGAACTCTGTAAGTTTCAAGCAGGTTATTAGTTTCAAGATAATTCATAATCTGACGGCTAACAAAGCGTTCCATGATCTTACTTAATATTTGAAGTTGTGAACTTGGTCTATAGTTGGTCAACACATCAGGACCAAGTGATGTTTTTTTCAAGATATGTTTAATAATGGCATATTTCAGAGATTATACAATAATGCCACCATCAAGTGATTTTTAAATCAAATACAATATTGAAAATTAAATTGTAGAGATAATGTTCTTAAAAACAACCAGGGGAAGAGGATCAATCGGGGAAATAGAATTATCACTTGAAATCAAGTTACGGATGTATGTGATATAAGGAATGTAGAAAACTGGAAAATTTACAAGATACAGGTTTAGATGTTATGTGAGCATTAAAAGTCAGAGGTGATTGCGCTAACTTGGAACTAATACTAGCTGAGATCCGGGAAATCATAGTAGATTAGCAATTCGCAAAGGAAGAACGCAATACGGAATCAGGTAATGCAGTAGATTTTGATTTGATATTGTACCAAGAATACTATTTACCATTTTAAAAATGTTATGGGAGTCATTGCTACAAGCATTGAGTTTCTGTTCGTAGTAAATAGATTTTTGGGAATTTAATTCGTGCTTTCATAGCCAACAAGAATTTTGATTTATGAAAAGGAGACAGGTGTATCCTACGTTCAAGTTTCCTTATATATACGATTTATAGATCTATAGATCGATCTATACGATCCAATGATCTATAGATCGTTTTAAAATTGCCAGATGGGAGGTGAACCAAGGAGAAGAAGGATGTAGAGTAAATTAACGTTACTTAATGGGATACAATGTATTAATGATAGATGAGAGACATGTATCAAAGATCGATATAATTCAGATTCTTAAGGTTTCTATGATTAATTATTGACTTGGTGGATTAATGCTTTTCAAAAAGAATAGAGGTATATAAAATATAGTGATCAGTCAAAATAGCATAGCATCAACGTGAAGAAATAAATGTTGAATTGTCGCAATGAGTGAAAATGAGATCAATAATGCTACCTCTAGCATGGCTCAGAAAATGTACGTTTTGGTTCAAACCCATTAAATCAGTTAACTGTTTGAATAAGGAGTGTGGAAGAGATGAAGAATCAAAGTGGTATTTGAAATCACCTACAATCATAACCTTTGAGGCATTTTGATGTAATATGTTGTTTATAAGGTCATAGAATTCATCACAAAAAATGAGAAATCAGCATTTTATTATCATATATATGTATGTGTAAATATATCATATCATACGATTATTATTTCTATAAACTTATTTATCATTAGTATATTCTAATGAAAGTTAAACATAAATAGAAAATATTAAGAAGCAATTGGTGAAAATTTAGTTAGTATCAACTTTAATTTTAATAAACACTCACAAATATACCTAAACATGTATATAACATATATATATATATATATATATATATATATATATATATATATATATATATATATACATTTATATATATATTTATAATTTTCTAAAATATCATTATGTGAAGTTTTTTTTAAATCTATTATAAATTTCAGCCTCAATAGTAAAAAAGAGGTTAGTGAATATTTAACAAATGTGATTATTTATAAGTATATATATATATATACACCCTATAAATATATGTGAAGTATGTGATATAAATATTATAAGATATATATATATATATATATATATTATGAACAACAGAAAACCCGCACAAGTCTAAAATAATACTTCAATATTAAATACTACTTTAGCTGTTATTACCTATAGGTAGGTAGTACCTACTAGGTACCTAATCATATTTGTGGGGGTCAAAGAATAGTAATAAGTGACACGACGAACATTTATAATGAAATATTAACCAATTTATGTAGATACTTAAATTTCTACATTGTAGATACTTAAATGTCTACATATTCATATCACCATTACGTAATCCGAGATCATATGACAACTAAAGACAATATAAAATATGAATATATTTTATATTGTCTTTTTTATATTTTATACATACACGTGATATACATAATACATTAATTAAGTAGAATTTTAATGATTTATAAAAAGTGTCGTCAATGTTGAATATTTATAAGAAGGTTGTTACAAAGTTTGAGTCAAACTATTTCGTAGGGTATTAGTTATTATACATGATTATATATATATATAAATATAGTATACTATAGTATACTAAAGCTATATCTTAACGATAGATGTATTTGTATACTAAGGCTTTGTTCTATTATAATAGATATATATTGTATATGTTATAATATATTGTGAAATTTGCGATGTGTTTTCTTTTATGTAATATGTTATGAACATTATCGAGGTTAATTTTATTAGTTTATATAATATTATATATTATATGTTGTTGTTATCATTTTTAGGTATTTCCATACGATATTTCCTTTATAATATAGTTATGTCAATTGTGAAGGTTGTTGTTTCTTATTCATTTCTATTTTTAAATGTCCAGTAATACAATTGTTGATATTATTTGTAGAATTATTTAAAGTTATTTTAGATATATTTACAGTGTAAATTTTACACCAACATTTGTTTGAATGATTTACGTAAATCATTATAAGCCTATTCTGAACTTGTCGAGTCATATACAGAATCACCGCCTGTATTTATGAATGCATTTATTATTATTATTATTATTATTTTCAGATTTAGGTAATGCCAGGGTAATTATAGAAGCAGTGTTGCTTATCGAGACAATTACCCCTTTATTAACATGATAAGTTTCATTATAGATAAGAATAATAAATAAATAATAATGTTATAATAATATGATAAGTATATTGATAGTAATATTTATAAGTAAATATATATTATTGTTGAAAGAATAATTATTCTTCTTAATATCATTTCATTATTTTTTAAGTTTTCTTTATTTTATATTTATATACATATACTAGTACATTTAGGTGGTGTAATATGTCTATACCATATACCATAATAACTACGAAATTACTATTTATAAATCAAATTAATATTATAACTTATTTCATTGTTTTTTTATTATTTAAATATTATTCCGGTATTAATTATTTGTAATGTATACATTTAACTATATATTTATTAATTAATATATATATATATATATATATATATATATATCAATTATTAGAGATTATTTTATATAGGGAACGGTAGAAAATATTTTCAATGATAACACGACAATTTTGGAGATCACAAAAGGTAATTAGTGAACCAAAGCAGCCATTTAATCACTTAATGTAAAACAATACCTACATTTATTAACGCGTATCATATTTAATATATATGTATTTATACATGAATACATATGTAATTATAATTCACGAACACAAATAACCATACACATCGACTAATACCCCATATGTTGATTAATACCCATAAAAATCGACTAATACCCCCATACATCGACTAATACCCCCATACATCGACTAATACCCCCATACATCGACTAATACCCCCACACATCGACCAATACCCCCATACATCGACTAATACCCCCATACATCGACTAATACCCCCATACATCGACTAATACCCCCACACATCGACCAATACTTATATACCATTATACACCATTTAGATCATACAGTTTATGGAGGCGGTTTAAATTCAGAAATATATGTTAGTATACTCCCGATGCAATACGTTATGTCATATATAATACATTACATAATTGATTGTTATACTAAACACATGTGATGTAATCATCGTAATACTCCATTGTTAAGTAGACGATGCTATAGTGTAACGTTCACATCCTATTGTAAGACCAATAATCAATCAAATATACTCTATTGTTAAAGTAATACTTCTCCTAAACTAGCTCTCCGTGTTAACAATCTGCTGACGCTAGACTTTCGTAAACCATTTCGAGAATACCATTATGTAAACATTACATGAACTATCGTATAATTAATATATAGCAATGCATACATCACTCATTATCATTGAAACCCGTTACACCGGGGTAATGGTGTTTACTAATAAACTTAACAATGAATATAATGTATGTAATAAATATTCAGAATTATCCTTTAACATTTTAGTTATATATCTTATATATATATTTGTTAAATTATTCGATTTCTCATCTGACCTATGCCCCTTACTTAATAGTTTCCGACAAGATTCCATCCTGGACCTATTTAGATTTTCTATATATAATACCTATACAGACTATTACATCCTATTTTCGGGTGTTTACTATTATATATATATATATATATATATATATATATATATATATATATGTATATATGCTGACTATATCCATCTCTATTCCTTCCTCCATACATACTCTGCAGATAATTCTAAACGTGTTGCTAGTAATTTCTCTATTGATAACTATCTTCTCTCCACAAACATTCTGCTAAATATCTCAACAACTGCCGTTATCCACGTATAGGTTATATAGTATATCAATTACCATTCATTCACTTCCTCCTAGCTTGATAAACATATTATTCTGCTTTCCAAATTAGTTCTCAAGTTTGTAGTCGTATTTGTTTTTAATAGTTTTGATTGTAATAGTCATTGTTCTAAAATTACTAAATGTACTAATATTCACTTATTAAGAATACGTGGTTAACGTTGTAAATATATTACTCGTCCTATATATTATGTCCTTAGTAATTCACTTACAATTCATCGTATTGATTGTGTTCCTCTTTATCGTATCACATCCTGCTCCCTTCATCTCCCCATTAAACAAATCTATAGACTACTTTTTCAATATTAGATTATCTGACCGTTATTCTATTAACCCAGTTTAACTATATTCATATTATAATACCAATATGGTTCACATATAACCTATGACCCCTTACCGGACTTCTCTCTCTCAGCAATACATTTATATATTCACTTACTCCTTCCTATCTATTTGAATTATTATTATTATTCGTACCACCATATATATATATATTTATATATATATATATATAACATATATGTTACTTTTTTACTTTTCTATATACACTCTTAATTTCATATGTCCGTCCTTCATTAATTACACAATGTTTATACTCATATATCATCCCAGGCATATCTCTACATTCCCACCCTCGTTTTATATGGTTTATCCAATACTCCACCACCTTCAATACGCATATACAATCATATTATTATATTATTATTCACCTATTATCTATGTGATTTGACCACACCTACTATATATAGTATACTATACTAAATATACGTTTCCATTTATAATTTTGTTTACTATATACTACTTTTCTTTATTAGTATTTGTTTTTATTTTGTCATATATTTTATTATTTATTTTACCTTCGAGGAGTGTTATCACTTTGTAACGGTGCCTTGTCAGCAATAATTCATCATCATCACACTCACATTTATACACATAAACACACACACACACACACATATACATATATATATATATATATATATATATATATATATATATATATATATATTTATTTATATATTTATATATATATATAACACATAAGTATGTATTAAACTTTAATTTGTCATTAACATTTACCAGATGAAGTCGGGTGGTTACGGTTAATAAATATATTATATAAAATGTATACATACGTATATATATATATATATATATATATATATAAATTAATATGTTATGATATCTTTAAGTTCACGGCATATTCTATTGGCCTTATGATAAATTGAGTACATTACTATACGAACAGAAAAAAGTAAAGAAATTAAAGTGTTTGACGTATGTACGCATGATAATATATTACATTATTCAGGGGATTGTCTAAGTATTAGGGAAATATCTTTATTCTTCAAGGCTATGTCGAAGGTAATAGAAAAAGTGGAAGACCAAAGAAAAATTGGTTAAATGATATTTTTGAATACTCTAATATCCCTCTTCGGCAACTTTTTGTTATTGCAAAAGATCGTTATAAATGGAAAAAGTTGTGAAAAAAACTGTCATGTTCTCCCCATACGATGCCTACGTCACGGGACTAAGTAACTAAGTAACTAAGTAACTAAGTAAGTGAGTAACTTTATTAGAGGCGTATTTATATGATATTTTTAAGAACATTTCTTCCTATAAGTATAATTTATATGTCACTTTTAATATTGGGATATGGTAAGATAAGATAAGATAGGATAGATAAGGGATAATATGTTGGGATCCGATAAGATACCATATATGGTATGCTATAAGATGTATTAGATAAATAGCTTTATAACGACCAGGCACTATAGTGCTATCTACATGCATAAATGACTCCACTGTATGCATATACCTCATTGCCTATAACATGTAAATCATCACGTGATACGTGTTATTGACCACGTGATACGTGTACTTGATCACGTGGTACGTGCACTTGATCACGTGGTATACGATAATAATTCTATGAATTCAAAGATATTTTCGTAAACGTATTTTTAAATGTAAACATTTCTAGGAATTCGTGGAATCGTTCTCTCTTTTAAAATGGTTATTATATTTATGAGTTTCATATTCCAGGTAATCAGGAACCTACTCCAAGTCACGTGTTAGAAGTAGTTGGTGTCACGTGTATCATGACACGTGATTTAGCTTACGAATTCAGAATATATTCTTCTTTAATATGAATTATACTCGTCGATATATTCTGGTATTCTAATTCTATATGAAAAACATAAGTAACAAATCATATTCAATGACAAATCCGATAGATATATATATTTAATATATATATATATATATCTGAAATCTTAATTCATTTACATATATGTGTTGATTTCTCCAAAATAGTTTCACACTAAGGTGTGTAAGACTATACCTTATAAGGTGCAATACTTACTATTGATATCGCACCAATCATTACGCAACGATTACTATTATTTGTACTTAGGCCTAGAATAAACTAGCGTTAAAGATACATATATTCTGCGCGGGTAATCCTATATGAAGCCTATATATATATATATATATATATATATATATATATATATATCGGTATACCGGTATTAATGTATTATCCTACTTCCCCGAACAACAGATATAAGGAAGTACATATTCTATACTGTAATTTTCGGCACAATAATGATCTCTGCGATTATCATGTTTAGTATGCTGCAGAAAAACACACAATCAGGTTTTATATTTATATTCAATAACACACATTCACACACACATATATATATATATATATATATATATATATATTTACAAAATGGCGATATATAAAATATGGAATGTATGTATAATATGTTGTTAACTAGTGATTATTATATCTTATAATACGCTATAATCAGCTATACTGTAGGAATATATATTACTACTAGATACCCTTGAGATACGCGTTAGCGGGTAGTTCCGGGCACCCCCATGTCCTCCCCATAGCTAAGGCACCCCATGCTAACATCTCTACACAACTACTACCAAGCTACCCATGCTAATCTATATACCCCACTAATACCAGGCTACCCTATGACACCCCATCCTAACCTCTCTATCCCACTACTACCAGACTACCCCATGCTAACTTATTTACCTCACTACTACCAGTATGCCCTTATATTATCCCCTTATGTCCTCCCCATCGCTATGGCATCCCATGATAACATCTCTACCCCACTAATACCAGGCTACCCTATGTTCTCCCCTATGACACCCCATGCTAACATATCTACCCCACTAATACCAGGCTACCCTATGTTCTCCCCTACGACACCCCGTGCTAACATCTATACCCCACTAATACCAAGCTACCCTATGTTCTCCCCTACGACACCCCATACTAACCTAGCTACCCCACGAATACCAGACTACCCTATGCTAACTTTATACCCCACTAATACCAGGCTACCTATGTTCTCACCACCGGCACCCCATGCTAACCTCTCTACCCCACTAACACCAGGCTACCCTATGTTCTCCCCACCTCTAACCTCTCTACCCCACTACTACCAGGCTACCCTACGACACCCCATGCTAATCTCTCTACCCACTACTACAGGCTACCCTATGTCGGCGGCCAAGGCTAACGCGCTGGTCAAGCAAGACGATCTGTCCATATCGACCACCGGAAGTACTCTGAACGGAGCGGACAAATCCGGAACTACCGCCACATCCGTAGTAGTCAACGCCGTCAACGTCTGATCGTTACGTCATAGACTGCCACGTAATGACTCATCGTTAATAAACTCTGACCTCAACGTTAAGCCCCGCCTTCTTCCTTGCCAGATATCATTTATTTCATATATATCATACCGGTATTCATCATTCTCTATGCACAGGTATATCGAGTGTAGTAGCTACAGATATACTACATAAACAGTACCTGTAGACATATGAAATATACATGATATTAAACTAACTATATATAGCTATAGCTAAAGCCCAAGGCTTTGATATCTAACCAAATGCTGATGGATGTGTATTAATAAATCATTGAACCGTGAACACAAAATGACATATGTTGATGGACCGTATATCTTGGGATTTGCTATAACCATGACTATTGTAGTACCAATATATCAGGGGTCTCATTAAGGAATAATATTGACTGCATATAAATATATAATTATTAATAATTATTTATCAATTAATATTGTATAGTTTTTTTATATCATTATTTTAATGTATAGGTAGATATATTAATATATATGCATGTAGGCTGAAATACTGATAATTACAGCAAAAACGTATGAATACAAAATATATGTTAAAGATGAAGCATATATATTTATTATTTATTGTGCTATATTTAGAATTTTATTGTTTTTTAAAGGGATTTATTTTCTTCTTCTAATTTATGTTTTCCTGCACCAGAAAAAATTCCCTTGAAATACTCTTGTGTTTTGCTATGCTCTCTATCGTGTTAACTATGATTTCGTATATTTATCCTAAACATTTTAGGTTAATCTGAAATTGTATTGAATGATGGCTAAAATATTAGTAATGCTTTTTTAATCAAATAACTAGCCAAGCTAATACCACAGGTCTTGGATTCCAATTTTTAAGATGCGGCATATTATAATAAATACATAATCTATTATTCTAAGTTTCTATTTTCATTTTATTTCTATGTACAGACTTAAGCACATTATTTGCAGATATAATTCTTTCCACATAGGCTCTGTGTGGTTTAGCTCACATAAGTATACTATATGTACAACACACTGTAAATATTACTTCCAGACTAGAAAATAATACATTTATATTAGGTAGGGGAAAGCCCCCGATTACCGACACCTCCTAATACCGACCCCCTCTCGTATCTCAGTAACTATAAGAGATATCAAAAAATTGTATATACACGAACTGTTAATAATTTAATGATAAATATGAATAAGTATTTTATTTAAAAAAAATATTTAATCCTACAATTTTTATTTGATAAAATATAATATTCTGTTTTTACATTTTAAATATTTGAATAATAAATTTTTTTAAATCATTGTAAATACTTTATTATTTAAAAGAAAACTTAATACTGCGCATAATATTGTAGATCAATAAAATTATTATAACTATTATTAAAATAATTTAATTTGAATAACTATTAACCAATATATCATAATTATAGCAACCCATATGGTTGTCCTATTACCGACCCCCTAAATTACCCTAATACCGACCCCATGTGATTTATAATATCCAATCAAAATAGATCCGTATTTTACTTTAATATATGTCGTAAATTGTTTATGTATCATTGATATAGATTTAGGATTCATGATACCAATTGATTATATACATACTGATTAATAAATAAATATTAAATAAAAATATACACTATTTTAATATAATTTCTATAAAGTTTAAATTTAAATTTAATATTACTATTAAAACATAAATTCAATAAAAAATAAATTGCGTGCATGTTATAATTAATTATATTTATGTATATCTACTATTTTTATTGGATATTATAATACTACAATTATTTTTATCACGATTATTTTAGGGGGTCGGTAATAGGAGAAGGGGGTCGGTATTATGTAGGGGAGGGTGGGGTTGTATGACCATGTTTTTGTATAAAGTGCTATCATTGTTGTAATAATACATTTTTCTTAATTATTTATATTGTATTGCATAATATATGATATTAGTTAACTAATATATTACTTTTAGATATAAGGAATACTTATAAGATTTCATAATTACAATTAATAAAAAAAAATAAAAAAGTTCATTCAACCCCAAAGGCGGGGTTGAATGAGCATAGCCTGTTTTACTTATGTAATTGCTCTTGGCATGATAGTTTTATCACATATTCTATCAGTTTGTTGAGTATAGTTTATCATTTTTTATTCCTAGAAATAATATTTAAATAATTATTATGAATTAGTAATAGACCCTCATTAAAATTAATTTAATTAATTATATTGATATATAATTAATTATATTATTTCTATTTAATAATTACTTATTTATATTCGGATCATTGAATATATATTATAATATTATAATAATATTAATATTATAATATTATAATATTATATTATAAATATTAACATATGATATTTGGCTGATTGAACAATGTTCATATAACCCCGTTTTTAGTGGTTCACTCAACCCCATATGAAATTGTATTATTAATTGTTAAAATTTAAATATTTTATTTAAAATTTAAATATATTTGTATATTAATATTAAGCTAATTATATATTAAAATCATATATATAATATGAAAATAATAAAATAATTAATACAGAATTTATAACATATATTACCTTGTCTGGAATTTTTACTTTTGAGCGTACTTTAGTTAAAAATGTGATTAAAATGATACTATTTTTATTTTTTTTATTAAATGATACTTCCGCAACTGTATTAATTATAGATGATGATACTAGTTCAGTTAAATCAAATTTCTGCTGTAGCAAACAATTGTTATCTCCAGTGGCTCATGCAATACACCTGTTCATACAACCCCACTCTCCCCTACATGTATCCGATTACCGGCCCCCTTGTTTATTCTTGTAAATATGATTATATCAAAAATATAAACTAGCCACATTATTCATTGCCATAATATTACCCTAATTACAAAATTTCAAATAAATATATTTAATATTGAATAATTTATTAAAAATAATCATTTAGGGGTCGGTAATCGGAGACTTTCCCCTATATTTTATGTATATTTCATACCTTCATTTATGTATATTTCATTATAGCAGAGGCATGGTTTATGTAATATTAAATATATGAATATGACAAATCTCAATATTATTAAGTTGTTGATGAATATTACATATCGTAGTCGAATCGGATTGAATCTTATTTTGATATCGAGAGAATATAATAATTACATCGGTCATAAAGAATAATAGATGAAGATTGTGTTCATTGCAAAGGTACGTTAAAAATCCACGGGCTTTATTTCATGTAATTTAATTAAAATATATTATTAATGAATTCCATGAATTTAATATACTTTCAACTAGTTGATGATTGAATTCACTCCATCGTATTTCAAATATTTTTGGAAATGAGAAAATAATAAGATTATTGTACTCTGTAATATTTTTTAACTTTCTGCATCTAACTCCAGATTTAGTGAAATAAGATGAAATACCACTTAATGTCATATGATATTTTGAATTTCTGGTATTTCATTGCTTGCTACCTTCCATGCCATACTTTACTTGTGTGCACAACACAATATTGTAAATAGAGGAGCTACGGGCTCGCTTAATTTCTCCAAACTATAATCTTGAAATATCTTCCATACACCATTATTATTTCCTGTATTTACAGATGTAACATCTATCACTAACGACGAAACCTCTTTCATTATTACATTTATTACGTTACTTCCAAGAAGATTTTCTATTTATTTAATCATTGTGTTAAATATCCCACGAGATCCACGTTCCAAAGGTTCTCCTACATCTACAAATATAAGCGATTCGTTTCCAACTGTATCTATTAATTTCGCAAGTGTGTATATTTTATCAACACATATCCTATCTATAGATTGTGTATACACTACCATCTGACCGAAGAGATATTGCAGTAGCATTTTTTATTTTTTGTTGGTAATGTTTCCATATATCTATATATATATATCTATTATAATGGATAATAATTCTTTATGAGTCAGATATTATAAATCGGTATTCATAATAATATTACAATCAGAATTATATTTAAATGTGGATGCCATCATATTCACAGCTCTAGCAGGGAAATAATATGCAGGTAAAACTAACTTATTTGCATCATAATACACCATGATCAATAGTGATCCTATATTATAAGCTAAATCACTATTTGTCTTTGATATATAGTTTGCTTATGGTGTCTAATCTGATTTTTTATCCCTTCGATCTTTTTAAGGCAATACTACATTTTTTATAATATTCAGAACTTATATACTTCATAATGGTCTCTTTTATATATACATGTATTACCAAACAATCTGTTGTTATTGGTGATCTTATTGTGCTTAGTAATGTAACATTATCGGGAAACTCCCCGCATGGTATGCATCTTACTATATGTAATACATATCTGGCTATATGCGTTCAAAAATGAATTAGAATAATACAAATATTGTTGCTAAAAATTAAAAAATGGACTGCACAAAATTGAAAAATTGACTGCACAAATAAATTATTGACTTCCCATTTTTGCGTTGACTGCACATTATAACGCTATAGCGCCTGCAATATATATGTGTGTTTGATTTACATAGTTAACATGTAGGTCCTATACGTCCTATAATATCAGAATTATATTGAATTCACCCGATATAATAATATTGCATAACTACATTGTAATATATATGCTATTTAGCTAACCTGCATGGACAGGTTATAGTACAATAGTTCGATTATAATCAGTGTATGTTATTATATAGGATTAGATATAGTTCCTATACAATGAGCGCTATAAGCTATATACGGCTATTTTTTAAATATCTGAGAATAATATTCCTGAGCTTAGTCTTTATTTAGTTTTGATTTCGAATCAAAGAAGTAATAAAATAAAAACGCACGGATTAATATAAATATATACATTTAAATAGCTATTATTCAATAGTATTATTTTATTTGGTTATTTTATATAATATAACTATAAAATAAACATTAATAAATACTTAAAGATTATTAGTAGTTTATAGTTTGTACTTACTAAATACATTTTTACTTTGAATACACTTTTATTTTCGGATTAAATGTTGTATTTGTTTATTTAATTATCTTTTATATTATGAATATGTACCTTTTACTATAATAACTATAGTTATTATATATCATATTTAAGATGTTTACTAAAGTTAAAACAATATTTATATTAATACAATTAATAGTATACTATTAGGTAATATGTATAGACATATATAGACAACTACTCTATATAGATATATAGATAAATTGTATTCATTTATTAAATGATTTCGTAATACATAACAATAATATTCCTTGAAGAGTTAATAATATAATGATAATTCAAAGACTATAAATAGCAGACATATAATATTCATAAAGAATAAAATAATTTGTAGATTTTAAAAAGGAGGGGGTTTGATATCATATCCCCCACCCCCGTTTTTAAAAGTGGGGGTTCATGTCATATCTATCCTCCCCTTTTATGATACCCCTATATAAATGTAATCATATGCTCATTAATGCTAAGTTTATATATTATATTATTAATTGTACATCCATAAATTTATCTAACTTAAACCCATTGGATTAATATTTATTAATTGGTAAGTTTTTCTAAAGTTTCTAAAATAAATACATAAGGACACCACTTTTATAAATTGAATATCTTATTTCACTTGTGCAGATGAAATAGAACAAATTAATAATATAATAAACAACAATAAGTATATATGTATTCATAATTAATAATTAGTAGTAATTTAAATTAATATTTGATTTATACTTTGAATAAAATAAAATGACACGACATTAATAATACATATGTTATGTTTATTGGTATATTGCATAATTTCCTATCGTGAGCCAAATTTTAGCGCTCTAATGCGATAAATAATAATAATAATGATGATAATAATCGTGATTCATAAAATAATGTAATAAAATAAATAATACACATTATGCCACAATGAGAAGGCAGTTGGACGGCTAATAAAAATCTATGTACAGAATTCGTTTATTTCGTTTAATACTGAAAATAAAAATAATATTTAAAATAATTTTCAATCATATATATATATAAAATATTCATTAATTTCTCTAAATTCGTATATATATATATATTATTATAATAACAATATTCATTAATTAATTATTAACGACCTATGTATGTATATGTATATGTACGCGTGTGTCTCGTCCAGTTAGCGAGTGTCTTTGTAGAATATGGACTACCTTTCAATCTACGCTATGTATCAACTGGCTGTCCATGTGTCCAAGTGTCCAAGTGTCCATCTGACCATCTGAACAACTGTCCTGCTACCCAGATCACACTGTTAGACGCGTTCGGTTCCCTTTACTAATACTACAACTACCCCCCACGTGACTACGAGAAGCATTGTATCCAGCACGACCTTCTTTCACTTGCCGGTCGTCGTTCTAAAGCCCGTCTCCTACAATACTCGACGTCGATGTTCGACGATGTCAGCGGACGCACGCAATACGCCCGCCTCCTCTCGTATCCGGCTCCGCAGCTCGCCGAACACGCCGACCACGCCCCCAACTGCCAGCGGGGACACGCCTCCACCGAACACGTGCGTTTGTGGGCGGGTTTAGATCGAGGGCAGCGACCCTTGGGACAGGTTACATCTCGGGTCTGATGGGAGGTACGCGAGTGTTCTCCGCAACTTCCGATACACTGTAGCGAGAAAGGGGTGGGGTTAATTAGTGAGCGTGAATTACTTATTATTATTAATAATTATGATACTATTTTAGCTCACGTATAATCACTGAACCCATTACAGTTCATTATATTTCACTATTAATTAAATTACTATGATTATTCATATTTAAATAATATCGCAACTAGACAAAAATCACATTATTTTATTTATAAAGGTTTATAATATTAGTGCAAAAGACAATTAAACGTATATCTAGTGTTGTTTACATATAACTGACGTTATTTAATTTTTTAATTTGCATTTTTATATAACATTTATTATTAATAGCTAGTTCAATTTATATTAACAAATGTTCGTTTCAAAAAGGATTCAAATATGTACTTTATCGGTAATGACAATTACCAAATCTTACTATTCTACAAATACAGTTATACTACTTAAATAGATACCATTCATATAATGATTTAGCTTTATTTACGATATAGCTTGTATTTGACTATATAGTGGTATTTTGTTAAATGATTATAAAACTGATTTAAATTTTAGTCGTAAACTTAATTCCACCGAATTAAATTTTATAATTGTATAAGGAACTGTTATTATATCATAATAGAGAGAAATGCTATTACTAAATTCCATCAGTTTTACTTAAGAGGTAATTGTGTAAAATTTATTAACAGTATTGTGTAAAATGTGAAAGTTAAATAAATGTTAGTTTAAATTGAACATGAATAAAGATAAAATATGTATTTAATAAAAGTCAATAACCTATTGGTTACTTGCGAATTGTATATTGTGAAAACTACTCGCTATATTATTACATAACTATTTTTTAACAGGAAACAACAACATAAAATATTATATATTATATTGAAGGAAAAATCATTTTACTATTATAAAATAGAAAATTATCATAAAACATACAACAATTCTTCTAATAAATATCATTATTATCATTATTATTATTGTTATTATTATTATTGTTATCAGTATTATTATTATTGTTATCATTACGTAAGCGATGACTAACGTGGCTCCAGTCTCCCACTTTCCAGGGCACCAGTACCTCGGGCGTACGTATGTAGGTCCTATGTATAGAGAGCGGTTTGTGTGTGCGGTTCAGGAATCTGGTTCTCTTGTGACGTCTGTTAGTGTCTCTGAAGCTATCTGCGAGGGTCAAAGGTTAAAGTGTTAGAGGGAACGTAACTATATAGGATTTGATTATTTACGTTAGTATATTTATATACTGGAATACCTACTAATTATCCATACAAAGAGAAAATTTGAGAGAATAAAAGAGAATAAGCAATGAGAAACAATAAATAAGAGAAGAACTAATGAAATAGGTGACATAGTATATTACATAGTTAAACTATGAGAGGATATAAATTTACGAATTTCTATTTTCGCGATTCTATCAAGCTTGTTTATTCTATTCGCGTGCTATACTTGACTTACCTCTTTTATTACAGTTTTCGGAACATTTCATTCTAGACTTGGGTTTCTGTAACGCGGAACAGTGTTTCCTTCCTACCTTCCTTCCTTTACGGTAACAGAAGATCTTACGTTTCTTTAGACTGCATCGACTTTTACACTAAAGTTACATCAATGAATTAATTTAATATATATATATATATATATATATATATATATTGTTATTATTATTATTATTGTAATTATTGTAATTTTGGTGGTGTGCTTTCATCCCATCCAGGAATTTAGATGAAATTTTCACTTATAACCATATATGACTGTAATGTCCTTTCGAAGCCGCTCTCAGGCATCCATGGTTTTAACGAGAGCCGATTTATATATGTATTTATATACGCAAAGACAGGAAAACTAATGAATACTACTAGTGCATTACGTGTATATCACGGTTGACTAATATTATCGCACTGGGTATAGTAAGCACCGCACATATTATAGATATGATTAATATTTTTAAAATCGATTATATATACACACTGTCAAATCGAATATACTATTGAGAATTATAATGGAATTTATTGTCAACAATTGCATTAGACGTCGTCCTATTCTCGATATAAATATTAGATAGTGTTTGCATTGTATTCAGTTTTGTATGATAATATTAATTTAGTACGAATATATTTAAATAGGTATACCTATATATATATATATATAATATGCCAATACTTCTATATATATATATATATATATATATATATATATATATATATATATATATATATATATATAATGAAATAGGTGAAATAAGATAAGACAATATAATATAAAGTGAAGATTAGAGCTATTATGGGATGATAGAAATTTACGAAATTCGTATTGTCAAGATTCTTTTGCGCTCGTTTATTCTATTCGCAGGCTATATATATAGAGTGGACATAGAGGTCTAACCGTTGACCATGGCTTGGAGACCCACTCCGCTGGAGATCTATTGCAGCGTCCAACGCAGGGAGATGTTCGGTCGGGTTTGCGAAGGCCCGTCTTGGCAACGCAATGCTTCTTGCCCAGCTTCCTTTTCATACCGTTGTTCGAAATCTGAACGAGTGATTTCGTAGTTAACTGTTATTACCGATCAATGTATATACGATGAATGTTAATATCGGCGATGAAATAACAAAAATACATTAATAGTTTAGCTCTGCATGAAATGTACTATATTATAAGAGAAATGTAGTCATACGAATACTTTCTCATTCTAACGAAAGCGAGCGGATTAAATACACACATTATAACTTATAAGTTAACAATAGTCTATAGACTGACCAGCTAGCAATATAACTGATAGCTTAGCTTTTGTGGGTGTAACACACACACATATATATATATGTGTGTAATGATTATTATAATTGTATTTTATCCTAATAAATATGATTAAATATGACACTTCTTAGAGTGTTAGAATATATCGAATTAATACAGCTGTAATATATTGCACACATTATCATTAACCTGAAGCCACACTTTCGAATATAACATCGACAAATCACTCAGACGAACATTCGCGAAATCGAATACGTTAGTTATATAAAACCGCGCTTATTATTTCAGATACTTGCGATAATTCTCAAATTCATCTTAAATATTCAGCTTAAATATTAGCCACTGCATATAACTGATATAATTCATACATTGCGTATACGATGGGTGTACCTTATAGCATTTGAAGCGATTAAGAGCCTGTCCGATATCTCCACACTTCTTAGCCGAACACCGGCCCTGTCGAGTTATCTCCCAGACCAGGGTACATCCTGTTCTACAGGTTCGCTTCTTCTCTTGGGCCACGCCCTTACAGCGGTAACTAGGCAACGACGACGCGTTACTACTTCTAGAGTCGGTGCACTTAGCTTTTTTGTACTGAACGCCTGCGGAGGGAATGCGTCATAGGGGTCAGAGTTCAATACATATGATATGTGCGCGTGTTTTATATGCGTCGAGTTATAGAGGTATCTAAATATATATATATATATATATATATATATATATATATATATATATATATATATATTTATATTTATATATTTATATTATCAATATTAGTAACGAGGATTACTACACCAATATTATTTTCGAAGTAAATATATTTTGAAATAAAAAACTACTATCTCTTTTGGAGAGCTAAACTATAATATTTTCATAAAATATACAATTAACTTGAACGAAATATTAGTAATCATATTTTTTATCTACACTTATTAATATTAATATTAATATTAATATAAAATATAATTCTAAATATTATAGGTAATTTCAATAAATATAACAAACCGTTGCATTTTTGATTACATTTCGACCATTTCGAGGATTTAAATCTCCACTTGGGAGCTGTCCTTCTACTATTCGATGTCCTTCTACTATTAGATGTCCTTCTGTTACTGGGTGGTGTCCTTCTCGTGGTGGGCGTGGTTAAGCGTGGACGTGGCGCTATGAAGGTAGGTCTGGACTTGTACCTAGGTCTTACTGGGTCGTAGGCTCTGTTGTTGGTTTTCGGGGTGGCTGTGTCGAAAGAAAGAGTTGTAATAAAATGTATATATATATATATAGATATATATATAGATTATATATATATATATATATATATATATATATTATGTAATTACATATAATATATTTTATAAGTATACCATAATAATGTATACGTATTATATACAATTGATAAATAACTTGAAATTATCAGATGAGAGATATAATATCAACATCAGCTATACTACATGGTAACTTATAGGTATGATGGAATATACAGTTATTAAGATTATTGTCGACTATTATTACCTGTATCGGGGTGAACTTCGGGTATATTTGGGTTCAAGGGTCGTTTGGCATTAGAGATCGGCGAGTACGTGGATTTCGTGAGGTACTTAATCGTGATACCCGTTAGGTAGTTGCCTTGTTCGAAAGTTAATACCTATCGTGAGGTAGTATCCAAATGTATACTTAGATATTTAATTCGTACAATGATATATATATATATATATATTGCTGTTGTTATTGTTATTTTTTTATTTGGTGGAGTCCTTTCATCCCATCCAGGAACTTAGATGAAGTTTTCACTTATAACCATATATGGCTCTAGTGTCCCTTCGAAGCCGCTCTCATGTTAAGGCATCCGTGGTTTTAACGAGAGCCAATCATTTATTTATACACAATTATATAAGATCACTTCTAAATAATATTTTAAGACCCATTTTATAAAATTAATTAAATGTCCGGACGAGGCTCGAACCCGTGTCCTAATGCTTGTGTGTCTTACGCCTTAGATACTGAGCCACACAGGCAGTTGTGTATATATATATATACATAATTAATACTTGATATATCGCCCCTTAATGTACCATTAACTTTGAAGTTTAACTTTCAACCCCGAAGCTTCCTTCACTTATATATTCCCTTTGATTATCCTTCTATACACATACATGTTTGTATGTATAATATTGAATTGCATTATTATTTACTCTGGCCAAACACCTCGAAAGTCAATTTGACTATTTTGTTTAGCCATTTATTGTTAAAAATAAAATTTTTTTGCAATAATAAATTATCCTTATCCTTATATACCGCCCAAAGAGGCTAATCCAGATCAGAGAAGTATATGAAGATTTGACTACATATTTAATTTACATATCTAAATTCTAATATTAATACCACGGTTTACATAATACCATTACTATATTGTTTACACTCTACATTCTTAGTAACTAAGCGGTACTGTTGCCAATGGTTACCATTAAATCGATGTCTCTGTCGATAGGATCCCTCCACGTCAACGATTCGGTGATGTGGTTGTAACCGCTGTAGATGACCTTGCTTTGACCTACGTTGAACTCTCTCGGCTGGTATTTACTTATTCGACCTCCGAACAGGAACTTCTTCGTATCGCTGTACTGGAGCGCTATTTAAATATAATGATATACTTAATATGTTATTTATAAACTTGTATGTATACAAAATTGTTTAAATGTATTAATTATATATATATATATATATAAAACAATAATAAAATATTATTCATAATTACAAGGTATTTTGTTACAATTATAAATTTTTAGTTCAAACATAGATTTTCAAACGTATTTTTAATTTATATTTCATAAAGTCTATAATATATATATATATTAATTATTTGGGAGCAAACTAAATAAATATGTATATATGTAACAATGAATAAAACGTATACATATATAAATGCATATCAACATTATCCGTGATTAAATACTAAATAAACAAGTGAGCATTACGTAACACCACAGCGATGATTGTCCAGCGCGAACTAACACAGATACACGTTGTCCGAAGTGATTCTGGACATAGCCAGCCGCTGGGTGATGTTAACGTACGAACTTCCGGCGGGTATCGAGGCCACCAGGGTGTAGCGGCGAGAGAGCAGATACAGAGGTCGAGATAGTCGTCGCGTGACCTTGGAGCAGGTCCGACCGCTGCCTCCGCAAACGCCGCACCGGTCAACGTGTTTGGTTGAACCGAGGATGTTGTCGCAGCCGACCTCCTGACCAATAGGGTGACGGCGTGAATATTTGGCGGCAAATTTTGAATTATCACCGATTGTTGATATTTTAGTATTCAAATAATTACATTTACTTGCGTAGCTAGTTATAACAATACATTATATTGTATTACCGTTACGTGATTTTATTAATTATCAAATTAACTTCGCTGTTATACCGTACAGCGTATGATGAAATAAAGGTATCTGAAGGAACGATATTTACAATTCACGCGAGGCAATAATAGGATGACTATATACTATAATTACAAATTAAATGATGACTCAGTCTCAGTACATAATGAACTACTATAAAAGTACAATTGTATCACCATGACTCATGAATATAGTCAACTGTGATCTGAAAGTGAATTTAATCCATTTACCTGTATTTTTAAATTTAAGAATTATCAATAGTCATCTAGTTAAGAACGCAACAATTGAAAAACGCGTGTGTGTTCCGATCGAGGCCTATACGGTATAACAATAGGTAGACACTACAACCCATTGTTACTATAGTAGGTATGCCTATTGTTCTCGTGGCATACTCGGAACACTTGTATCGTGTTGAATAACAAACAATACGTGCATGTAATCGAGGGTTATGCGAATGAAGTTGATACGTGAAAGAATGGTTGTTTAATTAAATAGTTCGGCGTATTGTCATTGCTAATGTCAGATCTGTTGATGACTAATCAGCTATGACTAAGTATTGTTTAGCGTTTGACAATATGGGGTGAATGTTACTTCTAACTTTAAGGGGACGAGCGCAACTCGAATAACACTCGATTTATCATAACAAACTTTGTATTCTATTTGTTGTTATGAGAAAATATGTTTAATTGATTACTTTTAAATCTATACATCTAAAAAGTGTGATATAAATCATCATATGAGTATCTAAAAAATGTGTTTTATAGACCCTATTTTTCACAATATTATTCAAAATAGTTAAAATTATAAGAATATATATTATATGATAACATTGTGAATACTCGATAGAAACAATTTGAAAACTATTTACAATTGTCATATTATGTTGTTTATTTATAATATTAATTTATGAATATATGTATACATTTATGTGTCCTATAGGACATGTGATAATCCACGTGACTTGATAACTTTAACTCGAATACGTCACTTATGAGTGTGGAATTATTACGCGTACGATATGACTTATAAGTGAAAGTTATAAGTGATATATAGTTGCACAGTAAGGTTTCCCCGTACAGGAGAACCGATACTAATTGCCGGTATCGGGTACCCCGTGCGGCCCGGCAATAATCACGTGATAATATTCACCTAGGTGACTCACCGTGCTTAGTGAGTCACCGTTCACTTTCAATTAATGTATAACTCGTAGTAGTCGACTACGACGATATATGTAATAGATGTTATCAGTTAGATCA
Organism: Osedax fenrisi; assembly: GCA_964019155.1. NCBI lineage: Eukaryota > Metazoa > Annelida > Polychaeta > Sabellida > Siboglinidae > Osedax > Osedax fenrisi. Next base: position 85,915,654 of record OZ025241.1, on the reverse strand, counting down.
CTGATTGTGGGTAATTCGTGTGCCGAATAGGATGTGTTGCAATATATCGAGTAAACAATATATATATATATATATATATATATATATATATATATATATATATCGAGTTTAAATACTCGTATTAGTAAATACTCGTTAATATAAAATAAAAATGATTATAAACAATATTATCAACAATTGAATGAACTTCTTATGTATATATATATATATATTCAGTAACCTATTGTGAATGTTAATAATATTCACTAGTGCATTCACTATGACACCGAATGCACCCTATGTGTAGGGTATCGATAAGTATGACGTAATAACGCTGACTGTATTACGTAATAACTATTAAGATTTGATGACCGCTGTAAGAGATAGCTATACTGATAATACGAGTGGTACGACTGATGAGAACGAGATATATAACTAAGCTGACCTAGAGACCCCGATATAGAGGTCAGAGGTCAGGGGTGGTCGGGTTGCTAACCTTACACTCTCCGGCCACGCAGATATTGACGGTATCTCGAGTACACTTGGTCCCGTCCACAACCCGGAGCGATAGCACAACGTGTCGGGTTGCCATGTGATCGGTACAGGATAGCTTGCATAGGTCTTGTGTGGGAGCTATAGATAAGGGTGGTATTATGTTAGTGGGGTAGCGGGGTAGTGGGGGGAGAGTGGTTGTGGGGGCAGTGGGGTAGTGGTGTTAGCAGAATAGTAGGGTAGTGGTGGTAGCAGAATAGCAGGGTAGTGGTGGTAACAGGCTACACTAATTATAGTGACCATATATAGTTAGCGCCCCGAGTAATCTAGTTGCATAATATACTTATTATCAAGAATTGCGAATTATAATTAATATTTAATATATATAATACAACAGTATGAATTGTTGACTTATATATAATATATATATATTTATTTATTGTACATTTTCGTGAACTACAAGGAGTGTCTGTCACTTTGTTGTCGCGCCTACTAAATGTATATCATTATCATATATGACGTCACATGTATGTTATCAGACGTAGGCATAAACATTGTAATTATAGAATCATTACTTCTATCTATATATATACAATCACACTTATTATATATATATATATATATATATATATATATATATATATATATAAGTATATATGTCTAAGCTAAACTATACACTATAGGGTATCGCACGCTCACCCCTAAAGGATGATCACACACACACATACACACACACATGGGGGGGGTGGCAGAATACATACTGTAGGTGCTGTAGTGAGGCTTCCAGTTAGTTCTGCCGTACACCGGTAGGTGGTGACTGTCGAAGGCGGCGCACTGCACGGCTCGGTAGTCAGAGCTGTCGGCGCATGCGTTAACGTTACACGACGAGTACTTCATCCGTGTTCCGATACAGTGTTTACCCCCACCCCTCGGTCTGAAACAATAGCGGGCACGTACCGTTAGCTAGTGGTTATACGCATGCGTATAGGTTGCGTATCCGTTTGTAATGAAGTATATACTATATTAACATCAATTATAAAGGCACATTCATCTGTGCGTAGTTTTATTATATATAATATATATATATATATATATATATTATTTATTTTTTATAAACTGAAATAATTGAATAGCTGAGTAATAATTACAATGAACGTGTACTCTCAATGAACTCCGAGGAGTTGAAGCTGAAGATAAAAAGTTAATGATCGAAATCTCGCGAGATTTCTAGCTGAACACGTGGTTTATCACGTGCGCATATCACGTGACTATTACGTCATGCCTATACTATCTGCCTATTGGACTATAGTATATGTCTAAGTCTATAGGTTAACCTAAATTTAGACCTAACTATAGTTTATATTTATTATTCTATATATATAAATATATTGTCATATAGGACTAGCGCAATAGTTCTACCCCATTGTTACTCCTAATGCTAAGCACATTACTAAACCTATAGTTACCTAACCCAGCATAGACTATTGTACTAAGCCCGATATACTAACGTTGGATTGTTGCAGGTTCTCGACGACGTGGCAATACCCCCTCCACACGTCCGACTACAGACACCCTTCCTTGACCACTGAGACCACCCACCCCTTAACTTGACCTCTCGTATCTTAGGCACGCATTTGCCGTTCATGCACCACTGTAGGTGTACGGGGTTAGGTGTCAGAATGTGTCAGTAGGTGTCAGTATGTGTCAGTATGTGTCAGTGTGTGTCGGTATTATGTGATAAATATGCATATAAAGGTATATTTACCTGCGTAAAATATGATATATAAATATATAAATATATATATATATATATATATACGTTGTTTAAACTCTATGTTATTTAATAACGTTACTATAATTAATTTCATTGAAGATATGTGTAATTTAAAATATAACTCAACACTATTTTCAGTAATTGAATGTATTTGCGTACTTTATCGATTACTAGTATCGTGTTAATAGTAACTTTAGTTACTAAGTTGTTGGTAAATCGATACTAAATCGACACCTGCACCAAACGGATTAACGCGTTAGGATTATATAATCGATGCACGCCGCCCACGTGATGCACCGCGTGATGCACCACGTGATGCAAGTAGACACGTGATGCACCACGTGATGCAAGTAGACACGTGTGATACAACACGTGATGCACCACGTGTGTGTGTATGGATTGTTGTCGAACCTTACGATCATAGTCGCAAGGAGTGCCGTCTTCCCACGGAGAGTTCATGAATATCTGAGATCGGTCTCCTTTTATGTTACATTGTAGCGAAGAGCATTCGGGCTGTTCGTGGATGTTATGTATATAATGTGTATTTATATATATTATATATAATATATATATATATATATATATAAGTACAACTGTATATATATATAAGTACAATAACTTTCTATGATACTAATTATATATAAACGTATCATTTAGGATTAATCTATTTTGTTTCGTGGACAGTCAACTACTTGTATTACCACTCGCCGCATGATAACAATGGCCGCACTACCGCATAACAATAGCCCGTCGCTAACCGTATTGTTATCCTTAGAGTACTCGTACGCGGAGCCGAACGACAGCTGACATTGTCTGTTCAGGTTGTACTTCTCCCCGGCGTATTTGTCGTCGTAGCGGTGTTGAGCCCGCTGCACCCCTTTCCGCAGTAGACACACCGATTCTCGAGATCTGCGCGTGCGTATTGAAGTAGGGTTACGAGGTGAAGGTCATGCGCAACGCTAATCAACAACTCGCGTGCCATTTCCGGCGTACGTTTATGATTATTATAATGTTGATATCGATAATGATGACGATAAGGTTTATCGCACTCAGCATAGGTGTGACCACCCCTCGTAGGTGCACTAAACGATATAGAACGGGCGAAAATAATAAGTAAATACAATAAATAAATGAGATAAATAAATAAACGTTAACGTAAATGTTAATAAAGTGTATTTTTTATGTAATCGTAATAATTATATATATATATATAATTATATATATATATATATATATATATATAATTATGCGAGTACATTTTTAATTGTCAATATCTACGTATAGTAAACGTCGTATACGTCGTATAATATACATTTATGTGTAATATTATATTTGTATATTATTTTATATTATTATATATATATATGCCAATGATATCACATAAAACAAGCGTATAATTACGTATTGATTATAATCGACATAATTGATACGATTATATAACGTTACCCCATTACCCCGGCCGCCACCGCTGTACTAAACCACTAAAACATGCGTTATTCATTATGATATCGTTTGCGCATGTGTGCACCCTCTTTTTCATTATCGACATTACACATAATTATATAAATAATATATATATATATATATATATATATATATATTGTATTGTATTGTATTGTATTGTATTGGTGTATGTTAGTATACCTCAACAATACTATACACATATACATGTATGATATACATATCGGTCAACTATTAAGATTAACAGTAACTTTAACGGAAGTGCGACTAACTGAAGGAACTTGGTGATGGCGTTATTACTGCACTGAGACCAGATGGTCATACGCCTAGCGTTCAAGGATGACCCCATTATGAAGGTGGGACCGTTCCATTGGTCGAGACGAGTGGCGCTCGACTGAGTAGTGGTTGCCATGACGGCCGGGTGGGGGTGGTAGTGAGCCGGGGTGTCCAGGGAGCCGGGGTACAGGTTGTGACGACCGCAGTTAGTGGAGGTGTCGTGCTGCATGTCGAATCTGCGGGTGGTGTGCGGGTGTGTGGGTGTGTATATGTGTGGTAGGGGTGTATCCGGGGGGTATATTAGGGAGTAACACTCTACACAGATATTCTAAAAAAATATTATTTGTATAATAATTCATATTATTATAGATACAAAAATTGTGAAATATATTATAAAATGTTTAAATTTATAACCATATGCAATTCTGTGAATATATCAATTTCACCTCTAAGTAAAGTTATATAAGGTAAGCATGTATTTCTCGGCGCTATAGTGTACCACCTGATTACTAATACAGAGGGTCACATGACTAATATTTATGATCAAATGACGAATACTATGTCGTTGGGTCACATGACTACTACAGCGGTTATCACGTGATTAATAATACTTCGGTGGGTCACAGGAAACTACTGATGTGGGTCACATGCCTACATATGTTGCGGATCACATGATTACTACTACTGCGGTGTGTCACATGACTACTACTGAGATGGGTCACATGACTAATAATGCGTGTGTGTGTCACATGACTAATACAACTACTATTGAGGTGGGTCAGATGACTACTACTACTAGTGCGATGGGTCACGTGCATGACTAACAAATGTCCTATCTCGTGAGCGGTAGTGTAAGCGGCGCTGAGACCTGCGTTCTCCACTATCACGCACGACTTGGCAGAGTTACACATCTTCCCTATTGGGGCGAAACCTAACGGCGGGGGGGGGGGTGAGGCAGGGTAAGGATAGGGTGAGGGTAAATATCGATACAGAAATATCATTATAATTCACCATGATGATGATGATGATTTATTATACACAAATATAATATCGAGCGCTATTGTCGAATGTGCTGAAGTATATTGAATAATTATATATGGTTTGATAAAAGTCAATGTATAGTAATAAATAAATAGTGAATATAACTATAGATAACTATTACCCAGGGTACCTCTCGGTAGCCGGCGCTGCGTGGTATTTAGGATATGCGCATTACATTCGTAAAGTATACTTTAGACTATAGTCTAGAGAAAACTCAATATTATTATAATACTACTTAATAAATCAATTTAAGTCGATAGATACATATACGTACACTATATACAGAATATAGTGTGTCTGCACACTCGCATAGTTAATTAGAAGACTGCTCGGGTGCAGTAGCTGCTGCCGTATAACAGATAACGCGCGATACCATGCCTTAGTGATAACAATGACGTCATAGTCTAGCCTATAAACAATAGTGGGGGGGGGGTGGTGGGCGGAGATAGGGGAGAATAGTAATTACTAGAGCGACGGTGGTGACGCCTATATTACAATGGTTGTATTGTTATCATCGCAGAGACGCTACTGCCGTCGCGTAGACAGCGCGATAGACATCGTGTGTGGTCTAGGAAATGTCTAGGAATTATGACTAGGAGACATCTTTTTAATTGAATTCGTAATTGTTAATTCGAATTAATTTTTATAATTTTATCGTACATTTTTAAATTTATTAAATATACTTTTTCGATAATACATATTAATTACATGATCTGGGTTATATTTTTTTAATCGCATATATCGGTAATTGTTAATATTCGTACATTTTTATTTTTATTATTTTATTTATTTTCATTTTAATTAATTTAACAATCCTATTTTGTTCTACTTATATATTTTTGTATCGCTTATTTATTTATGTATTATTATGATGAACATTATTATTTTTGCAAAAACACAAATGAGAACTCTCTTTGTTATATTTGTGTCTAAATAAATCATCTTTATATATATATATATATATATATATATATATATATATATTGTTATTGTTATTTTTATTTTGTGGAGTGCTTTCATCCTATCCAGGAACTTAGATGAAGTTTTCACTTATAACCATATGGGTCTAATGTCCCTTCGAAGCCGCTCTCGTGTTAAGGCATCCATGGTTTTAACGAGAGCCGATAATGTATTATACATAATTATATATATATATATATATATATATATATATATATGTGTGTATATACAACATAGTGATCAGTAAGATACGTTACGTTATTATACGGCTTAATAACACACAAAGCACTGCAGTGAACAATAGATCACGTGTGTGTTACCTCGGCTAATACATCACACTATCACTAACCCACAGTGCCGCAGTTTCCCTTGCTCATACACATGTCCACCCTGCAAACGATGAACGCTTGTAGTGCATTGTTGTGGGGGTAATTAGGATGTAGTGGGGTAATTAAGGTACGTATTCAGCGGGGGTGTTGTGTACTGGTAATGCGTCGGTAGAGTTACGATTGTCGTGAGGGTGATGTTTCATAATATCACAATATACTTTATTAAATATATTTCTTGAAAAATATTATTATTAACAAAATATTAGATCTTGAATTTCGTTCACATATAAATATATATATTCTATATATTTATGATAATAATTATTATTTATTTACATTCAAATATGAACGAAATTCGAGAAATACTATTTTAAAAATATTTATAAGAATCTATATTAAAACTATACAATTATACATTTAAAAATAGGACACCTATTCTATATAAACTACTTTACTCTTCTTTAGTAGGGTATAGTATACTACTACTATATATAGTAGTAAATCCCAGGATACAACATGTGATACCCTACTGATACGTATGTATGTGTGAGATAAGATAGGGTAGAGATTACGAGTGTACGAGTTAGCTGTACTATGGTCTAGTTAACAGTGGCGCCCTCCCTACCTGGTGAGAAGAACTGCGGCGTCGAACTGAATTCCGCTCGTCTGTTTGTACCGGTGCTGCCAGCTACAGAACAACTTCAGAGTGGATCGGGCGTCTTGGTATATCGTGGGACCCATCTGTGGGAGGTGACGCATACGTGTACAGATATGACTCATGGGTGCGTGCGTGTGTGTGTGTGTTTGATGGTATGAATACGTATGTAGATATGCTATGTAGATATGCGCGCATTTGTATTGTGAGTGTATGTTTAGAAAATATAATTTACTTTTGTTTAGTAAATATAATTTACGTTTTGTTAAAATATATTACATACTAGTAAATACAATGTACTGCTATTGTACCGCCGTTTGTAGTTACTACGAGATCTTAATGATAACGTTCATACACGCATACGTGCATTGTACGACGTACATTGTACGTTACTTTATACGTTACATTGTACGTTACATTGCACGTTACATTGTACGTTACATTGTAACTGTGTAAGCTATAGTGATTGCGTAACGCTTAAGTATTTGTTATCATTGTTATAACAGTTCTTATAGGAACTTGTAATGTATACAAGTATACTGAACATATAATATTATTTATATATTATTCTCTTATATATAAAATATATATTATAAATATATATATATATATATATATATACACATAAACAAATGGTGGAGTTAGTCCGTTATATATATGACGAATACTGTACGAATATTATACACTTTTCGACTCATAGGAAGAATATCCAATATATATATACAACATTATATATTTATAATATAATATTATTGTATACATATATGTATACTATATATAGTATCTATATAGAGCTCCGTCTTGTCGTAGGCATATCATATATGGAATATATCACGTACACATATCATATGTATACATACGAGATTGTGTAGACTACTTTGTATACTATAAAAAAAATAGAAATCAACGCTTTATTCGGAAGCCGTTTGTTTTTATACGAAAATTATATGTAAACGATTACATGTAAATAGTTTATATTTATATATATATATATATATATATATATATATATATATATATACATATAAATATATATATATATATATATATATATATATATATTGTAACTATATTCTATCCTAGTTAACATTACGAATGGAGATATATTCGCTCATATCTAGGGAAGCCTAATACAACTGAAGTGCAGTGTTATGCAAGCATACCATATATGGCCAATGCCCTATCGCGATGAGAGACTTTACCGCGATTAGTATAAATAATCTAATTTAATAATCCACAGCATAATATCGTATACGCTATTATTCTATAGACAACTTTTGACACCATATATATATATATATATATATTGTTCCCGTACTATATAAATACTCATAATAAGACATATCTTAAATATATATATATAGATATTATATTCAAATATTCAAATTAAAAGCACATTATAGGGTGTTAGCAATGAAATAACATGTATTACGATAGTACACTACCTTATATGGTTAAGTGCTCTATATTAGTAGACACCTAAACGTAGTGCACAGTGTTGTAAACCTTATATGGTGTTAACCCGCCACGTGGTTTACCATACAGTATACCGTAGCCCCTGCAGAGTAGGGGCTACAGTAAAGGGTATACCCGACATACACGTGTGTGTAGGTAGGCATGTAGAGCTATGCACATGTATAGCACGTGTCTCGGTATTCTATAGTATCTGGTCCACTAGTAGTATGGGGTATAGGGTGTTGGTGTATACGGGTTGTGTACAGGGTGTTGTTGTGTAGCGGTGCGGTCAACCTATCAGACAAGCGTAGTAGTTTGTGCGAATAGGTAGGAAGTAGGTCTTAATTACTATTTAATTATGTATTTATATATTTATATATATATATATATATTTATATATATATAATACATATTAATTTATACCGGCAAGTTGTTAATAACTTCCGGATTACAAATCCTAACTCATGATATAACCTCGCCTAGTGTAACCAGCTTGCATGTATTGCTATAATTATTATATACTACTATAGTAGTATGATTATAACGTAAATATGATACAGCAGCGGCTCGATACGCGCGAATGCTTACGCCACTTTTTATCGGGAGGGGGCGGCACTTTTTGCTTATAAGGGTATAGGTTATAGAGTATAGGGTAGAGGGTATATAGGTATACCTATCTCCTCGCTATCTTTGTAACGAAACACGTCTCGTCGCGGTGTATACCTCATTTAATGATACGGTGGTTGGGTAGGAAAGGTGTATATGGGGTAGCGGGAGGATGATTAATATATGGACCGGTAGCGCATGTATACCTATAGCTCTACTCACGCACACACACACACACACACACATATATATATATATATATATATATATATAAATATATATGTGCATATATACATGTATTATAAGTCATATATTCGTAAATTCGTAAATATATATTCGTAAATAATTATCTAGAAGTAAGCGCAGATAAGTTTTCTTATAATCGTCACCTCTATAACGTGCATTGATTCATGGCGCCACATACATGTGTGTTCCGAGACAGCGAGAGAGGAACAATGCTTAATGGCCGTTAATACCTTCGTGTGCCATCAATACTGCGGTTACTTGTATGCCGGGTTTCGTTGTAACCGGGTTATAACGGTGTGTGTGTGGTTGTGTGTGTGTGTCGTTGTGTGTGTGTGTGTGTCGTTGTGTGTGTGTGTTCGCAATATAGGCATGTTAATATCACGGCGGGTACGTGAGTATGCGTAAGTCTTCAAGTGTTGTATATATATATAGGTATACCTACGCTATATTATATATAATATATATATATATATTTATTCTCTTGTATATTTCTTATCGTGTTTTATTTTAAAGATACACGTATTCGCGTGTACACGCTCTGATAACGATATGAGTGTGAGTGTGTGTGTGTGTGTGAGTGTGTGTATGTGTGTGTGTTAGTGTGGGTATGCGTGTGTTCGTATGTGTGTGTGAGTGAGTGTGTGTATGTGTGTGTTCGTGTATGTGAGTGTGAGTTTGTCTATAATGCAGTGTATACGTCATATATCGTAAACTTCTATACTGTGAAAGTGACCGACGGTCGCTGACCGTATATAGAATTTATATATTGTATATATATATAATATAGTGAATATATTATATACCTATAGGTACCTATAAGTACCCGTAATTATATATATGTACATAAACTGTACGACGTACCACACTGTACTACCTATAGGTACGACGTAGCACACTGTACTACCTATAGGTACGACGTAGCACACTGTACTACCTATAGGTACGACGTACCACACTGTACTACCTATAGGTACGACGTAGCACACTGTACTACCTATAGGTACGACGTACCACACTGTACTACCTATAGGTACGACGTACCACACTGTACTACCTATAGGTACGACGTACCACACTGTACTACCTATAGGTACGACGTACCACACTGTACTACCTATAGGTACGACGTAGCACACTGTACTACCTATAGGTACGACGTACCACACTGTACTACCTATAGGTACGACGTAGCACACTGTACTACCTATAGGTACGACGTACAGTGTACTACCTATAGGTACGACGTAGCACACTGTACTACCTATAGGTACGACGTAGCACACTGTACTACCTATAGGTACGACGTAGCACACTGTACTACCTATAGGTACGACGTACAGTGTACTACCTATAGGTACGACGTAGCACACTGTACTACCTATAGGTACGACGTAGCACACTGTACTACCTATAGGTACGACGTAGCACACTGTACTACCTATAGGTACGACGTACCACACTGTACTACCTATAGGTACGACGTACCACACTGTACTACCTATAGGTACGACGTACCACACTGTACTACCTATAGGTACGACGTACCACACTGTACTACCTATAGGTACGACGTAGCACACTGTACTACCTATAGGTACGACGTACCACACTGTACTACCTATAGGTACGACGTACCACACTGTACTACCTATAGGTACGACGTACCACACTGTACTACCTATAGGTACGACGTACAGTGTACTACCTATAGGTACGACGTACCACACTGTACTACCTATAGGTACGACGTAGCACACTGTACTACCTATAGGTACGACGTAGCACACTGTACTACCTATAGGTACGACGTACCACACTGTACTACCTATAGGTACGACGTAGCACACTGTACTACCTATAGGTACGACGTAGCACACTGTACTACCTATAGGTACGACGTAGCACACTGTACTACCTATAGGTACGACGTAGCACACTGTACTACCTATAGGTACGACGTAGCACACTGTACTACCTATAGGTACGACGTACCACACTGTACTACCTATAGGTACCACACTGTACTACCTATAGGTACGACGTACAGTGTACTACCTATAGGTACGACGTACCACACTGTACTACCTATAGGTACGACGTACCACACTGTACTACCTATAGGTACGACGTACCACACTGTACTACCTATAGGTACGACGTAGCACACTGTACTACCTATAGGTACGACGTACCACACTGTACTACCTATAGGTACCACACTGTACTACCTATAGGTACGACGTAGCACACTGTACTACCTATAGGTACGACGTACAGTGTACTACCTATAGGTACGACGTACCACACTGTACTACCTATAGGTACCACACTGTACTACCTATAGGTACGACGTAGCACACTGTACTACCTATAGGTACGACGTACAGTGTACTACCTATAGGTACGACGTACCACACTGTACTACCTATAGGTACGACGTAGCACACTGTACTACCTATAGGTACGACGTAGCACACTGTACTACCTATAGGTACGACGTAGCACAGTGTACTACCTATAGGTACGACGTAGCACACTGTACTACCTATAGGTACGACGTAGCACACTGTACTACCTATAGGTACGACGTAGCACACTGTACTACCTATAGGTACGACGTACCACACTGTACTACCTATAGGTACGACGTACCACACTGTACTACCTATAGGTACGACGTAGCACACTGTACTACCTATAGGTACGACGTACCACACTGTACTACCTATAGGTACGACGTACCACACTGTACTACCTATAGGTACGACGTAGCACACTGTACTACCTATAGGTACGACGTAGCACACTGTACTACCTATAGGTACGACGTACCACACTGTACTACCTATAGGTACGACGTACCACACTGTACTACCTATAGGTACGACGTAGCACACTGTACTACCTATAGGTACGACGTAGCACACTGTACTACCTATAGGTACGACGTACCACACTGTACTACCTATAGGTACGACTTACCACACTGTACTACCTATAGGTACGACGTACCACACTGTACTACCTATAGGTACGACGTAGCACACTGTACTACCTATAGGTACGACGTAGCACACTGTACTACCTATAGGTACGACGTAGCACACTGTACTACCTATAGGTACGACGTACCACACTGTACTACCTATAGGTACGACGTACCACACTGTACTACCTATAGGTACGACGTAGCACACTGTACTACCTATAGGTACGACGTAGCACACTGTACTACCTATAGGTACGACGTAGCACACTGTACTACCTATAGGTACGACGTAGCACACTGTACTACCTATAGGTACGACGTACCACACTGTACTACCTATAGGTACGACGTACCACACTGTACTACCTATAGGTACGACGTAGCACACTGTACTACCTATAGGTACGACGTAGCACACTGTACTACCTATAGGTACGACGTACCACACTGTACTACCTATAGGTACGACGTAGCACACTGTACTACCTATAGGTACGACGTAGCACACTGTACTACCTATAGGTACGACGTAGCACACTGTACTACCTATAGGTACGACGTAGCACACTGTACTACCTATAGGTACGACGTACCACACTGTACTACCTATAGGTACGACGTACCACACTGTACTACCTATAGGTACGACGTAGCACACTGTACTACCTATAGGTACGACGTACCACACTGTACTACCTATAGGTACGACGTACCACACTGTACTACCTATAGGTACGACGTACCACACTGTACTACCTATAGGTACGACGTACCACACTGTACTACCTATAGGTACGACGTACCACACTGTACTACCTATAGGTACGACGTAGCACACTGTACTACCTATAGGTACGACGTAGCACACTGTACTACCTATAGGTACGACGTAGCACACTGTACTACCTATAGGTACGACGTAGCACACTGTACTACCTATAGGTACGACGTACCACACTGTACTACCTATAGGTACGACGTAGCACACTGTACTACCTATAGGTACGACGTACCACACTGTACTACCTATAGGTACGACGTAGCACACTGTACTACCTATAGGTACGACGTACCACACTGTACTACCTATAGGTACGACGTACCACACTGTACTACCTATAGGTACGACGTAGCACACTGTACTACCTATAGGTACGACGTAGCACACTGTACTACCTATAGGTACGACGTACAGTGTACTACCTATAGGTACGACGTACCACACTGTACTACCTATAGGTACGACGTACAGTGTACTACCTATAGGTACGACGTAGCACACTGTACTACCTATAGGTACGACGTACCACACTGTACTACCTATAGGTACGACGTACCACACTGTACTACCTATAGGTACGACGTACCACACTGTACTACCTATAGGTACGACGTACCACACTGTACTACCTATAGGTACGACGTACCACACTGTACTACCTATAGGTACGACGTAGCACAGTGTACTACCTATAGGTACGACGTACCACACTGTACTACCTATAGGTACGACGTAGCACACTGTACTACCTATAGGTACGACGTACCACACTGTACTACCTATAGGTACGACGTAGCACACTGTACTACCTATAGGTACGACGTACCACACTGTACTACCTATAGGTACGACGTACCACACTGTACTACCTATAGGTACGACGTACAGTGTACTACCTATAGGTACGACGTAGCACACTGTACTACCTATAGGTACGACGTAGCACACCGTACTACCTATAGGTACGACGTACCACACTGTACTACCTATAGGTACGACGTACCACACTGTACTACCTATAGGTACGACGTAGCACACTGTACTACCTATAGGTACGACGTAGCACACTGTACTACCTATAGGTACGACGTACAGTGTACTACCTATAGGTACGACGTAGCACACTGTACTACCTATAGGTACGACGTACCACACTGTACTACCTATAGGTACGACGTACCACACTGTACTACCTATAGGTACGACGTACCACACTGTACTACCTATAGGTACGACGTAGCACACTGTACTACCTATAGGTACGACGTAGCACACTGTACTACCTATAGGTACGACGTACCACACTGTACTACCTATAGGTACGACGTACCACACTGTACTACCTATAGGTACGACGTAGCACACTGTACTACCTATAGGTACGACGTAGCACACTGTACTACCTATAGGTACGACGTAGCACACTGTACTACCTATAGGTACGACGTACCACACTGTACTACCTATAGGTACGACGTAGCACACTGTACTACCTATAGGTACGACGTAGCACACTGTACTACCTATAGGTACGACGTACCACACTGTACTACCTATAGGTACGACGTACCACACTGTACTACCTATAGGTACGACGTACCACACTGTACTACCTATAGGTACGACGTAGCACACTGTACTACCTATAGGTACGACGTACCACACTGTACTACCTATAGGTACGACGTACCACACTGTACTACCTATAGGTACGACGTACCACACTGTACTACCTATAGGTACGACGTACCACACTGTACTACCTATAGGTACGACGTACACTGTACTACCTATAGGTACGACGTAGCACACTGTACTACCTATAGGTACGACGTACCACACTGTACTACCTATAGGTACGACGTACAGTGTACTACCTATAGGTACGACGTACCACACTGTACTACCTATAGGTACGACGCACACTGTACTACCTATAGGTACGACGTAGCACACTGTACTACCTATAGGTACGACGTACACTGTACTACCTATAGGTACGACGTAGCACACTGTACTACCTATAGGTACGACGTACCACACTGTACTACCTATAGGTACGACGTACAGTGTACTACCTATAGGTACGACGTACCACACTGTACTACCTATAGGTACGACGCACACTGTACTACCTATAGGTACGACGTACAGTGTACTACCTATAGGTACGACGTACCACACTGTACTACCTATAGGTACGACGTACCACACTGTACTACCTATAGGTACGACGTACCACACTGTACTACCTATAGGTACGACGTACCACACTGTACTACCTATAGGTACGACGTACACTGTACTACCTATAGGTACGACGTACCACACTGTACTACCTATAGGTACGACGTACCACACTGTACTACCTATAGGTACGACGTAGCACACTGTACTACCTATAGGTACGACGTACCACACTGTACTACCTATAGGTACGACGTACCACACTGTACTACCTATAGGTACGACGTACCACACTGTACTACCTATAGGTACGACGTAGCACACTGTACTACCTATAGGTACGACGTACCACACTGTACTACCTATAGGTACGACGTACCACACTGTACTACCTATAGGTACGACGTAGCACACTGTACTACCTATAGGTACGACGTAGCACACTGTACTACCTATAGGTACGACGTAGCACACTGTACTACCTATAGGTACGACGTACCACACTGTACTACCTATAGGTACGACGTAGCACACTGTACTACCTATAGGTACGACGTAGCACACTGTACTACCTATAGGTACGACGTACCACACTGTACTACCTATAGGTACGACGTACAGTGTACTACCTATAGGTACGACGTAGCACACTGTACTACCTATAGGTACGACGTACCACACTGTACTACCTATAGGTACGACGTACCACACTGTACTACCTATAGGTACGACGTACAGTGTACTACCTATAGGTACGACGTAGCACACTGTACTACCTATAGGTACGACGTACCACACTGTACTACCTATAGGTACGACGTAGCACACTGTACTACCTATAGGTACGACGTAGCACACTGTACTACCTATAGGTACGACGTAGCACACTGTACTACCTATAGGTACGACGTACCACACTGTACTACCTATAGGTACGACGTACCACACTGTACTACCTATAGGTACGACGTACCACACTGTACTACCTATAGGTACGACGTAGCACACTGTACTACCTATAGGTACGACGTACCACACTGTACTACCTATAGGTACGACGTACAGTGTACTACCTATAGGTACGACGTAGCACACTGTACTACCTATAGGTACGACGTACCACACTGTACTACCTATAGGTACGACGTACCACACTGTACTACCTATAGGTACGACGTAGCACACTGTACTACCTATAGGTACGACGTACCACACTGTACTACCTATAGGTACGACGTACAGTGTACTACCTATAGGTACGACGTAGCACACTGTACTACCTATAGGTACGACGTACCACACTGTACTACCTATAGGTACGACGTACCACACTGTACTACCTATAGGTACGACGTACCACACTGTACTACCTATAGGTACGACGTAGCACACTGTACTACCTATAGGTACGACGTACACTGTACTACCTATAGGTACGACACTGTACTACCTATAGGTACGACGTAGCACACTGTACTACCTATAGGTACGACGTAGCACACTGTACTACCTATAGGTACGACGTACCACACTGTACTACCTATAGGTACGACGTACAGTGTACTACCTATAGGTACGACGTAGCACACTGTACTACCTATAGGTACGACGTAGCACACTGTAGTACCTATAGGTACGACGTACCACACTGTACTACCTATAGGTACGACGTACCACACTGTACTACCTATAGGTACGACGTAGCACACTGTACTACCTATAGGTACGACGTAGCACACTGTACTACCTATAGGTACGACGTACACTGTACTACCTATAGGTACGACACTGTACTACCTATAGGTACGACGTAGCACACTGTACTACCTATAGGTACGACGTACCACACTGTACTACCTATAGGTACGACGTAGCACACTGTACTACCTATAGGTACGACGTACCACACTGTACTACCTATAGGTACGACGTACCACACTGTACTACCTATAGGTACGACGTAGCACACTGTACTACCTATAGGTACGACGTAGCACACTGTACTACCTATAGGTACGACGTACAGTGTACTACCTATAGGTACGACGTAGCACACTGTACTACCTATAGGTACGACGTACCACACTGTACTACCTATAGGTACGACGTAGCACACTGTACTACCTATAGGTACGACGTACCACACTGTACTACCTATAGGTACGACGTAGCACACTGTACTACCTATAGGTACGACGTACCACACTGTACTACCTATAGGTACGACGTAGCACACTGTACTACCTATAGGTACGACGTAGCACACTGTACTACCTATAGGTACGACGTAGCACACTGTATTACCTATAGGTACGACGTACCACACTGTACTACCTATAGGTACGACGTAGCACACTGTACTACCTATAGGTACGACGTACCACACTGTACTACCTATAGGTACGACGTAGCACACTGTACTACCTATAGGTATGACGTACAGTGTACTACCTATAGGTACGACGTAGCACACTGTACTACCTATAGGTACGACGTAGCACACTGTACTACCTATAGGTACGACGTAGCACACTGTATTACCTATAGGTACGACGTACCACACTGTACTACCTATAGGTACGACGTAGCACACTGTACTACCTATAGGTATGACGTACAGTGTACTACCTATAGGTACGACGTAGCACACTGTACTACCTATAGGTACCACACTGTACTACCTATAGGTACGACGTAGCACACTGTACTACCTATAGGTACGACGTAGCACACTGTACTACCTATAGGTACGACGTACCACACTGTACTACCTATAGGTACGACGTACCACACTGTACTACCTATAGGTACGACGTACCACACTGTACTACCTATAGGTACGACGTACCACACTGTACTACCTATAGGTACGACGTAGCACACTGTACTACCTATAGGTACGACGTAGCACACTGTACTACCTATAGGTACGACGTAGCACAGTGTACTACCTATAGGTACGACGTACCACACTGTACTACCTATAGGTACGACGTACCACACTGTACTACCTATAGGTACGACGTAGCACACTGTACTACCTATAGGTACGACGTAGCACACTGTACTACCTATAGGTACGACGTACCACACTGTACTACCTATAGGTACGACGTACAGTGTACTACCTATAAGTACGACGTAGCACACTGTACTACCTATAGGTACGACGTACAGTGTACTACCTATAGGTACGACGTACCACACTGTACTACCTATAGGTACGACGTACCACACTGTACTACCTATAGGTACGACGTAGCACACTGTACTACCTATAGGTACGACGTACAGTGTACTACCTATAAGTACGACGTAGCACACTGTACTACCTATAGGTACGACGTAGCACACTGTACTACCTATAGGTACGACGTACCACACTGTACTACCTATAGGTACGACGTACCACACTCTACTACCTATAGGTACGACGTAGCACACTGTACTACCTATAGGTACGACGTACAGTGTACTACCTATAGGTACGACGTACCACACTGTACTACCTATAGGTACGACGTACCACACTGTACTACCTATAGGTACGACGTACCACACTCTACTACCTATAGGTACGACGTAGCACACTGTACTACCTATAGGTACGACGTACCACACTGTACTACCTATAGGTACGACGTAGCACACTGTACTACCTATAGGTACGACGTACCACACTGTACTACCTATAGGTACGACGTACCACACTGTACTACCTATAGGTACGACGTACCACACTGTACTACCTATAGGTACGACGTAGCACACTGTACTACCTATAGGTACGACGTACCACACTCTACTACCTATAGGTACGACGTAGCACACTGTACTACCTATAGGTACGACGTACCACACTGTACTACCTATAGGTACGACGTAGCACACTGTACTACCTATAGGTACGACGTACCACACTGTACTACCTATAGGTACGACGTAGCACACTGTACTACCTATAGGTACGACGTAGCACACTGTACTACCTATAGGTACGACGTACCACACTGTACTACCTATAGGTACGACGTACCACACTGTACTACCTATAGGTACGACGTAGCACAGTGTACTACCTATAGGTACGACGTAGCACACTGTACTACCTATAGGTACGACGTAGCACACTGTACTACCTATAGGTACGACGTACAGTGTACTACCTATAGGTACGACGTACCACACTGTACTACCTATAGGTACGACGTAGCACACTGTACTACCTATAGGTACGACGTACCACACTGTACTACCTATAGGTACGACGTACCACACTGTACTACCTATAGGTACGACGTACAGTGTACTACCTATAGGTACGACGTACCACACTGTACTACCTATAGGTACGACGTAGCACACTGTACTACCTATAGGTACGACGTACAGTGTACTACCTATAGGTACGACGTACCACACTGTACTACCTATAGGTACGACGTAGCACACTGTACTACCTATAGGTACGACGTACCACACTGTACTACCTATAGGTACGACGTAGCACACTGTACTACCTATAGGTACGACGTAGCACACTGTACTACCTATAGGTACGACGTACCACACTGTACTACCTATAGGTACGACGTACCACACTGTACTACCTATAGGTACGACGTAGCACACTGTACTACCTATAGGTACGACGTAGCACACTGTACTACCTATAGGTACGACGTACCACACTGTACTACCTATAGGTACGACGTAGCACACTGTACTACCTATAGGTACGACGTAGCACACTGTACTACCTATAGGTACGACGTACCACACTGTACTACCTATAGGTACGACGTAGCACACTGTACTACCTATATGTACCACACTGTACTACCTATAGGTACGACGTACCACACTGTACTACCTATAGGTACGACGTACCACACTGTACTACCTATAGGTACGACGTAGCACACTGTACTACCTATAGGTACGACGTAGCACACTCTACTACCTATAGGTACGACGTAGCACACTGTACTACCTATAGGTACGACGTAGCACACTGTACTACCTATAGGTACGACGTAGCACACTGTACTACCTATAGGTACGACGTACACTGTACTACCTATAGGTACGACGTAGCACACTGTACTACCTATAGGTACGACGTACCACACTGTACTACCTATAGGTACGACGTAGCACACTGTACTACCTATAGGTACGACGTACCACACTGTACTACCTATAGGTACGACGTACCACACTGTACTACCTATAGGTACGACGTACAGTGTACTACCTATAGGTACGACGTACCACAGTGTACTACCTATAGGTACGACGTACCACACTGTACTACCTATAGGTACGACGTACCACACTGTACTACCTATAGGTACGACGTAGCACACTGTACTACCTATAGGTACGACGTACACTGTACTACCTATAGGTACGACGTAGCACACTGTACTACCTATAGGTACGACGTAGCACACTGTACTACCTATAGGTACGACGTAGCACACTGTACTACCTATAGGTACGACGTACCACACTGTACTACCTATAGGTACGACGTAGCACACTGTACTACCTATAGGTACGACGTACCACACTGTACTACCTATAGGTACGACGTACCACACTGTACTACCTATAGGTACGACGTACCACACTGTACTACCTATAGGTACGACGTAGCACACTGTACTACCTATAGGTACGACGTACCACACTGTACTACCTATAGGTACGACGTAGCACACTGTACTACCTATAGGTACGACGTAGCACACTGTACTACCTATAGGTACGACGTACCACACTGTACTACCTATAGGTACGACGTAGCACACTGTACTACCTATAGGTACGACGTACCACACTGTACTACCTATAGGTACGACGTAGCACACTGTACTACCTATAGGTACGACGTACCACACTGTAGCACACTGTACGTGCGACGCCCTATAGGTATACATACCCGACCTCGGAAGCTCATTTTTTTAGAGATGTAATAATACTATTGTTCTCTATAGATAGAGATAATCGTTAATCGATTTCACTTAATCGATAGTATACCGCGGTAGTCAATCACTAAACGGGGCTACACAATGGAACTGTCGGGTACCCGCACTCGGGGTGCTTGTATTCACCCGCGGCCGGCTGACTTGACCCAATTAAAATATACCCTCGTTTATCACTGAAACATCTATACAATATAGGGGCGTTTAATTCGGACGCTAATTCGCGAGGCTATCTTTAATGATGCGCCGCACACGTACGCCCGAGCGCGTGTAAGTGCGTGCGTATGCGGGTGTTGGGTGACGTCACGATGGTGATGACGTCACGATGGTGGTGATGACGTAATGGTGGTGATGATGACGTAATACTAACGTGTTTCTCCGTGACGATCACAACGTGGGACAGTACCACGTTGACCGCGTTACCTATGCTCGGGTGTTTGTACATGCGCGATACCTGTGTGGGTGTGTAGGGGAGGGGGTGTAGTGGAGGGGTGTAGGGAGGGGGTTTAGTGGAGCGTGGGGTAGTGGAGGGGAGGGGGTGTAGTGGAGGGTGGGGTAGTGGAGGGGAGGGGGTGTAGTGGAGGGGTGTAGGGAGGGGGTTTAGTGGAGCGTGGGGTAGTGGAGGGGAGGGGGTGTAGTGTACGAGAGGGGGTGTAGGGGAGGATGGTGTAGTGGAGGGGTTGGGGTAGTGTGGTGACCTATAGGTTATAGCCGTGATTATACCCCGAGTAACCTAATGCGAACACTGAACTCTGTCACGTGGTAGTAGATGTATTACGCAATATGGACGCGATGATGTATGACGTAAGCTATAGTATACGTGTGTGTGCGGGGTTAGAGGATGGGTTAAGTTCACGAATAGGGTGAACAACATTGATTGAATTATCTTTTAAATTACCCTTTATATATCACTATATATACATTTTAATATTAGCTATTTCCCGTTTAATATAATTCACCGGATGTATACGTTCCTATAACTACACGCCGATACGCCCTAGCTTAGCGGAAGGTCAAGGGTTACCGGTTGCTAACCATGGACATGAGGGTGAGCACGAATGACTGAATAGCTTCGTGGTTACGGTCGTGCTGGACGTAAGTGCCGTAGTCCACGGTGACCATCACTTCGGCCACGTACTGGTGACTCATCGACCGTTTCACACGCCTTCTTTTGTTGTCTTCGGCATCGGTATTGTTATTCGTACCACTACGATAGGTAGAGGGGTTAGTTATTAATTATACATAATATAGCATATTAAAAAGTCATCAATCAATAATATATGATCTAATTGTATTTATTAGCATATAAATATATTGTATAATATTAATAATTATTAGATGTTGGTATTTCTAGGATAATTATAGATGTACAACCTGTATTCGATGCGCTTAACCGGTACTATAGTACAGGTATTTCACTATGAATTAAAACCATACGGATATAGTAATATGAAAATAATATCAAAATAATATATATTATTGAAGTTATATCGTAATGTTCACGTGTAATACATGTACATTTTACATGTACAGTTGAAGATAACCGCCGTGCTATGAGTCAGCCGGAGGGATATCTCTGTAACCCGGTCATATAAGGCCTATGACCTATATATCGATAATGTTATATAACCACACTACTAGGTATTATTGCATAACGTGTATCATGTAATGTATCATGCACTTGATACCGCATCGAAATCTCATAGTATACTATAGTATACTATATATATATATATATATATATATATATATATATACCAAAGATTTTGCAAAGAAAAAAATGGTTCCTTCGTAAAATCTTTGTATATACTATATAGTACGCTATAGAGGAGGTATTAACAACGATACATACATAGGTATATGATATGTATACAGGTAGGTATGTGTTTACCCATGGCGGCTTCGTTATGCATATAGGGGTAGCATATAGCCTATAGGTATCTCTCTATAGAGCGGTATAGCCTATAGGCTAATGATGGTGTTAGCGCCAGAAGGGGTAAGAGGTAAGGGGTTACACTACTACTTATTGGTTAGCCGTCTATAGACCTATAGGTAACTATTAACCTATTTAACCACGATAGAGGTATACGTTGTTAACCATGGCGAGATGTTGATGCACTAAAGCCTGCGTATAATAGGTATAACCGTGTGTATGTTACACCGTGGGAGGTGTATGTTATCATTGTTATTATGTACTTTGTGAATTAATATTTATAAATGTTACACGTTATTTAGCGTGTATTAAAGTTCAGTCGTCGAGTCATTAGAAGTCGTTAGAGCGAATATAGTCACATATATGTTATAGTAGTTTTATATATAACTAGGTGAAATATGAAGTTATGTATTTATTTCTTTCTTTAGGAATTGTTTATATTAAATATTTCATTTAGTTTGATGGATTAGTTTGTTTTCTATTAAGATTTTCTGTACGCAATCAATTGATTGATATTAATATAGAAGATAGGGCTAATACGATAACTATTATAATGAATAGTATACATTATAAAGTAATAGTTAATTTTGAAACAATTATTGACAGTATATCTATATAAGTGTATATAAGTGTGTGTTTTGTTTGTTTGTGTTTACATGTGTATACACACACTGTTTACATATATATATACACACTTTTTTACGTTCAAAATCACTTAATTTGTATATTTATGTCTATATATATATACATATATATATATATATATATATATATATATTATTATTAACATATATAGTCCCACATTCGTACATGCAAACTTTATATTCGTTTTGAACAACACGAATAATTAATACCTCTTACATTAATATCATCATACATGTATTACGAAATACGGTCAATAATCTATATAGTTATCATGTGACTACTACTACTATAGTATTACGAAATCACTGGTAGTAATATTAACAGTATACCCGTACTATTATACTGCTGTAAGTATTGGTTCTGATACTTCTTCTGATACTACTACCACTACTACTTCTTCTATTAATACTATTACTAATATTGAAGTCTACTACCAAATATTTTTAGAAGCATTCTTAGAAAAATCTTTGCTACTATTATATATATATATATATATATATATATATAATAGTTCAAACGTAATTATTTCTAAATTATATTTTAAACTATAATATAGTATTATTTATACAAATATAAATATAACTATATTAGACTATATATATATATATATATATATATATATATATATTAATATACACATGATTTATGTACTGTTTTGAAACCTGTTAGTTTATGCAGCGTAGGTATTTATGTAGATACGAATTTATGTAAATTACAACAATAACAGTAATAATAACAACACTTCTTAAGATGTTGCATGCCTCGGGTATGCATAACTAGTTATTGTTGATATATATATATATATATTACTACTACTACTACTACTACTACTACTACTACTACTACTACTACTACTACTACTACTACACTTACTACTACTACTACTACTACTACTACTACTACTACTACTACTACTACTACTACTACTACTACTACTACTACTACTACTACTACTACTACACTTACTACTACTACTACTTCGGATATGTTAGTGCGAACTAGTAGTATTTATTAACTATAGAGGGAGCTACCGTATTCAACAACACGTAGCCGCAGCCGCTCTAAAGTCAGTGCACTTGCAAGGCGTGAAGGACACGTAATTAATGTTCGATGATTGACGGACTTACAAAAAACTGCGCCGCCCATCGTGTTTACTACTAATACTACTAGTAAACGTACTAGTGCTACTACTGATGCTACCACTATGCGTAGTTGTTGTTTTCCACTTACTGCGCTTCTTTAGGATAGCCGTATCTCGACCATGTTTACCGTGTCGGCTAGATAGGTTATCTATTACGTCATACCGCTCGCCACTGGCTTATAATAGGGGCGTGTTAGAGGCGTATTAGGGGCGTATTAGTGGTAGCCGTGTCGGCTGCGGCCTAAAAAGTGTATCCACCTAAAATACCGATGTAATAGGCTACGTTAAAAACTCGGCCGCACGGCGTGCTCGAGACTTGCGCTCGTAAGTGGGATATTAAAAACGCGAGAAAACGCGAGAATTCCATGTATTCGCGAACTATTTATCGTCGCGTAGTATACGGCGTGTTTCGGGGCGTAGTGATATCGGATAGGTGTAAATTGCGACGCGTTAACGATGCTAAGATAATGATGATGATGATGATGAGAAGGAGGAGGAGGAGGCTGAGGTGGAGACTGTTATGATGAAGTCTTAGATAAATATGTATCGAGTTACCTCTAATAGTTAGAGACTATCGTTGTTTAGTCGATGGAGTTAATCATGTGGTCGGGTATGTGAGTTATACAGTATATAGTATATATACGGTATACTATAGTATACAGTATACTATAGTATACAGTAGTAATGATTCCGTGTAACTCATTGGTAACTCAAACCCTCCCCAGTTATGGTGTTTGGTTATAGTCTCAAGTACACCAGGAATTAGTATGTGGCTTAGGTAGTGATTACAACACGTAGGACATGTAGGTCAAGTAAGGGTCATGGAATACCATGGCCCTTACATGGTTACATACATACTGTGTACTATTATATTATATTTACCTTTGTTTAGACGCCGCCATTTCGTTCACATTACTCATCAAGCTCTTTATGAATGCCCACGCCGTTCCGTCTGCTGGTTATGTGCGATAGAGGTGGGTTATGATTGGTCGAATAATAGTTCTGTACACTTCGTGACAACATATTATTAGATAATTATTTTAGAATTAATACTCATTTAATGCTGATTTACTATATTTAATTATATAAATAGTATTATATATGTATATTTATATTTATTATTGTATATAATTAAATATTATGATATTTAAAGTAATACAATATTTAATTACTATGAAGAAATCAAATAATAATAATAATAAACGCAAGTACATAAGCAAGTACATACGCATTTACATATGCCTAGTTTGCGTTAATGTTAATGTGCGGCATACCTGTGCGAGATATATCTACTGCGCATGTCACATACACTAATCTTTAACCGCATTATTTCTACTAAACATTCGATCTTTTTATAAGTATAATTATATGTATACATTGTACTTATAAGTAATGTACTTATATATAAGTATATATCTAGATTAGAAGTAGCAGAAAAACTAAGTTCGGTAAAATCAATCGATTATAATGATCTCGTAGGCAACTAGAGAGTAGGTAAAAGTACGCGTGCGTCGAGCGGTGGTTTATGTTTGCGTGTGTCGGGGTTCCTGGCCTACAATGTAGGCCATACATACTATAGTATAATACTATAATATATATATATATATATATATATATATATTGAGTATACTATAGTATATGAACTATACACTAGTGTACTAGGGCATCATTTGACCACCGGCACTGCAGACGAGATGGGGAGGAGGCTGCGGTACGAGATTAGGCGTTGACAGACGAGACGTCGGAGTGTTATCTACACACAGATATATTCGCGTGCGTGTATGTGTGTGTACATGTGTATGCGTGTGCGTGTGTGCGTGTGCGTGTAAGCACCTCCCACCCACCAGCTACGCGCTGTCATCGTACGGGATACATCAATCGTGTGTTGGTACGCGTGTACTTGTGTGCGTGCGTGTGTGTACGTGTGTGCGTAGGTATGTGTGTACTTGTGTGTGTAGGTACTTGTGTGTGTGTGTTCTATGCAGGACGTATGCGTGTGTATGCCGTTACATTATAGTAACGCGGAGTAACGCGGGGTAACGCGGGGTAACTCTTCGAAGGGGTTTCACACCAACTCGAACGCAATTACTAACTCTAATTATTAGATATTAAATGTTAACTATATTATTTAAATCTCCGTAAAAGGTATTTTACACCTAATTATTAGAGTTAATAGTTACGTTCGAGTTGGTGTGAACCCATTTTACAGAAAAGCATTTATTTTATTTTTAATATTGGATCTAAATATTAGAGTTAAACTTTAACCTTTAATTATCGGAATTACTAATTACTTTCGAGTTAGTGTGACACCCCGTTTACTAATGTAGGCGTTAGGTAGACATGCGCACTCGGTACTCGCATGCGCAGTACGTGGCTATAGTCTACTATATCCGTATCACGTGCTCTCACTAGCCTATATATATATACTACAGTGCGTACTATAGTACGTGTTGACCTATATACGTGCACGTTTACGTGTTCAATATCCCAGGCATACTATAGTACGTATAGTATGCTATAGTATGTATAGTATGCCTGGGGTGTTACGGTATTCTTTAGTGGTTATTAGATCCATGTGTGCGTGCATACCGGCCTATATTGAAATTAACTTTTAATTAAAATCAACTTTTCTTATATACTATATATATATATTACATGTGTACATATAACTTGAAGCCCGCCTATATATATCATTTAATATATTATATAATACCATATATGTATGACATGCTAATTATACTTACATATAGGTATATATACATATATTTATATTGAGGTTCATATCTAAAGATATATCAGTGCTTGTCTTCCGTAAATAACTGAAACATATTGTTACCGGTCACATTTCTTTTCTATAGGGTTACTAGCGATATACGTGCCCTTTAATCTTATACCACCACCGGTGCTACGGTACACCTTTACAGTGTAAACGGTGTACAATATACACTGTATAATGTACATTGTACAGTGTACAACTGGTATAATATACACGGTAGAAGCTGTTCTAGCGTAAGGTAATCCGGGCAGTGTGTGGCCCCGCTAACGAGCTTGATACAGGCTGTCGGCGGTTCCGTTAATCATATAGTTATAATCTATTTTCTTTGCGGTTAATTAAAATTAATCGTCTGCCTCTAGTTGACTAATCACGTGGTCTGTTCGAATAATAACTTCTGCTAACCAACTTAGCGCTATATGATGTATTATATACTCTAGTATATATATATATATATATATATATATATCAAAGAGGAGACTGCACACTAAAGTGAAGATAAAAGATGAGACTGACTATTATGTAATACTCAATAAATATATTCTATTATATTATATATATAGTATACTATATAATTATAGTTAATATGCGTTACATACTATAGTATATGCATGTATACACAGCGGGTACAGTGTATAATGGAATAGTATACTCTGCCAGTATACACTGATCTCTCTGTATACACGGGACAGTAGCGGTGAGTGTGTGTGGGTGTGCCCATTACAATAAGTAACGTATTAATCAGGCAGCCAATCAGCACCGTGTTATTTAATACGGCTTGAAAGGGAAGTTGTTACATCCGGGTTATATCAGTGTCTATGATTAAGGGGCGAATTAATGGGAACACGCGGCTTTATTTCCTGCGATTAAAATACGAATAGCAATGTATTAACTAAATGTAGTAACGTAGTAGTGCCTATTTTAATATAATTTATAAAAAGTATAAATAATAACAATGTTATGTAATATATAATGTTTAATATATTCGCATATATTATAACTTCTCTAGTATCGCCCGACACATAGCTCCGAATTGTTAAACAACAAAGTTGTAATGTTATGTAACATATAATATATTATGTAACAATGTCGTAACGCCTAATCGTGATGACCTCATCGTATTAGATCATCGTATAACGGCACGGTGTATAGGTGTCGGGTGTCGGGCGCGACGCCTATTACGACACTCGGCTTCTCTTTGATGTTTACGCACGCGCGTGCTGCTGATTGTTATTGGGTTGTTATTTATGTGTATCCGAACTATCATTATAAATGTGTATTTAAATAATATAATAATTTATAATATATTCATATATATATATATATATATATATATATATATATATATATATATATATATTTATATATATATATACATATATTTAAAGTAATATTAATATAAAGATAAAAGCCCGCGGGTAAAAGTATTAATAATTACACGCTATTACGTATAACCACTATTACATAATTGCATTGATGTTAACAATAACGGGGGTATAGTTATAATTTCTACAACTACGCCCACCCGTTAGCCCACCCGCTAGCCCGCCCACCCACCGGTATATAACGTTCACGTGATAACCAGTATTACTTATAGGTATACAATGTATACATAATAGGTATACACTGTATACATAATAGGTACACACTGTATACATAACACCTAAGTGTATTGTATACGTGTATGTATACAATGCAATGTGTATTGTTCTATACGAGCGGGTGTGTGGTGGGGGACCTATAACTATTACCTAGGCCACGAGTTCGAGCACATACAAGTAGCCGTTTTTATCACAGTAAGAATAACCATTAAGTATAGCCATACTTAATGGTTATACTTACTGAATACTTATATAAGATACATCGAAATGTCTACTTTGTATACATCGTAGATTGCATAACATATCGTGAATTGTATACATTCTACCGCACCCCCATGCCATTAATCAATAATAAGGGGCCTAGTTAAGTATTTATCTATAGGTATGCACTGCCTATAGGAATGCACCTATATATCGGTACGTGCCTATATATTAACCTATAGGTTTCTATCGAGGTATTTAATTATTAGGCAGCCGATGTTTTATATATGTTCGAGCAAACTTTGAAA
This sequence comes from Osedax fenrisi, assembly GCA_964019155.1. Classification (NCBI taxonomy): domain Eukaryota; kingdom Metazoa; phylum Annelida; class Polychaeta; order Sabellida; family Siboglinidae; genus Osedax; species Osedax fenrisi. Next base: position 85,885,831 of record OZ025241.1, on the reverse strand, counting down.
GCCAGCGCCGCTCGATAACTTCATTGTTATGTAACGAAGTCACGTGTGGGCGGGTCATGTGACTTCGATCATGTGACACCTGTGTCGTAGTCAGTGCCGCGCGACATTCTTGTGTGTGTACATTACATAATACGTTACGTGATGCATTGTACTCTGGTATTATTGATTGTCACGACATTCTATTATTATTGTGTTGAACGAATTAAATTGAATTGTATGGCTACACTAATATATATATATTTATATATATATATATATATATATATATATATGAGTATATAAATGACGAATGTGGCGTCATCATATGGTAGCTCGGTTTTACGTAGAATTAATTACGAGTACTAATCTCCCCTTAACTCGCCCAATCATTCTCACTTATATCAGATTACCGACGCTACATAGGTGCTATAGGTGCGTAGGACCTATGCCGTAGGTGCGTCGGTAGGTGCGAATAAAGTTAACCCCTGACCTCTGACCCCCCCCCCACGAGATTACTATTACCACGATGTAAGTACGAGATAAAATCGGTCACGAGGTGGTGGTGAGAACGCACGTGATTAGTGACACGGTGTCACGTGTGCTGGCGTCACGTGACTCGCTGTACGATGACGTCATAGGCATACACTCGTGTGTGCGTGACACACGGCTATTTCCACAACACCGTAGTTAGTGTACGCGGTGTGCTTATCATTGTTTAAGTCTACTGTTAGAAAACGTATTGTTCTTTACTATATATAGTAGGCTATACTATCCCTGATATATATATACTAGCCCTACTATAGTAACGCACGATACTTTTCTATACTGTATACAGCCCTACTATATATATATATATATATATATAGTAAATAACCCTAATATATAGCCCTATATAGCTGGGGTGATATTGTAGTAGATTTATTTGTGGAATAATATAGGCATATATTGAATAATGTGGGTATCGTGATAAAGCTCAGTATGGTTTATAATACGGTTATCTTTCGGCTATAGCCTATAACTCCGTGGTTAACGTTAATTATATGCTAATTCCACGAATTAATGAATCATCAATCACCATCATCTTATAGTATATGACACGGCATCCCATTATAAACAGTTGCGTGCGCGTGTGTGTGTGTGCGTGTGTGTGAATGTAATCGGGTTAATACGCGTACATTATCGTTTAGTGTACTTATCTGCGGTTTCCGGTGTAAACAATAGCCGCTGGGTCACGTGATAAGAGCGATAATACCACGTGACATGGTCATCACGTGGTAATGTGTGCGCGTTAGTAATACGATGGAAGTATACAGATGGAGAAGCTGAGTCAGTAACATACGAAATTAACCTTATTGTGAAATATTAATATTGCTATATATATATATATATGTTGCATTTGTAAATTAAATACAATAAATTGCCGATCGATATAGCGATATAGAATCAATACGAAAAATTCCCTATTTATAAATGTATTCTACCATATTTATATTTAGTATAATCGTATTAATTACTAACGTATTATAATATACTTGAATAATATACTTTATTATATTGTATATATTAAATACAATAACTTAACTTTACAGGTAATTGTTCATATTAAATAAAAGGTAAATATATCATAGTATAACCTAGATGTATACGTCTTACAACAGTATACTCGTTTATTCTCATCGACTAGGTAATATATTGCTATTTGATCTGGTTTTCTATTTTTATCTTCAAACATTTCCAGGTTATTATTCATTTATTGTTTACCTATTATGTTTGCCTACTATCGCGCATATTGTATTCATCTTTATGCATAATAGAGTACATGTAATCTATTATTGATTAAAATATTGTCTGAGGGTTGTATACATACACACACGTTTATCCCGAGACAGTGTTAATGAAATATGCGCGCATTTAGTTATATTGTTCTAGTTACTAACAATGTATGCATTGTATACTATCGTATATATTATGTAATATATGTATGTTATATAATATATATATATGTTATGTAATATCTTTTTTAATGCAATTTTATGTTTTATATTTATCATTCATTTTTCACACATATATTTATTCCCCATATCAATTTATTGCACACAAAAACTATTAAGTTTTAGGTTTTTAAGTTAAGTGTTTCATTCTTCAGACTAAATTTCGTGATGAAATAAATTACTATGTGATATAATACTATTTAATGATAAAGTACCCTTACTATGGTGTGATATAATACTATTTAATGATACAGTACCTAACTTTGTTTGATACAACTGTAGACTTCTATGAATAATTTACGTTCTAACTTTTTATTTTACAAACATAATTTATAAATGTATTTATTTTCAATACCATTATTAATTGTGTGAAATACTTATACTATAAATAGAATATCACCGTACAATTTTTTGTTTATAGATTTAAACGTTGTTATTCAATTATATTCTATTTATAAATCTACTTATATATATTAATTAATTGCTAAATAATTTATTTATTTATTCTATAGGATATATATATATATATATATATATATATATATATATATAAATTCTATATAATATAATATATATGTACTATTTAAAGGAAACTATTTTTAACAATATAAAAACCATAGAATAATATATTTAACAGTTTTACTAATATATATATATATATATATATATATATATATATATATATATATATATATTACTAATATAATATATACATATATATATATACAATTCCATTATGCAATATATATATATTGCATAATGCAAGTGCTATATGATACAGTGAATCGTAATACAATCACAATTCAGCGGTAATTTCACGCTTGACCCATCCGGCGATCGTGGGTCACGTGATGACTCAGCCTCGTTGCCTCGTTATCGTAACGGAAGTAGATACAATGTATACTGCACACGTGATAAGTCATACCGTAACGCCCCCTCTAGGCTAGTCGTAAATAGATAACATCTGGCTGATTATTAATAATTAATATATAGGTGTGTGTGTATATATATAGATGTGTTCATTCCAGCATATATATGTGTGAGAATTAACAACTATGTATACGTATACCTATGGTTATTTACCTACTTCTATTATATATATATACAAATTATACTCTCGGAGAATTGTGAAAAGTAGTATTATTACGCAACGATATGTATATTAATACTCGTATAAGCTGTAGGCTTTCTAGTCGGGGTGGTCATCAATATTCGGCTAATTATTCACCTATAGGGCGTGTGCGCTATGAGTACTACTAGCGCCACTTGACGGTGACTAGAGCGGCGTAAAAAGATCAATTCGCCCGCTGCGTGTCGCCCCACCCGGTTCCTTTATCTCGTCGGGCGGGCCTCGCGATGTCACGCACGGCAGTGGTTTTTATATTCTCGCGCGTGAAATAGGTGCGCTAAAAGTTATACGTTATAATGCTAGGTAGGTGTTTATGTAGGTGGAGATTAAAGTATTATAATATATAAATATTCATTATTAATGAACGTAAATGTTTTTATTAAATAAAATGTGTTTATATATATTACTATAGTTATATTTTTATATAATTATAATTATATGTATATATATATATATATATATATATATATATATATATATGCATACAGATTACTCTATATATATAATATATAGTATATAGAGTATACTCTATACACGAGGACAAGGTCGTGACCTCGGCTATAGCCACCACGCGATGACCTCTGACTTACGCATGCGCTTACCTCTAGTGGTATCGTCCTGTATATCAGCTCCGTCCATGTCGAACCTGCGCAGTGTGTGGTGATGTCCCGTCCTTTCCACTACGAATACCCCGCCGTTCATGTATATGTAACCAGTCTGTATATGTTCGTGGGTGTATGTAATACTTATAGATAGTTTATTTTAATTATTATTAAATTATTATTTCCACATAATAATAATGAAACCCATTTATATATATATATATAATATATATATATATATATATATATATATATATATATATATATATATAATTATATATATTATATATATATATAACCAAGGCTAAATATTGAGCTGTAATACATCATAAGCCATTATATATATATATATATATATATATATATATATATATATATATATATAAATATATATATATATATATAAAATAACTATATGTTTTTTCAACATAGGAAATCTAATTATGGTATCTATATTTGATAGATCGTAACCAGAATGCATATACATGCTATAGGCTATATGATATAGCCTATAGGCTATACATAACATACTAAGATTATATCAAAGATTTTGCGAATCAAAGATATAAAACTCCCTATCTATACATTGATCTATTAAATTACATGCGATATATGTTAGCGTTTACTCCTTTACCGACATACTCCGATTACCGTTCCACATAAATATGTAGCATTTAAAACCATAGTGTTGCAACATATCCCATTGCTTTGTTATATATTAGTAATGCACACTTAGTTTTCATATTCAAAATAATAATTTAAAGAATATTATTTTTCATTTTAAAAGTGCATAGTTTACCGTATAAATAACACATAGTTCCGAAAGTCTACCCTATATAGGTGGCGCTGCTAGTATACAACATAGAATTACACTATTTCGCGTGAGTGTTATATATTTCCTTAGAAAAATCGAATCGTAGTAATGAATTATTCATTTTAAATTCACTTTCCTGATAGAACCCTTTAGGGTTAAGCTATCTATAGATACTAAGCTGGATGATAGATACATATCACGTGACACCCTACTATAATAGTACGCCCATAAGTTGTACACGTTAAACCGTAGTCTCTCATTAAAGAAACTATCACTGTATGCATAAAATGCCATATACAAATGTACTTTCTATGGCGTAATGAACAGTCGGCAATGTATAGTGTTAGATTTCCAGTTTTATGTGAGTGCTGAAATAAATGCGGCTAAAATGTTCAAATACACTTAAATATCATAAAGTGCAAGTGCTATTTATATAGTACGCGTAGAGAGATAGCAGGCGAGTACAGATTACATGTAATGTTTGCCCAGAGTTGTGTTTAAGGTAAGTATACTTAGCGCATATATGCATGCTAAGTCATACTGTGTTATGTGCTGTTATAGAAATTGATGGGAAAGTTTGTTTACCGATTGTGTACAGTTCATATATATATATATATATATATATATACAATGTATATTATATAATGTTTATACACACATAGAGATCTGAATATAGAGATGATCGCAATCTACGAAATATTATGTAATGCGGATATTCTATTAATAGAGTACGCGCGTTGAAGTCGGCATCCCCGCCGTGGTCATTAATCGACTGGCGTTAACTAATTTATACTAATATTCGAGTAATCATTACATAACATCTGGTTATCGGTGTTCTATTTCTGGTATCGGTATATTATTTCTATTATCGGTGTAGCAACGATTTTTATTATTATTCATATGAATTATATAATAATTATACATTAACTTTGTACACATTTATTGACTTATCTTGATTATAAATAATGGGTAATAATGGGTAAATAAATTGTTAACATTATTATATTACATGAATAACAATTGTATATTTATATATATATATATGCGTGTTATATAATACTTTACATTACTTCATAACATGTGGATGTATTCCAACTAAAGTTAGAATATATAATAAGAATATGAAAAGAAATAAATATCTATAGAACACATAATAAGTACTTACTTAAGAGGGAACTGCAGTTCGAGTAGTTAATAATACAAGTTAATGACCTATAGGTATACCTATATATAAGTAGTACTTATTAAGTACCGAATACATACCGAGTATATAATAAAAGTACTTCCATTGTTAATCCAGAACGCTGCTAAGTTATAAACACTATTTAGTTGTAACGTTAGGTACTTTTGTGATATAACGTTATTACCAAATAGTCTCATGCACTACGATATTATATATATATATATATATATATATATATATTTATATATATATAATATATATTATATATATATATATATATATATTTATTTATTTATTTATTTTGAATCAGACATGCATAACAGAGGTCCATAGAGTATACAATAATTAAACGAAAACGAAATCTAAAGTATTATCTAAATACCATAAGGTAAATAGTTGCGAAGGGCACAAGACATTATAATAATACAGTTGAACAATTAGCGAATTACGAGAATATCGTATCCGTTGATAAAGTGAATTATAAGATGTACGTATACATATAAGTATACGAGTACACCGTTAATATGTTATATCCCCTATAATATAGCTTTATAGATACACGTGAACACAATTCTACCCCAGTTGCTAGTATATACACCGGTATATATACCCATATAGCCCATATATCCTATAGGCTGCGCTGCGTTCAAGTATATAAGCGTATCTATACGGCGTACATTGTACGGTGAGAGAGTACGAAAGTGTACGAGAGATGTCGAGAGATGTCGAGAGATGTCGAGAGATGGCGAGAGTGTACGAGAGAGCGGCAACGGATAAAAAGAGCGCATTAATTTATGAATCGGCCGCGATTACGTAACAGTTACATAATAACGGCGATAGTTTCGCGCGATCACGTGATTTACCGCCCGCGTAACCCCCCTCCACCCCCCCCCCTATACATCCCACCCCCTCCCGAGTCGTTATGTAACGTTACGACCCTGTCGCGGTTACATAAGTAGTCGTAACGGATATTTATTTACTTAATATCGCCGAGAGAAGATAACTGTTCCCAACTTCCGGTAATTACGGTGCGAGACTGGTGGGCGTGTCAGACACGCCCTCGGCTTTAATTGATACGCCCACAATATACATAATACGCGGGCATTATACCGCGTACACGTAAACATATACTTACGCATTAACACACGCGAACATATAAACAATCGCACACACACAAACACACATATACACACTCGCACATAATAGTGAGTTATATAGTCTATATTATATACCTATACACATTATACTTGTGTATACGTGCATATCATTTTATTAAGTATCAACACATATATATAAGCGTTAGAATACTAATAAATTGTATTGCTCGAGATGTATAAATATCTCAATCTCCTTCACTAACTCAGCCCCGTATTAGATATTTAGCATCTCGTGAAGAGTTAGGCCTACTTATCAGTGCTACTTCGTTACTATTGTTCTAACTCCGCGACCATTCATCATCTCAAGTTAACTCGACTGTTAAGTAGGTGTATTGTGTGGCGGGTAATGGTGTGTACTTACGTAGATGATGATAATGTCGAGTGTGGTTATGATGTGATAATAATAATATAATAATAATCAGATTAGTTCCTTATAATAAATGAGAGTGAATCCAGGTAGATATATAAGTGATGCATGGTCACCGTGGTGATGGTGCTGTTTATGACGTCATAGATGACGATTACGTAATGATGTCTATGATGATGAATTTGATCATATCGATAATAAATTTAAAAATAAAGTTAATCATTTAATCTCACATAAATAATATTATAATATAAACAAAAAGTGTAATGTGTTTACGTAAACCATGTACGTCGTAGTATAAAAAGTGTGTAACTTTATACGCAACTTTATACGCATGCAAGGTTACACTTTTAACAGCACTTCCCACCACTTACCATCACTTCCAACTACCTCGCACTACTTCCCGATGGGAAGTTCCCACATTTACCATCGTCACATTTCCATCACTAAACTAATGCCCCGTTACAATCATGTCCAACCTTTACTACAAATTAAAACAACATACCATCAATAGATAGATGAGTATATAACATATATTCGCGGCACTAAATTCTAATCGATGTAATATGTTTATAATTATCATCATATATATATTAGCAATTTCGTTATCAAACATGTTATCATAACAAATGAGTGTGACATATCACCTTTAGTTATGATCTATTATACAGTTATGTTAAGTGTTGCCTACTACCGTGCCTACAACACATATACTAAGTGTTATATATCTATTATGTGTGTGTTGTTGTGTGTACTCTACTATATAGGTGGCGCTGGTGGTGGTGGTGATTTATCATACTATAGTAGTATAATGAGATATTATCACAACATCATCTGCGAGGTATATGGGGTACAGGTTTAGGGGTAACGATAGTTCACCGTAAGCTCGGTAGGGGTAGTTAGTAGGGGTAGTTAGTGCCGCTAGTACGTACTGGTGACACCGCGGTAAACAATAGCTTGGGTGTCTTGTTTACCGGCTATTACATAACGTACGAGTGTGGGGTCGCACACCGAGCTATGTGTGCGGAGTGGTGTGTGTGGAGTGGTGTGTGTGGAGTGGTCGGGTCGGCCTATAGTTGTGTGGGGAACAATAGATGCGTTGTTTTATTTAGGATACTAGTGGATTATCTTGGATGTGGTGGTATTATTAATAGTAGTATACTACTATGGTACTATATTATACTATAGTATAGTACTATAGTATATTATACTATATATATAGTATTTGCAATAGTGATATATATACTACTAATGTACTATAGTATAATATAGTAGTATTAGTGTTAGTACTGGTGGACCACCGGCTGTGGTCCTGCAGGATACCATGCATAACATAGTATAGGAATAACAAGTATATTAGTTAGCCGCCTATTACCCGCGTTACACCTAATATAGTATATACTATAGTATATAGTATACTATATATAGTTACTATAGTACCTATATATAACTATTATTAACTATATTAATAATATTAACTATAAAAATACTTGTTAATTAGGCAGCGTGTGTATGAATGTGTGCAGACATCCGTACGTGAACGAGTGTGTGCGCGTGAGTTTATACGTATGTTTGTGCGTGAAATAGTGTAAGATATACGTGTGGATATGCGCGTCTACATGTGTGTGTGCGCGTCTGTGTGCGCGTCTGTGTGCGCGTCTGTGTGTGCGTGGATGTGTACGTGATACGATTGTACTAGATGAATGTAACGTATCTGATAGTGGATCTAATCGACGCGTACTAATATGTGAAGTAGGCGGTGATTAAATTAAATATGAGGGTATAATGAACGTATATATATACATATATATATATATATATATATATATATACATATATATAATGGTGTGTGTTACTGTGTGTATCGCTATTTAGTATGGATAAATAACTTTCTTTGCGACTATTCTACAACTGATGAATGATAGTTAATACGAACTGATAGATATTAATCTCTAACTAACTATTTAGTAATATTATGTGTGTGTATGTGTATGTGTATGTGTATGTATGTGTATGTGTGTGTGTGGGTGTGTGTATGTGTGTATGTATTTGATAATCTAGTAATTAGTTTACTCAGATAGATCGATAGATCAAAAGTTTATTGAATTACTGGTTATATAAAATGAAAGATATAATTACATATAAACATATACGTATATAACATATATAAACAAAATATATAAATGTGATAACAGTAAGACAAAACGACACGATACAAAAAAACAAGAAATAAACGGAGAAGTAAAATAAAAAATAAAACATTGGATTATACGAGCTGTTTTAAAGTGTGTAGGTAATATAAACTACACGTTTACTAGATTAATGAATGAATGAATTCCCATTCATCAACCGGATGTTGTTTCTCCGCCAATGAGATCAACGTTACGTAATGCGCCACGTCTAATACCACCCACCGTGCTCGCCCCGCCCCCTACCGGAACTACTATCATAACAATACCCACTAACTATACGGAGCTATTCAAGGACATTTTGTTATCAATGGCGATATCGTAAAACATCGCACACGCATCTCCGTCAATATAAACATAAGCGTGTATGTGCGGCGCCGTGTGCGAGCCCCCACAATTATAAGCGAACGCATGTATATGCGCGCCCACACAAACATAAACACAAGCGTGTAGTTAACTTGTACACACGAGTGATGGAATACGTAAACACGCCAGAACGCACGCACACAAGCACACCTGTACGCGCGTACAGTTATATGAACTCACGCGCTTACGTACGTACAGACATGCGCGCGCGCGTGAACGAATAAACCCATAGTAACCCCATTAGCATATAATCCTTAAGTATATTAGTATTATCCTACTTATGGAGTTGTTTTTATGCCGTATCGTTGCAAAGAGTCTATAAAGCTAGTTTTTATAAAAAAAAACTCCTTTAATGGACGTTAAACGGGATGTTTGTGTGCTAAACATCTTAATGGGTGTCTTCATTACATCATTAGTATCGACAGTTAACAATGGAAGTATTGTTCTTTATCTACCCAGCCTCGTTATCATTCACTACCACACATTGCTCGCTCGTAATAGATAACAATCACACGTGTAATCTTATCTCCACTATAGTGGTATATATAGTGTGCTATGTCAGGTGTATTTCATGCGTTCTATTCACTCGCCTACAACGTGTTTATATGTAAACATGTTGATTAATAATGTTTTCGATTAGCTCGACAAAAAAACATCACTACTAACTATAAATAGATTTATTCTAACAAGATGTTAGGAAAGAAGATAATTTTTTAGAAAGTTTCTTTAAGCCTGTAAACATAAACACAGCTACCTCTCACGAATTAATGATAGATGATAGATGTAATGGGGTGATATAATGGGGTTATACTATGGGGTTGAAAGTGGTTATACTATAGTTATACGGAGTCTTCAGTGCGTGTATATATATACAAACTTATAAGTCCATATTGGGGTTATAATGGTTGATATAAATGAGTTATAATGGAGGTAAATATGCACTGCGCTATGTATACACTTCATATATGAATATATATATATATATATATATATATATATATATATATATATATATATATATATACGCTATAGCATAACAATAAAGTGTGATAGGAGGTTATAATCAGTAATAGTTTACCATATATGGTATACTTGTGTTCACGTATATCGTGCTGATATAACGGATATTTGTACTAAAGGTATATGTAGGTGTATATAATGATTATTATATAGTCGTATTAGAAACAGTGTAACGGTGTGGAGGCAAGCGCGCGTCATATATACTTAATGCCCTAAGGGTCAAGTAGTCGAGGACATTAGGAGTCAAGGTCATTACTTAATATCGAGTACGCCTTACCTATCACACTTCATATCGAGTGCTCTCGAGGACGCGGATAAGCACATGTCCTTGCTACGTAGTATCGAGTAAACTAGCGACAATAACCCCTATATAATAAGGCTACGGTCACGTGTTATCGACTCGTTACAGCGATGACCCCGTATAGCGAATTCGTAAAGTAAATACGCATTCGTAAAACAATAAAGTACATGAGGATAAACGATACATTAACCTGCATACCCGTGTGTGTATCGCGATATGAACTACTCTTCGCATGATATACCGAGATGGCTGAACGCTGCTGACGTTGCCGACGCCCCATCTTAACAATAGGGGGCGTACCGGAAGTGAAGTAGGGTACCGGTACGCTGGGGGCGGTGGGGCACTAAATATATTACTATGCATACACACTTAATTAACACCGTAGTGTCACTTACACACACATACACACATACACGTATGAGTGTGTACTTATGTTAACCTACACTTGGGCTCTATGCGATAAGTGATATATATATATATATATATATATATATATATATATACGTATACATAAAGACGACTCGATACAACGTATTCGTTGAAGGACATGCGCGCCTATGTCCTTTTCTATTGTGCACTCTATCGTCGCCTAGATAAACTATAGCGCATACCTAATGTAGCCGAACACAATAGGTTATGCGTAACCCTACTACTATATGGTTGGGGCACTATTGGGGCACTATGGTGGTGGTAATGGGGGTAGTAGTGATGCAGGTGGTAGTGTTAGTGGTGGTGATAATGTTGGGTGGTCGGCATTAAATCAATTATCATCAAACGATAATTAAAGCGATCAGCGCCTATTATATAGAACAGAGTGCGGCTCTATACAGTGTATACACTCTGTTATACAGTGTATACACTCTGTTATACAGTGTATACACTCTGTTATACAGTGTATACACTGTAGAAGTATGATGATGTACGTGTAGAAACTTACGAACGATTTCGTACGGTGATACTATATAATAATAATAATAATTATTATTATTATTATTATTAAAGACATTTTTTTGATTCTTTACTTTTGTGGTTTATATGTGTTGATTTATCCTAAAGGAATTTTTATAAATGGCTTCAAATAATATAAAATTGTTCTATATATATATATATATATATATATATATATATATATATATACACCTAAAGGTAAACCGTATATAAGTGTACAGTATATACCTAGTTCAGTAGGTTACTTAAGTAGGTCACTGCCGTTTTATACCGGTTTAAGTACACTTTGTTATACAATCTGACTCGAGGGAGGTGTTAATTGGTAGGGTAGTGGGGTAGTGGGGGAAAGAGTGCATTGTATAGGATAGCTATCGATGTTACTCGGGCTATACCTATTCCCCCGTGGGGCGGAGAGGCGGGCAGGGAAAACTCCAGTAGTAATCGGGTGGTAATCGATATAGGCGATGATTACATCACCCCCCACCCCCACCCCACCCCCGCTATATAGGTGTATATTGTGTATACAGTATGTAGTGTATAGCCCTTACTATAGGGGGGCTACCTATAGTAGATCAGGACGGTGGCGTCTGAGCGCGAGGTGTAGAAGTAGATAGGGAGTATGCGCGCATGACCCAGTAGACGTGTTATACTACTGTGGTTACCTACTCAGGTTATGTACTATGGTCTACTTAAGGGTACGCATGCGTGCGGCTGGGTGTATGCATGTATAGTGTGTATTGTTCATGTAACTAGAACGTAAATAGTGTGTACACTATAACATATGTGTAAGCCCGGGTATAATCAGGGATTACGCTATGGCTTGTCACATTAATAATAACGTGGTGATATCGACGATTTTAATATTAATACTATATATGAGGTTAGTGATTGTGACAGGGTTAATTATGGTAGTGATGTGGTGGTTATAGGTAAGTGGTCGGGTAGGGGTAGTGGTGGTGGTGATAATGGTAATATTAATGGTGGTGGTAGTAGTGGTGTATGTGGTAGTGGTGGTGGTGTTGGTATTTATTTGTAGTTCTTATATGTGCATTGTTTACGAGATAAACACGTAAATATTTTTTATTACGACATAACTTCCTACAAGTTATTACGTAATTAAGTACAGGTACCACCTGGTAGTGGTACTATAGTACCACTATAGTGTACTATAGTACCACTAGTATACTAGTATTATGAGCGAATGGCTAAAATGAAGCGTAAATAAAGGTGTGAAAATAAATAAATAAAAGTCTAGCGTTTTATTACTTTTAATTCTATTACATATTCTATTACCAAGTGTAAACGAACCAAATTAGTGTAATGCACGTATATATATATATATATATATATATATATATATACGTATATATATGACTAATAATAATCTATACAATATTTTAAAGATAACGATTGTTATAGTATATTTGGATGGCTTGTAGTTATTTTTAATTTTTATAATCCTATAATAAATCTAAAATGAACTTTATAATGTAGTCGTATATTTTTTCATTATTTAATATAGAAATACTATGTTTAATTGTAATGTATTTTAAAATGTATTTTAAAATATATTAAAACTTAAGTACATTTTATGTATTATTTTAACAATACCTGGCAAATATGTATTACTATAGCATACTATATATATATATATATATATATATATATATATATATATATATAATTATAGATATAATTATACCTCTCACTGCATTATACATTATTATAAAGTACATTAAAATGGCAAATTATATTAAAGTAAGTATTATAAATATACTCGTGAATACATATGAGTAACGAACTCACTATGAATAATACCGTGATATACCATGTTATATATAGTATACTATATATATAACGTATCTCTGAAGTAACGCATACCTTTACTGTAGTCACTAAAGTTTAGTGTATACACTAAATATATATATATATATATATATATAAATATATATATATATATATATATATATATATATATGTATGTATAGTATACCATATAAAGTACAACTATAAAGTATACTCTGTAGTTACATTAAATATCTATTTGATGTCGTAAATCACGTGAATCGCGATATCGTCTATAGGACATGCATGTCATCGGTGGTGGTTAGCTAAATCAGCTGATCGGTGTGATTAATCGTGTGTGTGTGATAACTAGTGTGTGTGCGATAACTAGTGTGCGATATATACGTGTTTTTTAATCCACGCGTATATTTGCACGAAACATGAATCATATGTTCACGTTCAGATTGAGATTTCGCATACGGACACGTTACAACTAAGGTAACAGCAGTACATCATACGCTACTGGTACCTATACTACTAGAGTATGTACTATAATAGTATACTACCAATTACTACTTAACTAATGAAACCCCTATTTCGTAATCGTTATGTGTCTACTATGCGTGTACCCGAGTGTGCTCGGTTAGGGCTGGCACGAAAGTAGCTCTATAGAGCTTATAATAGGCTTATATTATAATAGGGTGCGCACTATATCACAGGGACTTTGAATAAGGCGTTTATACATATATATATATATATATATATTGTTATTGTTATTGTTATTGTTATTTTTATTTGGTGGAGTCCTTTCATCCCATCCAGGAACTTAGATGAAGTTTTCACTTATAACCATATATGGCTCTAATGTCCCTTCGAAGCCGCTCTCATGTTAAGGCATCCATGGTTTTAACGAGAGCTGATCATTTATTTATACACAATTATATAAGATCACTTCTAAATAATATTTTAAGACCCATTTTATAAAATTAATTAATGGTCCGGACGAGGCTCGAACCCGTGTCTTACTGCTTGTGTGTCTGATGAATTAGCCACTGAGCCACACAAGCAGTTTCAATATCCGTACATATATATATATATATATATGTACGTATGTGTGTATATGGCATCACATGAAATCACACGTAATCTCATATCCTTTAGGGAACGGGCCCTAGACCGCATCGAGAGAGCTCGCATTACCTACAGGCCGTAACCCGACCGTGGAACAATAGCGAGCCGGTATTATGTAATCGCTTAATGGGGGCGGGGAAAGGGGAGGGACTAAGCGTGAGAGGGGCGTGGTATATGGTCCGTTATCGCGTTACCCAAGTTCTAGGCACTCCGAAGTCGGTAATTTCGGGGGTTGGTTAGGATAATAATATCGGACAATCGAGTATACGGTCATGCGTATATGGACGTTTGTATCGTGCGTGTAAACGTATTAAATGTTATATAATTGTATACATATATATGTAATCACTTGTTTATACGCGCGAAATTATATTCACCAGACGAGAAAAACGACACACGCCAACATGTTGTTTTAGTTTGCGTGCGCGCCGATAGGTGGATTCTTTTTTAGGAGAGAAACTTTCGTTCGCAGACGATAAAAACGATAAAGAAAGCGATCTCGGTCGTACGCGACGTTCGCTAGGGCCGCGAAACCCTGGCGAGCTGAAGGTTAGTTAATTAAAAAGAGATGTCAACACGGCAGTCGGGTCAGATGGTCAGATAGGCGAGGTATACCTGCCTATAGAACCGCCTCGGGCAGCCTGCTACATGCAGTTATGTAGGCGAGCATGCATCAGGTGTGCTCGCCTTCGTGTATCTAGGTAATCACAGTGTGCACACCTAATGCATGCTTCTACATAACAATACATCTAGTACAGTGGTGATCGAGGGTATACCCGGGGTACCCCTTATCAGCATCACATATAGTGTGTTATAACCAAGCTCAGCCTATAGCGAGTGACACTAGGCGAGTGAGTGTCTGCAAGAAAACTTCATGTTTTATACGAGGCGCACGACGTATTTAATTATACAAATGTCTACGTATATCGTTATTATAAAGTGTATATATATATATATATATATATATATATATATATATAAGTGATTCGTATAATGACGATGGGTTGTTATATAAACAATGTATTTATATACATATAAATATAGTATATTTTATACAGGAATATAATATATTTAGTACATGATATATTTATATATATATATAATATCTATTTAACTTCAACGATACACATACAAACACGTACACAAACTCGCATATTAGTATATATTAGCATATATTTAGGTGTTTATAAATATATATATATATATATATATATATAAATATATTAACTTACATATATTATATATTTTGAATGTGATAAACTATATACACTCTATAGAATATACAACGTATAGTATATAGTATACAATGAATTAGTGCACTTATTAGTACCACCTACAGTGGTTAAAGGTGCTCATTCATATCGTTAACTGTACTTGACGCTATCTACTTGGCACTATACCTAAGTAACTATTTATAAATAGTATACTATCTATGTGTATTTTTATAGATAGTAGACTATTGTTATTATTACTAGTGTTATTTTTAGTTTGGTGGAGTCATTTCATTCCATCCAGGAACTTAGGTGAAGTTGTAACTTATAATAAAATATCTGTAATGTCCCTTCGATGCAGCTCCGTATCAAGTTTTTAAAAGAGCCGATCATGTGCGTATATACAATTATATAAGTTAACAGATAAAAGTTATTTTAAGACCTATTGTATGGGGCATGGTGTGGTTTGAACACACGCCCTATTATAGTTTGATTGAATGTATTATCAGTAGTAGTATCGTCTATACTGTAGACTCTGAGGTAGACGAATAATTAGGGTATACCCTACTATAGTAATACAACGGGCTATATTATCGGGGTTCAAATAATTAAAATTATAATGAAAGTATAATTGCGTGCAAGAAATATATAATATTCAATTGTTAAATTTAATTGCTCATATACAGTGTTAGTATTGTATATATATATATATATATATATATATATATATATATATATATGTATATATCGAATACAATACAAATAACGGATATAAATGGACCCCTCAATAAGTCATAGACTTATACATATTATAAATAACTGCGAGGAGCCCCGGACAATACGAAACGAATGGTACATTTTTTCTCGTGTTTTGATTTATTGTTTATTAAGTTCTCGATAAACACGAGACAAAAAACAAGAACTGCCTCCATTGATTCGAACCCGGGACATATCGCTTATAAGCGAGTATACTAGCTATCGACTGTCCCACTGAGACATAGACCCCAGACACACACACACATATATATATATATATATATATATATTCATATAGAGATTATCTATATTAGGAAATAGTACTACGGTTTACTAGCTAACAAATCAAACTTAGATCATTCTGATAATGCTGATCATACACATAAATGTATATATATGCGTGTTTATACATATTGTTTAGGACTAAATGTTATTGTCTAGCGAATAACCCAGGGGTCACCGAGGTCATCGAGTACAGGTTACGTAATCTTGTACCCGAGTGTATACAACTTGTTTTATAATTCGATTATATAACGATAAAAGTGATGAAATACTTAAATATATATATATATATATATATATATATATAAATATAGTAGATGTATATACAGTGTATATTCTACACACATATATCCAAAGCGAACTCATCTCTTAACTATTACAGTGCACCTAGAGAGCGCATGAGCGGCGCACTAACCATGTCCGAACAGACGTCCACCAGCGCCGAAGACTCGGGAACGCCCCTCACGTGACCTTCGCGAACGCAGCTCCCCCTATCGAGCAGCGGTTCGGACGAGGATGATGAGTCATCGTTAGTAGTCGTATCCTGTTCGCCGAGGTATTCGAAAGTGAGGTCCGGCGACGTCGACGAGTCGGCTCCTAAACCGGTATCCGAGACGGTGGTCAGTTCTAGGATGACGTCATCAATGGCGGCGGGGTCGGAGGTCAGGTGACGTAATCGATAGACGAGGGTCTCCTGGTCATCTGCGGCTGGACTGTGCGGTCGTAGGAAGGTGTCCGCGTTGTTGTAGGCGTATCCATCGGCGTATAACCTTTGAACTCTTATCAGACCGTCTGGAAATGGTGGTGGGCGATATTAGGAGGGTGGATAGAACTTCACGCGTGTATAGTATGCATACCATTATGAGAGTGGAGTGAATTTAACACTATGTATATCACTCCATCCAGGTATGTGCGCTCACAGAAACGCACACACACACACTATATATATATATATATATATATATGTATTTATTCGGGAAATTCATTGGAATGTGAATATAGTAAACGACTTTTTACAGATTAATTGCATTACAAGGCGCTACAATCAATTCGTCTACTGTACTATAGTCTACTATACACTGTTAGAAAATAACCTTTAGTGACAAGCTGAGAAAACCTTACGAAACTCGACCTATGTGTGAAGGTTTCATGTACCTTTCGCATTCGTTTAGCGAGCACTAAAGGTTTTCATAACCTTTACTGATGTTTAAAAAGCACTAAAGGTTTTATGCAAATATAGTATTAAAGGTTTTCATAACCTTTACTGATATTTGAAAAGGTACTAAAGGTTTTATGCAAATATATAAATATTAGTATAAATAAATAAAAATAAATTAAATTAAAATAAATATTAGTATCTTAACATAGTAAGTAGTATCATATCAAAATAATAACTTATATATTATAATATATTATATAATTTCATTTAAGTTAGATTTAAAACTTAAATTCAATACTAAATCATTTTAATATTGAATACAATATTTAATCAATATGCAATTGCTATATATTCAATATTGGGCAATTAGTTCAACATGATTTCCAATTGTATTATCAATGTAATTATGATTAACATTATAGTTCATGAGTCACCCGAATTAGATTATGATAATGTAGTAAAATATAGGATTACTTAAATAATTTTAGTTTTTAAAATAATATTTTATTTATTAAAAACAGTATATAAACTTAAATATAAAAAAAAAATAGCATAGATACAAATTAAATCAATATTTCAAAATAATTAAAAGGTATAATATTTTATTATTTCTATAATAAAAAAATTATATAAACTTAATAATATTTAATTATAATTAAACACTAAAGGTTTTGGGAACCTTTATTTAAAACCTTTAATGATCTCATCAATTCGATTAAAGGTTATATGTACCTTTACTGGTCTCATAAATTCGATTAAAGGTTATGTGTACCTTTACTGGTCTCCTAAATGCGAGTAAAGGTTATGTGTACCTTTACTGGTCTCCTATGTTATAACATACAATTACTATTGTTGTTTGATGGGTACACATAACCTTTACTCGCATTTAGGAGACCAGTAAAGGTACACATAACCTTTAATCGAATTTATGAAATCAGTAAAGGTACACATAACCTTTACTAGAATTTAGGAGACCAGTAAAGGTACACATAACCTTTACTCGCATTTAGGAGACCAGTAAAGGTACACATAACCTTTAATCGAATTTATGAGACCTGTAAAGGTACATATAACCTTTAATCGAATTTATGATATCATTAAAGGTTTTAAATAAAGGTTCCCAAAACCTTTAGTGCATAGATGAATAAAATAACTCGTAATGCGCGTCATAAACCTTTTACACCGCTTTAGCATTCATTAAAGGTTTTAAAGGAGAAATATTTGTAACAGTGTAGTATATAGTATATAGGTCATATCACATCGTACTGTATATAGTAGAATTAGTAATAGTAGAACTATAGTTCTATAGTTGAACGATACTCGAATGCCGGGAATATTTGGGTATAGTACAGAAACATACATGTGTGTATACATTAAGGGAAGTAGGCGCGCTGGTGTTAATATTAATAGTACTTTTAATGTTAATGCAATGATCGTACACTGCAATGATCGTATATATCCCGCGTGACGTGGTTTGAAGTCACGTGATATGTTATTTATGTACCGGGAATAGCATGTATAATTTATAATTGTGTACCATACATTAAATACTTATAATGTAAATATATATATATATATATATATATATATGTGTGTGTATGTGTGTGTGTGTATGTGTACATATAAATTGACATATGTAAGTGATTGTGCGCGTATAAACATATGTGTGTAGATTTCATTATTACATCACCCATATATTACACGTACATATATACACACTATCATACACACATTCGGACAGGGAAACGTACACCATGATTCATGGCCCACGTCTACGATAGATTGCAGACATAGTCCATTAAACACTTTGTCGAGGCAACAACATTTCTCTCCCCCCCCCCCTCTTCCTATCCGTCACATTCTCCCTTTTCGCGGAAACAACACTAATAATACTAGTACTATCCCACTAATAATAATAACAATAACAATAGCAATACGAACATCAAACCACAAACTATAAAAGTGAGAGTATCCTACCGAACTGAATACTAGTAGCTCCCCCTATAGTTGGCCTAGTGACTAGTAGCGCCCTCTGACCCGCGTAGAGTAGTAGATAACAATAGACTGTAACAATAGTAGCCCGCTAAGCGATAACAGACTCCTCCGCTGCGCCGCAGTACCGCCGTCTAGTGTTGATAACCCCATTACGTCGATAGTATCTCTCGCTAGTGGGGTGCGCACGCTAGTGGGGTGCACACTAGTGGGGTGCACGCTAGTGGGGTGCACACACTAGTGGGGTGCACGCTAGTGGGGTGCACACACTAGTGGGGTGCACGCTAGTGGGGTGCACACACTAGTGGGGTGCACGCTAGTGGGGTGCACACACTAGTGGGGTGCACGCTAGTGGGGTGCACACTAGTGGGGTGCACACTAGTGGGGTGCACGCTAGTGGGGTGCGCACACTAGTGGGGTGCACGCTAGTAGGGTGCACGCGCTAGTGGGGTGCACACACTAGTGGGGTGCACGCTAGTGGGGTGCACACTAGTGGGGTGCACACTAGTAGGGTGCACGCGCTAGTGAGAGCCGTGGGTACACGTGCACTCTGTGGAGCTGGAACCGTGGCACCTAACTAGGGTTGCGAGTACTGTGGCCGTATACAGATATAGGGTAACCTGCTCCCCGCGGGTGAACTACATCGGGTAATCACGCTTACCCTATATGCTATGTATATATACATAAGCTATATATAAGCATATATATAAGCATATATGTAAGCAAAGAATTAAACTCGTCGATAAATTAAACATAACAAATAATATAGCGTTAACTTTTTGAGACCTATATACGGCAATGCAATGTGTACGATGTACATACCGTACATTACTATGGTAATACGGGTATCCTATAGGAAGAGAATCACGAGAGAAGTATACGTATATATAGAGTACTAGTATCGAGTACCTATATATATATATATATATATATATATTTAATATATATATTATATATATTATATTATATATTATATATATATTTATATATATATATATATATATATATATATAACTTTAGAATATGTATTACAAGAACTAGTGTTAAAGTAGGGTAGTAATACGTGGTGATAAGTACTCCACGATAGGGAAACATAACACACGTCTATTGGTCCACATTAAAAATCACTTCTGCAGTTTTACTAAATAATTATAATGGATTGTGAAATATTCTCGGTAAATAATGGCCACTATAGTATCCAGATAGATTCCTATGCACTCAATGGGGTATCCTATGTAGTGCACTACAAGATTTTCCGGCAACTGCAGGAAATATTGTAACTTTAAAACTATTTTCTATCAAGTTGTAATGGGATACCCCCTATAAAGTTATTATATTTCAGGTAACTTGTCGGAAAGTAAGGGGGTTTCCAACTAAAATTGTAGTTAACTTAAACCTCTAGTTCCCTAGACCCTATTCTTATTAATATGCCTCTAGATCAGTGGCCCGCTTCTTGTTTAGATTCCCTATATCCAATTCTATGAGCGAATTGAAAGAAGTGCTTCCACTGGACACTTCGGAGTGAAACCGGAGTGGATTAGACGCCGCACAGCCATTGTCGCGCACACCCCACCATATTGAGTATAGGAACTTTACATAGTCTGAATTTACCTCCGAGTTAGATACACGGTATATAGGTGTATATTACACCTATATATATGCACCTACTATTAGCGAGGTGTCAAACATCGATATGTCATATAACATAACTCATATATGACATATATCATATATGATATATGTCATATATAATATATGTCATAACATACAATATTGTTACCATCGGATAAGCGTATGTGTGTACAATACATGCTAGTGATGTATCATATAAGTACAATAGTTAACGATTCATGATTATATAACCATGTATTATATATATGTAGAATTACAAATAATGTTCATATAATAATATTCTATAATAAAGATACACGATAATGTATATATTAAACAATTATATGTAACAACTATATATATATATATATATATATATATATATATATATATATATACATATACATATATCATATATGATATATATATATAGTGATATATTTATGTATGTGTCCTGTATCATAAACGAATATCATGGAAACATAGTTATATATATCCGTATAAGTATACATGAATGTAAATAGTATCACGCCACTAATATACTACATTATGACTAGTTATTGTATTATATAAACTTTAATTTGAAAGCAAACTATTTACCTATGTGATCGTCTTGTAGTGTATCCAGGGCTTCTACTAAACTTTTGATAATTAATATAGATATAAATTGAAAAATAATACTAGGTTGCGGATTATTGCACCACATGGTAAGAGTGTGTTGGCATTCGGTTTACTAATTTTATACCTAAACAAATTAATTTAACGATCACAATTAAACTATATACACTAAATTATTAATTATTATTTTATTTCTATACTAGGTAATTAAAGTTTTATGAATGAAATTATAAAGTAAATTTATAGCTTTTGGAATCTAATACGCCCATAACACACCTCTATTTGATATCCAATCATATCCAATGCCATCAAGTAATCATAAAATATATATTTACAATGATCGAAGAATTTTATTTATGTTATTTTCTATGTAATAATTTTAATTTATTGACATAAGTTAAATATTACTTCAAAATTGTCATAATATGTTATATATATACATATACATTAATAAATTCTGTAATTAGACCGTTTATTATTTTTATCGTCATGTTAAGACAATATTTACTTTAGTTTTGACGGAAGCGGAAATTCTTTCATTATTAAATGATTACTGTTTGTTTTTATTTTATATTTCGAATTAAATTAGCATTTACTATAAATATACACATCAAATAATTAATTAATTTAACTATGATAATAAATAAATACATTATACATTAATATAACTTATATAAGATGAATACGCCAACTACTTCGATAGCAAGTGACGAAAGTGAGTTAATTATTCGGTGCAAAAATAATATTTTAATATTGATCATCTGCTCATATTTATATATATATATAATATTAATTAAGTTAATTGTAATATATTTTTAGATTTACGTCTTACCACAATAATTGTGTATATATATAGTTAAACTAATTTATTACATTATATGATGTACGAATAGTTCACATTAATCTAGTATACATTTAAAATATTAACTCTGAATGATTTACATAATTATGGTTCATTAATGAATTATTTATTATAACATTTAATAATTATAGTATTTGATTTATTTATAATTATAAATAATATAACTCAAATGTATATCTAAATTAATTAAGATTTAAAATGGGTCGCTATCATCATTATTATAATAATTTATTTAAAAAAAATTACATTTATTTTAAAATAATTTAAAAAATTACATTATAAATTACACATAAATAATAATATTAACACAACATAAAAGTTATATAATTGTTTCATTGTAAACTGTGTTGATGTAATCATTTCAAAATCTAGTATTCTTACACTTATACTACTTATTTACAAATTTAATTCAATACAATTTCTAATAAATGTTTAACATTAAGACCTATCGAATAATATTTTCAGACGTAGAGACGATTCAATAATTATTTATAAATTTAATTCAATACAATTTCTAATAAATGTTTAATATTAGGACCTATTGAATAATATTTTCAGACATAGAGACGATTCAATAATACATTTTAGTAGTTTCATATAATAAATGATACGAATATATAAATAGCGAGTAATAACTCGTTTATTGAGTGCGATTGAGGTGGTGAACTTTACAATATTATACATGCATCACTATATAATTTAATATTATAATAAAAGCTAATATTATACTACTCGTATATTAACTGCCCAAACTACTCGTTTTTTGAAACGAATATTTTAAATGTTACTCCATAAATCGTAATCAAAACAAACTGGGCAATATTTGATACAGACATAGGTTACATAGATGTAATATATGTGTATGGAACGCTTGAACTTGTTATACTTTAAACTTGTTATATTGTTCGATATACGAAACGTCTCACATTCAATATTTATATTTATATCGCAGAATAAAATTTTATTATAAATTCTATCATTAATATTTTAAATTAAATATTCAATTTATAACTGAAAATAAATACTTGTTTTTATTAATGTGTATTTAAATTAATTTAAATATATGAATTAAATAAATAATCAATTTTATCATCAATTTTCGTTACAATATTAATGCATAATATTACGTACTACGTTATTAATAATGAATCGACATACTTTGTTATATTTACATTTATATATATTTATATTTTATAAATTTTATAAATTATTTATCACTAATATATATTTAATATTAATATATTTTATATCCTTGAATAATATTTCCAATTTATTAATTATTTGATATATATTAATGAATATATGAATGGGAATATAAAATTTATGATATTGATTATTTAAAAATAAATCTAATTAATAAAATTATTCATTTGTTTAATAATAGTAATTAATTAGCTTCATGTTATATGACAAATACATATTATTTATACGTTATAATTAAATATATATTTTAATAAATGTGATAATGTGTGATAATTATGACTTGTTTGCGACCGAGGTAATATATATACAGATATTTCTTTTATAATTATCCCCGAACAAAAAAAATCGGGAATTTTCGGTGTGAACGGCTGTACTCATATAGGGCAGGTCAACCATTTATATATATATTACCTATTACCAAATCTTAAATCGGTGATTTTCCCTATATCTAGTAAATGTTTTAAAACGAAAAATTTGAAGCAGCCAATATCAGATTGTCTTTTTTAGTAAAATCAGCTTAAAATTTATTTATATACGGAATTAATAAAATAAAATTAATATTTTAGTTATTACTAGGATAATTATGATCATGAAAATTGATATTATGGATGGTACGGAAAGAATAAATATTATTTTATAAATGTGAATGGTAAATATCATATTTAAAATATGTTTGTAACACGAATAAACGTAAATGTTTAGTGTATGAGATAATTAAAGCATTAATATTGATTTTCCTATGTCAAGCTGTTGAAGAATCAGAAATAGTTGTTTTTTTTAATATGTTGTTTGTAACATAGAACTTGATAATTTATTATTACATGGTTATAACTAGATATAAAATATGTGTATTATAAATAACAGTTCAAAGATAATTAGATCAATTAATATATTAATTAGACAAATATGTTATATTATATTCTTTATAATAACATGAATTTGAATGTAACCAATTCGTTTTTGTTTATTAAGCCATATATTTGATATGGTAGATACAATATAATTTGTATCTCATCTGAGATATTCTATTCATGAGGCATTACATTAATACACTTAATCTTGGATTACAATTATTGATTTGTGCATATATATAAGCAATCAATATATATAATTTTTATTTTATTCAGCAGAATGAATTTATAGTTATTATTTATATATTATTAATTGATGTGTTGTTAACGGTAATTTCCATAATTCACTTTTTAAATATAAATAATACTTATATAATTTATTATTTGTAAATAATATTGTATAAATAATAAATATATATAAACTGTTATATTTGAATATAATGAGATATACAAATAATTAAATTATGTATCTATGATATTTATAAATATAGATCAATTATTCATTCTATTATATAATTTTATATTCATTTATATAAATATATATATATTCACATATTTATATAATATTAAATGAACTGAACTGATTTAGATTCACGTGTGAATTTCACTTTATCCGATGACGAAGATGATGCCACAATAATATCTGACATCGAGAACATCGCTAACCTGAACGAATTAGAAGACGAAGAGGAAGGTTTAGAGGAAGACGAGGGACAAGATGATGACGATGAACCCATGGACACGGAAGATAGCAGTTGCGTGTTTCAGGAACTGCAGTCGGATCAAAGCGAACTCGAATCCACTAAAGCAGCAGATCAAGAATCCCTCCCCAAAGACTTTCGAGAGGTAAACTTTGCAACAGCTCTAGTGGCAGAGCCAGCTGGGAGTGAACAGGAAAACTCTCAAGATATTGTTGAACTCGTCGAAGAGGATGCTATTCCGGATACCATCGATGATAATATTGGTTAGAAATTTATATAGTATAAATAAAATATATATTAGAACTATAATATGAATATACGAATATAATATATATCCTATATAGGAATATTAAAATAGTTTTATTTGCCGTAATTTATTTCACTCGAATGCATTTATTATTAAAAATTTAAATTCTATATCGTATTCATTATATGGATATACACTATTTTTGTAGAAGAAGAACAAGATGGTATGACGGATGAACAACTAGCAGCTCTTGCGGGACTTGAGGGTTTCTCACCCGATATGGTTCCTGAATACGATGATGACAGCGAAGCCAGTATTGATGATGGTTTTACTATTTTACTATATTACTAATTATTATATATCTAATCATCATTTCCATATAGAGTTTAATATTTCTTTGTGTAATTAATGTATTTTTAATATAATATATATATTAATGATGTATTATAGATAATGTATTTATTTATGTTTATTAATACAAAATAAACTTCACATATAATTCGTTTAATAAATTAAGTAAATATCTATTTTCCATAGTTATAATTTCTTATTACTCAAGAGATAGAATACTAAATGTTATGTAAAATAAATACTAAAATATATGTTAATGTATATATTTATATAATTTATTTATTTTATACAACTTCTTCAGATAATATAACTAATATTTATTTAAAATGTAAAATGTCATTACGATAATTTTAGTTAATGATTTAATTATATATATAACTTATTAATAAAGATAAGGATAAAGATAGTGATTACGAAGAAAAGAGTGAAAAGAGGCGTAAAAGACGTAAAAAGGATCGGCCATTATCACCATCCGACAAGAAATTCAAGAAAGCTAACGAACGTCGAAATATTAGGTAATATAACAATATATGTTTATTTATATATCTTAATGCAACTACTAATTACATATGTGTGTGTTGGTGATTTTGGATATTCAGGAAATATCATTAAATTGTTTATTAATTTCCTCATTCCTTGTCAGTTAATGAGGAATGATAAATCTGCTTTATTTATGTATATATATATATATATATATATATATATATATATATATTCAGTAGTAAATAGCATCTCACATATATCTCACCTCTCTCAGGAAGATGATGGCTGAGAACAAACTAGACGCAGATACATTGTCGGCTCAACAAGAGGAAACTAAGCGTATTCAAAGACTGAATGAACTAAGAGAACAGTTCCTCAAAGAGCAGAAGGCTGAACAACAAGCCAAGGCTGAAGCACAGGCCAAAGCCGAAGCAGAAGCCATTAGATGTTTGTTACGTATTCTATCATGAACTCTATGATAAAGACATCTTTATATAATGAAGTTAATTATAGTAGTATATCTAATTTGAATATTTATTTAAAATATATACTCTATTATAGAGTATCTATATACTAAACTATAATCTATTCATTTCTTTGGAAAATATTATAGTATTTGAAGTTAATTATAGTAGTATATCTAATTTGAATATTTATTTAAAATATATACTCTATTATAGAGTATCTATATACTAAACTATAATCTATTCATTTCTTTGGAAAATATTCATCAAAGTTATTTATTTATTATTACAAATATTTATTTTTACTTATTATTTGAATTTCGGTTTTAATCCCATCTTCATGGTCTATATTTTTATTTAATCACACATATTATTTTTAAATTCATTTTCTATGAATATATTTATTGTTTGGTCTTTATTATGTTCTTTTTTAAGTTAAAATAAATGTTATATAATATAACATTTATTAATATTTATATAACTTATTTAATAATAAACATCTATTACCATCAGTGGCTGCAATTAGAAAAGCTCAAATTCTATTAGCAAAACAAAGGCAAGCTGAACAAGGTTTCAAATATTACTACAATACTGTATTATACATTGTATAATACTTGTTAATTTCATACATTTTAATAGTTTTATTATATCGTAAGTTATTATATTATATATATATATATACATACATACATAATATTTGCATATATAAACAATAAATGTATTATTTTAATATAGTGTATAATTATACTGCTCTATTTTCACTTCGCTGATTTTACATTATTTTTACCTGAATTAATTAACTTCATGTGTATTGTGTGATATGTTTAATGATATTATTTTAATTATAGTAGTGTATAATTTCATTACTGTACTGTATATTATTTATATTATATTATATTATAGTGCAATCATTGTATATATATATATATAACATTATATTGTTGTTTCCAAATATAATATTAGTTTAATTAGCACATTTAAACCTACATTTAACTAGATTTTGACGTTGTGGAGATATCATCATCAGAAAGTGACGAAGATGTATCATCAGATGATGTAGTCATGGTCCCCAGTCCTGATGATGATGATGAGGATGAGCCTGCACCTGAGGATGGCACTAAACCTGGCGACGTCAATAATAGTGGTTCGGCATTGTCATCATTATCTAGTATACCCGTGTGTGTGTGTGCTCCATCTGGTATCTATGGTAATATGTGATAATTGTGATATCACTAAATACCTACTATACTATATACACAGGAAGTCATACGAATGATGAAATGAACAAACTAGATTCTGAAGGTCGTGTCCTCGTCAACATAGGACATCCAGCCGATGAACCAGATATCTACTTACTACCTCAAATTGCCCGAACCATTAAACCACATCAGGTATGTACAATCAATTTAACAGTTTTGATATAATTACTATGCTATTAATCATTGCCAATTAATACATTTAGATTGGAGGTATTCGCTTTCTGTATGACAATCTGGTTGAAGCTATAGGAAGATTTAAAGGAAGTAATGGTTTCGGATGTATTCTCGCTCATTCCATGGGATTAGGTTATTATCTATATCATATATAAATCTATACTATATAGTATATACACATTTTTAAATTTTAATATATTTTATATATATGTACATTTATATTACATATGTTCAAGTGATCTGAGTTATTATTTCGTAGTTATTAAATCATTTATACAAACATTTATTATTTTATATTTTAATTATAAAGCAAGGTACCAATGGTAATAATATAAACAAATCATTTGGGAATATATATATATATATATATATATTAAAATATTACATTCTTTTGTTTATGCCAGTATATTTTATAATATATTTCTAATATAATTTTATAAAATATTCACAAATAGTAATATTTAGAGTGTAGTTAAAATTTAGAAGTGAAAATATCACTTTTTATAGTAATACAATATTTTGATAAATTTTATTAATTTTGTACTTATATATATGGAATGAATTACAGTTGTACTAATTAAAGTAGTGTATATTTTGTATCCATCATAATAAACAATAATGTATATATTTCACAATATAACATCATTACTTGTGTGATACCTATCTGATATGTATACGATAACCTACATCTAGGCAAGACGATACAGTTGATTTCATTCATCGATGTGTTCCTGCGTCACACTGAAGGCAAACATGTCATGGTCATCGTACCTGTGAATACACTGCAGAACTGGAGCTCTGAGTTTCAACAGTGGATCCCTAAACCACCTAAAGATCACGTTCCACCCACACCTAAAGCTAAACCAGCTACAACCCCTAGTGAATCCACGATTAAAACTGAACCCTCAATTAAAACTGAAACAATGATTAAAACAGAGCCAGGAATATCCACTGAACAAACTAATACTACTACTCCTACTAATACATCGGAATCTATACCCGATAACAAGACTGAAGTTAAATCTGAAGATAATAAGGAGGAAGTGAAACCTAAAACTGAGCCCAAGCCCCCTGAAGAACCTTATGATAAAGAGAGCACCACTTACAGATCATTCGGAGTACACCTGTTGAATGATAATCTTAGAACTATGGCAGCCAGAGCTAAAGTCGTAGGTTTGTATACCACTACCTTAACTTTAAAAGGGGTATCAAACTACAACCTGCTAGATAATCTTTCTAGTAAGAATTTCCGGAAATACTGGTAGTGTGATACCACCTTATAGGTATATGGTATATAACACCATCTTCGCTCATAAGTTTAGCTACAGTTATAAATAACTATATCATAATACAATGATTAAGCTATGTTATTATAATGATATATTGAGTGTGTATAGATTACATTAGGTCACCAGTATACACAGTAATGTCAGTGTATAGTACACTGTATACACTACCAATACCACTACTATTACCATTACTACTACTGCTAATAGATACCTGGTATACTGACGGAGGAGTGCTATTGCTGGGCTATGAGATGTACAGACTGATGACATCACGTAAACCTTCAGCATGTGCCAGTAGGTCCCGACGTAAGAAGAATACACCCACTACAGCGGTGCCCGCTACCTCCGCTTCCACCCCTGTTACCCCCACCGCTGCCACCCCTGGCACTGCTGACTCACCGTCGAGTAACTCCTCTACCCCCGTTGCCACCACCACTACTAGTACTACCGGTGATACTAAACTTACTACTTCCGCCTCCACTGGAGATGTCATAGATCTTGTGGACGAGAAGAATGATGCTATCAAAGAAATGATTACAAGTTTACTATAGCTAGAACTATGCATTCACTTATAATTATTGTGTATTTACTCTAATAGACATTTGATTGTCTTATATTTTAGTTGTATTGCGACTATTATGATTTATTCTTAATTTATTTCATATATTACCATATTATAAAATATTTGAATATTCATTATTTCATTTCCGAATAACTCTAATGATATATAATACTCTCACAGAAATGCACGAAGCATTGATTAAACCTGGTCCCGACCTTGTAATCTGTGATGAAGGTCACCGTATAAAGAATAGTCATGCCAGTATATCTAAAGCATTAAAGAATATTAAGACCAGGTTTCATAACTGAAATATAAGTCTATATGTTATTACCAGTTTTCCATAGCTGGTAATAACCTGTCTGGTAAAAACAGGTTTTTGCCATGGTAAAAACCTAGTTTTGTGTATATAATTAAATATAATATTATCTATATTATTAAACCTACTATTGTCTATATATATATAAAATATTGAATAGAATAATATATATATTAAACAACACAACTAATAATATTTTCATTGAGAAATTATTTGAATGTATTCATTATTTGATTTTATACCATGGTATTTAATTACAAATATTAAATATATCTAATAGATATTATCTATAGATATTGTTAATTATATATATGAAATTAAATATAGTTACAAAATCATTTTTAAAATACTATTTAGTAATATTTTCAGTGTAATTTTATGAATATACTCAGTATGTATTTCATTTATAACATTTATACAATTACATCAACTTGTTAATTTTATAATATGAATAAGGGTGACAGACCTTCAAATCCAATATGTATTTTTTTAAATAAATTTACTATAAATAACATAATTAAAGCAGAGTGATAAAATGTTTGGTCAAATTTTCAAATAAAGCTGCTAGATTAATTAGTCACATTTATATATAATAATATTTATATATAAATGAATCCATATTACTTTAAATTTAAATTTAAATTACATACTTTAAAGGTATAATATTTTATGAGTACTAATTTTTGCCAGTATTTACCGGTTATTATCAGTTTTTACCGTAACTTAACATGGTAAAGATAGGTTTTTGATGCTTTTTGCCATTTTTGCCCGGTAAAAACAGGTTTTTACTAAATTAATGGATCCCTGATTATTACATATTTATAGAATTATAACCACTGAATCATTGCTCTATTTACTAAAGCCAATATTG
The DNA here is from genome assembly GCA_964019155.1 of Osedax fenrisi. Taxonomy (NCBI): domain Eukaryota; kingdom Metazoa; phylum Annelida; class Polychaeta; order Sabellida; family Siboglinidae; genus Osedax; species Osedax fenrisi. Next base: position 85,853,607 of record OZ025241.1, on the reverse strand, counting down.
ATTGTTTAATTGATTAATCTATTTTCTCATATAACTAAACTCAATACTACATATATATTTTGTAAATGAAAGTCTTAATTTGTATATAGATAAAATCTAGTATATAATATAGTAAATATTATAAATGTTACATAAGAAATAATATAAATTACGTAATAAATATCATTCCAAATGAAATTCATCATTTACATCACTAGTAATTACTATATCTATAATATATATGTTTCCATTTCCTCACAGGAGAAGAGTAGTGTTAACTGGCTATCCCCTTCAAAACAACCTCATGGAATACTGGTGCATGGTAGATTTTGTAAGGCCCAACTTTCTGGGAACCAAGTCTGAGTTCTCTAACATGTTTGAACGTCCTATAATGAACGGGCAATGCGTTGACAGTACAGATAAGGATGTTCGACTGATGCGCTTTAGATCTCATGTTCTACATTCACTTCTTGAGGGATTTGTTCAAAGGTTTACATACACACATATATAATAGTAACAAATAAAGTAAATAATAGTAAACAAATATAGGTTTATCTGTAGATTTAATATATATACCAATCATCCATTAAATCAGATGTAGAGATTACATTTATAAATGTGCATACAGTGTATGAAGTAAATATACCATGTATTATATACTGGGTAATTAAATGATATTTCCTGATATTGAATGTCATTTAATTACAAGTATACATACATTAGTGTTTACAAACGATCTAATGCACTTCTAATGTTATATGTGTAAATATTTATGCTAGTTTCTTACTTATAATACATGTAACTATAATACTTATACAAGTCTACACATATAAATAATAATAGTAGTATTATTATCACTGTAATATAATAACTGATTTAGAACTATTTATGTGACATGTATACATATCATATTTTACAAGAATCTTGAAAATATTGCACTTTGGCCCAAGCGAATTTTTGTTTATTAAAATATTATTATTTAATTAAAACTAGTTGCGAAGCAATACATTATATACATATATATATATATATGTTAATTGGGTGTCATTATAAATTATGTATTAAATGTATATTTTGTACATTAATATGTTTTCGATATTCAATTTATTTTTCATTTTTAATTTAACATAATAATGTGAATTCATAATACAATCTTTTACAGTAAACTCTAGTAAACTTTATAATTTTATATACGATCTCTATAATGTAATATAATACTAATCCACTACTGTGAACTACAGACGAAGTGAAAGTGTTTTGACTTCTCAACTGCCACTCAAAGTTGAATACACTTTACTCGTGCGTATGTCACCTATTCAACGCAAACTCTACAAGGAATTCATGGATCTCATTGAAAATGGGCAAAATCAGTGGATTGGTTCCAATCCATTGAAGGCATTCGCAGTTTGTTGCAAGGTAGTTTGGCATTACATTGGTTTTGTTTCCTTACTTATAGTAACAATAGTATGTAGTTACAATTGAATTTATAATATTTATTTAATATATATATATATATATATATATATATATATATATATATATATATATATATATATATATATATATATATATATATATATATATATATATATATATATATATATATGTATGATAACCAAATTAATTATACAATAATATTTATATTTAATTTAAACATATGTAATAATTATTTTATTGTAATATAACTAAATATTAAAACTACACAATCTATATATATATAGTGACTTTAATGAGTGAAATAATAGTAGAAATGTATTCATATTATTATCATATACATTTATATTATAAATACTAATAACTATATTTATATATAATTTAGTTTGATAATAATACAGAATATATATATATTTTTATATATCCTTTGTTATTATATAAATATTTATAATAATATTATTGCTTACAATTCCTGAATAATATAATTTATTTATAGTTAGATTTTAATGTATAATAATACGATATCAATGTTTTCAATAAATCTATTATACACCTAGTCATTATGTATTTAAATTGTGAACATTATAATTACACATCTTCAATGATATACTGTTTACATTAGCAATAAACTTTGTCAAACTTTTATGTTTATGTATATATCATACTATACTTTATAATGCAGATTTGGAATCATCCAGATGTTTTGTATCTAGCTGCCAATAAACAAAAGAAAACAGCACTTGCAATTGATGATACTGATATAGATGAAATTGATGATATTGCAGAAAAAAAGATTAATAATGGTAGTTTATTTTATGATATATATCTAAATTAAAAATTTGCAATACTAAAATGATTGTATTTCTATAGAAATTTTCATTTTATACAATGAATTCTATACATTTTATTAATTATCTATCTATTTTACTATTCACATAATTAAATTCTATATAAAGCAAAAAAAATTAATATTATAATTATAATAGTTTTTATGTTCTATATTTTTGAATGTACATGCCTAGTGAGAAATAATTATTCTGTAAAAACAGCGTTTGAAGTTTGACAGCATAAAAATGTAATATTGAATAGTATATAATATAGCATTATCTTATTATCATAAAACAAATTGTTATGCCATTTATATACTGAATTCATGTCTAATTTTTTTACAGATACTAAAAAACATTACATTAAGTATTATTATTTAATAAAAAAAAATATATAAAAAATAAATTATCATCACTTTAAATGTGCGGGATCCCCTTAAACTACGATTTATTGATAAAACCTCCTGCAATGGAAATGTAATTATATATAGATAAATTAATTATTAAAATATTGTACATAAACATTATAACATAAAAGTATATATATGGCATTATTTAAACTGAAATAAATATTTATCTTATAAATTAAAAAAATATAGTACTTTATTTTTCAACATCAATTTACTCAGTAACTTTTTTTTATGAAAATGTTACTAAAAACATTAATATCTTCTTAATTATTGAGTATTTGTTGATAAAACCTTCTGAAAACATATTTATATATTATTTATATATTGATTAAAAATAAAAACATAAATTTTACATATTTATAAAAATAAAAACATATATATGACATTGTTTAGAATAATATCTAATAATTTATTAAATTATATATATAATTTATAACATACTTGTTTAATATATTTATATATAATTTTGTTTTATTGCATAAAGCAAAATATATAGAAACAAAAATGTAGATAATTTTCTACAATAGATATGAAATTGAACCATATTACATAATACTACTTTTCCCACAATATTACTGTTATCTTTTAACATGGTGAATTATATTATTGCTATATTTATATATTGCACTAATAATATACCAATAATTTAATCAAGGACGTCTGCTTTATCTCTGAAATTATAACTTTTTTACGTAGCAATATTTTATATAATATAAAATATATATTTTATTATATTTAAATTATTTAAAAAAGATTTTACATTGATTTGTATGTATCAAATTAAAATATGTACTCCTGGACCATATTATAAAACACTATAACATTATTCATGCTTAAAATAAATGTTTCACAAAATTTGCATTATTAATATTTATATAGTTATATATATTTAATAATTAATTATTCTGTATAATATTAATTATAATATCAAGTGATGACATTATATTATATTATCATTTTCACTTTAGATTTTCACTTTAGATTTTCACATTAAAATAGTTTATAGATATGTCATGGACTGTTTTTGACATTATCTTAGGAATTTATAATACTTATTATTATTGTACCATTTAAATATATAGCCAACCATGTAATATTATTTTGTATTAATTAATGTTCTATAATTTATGATGTTAACATTCTGATTAGAGATTTAATTTTGTATTTGATAACATTGAATATTGAAATAAAGTTATTTTATCAAATAAACAAATATATTAACCACCCATAATATATATTATATAGAATAAAATGCTAAATAAGCTAACATAATTTCTATTGGATGTTATATTTTATTAAAACTATTGATTATTATATGTACTATATATACCGTATATCATTATCAAATGATCTAGGTATGATATTAATAATGGTCATGAATTAGTTCATCAATAAATCGAGTTCATACATTTTATAACATAATTTATAATTTATTTCATATCTAAAATTATTTATTTAACATAATAATGTATTTAGTTCAGTTTAAAATAGATAATCTAACATCACAGTATATGTGGTTCTACTATTACTGATTATAATATAGTAAATCAATTAAACTAATATATAGCGATATATTTCTATATTTATGTAAAATATATTTATCAGTAACATTTATTATATATTATATTATATATTATTATTTATGAATTATATATATATTATTGTAAATATAAATTTTCCTATTTATTAAAAATGTTAAGTAGGGAATATTTTAAGTATTATATAGTAAAATCAATATATATATATATATATATGCAATGAAAATTCTCAACAAAACTAATATAATTTATTATTCTCCTACAACAGTAAAACCTGAATTATCAACATCGGAATCTTTACCTAATTTATCAGAAAAGAAAGAGTCCCCTCCCCCTGTTGTGGAGACCAAGAAAGAAATACAGTCTATCAGCTATGAATGGGTATACAACATTATATAGCAGTAGAATAATTTCATGTAAACTAAATAGTATTTACCCGAGTGTAATAATACTTTTGATATTTGTTTAAATTCATTCCAATACTATCTTACAAATGTTGTTCACATGTGAAATTTATTTAACTTATCCTAGATAATATCTGCATTAGTATATTTTTTCTGTGATAAGCTGTGATAAATGTTCTAATTAGAATTTATTCTATTTTTGGCTATAATTGTATGTCATTATATTGATTTAGAGTTATAAACTATTTAAAAGATAAATAAATAAATATTCAATATTTCTAGTTGTTCTTAATATAGTTATAATTTAACTGCTTAACCATACTTTTATTAAAAACTATTATTATTTAAATATATTTTCAACAATTTTATTAAAGGCATATTTTTTGCATGCATAAATTTGATCATAAGTTCATATAATATTCATCAATATAAATAACTAATATAATGGTCAGCAATAATATCACATTTTATTTGTATGTAATTTGTCTTCTATACTTACATGAAAATGCATATATGAAAATAATTTTATACAAATAATTATCAATTTAAATAATTTTATTATAAATATTTGTAAAAATAATTTAGGAGGCATATTATAAATAAGTGTATAATAAAGTGTATTATATATTATACTAAAAATAACAAAATTTATGATTTCTACAATTTCATTTAATCAACTATTATTAATATTTATTTCCAATTGTGTTCCATTAATGTATATTAGTACTGTTATTAAGCCCAGTAAGTAACGCATATCTAAACTATGCTGACTTATAACAGGCTGAGAAGATACTTAGCACATACGAGAGTGGAGTGATAGAAAACAGTGGCAAAATGGTAATAATGATGGATCTCATTGAGGAAGCCATCAAATCTGATGAGAAAACATTGATATTCAGGTACCTCACCATGATTAATGCATTATCAATATAGGCTTATTCTATAAATATTCTCATTCGTAAATAAATTCAATAAATATGAAATTTAATAATGAAATTATATCATATATAAGTTCTTATTCAAAATAATATGTCTATATTATGATTAGTTTTTTAAAAATTAAGTTTTTTTATTATTTTAATATAGATAATAATATGATTTTATAAGATAATGAAATAATTACATATATTACAATTATATAGTAAACCAGTATATACACATTTATAAATGTTCTGTATATGATACTGATATTAATATGATGCTGTATAATATTGTATAATGTATAAATTATCAACATATTTTTGTCATAAAATATAAGATACATGCTCTAAAAAGTACATGACTCAGATAACTTTACAATATATTGTTCACACTTTCATATTATATAGATGATATCTATCAACTATATAATAAAATATTGATTTATATTTGAATAAAGAATATTAAAAAATTATATAAATAGATTATATATAAACTGATTTATTATAAATAGATTTTAAAAAAAATAAAAAAAATATAATTATTTAATTCTAATATAACTAATATAACTACATATGAAATATAATAATCAAACATAAACAAAATCTTAATAATTAGTAATAAATATATAAAATATCTATATATTATCTATATATTATAAAATAAATTATCTATATATTATGATATTATCTATATTTTAATATGTGTTATATTAATTATAGCTGCACATTATTATCCCTATATATTAGCATTACATTTACATTTTTTCTGCTTCTACTTTAAAATAAATTCATATTAAAAATTAGTTTAAAAAAAATAAACTTAATATAATTTTAAATAATATATAATTGTATAATATAATTAAAATAGATGTATTATTTAATTACACAAAATATAAATTAGTTAATAAACTTATATTTTTTTTAATCTAAGAATCTCAGTTTATAGAACCTATATACATATATACATATACACTATATACATATACACTTGGAAAAAAATCCAACTATTTTATATATGTGTTAAGATGCGTTAAATAAAAGTATTAATTTGTAATGCTATTAGATGTTACATTTTGTTAATGTAAATATTACGTATAAGATTTAAAAAACAGCGTTTTAAAACATGTACTTTAAAAATATCAAGAGAAAAACATGTAATTAGAATAAAATATTAACTTTATCAATTCATACATTTATACTGTTATATTTTACCGATTTTAAAACTGTTTTTAGCATTCAAGAGTAATATATTCTGTAAATATATATACTTCAAAGGTTTTATTTATATCCGCAATCGTTTCATTGGTCGAGTATGAATTTTGAGTATTAATTTATAGCATTATTTCGTTGAAAGCATTTTATTTTATTTATTATTATGTATAGGAATATATATTAGTGTATTGCTAATACTATATTTCTAGGTATATATGATAATATATAATAATATATGAAATTATTATGAATGCAAACGTGAATCTATATACTAAACAATCTAATAATTCTATTTATATAGCTTATTGTTTATAAATATAATATAGTAAATAATTTATAAATTAAAAAAAAAACTGAAAAGAGTTGATTATCTCAGAATAATTATTTTTTTTGTATTAAAATTACTACTACTCAGTCAATAATTTACAGATTTCAATAATTTTTTCATAGACTTCATACTGTACAAATTAAAAAAAAAGTATAAAAAAGATAGTCAAACAAATGACAAAATTGTTGACCAAAAATTGTTATCCCAAAAATAAATATGCTATTTTTTTAAGTAATTTTTGTAGATCCATACACTAAATAAGTTATAATTTATTTTAGGTTGATTCAGTAATTATTAAATGAGAAATAGTCTAGCATTAGGGTATGTTTCCCTATTGATAGCCCATACCAGTACATAGTCTTAATTATTACTAAAATATGCTTATTATACACAGTCAAAGCTTGTTCACTTTAAATCTAATTGAGGAATTTCTATCGAAACGTAAAATAAGTTACATGGCAACAGTACCTGAAGCAAAACCGAAGCCGCAAATAAGTTTGTAATGCAACATATTGTATCTTTATAGGTTTTTTCACATATCTATTACATTATATAGGCTATGCTTTGAGAAGAAATAACAGCACCCCTCTATATTCGGATATATCCAATGCTTTCTCTTCCATTTATACCCCGGGAAAAGACCTCAATCAAATGCAGATGATGAACAACATGAGTCACATGACACCCTACCCTTATTACGGAGGCTATAACATTCCGCCGGTACTACCCCAATCAGTACCCCTATCCGCTAATGGACTCCCCATGGCGGCTAATGGTATGACCATGGCTTCATTGAGTCATCTAGCAGCCATGCAACCCAATGCCATGCAAATGTATGCCCCGCCCGGTATGCAAATACCCAGACCTAATGGTTCCATGGATCTGAGCAATCAATGGACTCAACCACCTCAGTATAATCAACAAGCCTTCATGGCCCCAGGCTTCCCTGGTGGGGCTCCCCTACTACCACCACAGATGGCAATGTATCAGGAGAATCTGATGTCGCAAGCTCACGCTGCTAGTAGCGCTCCTTCACCCGTACCTACGCCTTCATCACTTCAAGCTTCTACCCCTCCAGCCTCACCTCGCATCACTAGATGTGCTTCAACTTCTAATAGTGTGGATCTCGATACTAAAGACACGATAAAAGAGGAACCTGAAGTGAAAAAGGAGAAGAAGAAGTATCTGAAGACTGAAAAATGGCAAAAGAATGTTAATTATCTAAGTTGGTGATTACAATAGTGTTATATAATACATGTATTTAAAGAAATGTGTGATTATTTAGAATAATGACCATACATCAATTTTATCTTCAAACTATTCTATTTTGTTGTCCATAAAATATACAAATTATATTGGTAAAATAATGTTTAGTTATATTATAAATAACTAGAATCTATTAATATATTATTTAAAAATATTGCTAATGATAAAGTTAAAATAAATGTGTTTAAATAATGATGTTTACTATTTATGAATATACAGGATTAGACGGAAGTACTTCTGCAATAGAAAGGGAGAAATTAATCAATCAATTCAATGGGGTGAATAATGAACAATTTCATGTGTTCCTTTTATCTACAAGGTTATATAATAGTCTAGTTAATCTTAATTAATACATTAATCATATGTTCCTTTCTGATTTATATTTATATATATATATATTACTATTATATATTATGATTCACCTTTTTTGCATGATTAATTGATAAAGTAATATAACTATTTCTCCACTATTATATATTATCTAGAAACTGACTGATTCATTCTAATGTTTATACATAATTATCAGATAGAACATACAACCAAGATATCATATTACCTTTCACATTTAGACTATCATTGCACTTTACTTACTATGCCTCATATATCAAATGGTATCCAATTTTAGTAATATTAATGAGGACAATCACAATAATTAAACATCATGTCTACAAATCATTAGTGAAATATGAATAATAATTTTGTATATGAAATTATTTGTGTATTTTATTGATATCAATTTGCTAATTAATATAATTGTATTCTTGTATTTATGTTCAATTTCTATACAATATTTCATATAGTTATCTCTATACGCAATAGTATAACTATACATAACTTATATTGTACATTTCAGAGCTGGTTGTCTGGGTATTAACCTGATAGGTGCGAACAGAGTGATAGTATTTGATGCCTCTTGGAACCCTTGCCACGACGCCCAAGCTGTGTGTAGGGTGTATCGCTATGGCCAACAGAAGAACTGTTATGTGTATCGACTGGTAACCGATAACACTATGGAGAAGAAGATCTACGATCGACAGCTTAATAAACAAGGAATTTCTGGTATGTTCCGAATAAATATTGCGTATATATATGCACATGCAATTTAATATAATTGAATAATAAATAAATATTTTATTAAAATATATAATATATTATAGTATTTTTTTTATTTTATAAAGTTATAATAAAGTATATTATATTATTTTAAATATCATTAACCATATATGTATATACATAATATTATGCTAAATATAGATCGTGTCGTTGATGAAATAAATCAGCAAAGTTCTTACACGAAAAGACAAGTTGATGTCCTTATAGAATACACTGTAAGTATACAGACATTTAAATATCCCCTGTACAATAACAAAACCCGCCTCTGCCCCTACCCTACTATAGGACCTAGATCTACCGGAAGTAAAGCTAGACAAGTGCCTGGAGAAGTGCCGAGATCCCATACTGAAGTCAGTCATGGGACGTCATCATACGTGGATCACCAAGGAGCCAGCCTACTTGGAAACTGAGTCCAACGTCACAGAGAAGAGACTCACTAAGTCTGAGAAACAGCTCGCTAAAAGGGGCTATGAGATAGAGAAAAGGATGACTGGTCAACGTTTGAACTTCTCCACTGTGTACACTAGGGGGCCTAATGGGTAATTATGACACACTTGATAGATTGATCTTCTGTTATATTATCTGTATACAAAGAAACTATGATTATATTAACTTTAATTAATATTTTACATGTTTATAAGTGTACAATAATGCACCTTTTGTTATTTCTCTATATATTAAATACATATATATATATAATATATAAACTATTGGCTAACACTTACTACTACTACTACACAGTGAAATGATACCCACGAATAGACCTATAGCCCGAGTAGGCCCTATAATGTCTCAATCTCGCTACAATCACCGCGCTAACAACTCTGGTAATAGGTCCGGGGGCATTGTTCCTTCCAGTACGGTGCTAAGACCTGGGGTCAGCATTCAACATATCGTCACTACTACAGGTATTACACTAGTTACTACATTCATAATTTTATTGTGAAATTTGCTAACTTTAAATCAATATTTGAAGAGTTTTTAAATTAACCAGATATAAATTAATATTTGTGTTCATCAGTTTAAACTAAATACATTGTAATACTACATAACTCTTCTATGGGTTTAAAATAATACTGTTATATTAAATATTTCTAATTTAGTTATGAGTGATATGTTATAATTTAATAATTGCTATGAGTAAAATATATCTTTAAATCATAAAATAATCTTAGAATTTTATTTAACTAAATTCTAAATTCCAATGCAAAAAAAAAATATCATCAACATTTTATATGCTAATGTATTATAGACTATCTAGATTCATTCATTTTGCATGAATTCTATGTAAAAAAAAATGCACGATTTATGGTAAATTCGTGCATAATATATATTTAACAAATAATGATTAAATTATTTAATTATCATAATTTAATTTACTAATATATAATATATAGTCTATTTTATAGACTATATAATATATATTATAGAGAATATATAATTTAAATTCAATATAAAATGTATTATTATATTTTTGGAAAGTATATATTTTTAGTTTATTTACCAAATATTAATATTTATAAATTTTGAAATTTTATTTTATTTACTTATATAATCACGAAAAACATGAATACTATTTTCTCGAAACCATATAATAAAATACGGACTTAAGATTAGCGAAAGGCCTGAGAGTGGAAAAGTTAAATCTATAGCATGTAAATTCTATATAAATTATGGAAAAGAAGAGAATGTGGGCGATAATGCTCCACGAAAGTAAACGAAAAATTATTGTATATTAAATTAAAATAAACTATAAAAATAATTTTAATTTTACAATATATCATTTAATAATAATGAAGTAACTTAAGTAATATAATTAAAGTTATACTTTAACATTCTTACAAACATGCATGTTTACTACTATTAGTACTACTAAATACTAATAGTATTACTAATACTACTAAAATACTAATACTAATACTACTACAACAGCAATTCAAATACCTGGTACGAACACCAGTACAAACAGTGGTAATAATTGCATAGCAGCAGGTGAAAATGTGCTTGTCATCAAAACACCAAGAGGGGTTTATCTACGCACGAAACAGGTAATTCAGCTATATTATATCTATCTACACCAAAGTATCCGTTGTGTTCATGATAATGTGGTATCATTATTATTCTATATTATTATTAAAATTCTGTATCATTATATAATTTTTTTAAATAATAGTTAATTCACCATAATTAAATTGTGTTCATTCAGAATATTTTAATTACATTTAATAAAAATAGCAAGCATCACTACATATAGCCAACATAGTTACAACTTCCACCTTAACTATCACTTCTGCTTACTCTTACTTTAAAGTAATTTCATATTTTCGACAGGGTAAAATATTTGCTGTCAGAACTACACCTTCAACAAGCATTAAGTCTACTGTTGCTACGTCTGGTACAACTCCCAAGGTCACCACTACAATGTCATCTTCCAAGTCTATTATTTCTACATCTGGTCAGTATTCTGTAAATACTATTACTAGTACTACTACTACCACCACCACCACTACCACTACTACTACTACTACTACTACTATACCACCCTTATTACTATTGCTAATACACTAAATTATTCATTAATAGCGAGACCTAAATCACTAATTGTGAGTCGGAGTATGATTAAGAATGATGCGTTAATGAATAAATTAGCCAACAAAGGTTAGTGATATATGATTGCCATTGTTTTGCTGCATGTTCAATATTCATTGGTGAAGGAATTTTTTATTTTATCAGTATGAATTTTTTTATTATATAATATGCCAAATCTTATTAAATATTTAATTTATATTTGTATCCTTTTTTCTTATAAATTATTAATGGTTTTTTAATATCAAATTAAATTATATATTTTTGCAAAAATTAAATTTAACATAACTAGGAATAAGATTATATAATTGATTATAATTTTAATACCGATTATAAAATTATTTATCAGTTTCCTTGCTTTTATATTTTATTTAACTTTTTTTGATATATTTTATATTTAAATATATGTGTATTATGTATTTTCATGTTAATTTTAATAATAAATATTGGCTTAAAATATTTTTAATTTACAAATATTTTTATTTGAATGATATTTTATTTAAATTAATTTTTTTTTATCTATGTTTATATTATTAATTATCTTGAAATTATCAATATAAATGAATTCAAAATTTAAATGATTGTATAGGTATATAAGAATAATGAAAAAAAGATATAAATATATATATATTACAATTTTTTATATTTCCATAATAATAAAATATATTTATATTTGACAAATAAAACTATACTTCTATACTATACTCTTCTATACTCTAGTATTATAATATTTATTAACAAATATGTGAATTCATTATTTACATTTTTTTATATTGTATTTATCTTTAATAAATAATATATATATTATTTATAATAAACTATAATAATTTTATTTATATATAATATATATTTGTATTATTTCCTTTATTAATTTATTTATCAATTAAAGTGGCATGATTCCTCTGTAAATAAGTTATATTAATAATGTTCTATCTTTCAGTGCTATGTCATATTTAGAATAATTGAGCTTTAATAGAAATAAATACATAATATAAATTATAATACACTAAAAAAAGTGTTGAAGTACAACAAAATATATATATATATAATTTTTTGCATTGTAATATTTTATTTTAGATAATTATCTCTATATAATTTATATATATTAACTTGAAATTCTGATATAAATAGAATCAAATTTAATTTTTAGAATATTAAATATTCATTTCAGTAACTATATTAGTATTATATAACTATAATCCTAATTAAAAATGTTAAAAATATATCATTTTCCCTATATTTTACATGTAAACTCTTGAATTTCACACGTCCACTTAACTTGAAATTAATTTTAAAATAGCCGACTCAAACTGATTTCAAATTTATGATTGTATTGTTATTTCTAAAATTATTTGATAAGTATTCTACTTGAATCGACTCAATAAATTTGAAAGATTTGATAAATTAGATTACTAATAAATATCATTTAATTAGCATAAATATGCAACTATATAATATTATATTAAATTTACATATAAATAGATTACTTAAATTGTATTGATGTGTTATTTTATACATTATATTATTGTTAAATATGATCATGAACATGCAGAAACAATGGGCAGTATCGTTAGTAGTATACAATTATCGATGTACCAATCCACTAATACCTCTTCAACACCCCCATTTATAGTTGTTATGAACAGCCAAAAGAAGGCTGCCATCCTAAATAGTGATAAGCTGACACCATCCGATGGAGATTCGAAATCGTTGCTAAAAACATCTGCCATCAGCCTATTGAAGACGAATAACAATGTATCAGCCGTCACAGCCTCTGCTAAGACATCTTCCGCGCCTTCCATCATCATAAAACAAAACCCTACGAAAGCATCTGTCAAGGTCGAAGGATGTGCTACCCGTGTCACTCTCACCGACACTAAAAGCATGGGTCAAGTGACATCTATAGCGCCTGCCACTTACACCGTTACCAGATTAAGTAGCACTTCCACCTCCCCAAATAAAGCTGCTGCTGTCACCCGTTCCATCGTTACTAAGACTGATATCTCTAGAATAAAGTCTGTGCAATCAGATTCCCCTTCTTCGACTGAACAACCTACTGCCACATCTACCAACTCATCGAGCGTTGATGTATCACCCAGTAGTGTTGTTATCAGAGAAGCTAGTGTGAAACCAATGTACTCTACAGAACAACATCATACTAGTATGTCGTCCGGCTCTCCTTTGGAGACTGCACTGGATATATCACGAGTGCAAGAAAGTTCTGCTAGATATATCGATGACGCCCGTATCAGTAGTGTAGCTATGAAAGTTAGTGAGGAAATTAAACGTCAGTCAGCAATGAAACATTCTATAGAAGTAACGAGAAAGTCTTCAACCCTACCACCTATACAACCTATACCAATGGTTACCAACCCCGCACCCCTAGTCAGTCCATTAAATTTAAACACCTCAACTCCATTAACCCCCGTAAACCCTATACCCGTTCCTTTAGAAATGACCGCTCCTATAGTCCCTAAGCCAATTAATCCTACTCACCAAGGACAAGAGTCCAATCCATTCTTCCCGACCCCACGACCTTTACCATCCGAATTGAGCACTCGCCAAGCTAATATCGCCATACCTACACCATTACCACCCCATTCGCTAGCTAATCCTTATGCACCCCCTCCTACTAATTTACATCCATCGAATCCTCTCACCACATCCAGTATGCTTCATCATAATCTACCGGTTCCCCCATCTGCGCTTCCACCTTCCTTATCTACCCCATTAGCTCCAACAGCCTATCAACCCTATCAAAATCCCACTCAACCCATGTATCAACAGCACCCCTGGTCGAGTAGTTCACTCGCCTGGAATCAGCAATACGCCACTCCTCAATACCCACCCCAATACCCATCGTACCCCGGTTATGCTAATCCTGCTCCCGCTTACCCCACCTACCAACAACCGGCGCAAACACCAGCTGATTGGTTCTCCGCGCCTGGCTACCCTTCTACCTTATCAACCCCCACCCCACAATACCCGTCGTACAATCCCCCTACTGCGCTGTATCACCCCGTTACTCCCACCCCTTTCACTCCGCCTACTTATCCGCCTTCATCATATACATTACCCCCGCAACCAGGGCAACAACAACCCACCCGTCAGACCACTGCAAGTAACTTTCTAGGTATGTTAGAGGATCCTAATAATTCTAGAGAACAACCTAGATAGATTTCCTCAAGTATATCACCCATCCTGTGGCATACTGTTAATGTCTATTTGATATCTACATATGATCAATCTACTACTACCACACCTTTTGTCATATGTAGATGATTATTATGATTTTATACTTTTTATATAGTCGATGTTGATCATCGTTTTAGTTTTTATCTTTATATTTATTTGACCTAGTATTGTGATAGATGTTGGAATGATGTTGTATTGTGAGTGCGTGTGTGTACGCATCTATGTATACGTATGTGTATATATGTTTATTTACGTGTACGTATGCATGCATTATTAACTGCACCAAATCATATTTACAGAATATTATTATTATTATTTTTGTAATACATTAAAAGAAGAGCTTTCATTATATTGTAATGATTACATTTTAATTCATACATAAGTGTTTATACATTATATTTTATATCAAATATAATGTTAGATTACCAACCCTTAAATATAATGATATTATAGATAAATATTTTATTATTCTGTTTAAAAAATAAATATAATAAATATTTTTTTCATTATGTAATATATTTCATTTAATATATACTATTTATTATTAAAATTCATAATCAACTGAAATCAAGATTATCATCAAACTATAAACATTATATATATATTTGTTTATATAAAATGTTTTTTTTAGATGTACATATTTATAAAAATATTAGTTCATATACTTTGATTAAGAATACATACACAAATATAATTAGTATTATCATATATGTATTTATATTATTATAACTGGACAAATTATTATAAATGTATAATATATATATATTTTTTAATACACGCATGATGAACTTACTTTTTTAAATAATATTTAATTATATAAGAATGTATTAGGAAATAAGTTAATTAAAATATAATATATATATGTAAATTATTTAATTATCAATAATGTTTAATAACAGCTTAAATACTGGGCTGTTGTAAACTTCATTGAGATTTTTGTATTTTTGATATTTCAAATAAATATTAATATATATACGAAATATAGATTTGTGATATAGATAGCTAGATAATAGTTTATTGAATAGATGAGAAACGATGGGTAACAATAAATAATATGACAAAAATATATAAATAATAGTATATATATAAATATATAAATAATAGCAAATATAAATAAGTTGTGATTTTCACATACCGAAAGTAAATAAAATAATAATAAAGGCAATATTTGGGATTTTGATCAAATGATCTGAACACATCACCAAATAACTAGGAAAGAGTCAGGTCCATATAGGATTATATTCCCATAAATCCTAAGGGATGGACGGTCCATGAATATAGGTTGTTTGACATCTCTCCACACTTAGAATATCAAATGATTATACAGCAGGTAAGACCAAATAAAGTACAAAACAATAATATTTTTAAAATAACGACATTACATTTATGCATGTTGAGAATAAAAGTTGCCATTAATATTAAGAGTATCTATAGATATATATTTTTAATAAATATACTTATAGATCTAGCCGAAGCCACAGAACGGGGAAGTGAATTCCAATCTGCACTCACTCTGTTGCTGAATGAATTGATAGTTCAGCATATTGATTAGATCATTAAATTCATTGCATGAGGATAGAATATTAGTCCAGTCGAGTGAAAATATGAGTTTTAATACTAGAAAATTTTATTATAGTTAAGTCGCAGGATTGAATATTTATTGTGATTAAGATTGCCAGAATTTAAATAATTATCTGGGATTACTAAATCAGAGTAAATAGCAAAATGGTCACTAACATGTGCAATGCAAGGGTTAGTATTTTCATATAGTATTGTATTAATACAATCAAAAATAATGTTATATTATAGTTATATGATATTATCCTATATAAAAAAAGTAGTATATTTAAATGATTTTTGGGCTGCCGTTGTCATTTTGAACATTTGCATAGGAAAATTATCATTAAAAAAATATAAAAATCATATAAAGTCACTTCAAACTCTATTTATTGAATATTAAATTCTGAAAATTCATTTTTAAGTAGAGTATATATAGATAAAATATTAAGATAACATATTTTTGAAAATTATTTTCCATTTTTATATTTTTTTGCGACAATTTTATATTTTTATTTTTGCTAAAGATATTTAATTTAATTACAATACATTATAAATAATAGATAGGGTCGTCATAATTGAAAACAACATGTTAATATAATAAAGCGGGTCAGGTTTTTAAGATAATGACCAATATATCGTTAAAAATATGAAAATTCATATATTTTTAACTTTTATTTTACTATTAGCATTTAACGATATGACATTAAACTTATAGGCAAAAGATTATAAAATTAAATCAGTAATTAAACGATTAGCTGTGGTCAGCCAGCGTGCATAACCTAGTTTACCAGAACGATTATCGAAGCTCTCGGATATATCTCTTAAAGATATAGCGATGATGATATCACATAGATAAAGCATGTCACTACTCACATCTGTATTATTGAGTAGATCTAAGAGGTATTCTTCTGCTAAATGAAGCGGTTCGAAGCGAACAGGACAACGATCTGTACAGCTATTTAGTAGAACTCCTATTGGCCCAGAATGCAAATTCGGCCCTCTCGTAGGTCCGTCTAATGCCGCAAATATTTTTTTCATTGGAAGTTCATTCATATTCAAAATGCATATCTGCAATATAAATTCATTATTAATGAATCGTTAAGATACATTTAATTTATTGATAACACTAAATTGATATTATAAATATTTAGGGATTAGTTATTATATATATACATGTAGCAATTTTATATACTTTAGAATGAATATATACATATTGGAGTCTATTTTTATGTATTAAATAAACTATAATATTATATATATATATATTTAGAATATTTTAATATAGATTTATGTATATCCTTAATAAACTAACGATCCAATGGAATTTCTTCTTCAACTTCCTTTCGATTAGAGAAATAGCACCTCCTTGAGACCCTGTGTTCGTGTTTGTCACATCAGCACCGATAGCTAATACTGAGTCAAACTCTTCAGGAGGAATAATGTCTACGATGCCATTGAGCATATCAAGTGCAGAATGTCCTGGGATTACTTGATGTCCTATATATTCACATCCAGGTTCATTTAGAATCGTGACATGATTTTCAGGGCGTAGAGTTTTATATTTCTGTAATGTGGTATCAATCTTGCTATCAATCTTCCTATCGAGTACCAGTAAACTCGGACCACTTTTGAGGTAAACTCGGACCACTTTTAAAGTAAACTCGGACCACTTTTAAAGTAAACTCGGACCACTTTTTAAAAACATAAAGTAAACTCGGACCACTTATTAAAATAACTATATTTTGTATATTTCTATAATATAATATGCTTTAACTTACTTCTACCTTATATAATTATATTATATCTGTTAAATAAATTATAAAAAGAGTCATTTCATATGATATTTTTGTGGAATTATATATTTAAATAGGTAAACATTTAATTTGAACTCGCACCACTTTTGAAGTAAACTCGGACCACTTGTGAAGTAAACTCGGACCACTTGTGAAGTAAACTCGGACCACTTATTAAAAACATAAAGAAGATTCGGACCAACCGTATAAACTATATATTGTATATTTCTAACATATAATATGCTTTAACTTATAAGTTAAAAGAATAATTTCACTGTATATAATTATATTTACATTTTTATTTAATTATTAAAGACATTATATATATATATATATATATATATATATATATATATATATAACTTTATCATATATATGACTTTAATAACATTTAATAACTTAACATAATTTAAATTGTCGTATATCACCATCGTATATCTAGCTCTATGTATATCACCGACGAGAACCACGATAGAAGCTATAGGGGAATTATGTCTATTACGGGCCACTTTTTATGGTATCAAATAACTTTTTTATTTATGATTATAAATTAATGAAATTTTATCACGATTTAGATATTATAAACGTCAATAAGATTACAATTTCAATTTTTGTAAAAATGTTATTTATCGTCGAAAATGTGCCCGGCCCGTATTGCAAACAATGTTTGTAATACGGGCCAGGTGGTTTTAATACGGGCCGGGTGAAACATCCAATAGATGGCGAAAGTAGTTATCATTTTTCAACCAATCAAATGAATTGTTATATTGATGATACAATGTTCACGCTATAAGAATACTTATCACGCATACTTCAATTTATTTCAGTGATTTAAACTAATTTACACCATAGTGAACTACGGCAACCTACTAATGTAACCTACGTATCTAGTAGATACTATCTACGTTATTTATATATATATATAGGAATACAATAAATAATAGATTACATAATTTGATTTAAATAAGTGGTAGTAGTAGTAGTAGTAGTAGTAGTAGTAGTAGTAGTAGTAGTAGTAGTAGTAGTAGTAGTAGTAGTAGTAGTAGTAGTAGTAGTAGTAGTAGTAGTAGTAGTAGTAGTAGTAGTAGTAGTAGTAGTAGTAGTAGTAGTAGTAGTAGTAGTAGTAGTAGTAGTAGTAGTAGTAGTAGTAGTAGTAGTAGTAGTAGTAGTAGTAGTAGTAGTAGTAGTAGTAGTAGTAGTAGTAGTAGTAGTAGTAGTAGTAGTAGTAGTAGTAGTAGTAGTAGTAGTAGTAGTAGTAGTAGTAGTAGTAGTAGTAGTAGTAGTAGTAGTAGTAGTAGTAGTAGTAGTAGTAGTAGTAGTAGTAGTAGTAGTAGTAGTAGTAGTAGTAGTAGTAGTAGTAGTAGTAGTAGTAGTAGTAGTAGTAGTAGTAGTAGTAGTAGTAGTAGTAGTAGTAGTAGTAGTAGTAGTAGTAGTAGTAGTAGTAGTAGTAGTAGTAGTAGTAGTAGTAGTAGTAGTAGTAGTAGTAGTAGTAGTAGTAGTAGTAGTAGTAGTAGTAGTAGTAGTAGTAGTATTAGTAGTAGTAGTAGTAGTAGTAGTAGTAGTAGTAGTAGTAGTAGTAGTAGTAGTAGTAGTAGTAGTAGTAGTAGTAGTAGTAGTAGTAGTAGTAGTAGTAGTAGTAGTAGTAGTAGTAGTAGTAGTAGTAGTAGTAGTAGTAGTAGTAGTAGTAGTAGTAGTAGTAGTAGTAGTAGTAGTAGTAGTAGTAGTAGTAGTAGTAGTAGTAGTAGTAGTAGTAGTAGTAGTAGTAGTAGTAGTAGTAGTAGTAGTAGTAGTAGTAGTAGTAGTAGTAGTAGTAGTAGTAGTAGTAGTAGTAGTAGTAGTAGTAGTAGTAGTAGTAGTAGTAGTAGTAGTAGTAGTAGTAGTAGTAGTAGTAGTAGTAGTAGTAGTAGTAGTAGTAGTAGTAGTAGTAGTAGTAGTAGTAGTAGTAGTAGTAGTAGTAGTAGTAGTAGTAGTAGTAGTAGTAGTAGTAGTAGTAGTAGTAGTAGTAGTAGTAGTAGTAGTAGTAGTAGTAGTAGTAGTAGTAGTAGTAGTAGTAGTAGTAGTAGTAGTAGTAGTAGTAGTAGTAGTAGTAGTAGTAGTAGTAGTAGTAGTAGTAGTAGTAGTAGTAGTAGTAGTAGTAGTAGTAGTAGTAGTAGTAGTAGTAGTAGTAGTAGTAGTAGTAGTAGTAGTAGTAGTAGTAGTAGTAGTAGTAGTAGTAGTAGTAGTAGTAGTAGTAGTAGTAGTAGTAGTAGTAGTAGTAGTAGTAGTAGTAGTAGTAGTAGTAGTAGTAGTAGTAGTAGTAGTAGTAGTAGTAGTAGTAGTAGTAGTAGTAGTAGTAGTAGTAGTAGTAGTAGTAGTAGTAGTAGTAGTAGTAGTAGTAGTAGTAGTAGTAGTAGTAGTAGTAGTAGTAGTAGTAGTAGTAGTAGTAGTAGTAGTAGTAGTAGTAGTAGTAGTAGTAGTAGTAGTAGTAGTAGTAGTAGTAGTAGTAGTAGTAGTAGTAGTAGTAGTAGTAGTAGTAGTAGTAGTAGTAGTAGTAGTAGTAGTAGTAGTAGTAGTAGTAGTAGTAGTAGTAGTAGTAGTAGTAGTAGTAGTAGTAGTAGTAGTAGTAGTAGTAGTAGTAGTAGTAGTAGTAGTAGTAGTAGTAGTAGTAGTAGTAGTAGTAGTAGTAGTAGTAGTAGTAGTAGTAGTAGTAGTAGTAGTAGTAGTAGTAGTAGTAGTAGTAGTAGTAGTAGTAGTAGTAGTAGTAGTAGTAGTAGTAGTAGTAGTAGTAGTAGTAGTAGTAGTAGTAGTAGTAGTAGTAGTAGTAGTAGTAGTAGTAGTAATTAACAAAATATGATAATTAATATATTTGTTAATATATATAATACGGAAATATAATTATTAAATGATATCATTATCGATTACTAATATTGATTATTATCAATATACTATAATGGAATACGTAATAGACAAGTTATTACATATATAATATATCTACACCTATGATGGTATTACAGTGTATAAGTATTGGGTGAACATGTTACATTAATACAATTATATTTATAATAAATAAATTAATATGCATATCAATGTAATGTTAAAATATACGATACATGTAAAATATATTTATAACACAAATATCGATTTTTATAGAAATCAAACTGTAAAATATAATGAATCAAAAAGTATTGCATAATAAGATATTGAATTGTATGGCGAATTTTAATTGTATTATTGATTTAATTTATTTTTAATTGTAGCCTTTAGAATAGTAAATATAAAATAAAACTGTTCATTGAACTATGTGTTATAATGTGTGTCTGAATATTTAACGGCGTTGGGTATAAATTATAATATATAATAATATATAAATTAATAATTTACGATGAATTATTTATATCTATAGATATTGTATAGTATGCAGGATCTAGAGAAATTAACAATATTAAAATATAATTAAAAAATATAAACTTTAATAATTAATTATATATATGTGTTGTATTAGTGAATAGATTTGAAAAATGTTGTATACAATATAAAATAAATATTAAGTGAAAATGTCGATAAATAAATATAACAATGATTTATATGAATAAACAAAAATGTTGTTAACAAAATGTGCAATATATAAATATTATAATGTAGCTACATTAAGTTAGATATAATAAATAAAATAGAAATAACAATGAAGTTAACAGTAAAAGTTAACAAAAAGTTAACAATAAAATGCATTAAATAAATTCTATAGAATATCGATAGAGCGTAACTTTAATTTTTCTATATTACGTATACTATGCTGAATAATGTATACCTTAATACACATGTGTTTCTAGAGACTGTTCCATTTGATAATTATTTTCTATCAACTGACTTAGGAAATTAATGCAACAGTAAAAATATACACAACCTATATGTAGAATAATATTATATAAAATCATATAATAATGAATGGAAATTAGGAATGAGATAACATTCATTATTTATTGACAAATATGTATATAATTATTATAAATTATGTATTATAAATAATATGATATAATCATAAGCATATAATTGTATACATAAACTATTTACCAATAATATGGTTTATAATATTAATAATATATGTTATACAACCTATCTATTATTAGTAAACACATTAATAAGTCGAATTACTGATCAGAAATTCATATTATAATTACTTCAAATGAAATACATTGTAACATCTATGGATTTACATATACGACTTTCTTTCATAATTATATTATTATAAACAAACAATGCACATACATATAATTACTGCCTCGCTAGATATATATTAAATGCCATCTCGATGAGCTAACAATAGTTTCCGATCTCATTAATTTTAGATAATATTTATTCCATTATATTAAAATTTAAATTATGCTTTAATGCATATTATATTATATCAATTATATTTCAATATAATATTTATTATCGATTATAGTCGATAATTATAGATATCTATAGATACCAATTATGATTTTATTATTTAAAATTAAAATTGATACACTGATATAATTACAAATAATATCACATTTGATAAAGTTATATATATATATATATATATATATATATATATTAATATGAGTATACTCATATTAATATATATGTATATATGAGTATAAATATGTGGTTATATATATATATATATAATACAATCGTACATAACGAGTACACTTATTCCCTCTCATATATTCAAATATATGTACAATATTATAAATGCATATATATTTAAACATATAATATGCCTTTATATATCAATACATATTGATATTCATATATGAGTATATACGTATATATATAGTGTATATATATACACTATATATATATATATATATATATATATATATATATATATATGTATATATTAACATACATATAAGTATACGTGAATATGCATACTTGCGGTGTAATAATCATATACATTAGAATCACCTAATTGTATACATATAATGTCTATGATAATAATGTACACATTCATTATAACCACTCTCGTAATAGTTCGATCTATCAATAAACGCATGTATGAATCATACTTTCTTTATACCGATGGTATGAATATACGATATAAAGAAAAATCTTTACATCGGTGGTATTAATACACGCACGATGTCGCACGCACTTATATTACATTTTATTTCAGTGATATAATATTGTAAAATAGTAACATAGAATCAAGCATTTTCATTGGTCATGTGGCCCGTATTGCTAACACTAGGTGGCCCGTATTGCAAACATTTGATACACCTGTTAAATAACCCCCCACGCACTTAATATTGAATATAAAGTAGAATGTATACATTTATATTCTTCGTATTTAATTAATCTTTCCAATCGTGCTTTGAATTATTTAATTAATGTTATATTTATTAACGAAAATGGTGGATAAATAAATAATTATTTAGTATATTTTCATTTGTAAACTATTGTTTGATATAATGATCAATATTAGAAATATAAATGCAAATATTAAAAAAAAAAATACTCCTTATTAATAGAAATTTGATACTGAATAAATCTTGTATATATTTTTTTTTGATTTGAACAATAGTTACTGAGATATCGCAGTGGCCCGTATTACACACTGGCCCGTATACGGGCAATATATTAGACATAATTCCCCTATTTATTATGATAAAGTATACAATATATAAGTTATTTTAATAAGTGGTCCGAGTTTACTTCACAAGTGGTCCGAGTTTACTTCAAAAGTGGTCCGAGTTTACTTCAAAAGTGGTGCGAGTTCAAATTAAATGTTTACCTATTTAAGTATATAATTCCAAAAAAATATCATATTAAATGGCTCTTTTTATAATTTATTTAACAGATATAAATAATTATATAAGGTGGAAGTTAGTTAAAGCATATTATATTATAGAAATATACAAAATATAGTTATTTTAAAAGTGGTCCGAATCTTCTTTATGTTTTTAATAAGTGGTCCGAGTTTACTTTATGTTTTTAAAAAGTGGTCCGAGTTTACTTTAAAAGTGGTCCGAGTTTACCTCAAAAGTGGTCCGAGTTTACCTGGTCCGAGTTTACTGGTATTCCAAAAAACGTCTGGTTGTGCTATTTATTCGTACCACAGCACTTGCCATCTGCGCCACACTAGTGTATCATAGATCCAGAGAGAACTTTCTCTAGCTCTAAGCTTTGAACGCACGCATAATAAGCTCCGCCTATGAAATGAATCATAAAATATGTCACAATTGTGACGTTATTGCTATTTTTAGGTATGCGCGTATTTATTTATCAATAATTAAATTGAAGTTATATATGTTAGCGTGTATGTATGCGTGTTTGTATGTATGTATGTATGTATGTATGTATGTATGTATGTATTTATGTATGTATGTATGTATGTATGTATGTATGTATGTATGTATGTATACATCATATATGTATATAATAATAATATATATATATATATAAATATATTATTATCCTTGAAACGTCCATGGTAGCCTTTCTACATCTCGCTCTTTCTCTAACATCTAGTCGGAGATTCGTAATACATTTAGAGAAATATTTTGTAAATTATCTAGCCAAGTGCTACATGGTCTGCCTCTTCATCGCCGACCTTCCATTCTTCCCAGCATAATTTTCAATTCCATAACATCTGCTCTAACAATGATAGGGCATGCCCTATAATTTTTCGTCTGCAGACTTGATAATTCTAGATTCGAGAGTACTTTTAGGTTTTATTATATATGTTATCTCGGTATTTCTCTTCGTATCTAATCAGCTAACTCCGAGCAGTTTCCTTCAGCACCATATTTCGAAAGCATCAATAGTTTATCCCTATATCTTTTTGATAGTCGATGTTTCTGATCCATAGAGGATAATTGGAAATACACTTATTTGAACAATCATTATTTTAGTCATTAGGCTAATGCCTCTCTCTTTGAAAATACACTCGACACTTTCCATGGCACATTTTCCAATTGCAAGTCTTCTAGGTAGATCTTATCGGTGACTCCATCATTTATTTCGATATTATTATCATATACTCCAGTTCACATATAGTTATCACCTTTACTATCTTGACGTTTAAATATAACCCTACTTCTTCGCATATATTTATATATATATATATATATATATATATATATATATATATGTAATGTAGTGTACTTTGTGTGAGTGTGTGTTCAAATGAGTTTAGAGTATTATATTAGATTGGCGGCGCAGTGTGGTATTAAGGGGATCCCGCACATTTAAAGTGATGATAATTTATTTTTTTTATATTTTTTTTTATTACATAATAATACTTATTGTCGTGTTTTTTAGTATCTGTAAACAAATTAGATATGAATTCCATCTAGAAATGGCATAAAAATGTGTTTTTTCTACGATAAGATAATGCTATTATATGCTATTCAATATTACATTGTTATTCTGTCAAACTTCAAACGCTGTTTTCTCAGAATAATTATTTCGCGCTAGGTATGTGCATTCAAAAATATAGAACATAAAAACATTATAATTATAATATTAATTGTTTTTGCTTTATATAGAATTTAATTATGTGAATAGTAAAATAGAGAGATAATTAATAAAATGTATATAATTCATTGTATAAAATGATAATTACAATAGAAATACCATCATTTTAGTATAGCTAATTTTTAATTTTTATATATATATATAATATAATAAATAATAATATTAAAAATAACTTTCTATTTTCCTATGCATGTATATATTATTAATACATTATAATGTATACATATGAACTATCTATGTGACGGGGTTAACATGTAACATTGCAGGTTAGGTGTAAGCACATGTAATTAATAAAGGTGTTGGGGGTTATGTGTTTATATTGATGGTTAATGATTAATAATAAATAATATAATTATACTTCTTATGATATGTATTGACTCATCTATTGTTGGTAACATATTTTGAAATGTCATTAATAGGCATAATTGTATTAGGATATAAAAAGTATATAAAAATAATTGAATCGAACGTATTATTATGATAATTAAAGATATTGTTATATTTATTATATATTATTGTATTATATTCTAATTTATTATTTATTTTTGAATGTTTATTTTGATTGTTTATTTTTTTTGTTTATTTTTTTTATTTCTATTATAAATATTTTAAATTATTTACGTATTGTTTCTGATAGTGCTATTTTCTTATGTGCATGTATCGCTATTCACAATATGTAAATACGATCGTTAATTCAATAATATTACGGTTTTCTAAGATATAAATAAAATAGAATATGATACAATAATTGTGGACTAATATATCATGATATTCAGCTAATACGGGCTATTCGGGCATCTCACGTGTAGATATTGTGAGTGGATATTTACCGCATATGAGATTAGATCTATTAGATTCACTATGTAATTTACTTTTGTTATATATATTATATATTATTATAGATATGTTATTATAATAGTTATTTAGTTTTTTTTCTTTTATTCGTATATTATTTTTGTGTGGTATCACTTCTAGAAAGAAACTTGCTATTGAAGGGTTAATTGTATACTTATTATATAATTATATGTTATTGTATCTGTTATAATATCAACAAAGCACAATAAGGTATATATAGTTTATTAACAAACGGTAGTATATAGTAAGATTAGTATTATCATCCAAGATATTCATGCTACGAAAGCAGTCGAATATATAGTGGATATGGTCATGCATGAATGATTTCGATGCATGACGCGCGGGGCGGTGGGTGCGTGCTTATTTAATGCAAACCGCATTAGCATAACAGTATCTATATATCATTTATATTAATTATGTATTTATAGTATACAAGTAATATACATATTATTCATTCATTCATAGAAGTTTCAATAATAATATCAATACATTTAATATATTTTTGGATACATTAGTCAGTAAACCAGATATAATAGTACTAACTGAAACATGGTTAACTGATACTGATGATCCTTCAATATATCTAACAGATTACAAAATGTTTAAAACAAATCGTATACTAAAAATTAAAAAAAAAGGTGGAGGAGTTGCAATTTTTGCTCACAAAAATGTAGATTGTTTATATATAGAAGACTTATCAACAGCAATTGATGATGACTTAGAAATAATCAGTATATAATTAAATTTAAAATTTAAATATAAACCTATAATAATCACAGGGTTGTATAAAGCACCAAATAGTAATAGAACTATCTTTAATGATTTCTTTTATAATTTGTTTTTAAAATATATTAATTCTGAAATTTTTATTTGTGGTGATTTTAATATTGATTTTTTAGATGTTTTTAATCCATTCACAATTGATTTTAATAATACCATTTCACAATTAGGCCTAAATAATTTAATATAAATACCAACTAGATTATCAACTTATAAGAATTCATTAATAGATAACATATTAACAAATAGTAATTCAATTTTATTGAATGGTGTTATTAATACAGATATATCTGATCATTCTGTTGTATTTACTACTTTGAATATAACAAATAACTATACTAAAAGTTGTGACTATGTATATATCAGAAATATGCATAATAGTAATGCATTAGTAAATACATTATCGATTTACAAATGGGACTATTTTGTACACAATTACAGATCCTTCTATATTATGATGAATTAGTAATAAAATTAAATGAAATGTTTAATAAATTTTGTCCCATATCTAGAAAAAAAATAAATAAAAATAGCATTAACAATCCATGGCTCACAAGTAAATTGAAAAATGCAATAAGAAAAAAAAAATTATTTAACACATATAAAACTAAAAACTGCCCTATCACATTTATTAAATATAAAAAAATAAAAAATAAAATTAATAAAAATATAAAATATGAAAAAAATAAATATTACTCAAATAATTTTTCAAATTGTAATCAACAAGAAAATTGGACATATTTGAACACTATAATTAATCAAAATATTGATGAATTACCCAAAATACTTAAATATGAAGGAAAAGAAATTATAAATATAAAAGATCAATGTGAACATTTTAATAATTATTTTTCAAATGTGGGTTTTAAAATAAATGAAAGTTTTTTAAATAAAAATATGACTAATGATAATTTGATTAATGATAATATGACTAGTGATAATATGACTAATGATAATATAACTAATAATAATGATTTTAGATATTTTTTAAACTCTATTGAGAACAGTTTTTATTTTTTACCTATTACTGATAAGGAAATAATTAATATTACACTTAATATGAAATCTAAATCATCCAAAGATATAAATAACTGGGACATGAAATTAATCAAGCTTTTAATAAATTCTATTGCTAAACCATTAGAATATTTATTTAATGTATGCTTGGCTAATTCTGAATTTCCTGATAATATGAAAATTGCTATCATTAAACCAATATTTAAAGCAAATGATAAAAAACAGATATCAACTATAGACCCATTTCATTACTACCGCAAATTAGTAAAATCTTCGAAAAAATAATTTATAATAGAATGATGGACTTTATATATAAAAATAAAATAATTAATGATAACCAATATGGATTTGTAGAAAAATCCAATATTACCCTTTCACATTTTAACTTACAACATTTTTTATTTACTAAACATAGTTTAAATAAAAAAATTGCTACGCTATTTTTAGACCTTAAAAAAGCGTTCGATGTTGTAGACCACGACATTTTATTAAAAAAATTAGAATACTGTGGTTTTAGGGGTCATGTAAATGTGTTTTTAAAAAATTATTTATTAGATAGAAAAGTTAAAACTCGAATAAATAATACTATTCCTAAGGGATCAGTATTAGGTCCATTATTTTTTATTATATTTATTAATGAAATATCAAATATATGTAATAATGATGTTAATATAAATTTTAATATATATGCAGATGACACATCACTCTCTATATTTGCAAATTCAAATGAAGAATTGAGTAGTAATATGCAATTATATTTAGATAGATTATGTCATTGGTTTAATATAAATAAATTAAAATTGAATATTGAAAAAACTAAAATACTTCCTTATTTTAATACAAAAATTATAAATAATATAAATTTAAATAATGCGAACATAGAAATAGTAGATAGATATACGTATTTAGGTATTATATTAGATAGTAATTTAACATATTCGTTTCATATTATAAATTTGTGTAATAAATTATCAAAAATTGTATATCTTTTTCGGAAGCTAAAATTTCTTAACATACGCAATTTAATTATATTATATAATTCATTTTATTCACATATTATTTTTATCAAATATGTCATATGGAATAGAAATATGGGGTAATGTTTATGAAGATAGATTAAAAAAATTAGTATTAATACAAAAAAAAACAATTCGAATTATCAATAAAAATATGATAGACAAGTCTCAATTACCTCTGATTCGTTTAGCACACACTAATAATATGTTTAAATATAATTCTATTTTAAAATTGAATGAACTCATAACTTTTAGAATAATATTATTTTTATATAACCTTTTACATAATAACTATAACATTAATCTAGATACATTTTTTATTTATAATAAAGACAAAACAAGATTTATTTTACCATTAATGAAAACAACGAAATTTCAAAACACAATTTTTTTTAAAGGCCCAAAATACTATAATAATATAATGAGTAATAATATATTAAAATCTGATAATATACATAATATACACAAATTAAAAAAAGTATTAAAGAATTACTTTTTAAATAAATATTAGTTTTTATATTTTAGCATTTTAATAATTTTTAATATTTTTAATCTTCGTCAATTTTAAAAATGTTATATTTAAAACTACTTGGGTCATTTTTATGTTATTATATTTTTATCATTTTTTATTATTTTATTCGCACTTTTTTTGTTATATAATTGTTTGCACAAGTTTTAAACATACTTTATTTTAATTTGTATATACTAAACCATTTGAATCATTTTATGTTATTACATTTCAATAATTTTTTATTATTTGATTCGCACTTTTTGTTTTATATTTGTTTGCACAATTTTTAAAACATTTTATTTTATTAGTTTATTTAATGGATTGATGAAACATGATGAAATACGCTGAGGGACATTATTTTTACTATTATTATTATTCTCTTTATATATATTTCTTTACTCTTATTATATTGAATTCTAGTACACAAGTCTTATTATTATTGTATAAATGTCCCAAAGCTATTATATTCATATACTATGGAGGTATCGACTTAATAAAGCTACTTATAGCTTTCAATGATCCTCCTTAGACAATTGTCTATAAACTGATTTCATTCATTCATTCATATGAATGACATAGAATATCGTTATCAACATTGCTTATATATAATTATACATAATTAAAATATAATAATATATTATAATAGGAGTATAATTGTCAGTAACCCTATATATTTGTAATTGTGTAAGTCACTAAAGTACATTCATCTCGATATATTTATATCATTAATATTATATACACACATTTAATTAAAATAATATAAATAACACACACTATTTTTACACAAGGAAAGTTATTATCATACAAGAAATATCATAATTATACTATTTATGAAAGCACTTACCAACATACGATTATCAAAATAAAATTCTAGAAATGTCGTTATTTCATTGCGGTTATAGGGTTTATCAATTTATATTATCATATCCATTTTATTAAATTTCATAATACTACATTATTAGTTGGTAAACGTCAATGTATATTTATTTTTAAAATACCAATGTTAAATTTATTAATATCTCCATTTTAAACCTAGAGGAATTATCACGACCTCGTTAAATAGTAGTTGACAATGAGCCATGTCTAGACATATGGCCAAACCAACTCATTTGTCTACTTTTTATTTTCTGTAAAAGACGTACAAGAGTGGGAATGGAGAGCTAAGATACTGCTCCTAGATTGGAAGTTGCTGGTATTGAGTGAAGGTGTACTGTATAAGAACGAGACGGGTAACGGTAATGGGCGGACGTTGGTAATACCCAGAGATGGGCAGTATCGCCGATACAGTATCTATTAAGGCAAAAATCAGTATCGTAGATACATTTGTATTTGTATTTGTATCTATTATAAAAATTATAAAAGTATTTGTAATCGTATCTATTAGTCATACATAGTATCTACTAAGAAAATTATTTAAATAGATACATTTTATCATTTTATTCAATTTATACATTTTAATCATTTGGATATCATATGTATTTTGTATCAATATTTTATATTATCATATTATAAATTAATTTTAATATATATATTAATCATCAATATATTTTTAATCAAATATCTTTTGTAACTATTGAAATTAATTCATTGTTAAAAATTATGATATATCAATTATAGTGATATCAAAGATTTTGCGAAGCAAAGATATAACACTCCCTATGCATGCAACGTACTTTAGTAATATCCCTAACCGCTGCTAGCAGTAGTATCGAAATCACTGAAATAGATTTAGGTTCGGCTCTGTTTGCATACAACAATGTTTTCATTGCTCTATTAAATTACATGCAATATAAATTAGCTTTTATTCACTAAATATATACTTATAGCATTTAAAACATACATATCATATTTGTTTGTTATATATCAGTAATGAACACTTAGTTTTCATCATATAAATATTAATTTAAAGCATATTATTTAACATTTTAAAAGTGTATAGTTAAATACGAATTTACATTATAAACAACACATAGTTCCTAAAAGTAACCCGCTATAGGTGGCACCAGGGTATTTTGTATACAAATTCGAATTACACGATTTCGCGTAAGTGTTATATCTTTCCTTCGGAAAATCTTTGGTGATATTATCAAAAACCATTATATTCATTTATTAAAAACAAAGACATTATTTATATAATATATTTTATATACTAATTGATTTATAATTCAAAATTTTATATTACTTTGAAAGATAAAATCATTTTAATAAATATGATTAATCTAAATAATAATAATTAATAATATATTAATAATTTAATTTTTGTATATTTGATAATTTACTATATTCGTGTTGAACATTCGAAATTAAAGGTCGCTGATTATTTTGAGTTGAAAAATAGTATATTGTAATAATGTATATTTCTCTATAGTATGTAATGGCTCATAGTATAATTTAAGATGAAATAAATACTGATATACCAGCGTGTGTACAACTAATGTATACACCTAATGTATACGGACGTGATTTTTAATGTATTTTTGAGAAAACGGCATGTTTTGAGATTTAAATTGAGTATTACAGTTGAGTCAATTGACCGGATATGGTGAAGTAGATCATTCCAGATTTTTGGAGCCTGGACGCAGAACGATTTATGTTGGGCAGATGTTAAATATGATAGAACTAGAGTTTTTAATTTGAATTTGTTTATTTTTGTTGTTGTAAATAGTTATGTTGGGAAGTTAGAAAGTTGGCGAGATAGTCTGGTGTGTTATGGTGAGTAGATACATGTATGATGAGTGAAATATTATAAATTATACTGGATTTTATTAGCAGCCAATGTAAGTTGGTTATTAGAGGAGATATATGTTGTCTGGAATGTTTAGCTATGTTAAAAAATATATAAAGCTGATAGCTGTGTTTTGAAGGCGTTGGAGTTTATTTATTAGATTGTGACGAGGCATATATGTCCCTATAGGGACAGGAATTATAGTAATCAATGTAGGGTAGAATGAGGGATGTAGCGAGAAGATTGCAGTATTAAAATTAATGAAGGGTATTATTGTTCGTAAGTTTTGTAGTATGTAGTTAATTGACTGTGATAATGATTTAGTCGGAATGTGAAATTTTAGTGTTGGGTCGATTAATATACTAAGAGTTTTTACTTTATTAGCATAAGAAATACGCAACTTGTTAATGGTAATTTGTGGTGGAAGTAATTTAGTAGTAAATGTTTTAATATGCAATGATTCAGTTTTAAGACAGTTTATGGTAAGGAGTTGTTGGTGAGCCAGTTATGTATATCAGTAATATAGTTGTTAAGTAAATGTATTGCATTGTTAGGGTCTATCAATCTACAGTGTAATATATCATCTGTATACGAGTGATAGTCGACTATAGATCTATAGTGGGGGTATTTGTCAATAATTTTAAATAAGGGAAGTAGATTGATATTGAATAGGAGTGAACCAAGGACATACATTGAGGTACTCCATGAGTAACTTTACGAGGTTTAGAAATTAGTGAATTTATGCTAATTTCGTAAACAAATGACCAGTTAGGTATGAGATGAACCAATCGAGTGAAGTACCAGATATTCCAGATATTCATTTAATTCTCTTGTAAACGTTACTTTAGTATCCAAAAGGATAATGATCGTCAATTTTAATGGAAACCCACAAACATCTATCATAGTATGTTATAGCCCTACAAACGTATCGGATCCCATGGAAATAGGGTTTCTATGATATTCTAAATTCTGCCACAAAACAAATTCCAAAACATAATGTGTTGATCATTTCTGGAGACTTTAATGCTCATCTTGGCATTCAAGATGGATTCATGTTCTCATTGCATGAAGTATCAAACAGAAATGGGATCTTTCTCAAAGATTACATTTTAGAAAATAATCTACTATGTCTTAACACTTATTATCAGAAAAGGAAAGGCCAGCTATGGACACATAAGTCACCAAATGGAAATAAAGTACAGCTTGACTATATATAATGATTAATAGAAAATGGAAAAATAGCAGCAAAAACTGTAGAGGTTATGGATCTTTTGAAAGTATAGCATCAGACCATAGAATTATATCTGCCCATCTTAAATTAAGTTTAAGATCAAACAAAAAGAAGACTATCAAAACACCAATCTATGATTGGACAATTCTAAAGAATCCTGATATTCATAAAAGGTTTATTTGCGAAGTCTTAAAAAAGTTTGAAAACCTTAACGATGAAAAATCCAACATATCAACAAATACTTTGTATTACCATTTTGAAACTTCTTGTAGAGAAACTGCAATTGATATCATCCCCTTCAAAGAAAAACTTAAAAAGAGATCTCCCTAGGAGAATCCCGATATATGTTTAAAAAGGGATATGCTAAAAACAGCAGCTCAATTAAAGAACTCTTGCCCAACTATAGAAAATATTAATTCCTATTATCTATCACAAAAAGCACTATATGATACATACGATACTCAGCAACAAATCTACTTTCAGTCGAAAATAGATGAAATCAAAGCTGCAGTATCAACCCAAAAATCAGCATGTGCATGGAAAGTAGTAAATGATATAACTGGCAGGAAAAAGAACAATAAAGCTAAGATAAAAGCAACAAGTGGTGAAGAAAGAATTAAGTTATGGCACAATCATTTCAAAGATCTTTTAGGAAAACCACCTGAATCAAAAACATCAACTATAACAAATATTTCAAATTTGTTGAATATAGAAACTGGAATCTTTACGAAATATGAACTAGAAAAGGTTATAAAAAGTATCAAAAATGGAAAATCATGCGGGTTAGATGAAATTCCTGTGGAAATCTGGAAAATACCCAAATTTCAAGAAATCTTACTATTCTCCTGCAATGAAGTATACGAGAAAAACACTATCAGTATATGGAATAAAGGCTGTATAATACCGCTACCGAAGAAAGGAGATTTAACTTCTACAAACAACTATCGTGGTATCACTCTAACATGTATAGCTGCAAAGATATATAATCTAATGCTTTTAAATAGAATAAGACCTGAAGTAGATAAGCTATTAAGAAAAAACCAAAATGGTTTTAGAACTAATAGATCTACTACTGGCCAAATACTCACGGTTAGAAGGATCATTGAAGGCGTAAACGAAAAGAATCTAACAGCTACACTCCTTTTTATTGATTTCTCCAAAGCTTTCGATTCCATACATCGAGGAAAGATGGCAGAGATTCTTAAAGCATATGGAATACCTGAAAAGATCATAAATGCAATTATGATAGATTATAAAGATACTAAATCAATTGTGAGATCAGATGATGGCGATACGGAATTTATAAATATAACAGGAGGTGTGTTACAAGGTGATACACTAGCACCATTTCTTTTTATAATATGTCTTGACTATGTCTTGAAAATGTCACTTGATCGAGATAATGTTCTTGGCTTTACCCTCTCTGAGAGAAAGAGCAGAAGACATCCAGCAATAAAAATAACAGATGTCGATTATGCAGATGATCTAGCTATAGTAACTGATAAAACGAGCGAAGCTACAATTCTTCTACATAAAATTGAAAATACGGCAAAAGAGATTGGTTTGAATATAAATGCAGGTAAGACCGAATTCATAAGCATAAATCAAGGAGAAAATGAAAAAATAAAAAGCCTAAATGGCAAGGACATTAAAAAAGTATCCGATTTTAAGTATCTTGGAAGTTATATTCAATCAACAGAAAAGGATATGAATATAAGACTGGCTAAAAGATGGGCAGCTTTAAATAAGATGAACGCTATTTGGAAATCTAGGTTACCGGATAGAATTAAAAGAAATTTCTTCAGAGCAACTGTTGAGTCGGTATTGGTATATGGATCTGTAAGTTGGACACTCACAAAATCTCTGGAAAAAAGACTAAGTGGAAACTATACTCGCATGTTACGGGCAATACTAAACAGGTCTTGGAAGGACCATCCTACCAATAAAGAAATATATGCAAATATACCGGATATATGCACGTCGATACGACAGCAAAGACTTCGTTTTTCTGGTCACTGTTGGAGAAATAAGCGCGAAATGGCATCAGATACTATTCTATGGCAACCTACCCATGGTGAGAGAAAAGAGGACGGCCGCGAAGAACATACGTTGACCAACTCATGGAGGATACACTGTGTAATGTAAATGAATTGAAAACTGCGATGGACGATAAAGATGAATGGAAGAAGAGAGTCAAAAACTGCCGAGCAAGCTCGACCTTGTAAGGTAAGGTATATATATATATATACATATATATATATATATATATATATATATATACATATATATTATATGATATAATATATATCTATATAATTTATAAATCTATATGTTTATATATATTTTATATAATTATAATGTATTTGTATCTACTAAGATGTATCTACTAAGAAAATTCTGTATTTGTAATTGTAACTAATATTATTTTTTTTAAAGTAATTGTAGTTGTATCTATTATAAGAAAAAAGTGTGTAATTGTAATTGTATCTATTATACATTTTTTGAGTATCGTGCCCAGCTCTGGTAATACCAGAGTCAATGAGGGTAGAGCTGTTGTCACGGTTACATGATGATATGGGGCATCAAGGTCGGGATCGGACAGTAGGTCTACTAGGAGAAAGAGGATATTAGCCGGTAAATTTGAAAGATATAGAAATGTATGTAACTGTTCAACGTGTGCCATGGCAAAAGCCTGTTTCCTAAAGGTAAACATGGGTTCAATTAGTTAGAAAATTCAGGGTGATATTTTAGCTATCAACTTTACGACACTGGAAAAATGTAAATGAGGTATTTGGAATGTTCTATTCATGATAGATGTAGCATCGAAATGTACTCAGGCTGTAGGGACTAAAAGCCAACAGGAAAGTACAGTAGTTAAAGTATTGGAAAGAGAGTGGTTTGTTAGGTTTGTCATTCCTTCAATAATCCATTTCGACCAGGGAAGGAATTTCATGAGTAAATAGTTAAGGGCTTATGTGAGGCGTAGAGTATTAATCGTTCACGGACAAGCGCTTACTATACCTATAGGGAACGGTCAGGTGGAGACATTCAATAGAATTCCCCATAACATACTGAGAACTCTAAGTATCGAATAGAAGGAGGATTGTAAAAATCAACTTCCCAAATTACTGCTAGCTTATAATAGTATTATGCATTCGGTAACGAAAGATTCACATTTCAATGTATTCTTTGGTCGCCAACCCATATGGGTAGTATATACTAACAATAGATTGCATTATGGGTGTTACATCTAATAATGAACTGGGTAAAAAGGTAGAAAAGGCTTGGAATAAGGTGAATACGGACTCTAAATTAGTACGGGAATATAACGAGTTACCCACGGGAACACGGGTTCGGATATGACAGCATATATATATATATATATATATATATATATATGTATATGTTTATACTTTCAAAGTTATATATTTATGTATACCTATATGGATATTCAGATAATACTCTAACTTTCAAAGCTGATATTAAAGTTACCTGTATCAATGATTGCGATTATTGTATATACATTATAATATTATACATTATATAATGTGTATGTAAACATAATATAAACATATATAAGACATATTCACATTACACATAATTATACCGATATAATCATATCTGATATCATAACATTTCGAATAATAATGGAATTATTGGAAATGGCTAACACATTAAATATAATCAATTATTATGATAATAACATATATAATTTGGTTAATAATATCTTTAACATAACATAATTTTGTATTCAAATTATAGAGCTAATAGGTTCAAACTAATACCATTGCCGGTATCATATAATACTTCGTCCCCATATACAAAATCGTCCCAGATTTTCACGTGACTACAAAATCGATGAAATTTAACTAAATACACATACGAATCGCTTCAAATTTAAACCATATATAACTAATAGGTATATACAAAAATTATACAAAAAAATCAACTTCTAATTAGCATTAGAAGAAAGTAATACATAAATATATAACGTAAGTCAGAAGTTCCTTTGATAATATCAGATTAAACGATAATAAATTAATATTTAAAAAATTCTGAATCGACAAAAGTTATTATTTTTCAATTTTATATTTAATACTATACTATGATATTCTAAAATTGTCTCTATGTACAATGTTTATAAAAAACATTATAAGCATTTATAATTATGAATATAAACATATTTATAACTCTATTTACAAACTCTATTTATAACATTCTGCAGATGTTGAGCGAATGATATATGCATCAAATTATAATTGCAACTCGTTCATTAATTAACCGAAAATGCGTATACTGTATTTTAATTAAAATGGTATAACACATTTTATAATACCATCTTAAAGTATTTTAGCTAGAATGAAAAAATATTAACGTCTGTCGATTCAGAATTTTAAAATATTAATTTATTATCGTTTAATCTGGTAATATCAAAGTAATCTACGACCTACGTTATATATTTGTGTATTCCTTTCTTATAATGCATAATTAGAAGTTGATTTTTTGTAATAAAATGTGAGTATATATATATATATATATTAGTTATATGTGGTTTACATTTAAAGCGATTAATATGTGTATTTGGTTAAATATCATTGATTCTGTAGTCACTATAGATGCATACTTTGGTGATGATAACATATTTCTTGTTTTTAGTTTACATGTCAAATAAAATATTATTTCTAATGCTTTGAAAATAAATATACATATATGTTATAATTATAATTACAGAAATACTATTTACATATTTTTATAAATTTTTTTATAAAGTTTATTTAACGCTATCAATTGTTAACGCATTATATTATTATTTTAAAGATAATAATTTAAATTGAAAATTTACTTTGACAAAATATAATATAAAAAATACTAAAATTAATATTAATACATAATAACGAGTTGCAACGCATAGCAACCAAATTTAAAGTCGCATAAATTTAATGCGTTATTTCTACAAATTAAAAAAAATTAAATTTCTTTAAATCTACTTAATTGCGGTATACATTCGGATAACTAGTTCTCTATATTATACGGAATTACTTTCAATATTTACGTAGTCATTTCAGTAAAGGATAAGGTTTTAAAATCGATTTCGAAAATAAGAAAATTGAAACAACACAACGCTAATTTATTTAGTAAACAAGAAAAATTGAATTCGGCAATTGTTCAATTTAAAATCATAGTAAAACAGTTTGTTAAAAATATATATAATTTCTAAAACTATATGATTGTAATATATTTATTACATTAAAAATGGATTGTAGTACATGTAATTTAGAAATTAATAACGAAAATTATATAATATGTTCATGTGGTAATAAATACCATTATAAGTGCTTATATAAAGCACAAATTATGAAAAAAAATTGGTCTAATAAATCACCGCCAAAATATGCTATTCAGTTATTTAGATCACCAAATTTTACATTTAAATGTAATAAATGTATAATTAATAATAATGATAATACACCAATAAATCTACCTATTTTAAATAACGCATTACCATCGTCTACTATTATTGATAATAGTAATATTAATAATTTAATAAATAGCACAGAATCAAAATTTAATATGTTATTATCAAAAATCACTGAAATAAGTGAATTGATTGTTGTTAAAAAATCATACGATAATGTAACCGCTAATGTAACCTCTACTGTAACCAATTCTGATACCTTTACTGACAATTTGGTAAAATCAGTAAATATTATTAAAAATAATATAGATAGCAATAATGAAATAATTATTCACAATATAAATATTCCTAATAATGATAAAACTAATTTCTTTAAATACTTAGTAAATATTATTTGTAAAACAGTAGATATTAATAAATCGTGTGTATTATCAATAGTTCAATTATCATTTAATAAATTAAAATTAATTTTAGATAATGTGGTAAAAAAAATTATTTTATCAAATGTTAACCGATTATGTAGATTACGATATCTTCAAAATTCATTCATTAGAACATCTCTAGATGAAATATCACTAGAACGTCATCAGATATTATACCATGTAGTTAAAAATAAATTAATTAAAAGTAAAAAAATTATCAAATGTATTTATAATTCTAGAAGTAGTTCCTATGAACTAAGATATATTATAAATAATAAAATTGACTGGAATATGTCAATTGGTGAAGATAATTTTAGTGTATGGAAATTGTCATATATTACTTATAAAAATTCCATTATTAATCAAAATAAAAATAAAACTTCAGGTTCTAGATGACTAACAGGCAATAAAGATGAAAATATTAAAAATAACAATTTAAATATATATTATGCAAATGCTCGTAGTATTAGAAATAAAATGATTTTTTTGGAATTTTTACTTTCATCTAATAAATATGACATTATATGTTTAGTTGAAACATTCTTAACAGTAGATGATAGAGATTCTCTGTATTTAATCGGTGGAAAAAATTATATACTATTTAGATACGATAAATTAATTCATAGAGGAGGTGTTGCGATATTTTGTAAATCTAATTTATGTCATGTAAGAAATTTTATTTCACACATAGATGTTCAATATATACATTTAAAAATTAATTCAAAAATTCCATTTAATATTATATGTGTTTATAGACCTCCAAATTGTAATGAAGTATCTCATGAACAGATATGTAAATTATTTGATATAACCCAACAAAATCATAATTCTTCTATAATTATAGGAGATTTTAATTTACCAAATTTTAATTGGAAAGAATATACATTTCCTAGTTACCCAAAAAGTTATGCATTACTTTACGATTCGATTATTAAAAATTCATTTTCACAATTAATAAATAAGCCAACTCGTAATAATAATATAATTGATTTATTTTTTACTAATGAAAAACAATTACTATCTAATATAAATATTGGAGACTATTTCGGATTACACAAAAATATAAGTGACCACTATTCTGTTTCATTTAATGTAAATATTGAAAAATACACATGTAAACAGATTTTAAAATCAAACAATTTTGATTTCAATAATGCTAATATAAAATTGATTAAATATCATCTTTCTAAATTTAATTGGGAATATCTAAATTCAAATGATTATAATATCGATCAAAAAGTAGAATATTTTAATAATGTTCTAAATAAATTATTTATATCACATATTCCTAATATAAATAATACAATAAAACAGGTACTTCCGAAGAATATATTGAAATTGAAGAAGCAAGTAAAAAATTTATTTCGAAAATCTAAAACTAATTTACAATATAAATATAACTGGATAGAAGCAAAAAAAAATTATCCAAAGAATTAGAATCTTTAAATTTTAAGAGAGAGATTAATGCAATTAATTCAAAAAATAAATTAAAGTTTTATAAATTTATGAAAAAAAGACAACATTTAAAATCTGGAGTATCTCCTCTAATTGATATATCAAATAATAATGTTTTATTTTCAGATCTCGACAAAGCAAATATGTTAAATTCATATTTTAGTTCAATTCAACAAAATGATAATGGAAATTTACCCGAATTTTATAATTTAACTAAACAAAAGTTTGATAATATTGATTTAAATCTTGAAATAATTAAAATATTTTTAAATAGATTAAAAATTACACATACTTTCGGAACTGATGGGATACCATCTTCTATGTTAAAATTATTATCTAATGAATTATGTAGGCCTTTATATATTATTTTTAATTCATCTTTATTATCGGGTAATATACCGAACATTTGGAAAAAATCTATGATCACACCAATTTTTAAAAAGGGTGAACCATCAAATTCAAATAAATATAGGCCTATTTCAATAACATGTGTAATGTGTAGAGTATTAGAACGTATTATTTCTAAACAATTAATTTTTTATTTAAAATCTAATAATTTATCAATATGGTTTTATAAGTGGAAAATCCACAGAAATACAATTAACAAAATGTTTAAAATTTTGGTATAATGAATTGAATAATAAAAAATGTGTAGATATAATATATATTGATTTTGGAAAAGCTTTTGATGTTGTTTCTCATGAAAAACTATTATTTAAATTAAAATCATACGGTATATCTAATAAAATAATAAAATGGTTTTATAATTTTTTATCGAATAGATCTCAAATTACACGGGTTGAAAATTCTTTTTCAAATAGTTCTATTGTAAAATCTGGAATACCACAAGGATCGGTTTAAGGTCCAATTTTATTTTTATTATATATTAATGATCTTCCTAGTATATTCTCTTCAAAAATTCATATTGATTTATTTGCCAATGATACAAAAATATATTTTTCTTACGCATCTGAGAGTGAAAGATTTCTTTTACAAAATAATTTAAATTTATTTTCACAATGGGTAAATAAATGGCAATTAAATATTTCATTATCAAAATGTGCAGTTATGACTTTAGAGAAGGTTATTCCACCAAAATATTTTATAAATAATATTCAATTAGAAAACGTTATTTTTTAAGATTTAGGAATAATATTTGAAAATAACCTTTTATTTAATAAACATATTGATTATATTTGTAAAAAAGCTTATTTTTCTTTGAATTCAATTTTTAGATGCATTACTACAAAATCCCCTAGAGCATTATTAAATGCATATAACATTTATTGCAGACCAATTTTAGAATATGCATCCATAATTTGGTCACCTTTTTCAAAGGTTAGTAAATTTCGTAGTCTCATAGACCAAATTGAAAGAGTGCAAAGATTATTTACTAGAAGATTAATTACAAGATGCGTAGGATATACAAATTCATCAAATATTAATTATAAATAATATATAGAGAGATTGGTATATTTTAAATTAGAATCACTTGAACTTAGAAGATTAAAAATAGATCTAACTACAATTTTTAAAATTTCAAATAATTATACAGATATAAATATATCTGATATTCTTAACATTTCGAATAATTGTAGAACTAGAGGTAATTGTAAAAAAATAAATGTAATACATAATTATGATAATATAATTAAAAATATAATTAATAATAGATCAGTTAATTTATGGAATTCATTAAATAATGATATAATAAAATCTGTATAAAATCTCATCTTTTAAAAATAAAATAAACAAAATCTGTTTTGACAAACAACTTTTTTTTAACAGAAATTTATAATTTTATATTGATTTATGTTTCATTTTGTATCTTAATTATTGCATTATCTCTTCTGGTTTTTTTTTAATGTGTTTTTGTTATAGAAAATTTGGGTTTTTATATCTATATTTCAAATATATTATAATATAAAATTAATAATTCATTATTATTACAGATAAAGTGGGAAGTATTATTTTATTTGTGTTTGTTCTGTATTATATTTTGTTATACATTTATTTTTGTTATAGAAAATTCGGGTTTTTATATTTATATTTCAAATATACTATAATATAAAATTAATAATTCATTATTATTACAGATAAAGTGGGAAGTATTATTTTATTTTTGTTTGTTCGGTATTATATGTTTATTTTATATATATTTTGTAAATATGTTTCAAATGTATTATTCAAATGTATTATATTACTAAACTACAATATTAATAATTTTCTATTATTTCAGATTATAGTGATAAGTATTATATTGTTTGTTTCGTAATATTATTGGTATGTTTTGTTATTAACTGTTTTTGTATAGGTATATTGGTTTATTTTATTTGTAACTTGTTCTGTTTGTATATATATATATATGTTTCAAATTTATTATACAATTAAAATATAAAATTAATAAAGTACTACATATTATTATTACAGAT
The DNA here is from genome assembly GCA_964019155.1 of Osedax fenrisi. Lineage (NCBI taxonomy): Eukaryota > Metazoa > Annelida > Polychaeta > Sabellida > Siboglinidae > Osedax > Osedax fenrisi. The sequence continues at coordinate 85,809,697 of OZ025241.1, read as the reverse complement.
TTTGGTAAGTATTACATTATTTGTTTGTTTCATTCAAGTATTTGTTTCATTCTAGTTTTGGTTTAATTGATGTTAAACATGTTCTGTTTATAATATATTTAAAATTTAACATTTAAATATTAAACTATATAACTAATAATTTATTACTAAAACAGGGTACAAAGATAAGAAGATTTCTACAAAGTTAAAGTAGAAATTGAATATTTCGATGCCACTTACAAAATAATGTATTTTATTTCTATTTTCGATTATTTTTACGCTATCTTTTATTTCTATTTTGATAATTTTTCGTTTATTTTTACTATATGATTTATTTCTACTTTCGATTGTTTTTCGTTAATTTTTACGGTAACTGTAAAACGTTTTAATTTCTTTAATTTTTTAATTTCGTATTATTCTTTGTTTATTTCTATAACGTATGTTATCGTTAGCAAATATTTATACTTTATACTTTCGATTATATTTTCGGCTATGTATTTGCTTAAATAAATTATCAATCAATCAATATATCTTCTTATAATTATTGTTATTCTTATGTTACATCCTTATGTTATTAAATATTTTAAATTTCGATATATTATTTAATTACTTTAAATTTTTTTTATTATTTATTTACAAATATTATATAAATTATATTAATATTAATATCTATAACCTATTTATATTAATCATGTTAATACTATTATTATTGATGTCTACTTTACTAGTGTATACTGATTCGTGTGGACCGTAAGTCATATATATATATATATATATATAGGATATATACATGTCCTATAGGAAAGTGAAATAGGTAAACGACTAGATAAGCATAGCGCTTCTTCGTTTACCATGGTCATACCTAAATTCTGATTATATATATATATATATATATATATATATATATATTAAAGGAACAATGGCAATACCTTCATATGTATACATTAACATGATAACAACATAAGCTTAAGAATGCAATACATACATACAGTAGATCCGACTGAACGATAGTCCACGTAGTTAGGGACATGCGCAGTGTGAGACCTATGACTCATAAATCCCATTGTTTTAAGGCAAAGAGTACTTTATTGATGGACATTAATAGCGAAGAGTTAGTATGGCTAAGGGAAGATAAGCTATATATGATGGGAGGGAAATAGGGAAAAGAGAGGGGTGTATTCGTATAATATACGCTGCATAGTAGATGTATTAATAAGAAACATTTTACGATAGATCATTTATTAAATGGAAGCCATGAAGGGATACTGTTTTTATTATGGTGTATTGTATTGCGTAACGTACTAGTTAGTATGACTCATTATATGTTAGTCACGATTCATGACTCATGAGTGGGTCGAACATATGACTGCATTATAAGCTTATGGTAGACTATATATATATAGTTATGTTGAATATTAACAAGCAATGATGGGTATTAACAAGCAATCATTGAATACTCCGGGATTCAATCAATGGGGTAGTTATATATATTGAAAGTAATTTTCGAATTCCGAGAATTCTATAAATATGAAATATGAAAAGTTGATATTATAATATAATAAATGTGAGGTAAAAAGGAGAATGAATGTTCAATACGTACACAGATATTTGTGTAAGGTGGAGTTATAGTATTAAGAATATATTAATAATAATATGAAAAGGATTTAAATAAATAATACATTTTAGTTAAAAATAAAAGTAATTTAGATAAAATAGACTTGGAAGAGTTCAGAAATATATTGAAATATATAAGAAAAATTGTCATTTAATTTAGAATCACTTGTCCAACAAACTGTGTATCCGATGATAACTGTTAACGTACATTATTAATTCTAACCTTTGTGATAACGTAGTTACAATATGTAACTATAGTTACAATATATACACTAACATCTGGCCTTTTATCGGTGTCTTACTTTATATAGTTTTATATTTATATTACATTACGATTTATTTGGTGACGTTCCCATAATTAGATAATATGTTTGTTATTTTAAGGTAAGTGCGTTTACTAAACATGGTGACTATAGTCTATAGTGTATACCTACAATTATAAACATTATATAACAACTTTAATTATATTAATTCAATTTAATGCTTTTAAATATACCATATTAAATTAAATTAAAATTAGGTTATAGATAATGAATATATTACAATATTATTAAAATATATTATGTATAATCTTCAAATAGCAATATCTTGATTTATTGATAGTCATGATAAGTGAAAATTAAACTTGAACAGATATCAATCGATGCCGTATCATTATATTATATTCGGCGGCTTAATTTGTATTCTCTTTAATATTAATATAATATTTAGGATTATTTAAATAATAACTTATTGATTGTAATGCTATAATTTAAGTTTTAATTTGAAATTCTGAATGTCATGATATAATATATTAAAAGAATTTCAAGATACAAATACATATATATATATATATATAATGTGTCAAATCAGAATATAATCAATTATTACATACACGTGCATTATACGTCGTACAACATCACATATTATGTTAAACATTACTGTGTCTATGGTACAGTTGCAGTGTTTATCATCAACATTACATACTGTGATCTTAATATATGAACTAACTTATATATATATATATATATATATATATATAAATATACCAGATTCAGTAGACATTTATTGCACAATATTAACCATTTTGTAGACATGATTATTTGGTACACAATTTCGTGTCCACCAAATAGTTATGCCAATACTTTATCACTTTTGGTATAAATTTAACTTATATTAATATTATATCATTAATATATGAATTATATTTGTATATCATTTATTAAAAATATATAAATTAAAAGTAGTTATTATAAATGAAACGTATTATTAAATAAATAATAACATCGACATTTTAAAATCACCTCACCAGTTTAATTTCATATTGGATATATTATGTCAAAATAATATATAATCAAAAACAAGTATGCATACTTAATCACATGTGATTAATAATTAGATTGTTTAATAATTAAAATATCATTTTAAATTATACATTTTTAAAACTACATATTTCTAAATGATAATTTATATAGTTTTAACTAACTATTTTGATACATTTAACAGATATTTAACATGCCATATTTGTAAAAAAACTACAAAAAATGTCTTCTTTATGGTATACAATCCTGCAATCGGTTGCATAGAAACAAGATCAGAACACATTCAGAATTGTGATGGACTAGCGTGTAGGATTTATATTAAAATATCGACGACTGTTGATGACAAAATAAAGCCTTTATTGTCAGCCGTTGCAGACGAGGCAAGTTATATATATATATATATATATATAGTGTATTATTTCAGTTGATTACTATAATGTATATGCATTTTGAATACATCTGACAGATGTACAATTTTAATATTTGCATTCAATATAATTAATTATTTTTAACCGTACGTTATACTATAGTATACGTATGATTTAGAAACGTATACGTTTCTTCATTTATAAATGTGTATAACATTATATTACAATGGTATTATATTAGAACTCCAATATTATATATATATATATATATATATATATATATATATATCAATTATACAATATTATATACTATTATATTATTATTGCATAGTTGTATATGGACACTGTATAATTAAGTGTTATTTAAATAGTATGAATATATATATATATATATATATATATATATATGTTTACATATCTTGTAATTAATTCTGTAGATAATAATACGTAAAGAATGTGGTATACATACAGGATTTATTCAGCAAGATTCGAAGCAAAGCATGGAACGAAAAGGATTAAGTTAATATATAATTTTATTATATCGATATCATTATAATTTATTATGTATATTTATATAAATAATCCTTTATTTATATATGGTTTTATACTACTGTGTTTAAAATAAATGGTATCGGACATTTTTATTCTTACTTGCTTTTCATTTTATACTCGTGTGATATACTTCTAGGTATAGCATTTCTTAATATATTATATATATGTATGTAATATATATATATATATATATATATATATCAAATATTCTTGTATTCAAAATGTAACAGCAATACCAATGTATGATATAATCTAATATATTTTGTATATAATACAAATATATATATATATATACTTTTTAATTTTAAGATATCTTATTCTATTGTGTGTATATTTACTAAATACAAAGATTTATTTGACTAAAATTCACATAACTAAATATTATTTAGTTATGTGAATTTTAGTCAAATAAATCTTTGTGCCAACATTATTAATTTAATAAGTAAAGTGATAATTTTTTAATAATATACAATACAATTTTTTATATATATTTGAAATTATTTATTATATGAGAACTACCATAAATTATTAATACATAATTTTAACTTTATATTAAAGTTAATACTTTATTATATATATAAAGTACTCTCTTAAATTTTAAATTTGTATTATTAATAATTATAATAATAATTATTTTGTTTTCCAAATTATAATAACCTTACTCGAGTAGGACATTGACAAATAATTATAATAACAATAAAGGTTATGCAATTATATATGAAAATGAGAACATTGATGTATTATATGTTATTTTTTTATAATTTAGCTTAGTGTTTACCCGATTAGTTTACAAGTTTAGAGAGTGTTATTTAAGATCGAGTAAATAAAGTGAAGGAAATAATATAAATAAAAAAATAATAAATGTAGACAAAGAATATAGCATATATGTATTATTTGTAACTGATATCAATGTAGTATACAATCAAGGATGTGATATAATAATACTGTTATATTACTAAATATATAAATAATATATATGTGTATGTACATACATGATACTATAATATTAGAAACTAATATAAACGAATATACAAGCTTTCAAAATGTAATATATACTAATTTTAACATATAATATGGTATAGCGTAAACGTTTATTTACAAATATTGTATTCAATAATAACATATTTTGTTTAGTTATATTATAAAATTATAATAATATTACATTATTTTTGTGTTGAATTTAATTTAAAATATGAGTTTAATTTGTTCAATTTATCGATATCTATAAATAAAATAGTGTTATTTTATAATCAAACTGGTATATCTAAATTAGCCGACAGGATTATTTTCATAGTTAAAATGGTCGTAGCTAAATATTTAAAAATAATTAAATATATAGGTCGTGTATGTAAATATTTAATATTCTGATATTCTAATACGTAAATATTCGAATATTAAAACAATTAAATGAATACAATGCGTATCCAGAATTCAACAGCTTATTAACGTATACACATATTTAGTACACATGTTATATCCTTAATACATGTTATACGACTATACGTATATATATTATTTAAAATGTATATTTATAAATATTGAACATATATTTATATATATATATATATATTTTAGAATTGATATTTTGGTGTTGTTTACTCTGGTTTAGTTTTATTGTTCTGTTTTTGTACATTACTTCCTATCGTGTACTAGTTGTACTAGTTGATGATACCAGTGGCTTTCCGTTATAGCGGACGCGGTAATTATATAAAATGGATAACTGTGACTTAATAGTTAATTTGTGGACATTTGAGGAGAGTTCAGTTTGGGTAGGATCCTGGCCTACATTTCTTCATCTATATCCTACATTGATATGGTGATGTGGTGATGATAACTCCGATCTACCGGCTACCCAGGTTGCGGTTAGGGGAACGGCCATTAGATATAATGGTTAGTTGCGAATAATCAATTAGTAGTACCGGACAATATCCTGGTTGCCCTTTAGCAAAGAAAAGTACATGTTAGCCATGGCACAGGGTTATGCATATGTGCATGGAGGGGTGACCGCACATTTTTCTATCCATCGAAAGTAAACCATGAGTCATGGTCCATGAGTCATGGTCCATGACAATATAACAATCATCCATCCCGCATATCTCGTCACGCGGAGCAAGGAGCGCGTACTGCAATTCCACTTCAGGATGCAGTTTAAATGTCAAATACTGAGAAAGAGAAAAAGAAAAGAAAATTAAAATAATATAAAAACTTTAGAACTATTAACTAAATGCAACTAAATGATTTAGTTACGTTAATTACCCACACACTTCATAATGTTTATAAAATCCTAGAATTGGTAGCCCCAGCTGAAATTACTGGACAATATAGTATTTGAATTCAATTATATGTGCATATATTCATACATAAAAATACAGTCATCAAAGAATATGCTTATAATAAATGGAAACTAATTACTTTATCAGCCTGGAAGAATAGTATAAATCACTTTGTTTACATAGCAACCAATATATAGTTGTGTTAATAACTGCTTAGCTTTTAAATATCTTTTAATTGTATTATTATTATAAAGATAAGTACGTATTCATTTATTTTTTATATTATCTATTATATTAATATATATTAAATATTAATATCCAACTTATTTGAAATACATAATAGTTGTCTTTAAATTATAATCATATATTATTTAGATATAATTATATTTAGTATTTGTTTACATTTTATTATAACAAAATAAAAATCCTAAAAAATAAATAATAATCACAAAGATAATAGAATTATAAATTCGATAAATTAATTAAATTCAAATATATATTACATACTGTTTATGTATATTTATACTTAGCTACATTATTTACTATTTATAAAATTAATTAACTAGTAGTTTATAATAATATTATAACTGATATTCTCCCGTGGATCTTCCTTGGGAATTTGCTTTTGGTAGTCGGATCTACCAACCTTCATTTGAGATCCATCAATTCTACCTCGGACGATACACTGCCTTAAATCTCAGACAATCGGACCATCATTGCCCGGCTGCCACCAAGCATACCAGGAGCCTACTAAAGTCAACCGGTGCTTGTCAAGTCAACTCGTCATATAGCAAAACGGACTGAATACCAAACTTCTTCAAAAATATCCCTGTTACGACCAGTTTTTATACATTTATTATTATATTTATTATTATCTATTTCATTCAATTTAATCCCACAATCTCAAGTATACCATGTCCTCAAATTGTTCACATTGTAACCTTCCCGCATGCGAATATTATCTCAAATGTAAAACATGTCCATCTATTTTACATTATAATTGTTTATACCCCGCAGCTATTATTTCTAAATCCTGGTTTCATTCTAAAAACCCCCCTCCCGCTTATGCTATTGCTATATTTAATTCACCTAACTTCATCTTCACATGTTCCTCATGCCTAGCCTTAAATAAGTTTCCTTCGACTAATCATACAACTACTCCACCCATTACTATGCCATATTCACCTTCTACTTTAACTGACAAATCTATACATAATACTTGTTCCAAGGTAACGCCAAATATAACATCTGATATATATTCTTCTACTACGACTATTAATATCCAGCCCAAGCATCAGCCCAATGCTAATACTTCTAGAAACATTCCAAAGCTAATGGACTTAACATTTTCCTCAAATCACACACCAACCCTATATTATCTAGTTCAACTTCCTCAAAGTCTTCATCCATACGCTCCATAGATAATTCCCTCATACTAGTACTTGAACACCTTCTTCCTTATGAAGTTAACTATAATTTCATAGTATCATTAATTGACTATATAAAACTTCCACATTCTTATATTACTTCTGCCTCATTTCTTACCAGTACTGCTATATTACGTTTCACTAATATTTCTGCTCGTGATATATGTTTCTCCTCCCTTCTAAAAATCTCACCACATAGTAATTTTAAGCATATATTTATTCGTCATTATTTACCTGACTCTACTAGACTTCTTGGTAAGGTACTATATCATGCCCTAAAACAAAAACTCACGCCCATTTTGTATAAAGTATTTTTTAATAATCGTTCCCAAACATTTGAACTTAGGGATAAAAAAAATCCTCTTTCATATCCCCCTTTTCTCATCCCTGAATCTGATCTAACAAAATGGTTTGATTCTTTTGATCACTATAAGAAATCATTTATAAATAATTCTTCCTCTCAAGCCTGACTATCCTCTAATATAGCCTTGATCAATATTCGCTCCTTGAGATCAAATATATCCCTTCTGTTCCCATACCTTAAATTACAAAAATTTATTATAATCGCATTGACTGAGACCTGGATTTCTAATAATGACTCTGATATATTTGTCTCTATCTTGGACTTTGGATATACACTCTATCTCGCTCCACGACAAACGGGCCGTGGTGGTGGGGTAGGATTTATGATACGTAATGATTTTTACCTATCTCCATCCATTTCATTCCCCCCCTTTTCATATAGTGATTGTATTTCGCTGACCCTCAAGCTTCCTAACTTAACTCTACATCTTACCGTTATCTATCGTCCCCCAAAACCTGAAACCAGTTTATTCTTTGATGAATTTCATGATTTTATCCATAAACTTCCTTCATCTTCATCCTATCTACCAATAGTTCTTGGTGACTTAAACTATCACTATAATTCTCCCATCTATCCCCATGGTGACTTTAAACTCCTAACTGAGTCTCTTTCCTTGTGCCAACATATATCATTTCCTACCCATTCTAGTGGCAATACACTTGATATGATATTTACACCCCTATCCAGTCCTCTTATTAGATGTATAAACCCTAACTCATTTCAAAAAATTGAACTACTAACTGATCATTTTATTATTGAATTCTCTATAAATCTAAAATTCTCAAATATTAAACGAAAACGTATTACATATAGAGATTTTAAGTCTATCGACCTACCAAGATTTGTAAACAATATCAAAACTGAGATCTCTTCTTCAACTTCCCTCTGTCCGGTACTCCTAAACTCCACTCTCCTAAATATTATCAATATACATGCACCTACAAAAACTACATTAATTACCGACCGCCCTTTTTCTCCCTGGTTCTCCCACGAACTTTTCATCTTCAAGAAGAGTGTTCGAAAATTTGAGAAGAAATTTCTTAAAAATCCTTCTACTGAAACTAAATTAGCACTATCACTAGCTAGAAAAAATTACAAATCTACTATATCTCGTTCAAAATCTATCTATTATAACAAAAAGATAGCATTGATATCCTCCAATCCTCGCAAATTATTTAAAATAGCAAATAAAATTCTCTCTCCTCCAGATGAAAAAATCCTCCCCATTTTACCTAACACGTCAAATTTTCAACTGTGTTCTCTTTTTGAAAAATTCTTTAAACATAAAATTGCAATCATTAATAATATTATTTGCGCATCTACTCAACCCATACTCAATCCTACCATATATATTACCCATCATATTGACTCATTAAGTACATTCACTATTCCTTCACTGTATGAAGTAAATGACCTACTCATGAAATCTCACTGTACCTCCCCCACTGATCCCCTACCTTTATCATTATATCACAAACTTTCACCCTTATTTTCTCCTATTTTCTTGGATATTGTTGCGAACTCACTAAACTCTGGCCAAGTTTCACCCTGTCTCAAGACTGCCATAATATCCCCAATTCTAAAAAAACAAAACTTAGACCCAAACTCATTTAGCAATTATCACCCGATCTCCCACCTACCCTTATTAAGTAAAATATTAGAAAGAATTGTTTCCAAACAACTCATAGCCCATGTAAGTAAAAATAATCTTTTCGACACGTTTCAAAGCGCTTTTCGTAAGGGTCATTCAACCGAAACAGCTCTCCTCCGTATTACTGACACTATATTATCTACCTTAAATAGCAACACGTGTTGCCAGCTAATCCCACTTGATCTATCATCTGCTTTTGATACCCTGGACCATAACATATTAATCTCGCGACTTACTTTAATGGGTATATCTGGCTTAGCATTAAAATGGTTTACTTCATATCTCACTAACAGGAATATCTCTATTATGATTGACAAATCTTACTCGCCTCTTTCTCCTCTTAACCACGGTATTCCCCAAGGATCTGTTCTAGGTCCATCCCTCTTTTCTATTTATATCCGCCCTATTGCTGATCTAATTAAGAAATTTCCAAATATCCACTACCATATTTTTGCTGATGATATCCAACTGTTTACCTTTTTCCCTATAAATTCTCATAATACCATTAACTCTGAATTAATCGAGTGTGCTAACTCCATAAGATTATGGCTCCTCTCCAATAAACTACTAATTAATTCCTCTAAGACTACTGTACTTAACATATCTACTTCTGAAACTTCCTTTCCAAACTTTACTCTAAATAACATGATTATTTCTCCTTCTCATTCCTCCAAAAACCTAGGATTAGTATTTGATGAAAAATTATCATTTAAGAATCACATATCATCCATTACAAAATCATCCAACTTTCATCTCTTCAGAATTAAAAAAAAAATACGGACATCACTTTCCAGAAACCTTACTAAAACTCTAATTAATGCTCTTGTACTTTCACGTATTGACTACTGTTCTTCCCTACTTAATTTACTTCCTGTTAAAGCTACTGCTCCACTTAATCGGATTATCCGTTCCTCAATACGTACTACTTACTGTTTAACTCGACTGGATCACTCTACTACAACATCTCATCAATCATCTCGTATGTGGCTACCCTTCTCCCTCAGGTGTAAATTACGTATACTATCTATAATCCATAAATCAATATATTCTTTTACCCCTAGCTATATCTCTGATCTAATTAAAAAACGTACTATATTATCTTCTCTTCGTTACCAAAATGCTCCTCTACTTATCTCCCAGAACTCTAGTAAAACGTCCCTAAATTCTAGAGCTTTTAAAAATTCCGGTCCAACCCTATGGAATTCCCTCCCTCCTACCATTCGTTCTATTAGATCCCACAAAAGATTCATAAATCTTACTTCTTCTTTTCTCTCTACCCATAATCATTAAATCATCCAACGTATTATTTGTATCCGTGTTATATTAAATTTATATCATTATTAAATTGTTATTGTATTATTATTATCTTATTATTATATAACACTATACTATATCAATGCAGTCTGTAGTATATACAACTACACCATATCAATGCAGACTGTAGTATATAATAGTCCTTTATATTGTTTATTATTGTTTTTCCGTTGTATATTGAATGTATATTATTATCAAAAATATTATCGTATTACTATTATTTTATTATTATTTTCTTCCCGCACGAGCGAAGGGGTCTACATGATCCTATTTTAGTGCTAATAACTCAATATCATCATCATCATCATCATAAATGCCGCAACTGGTGGAATTGGAATGCTCGTAAGCAGCCAAGCTTATAACACAATCGCTAGTATTGATATGATATCACCTAGAATTATGATAGTGAACTTTAAAGGAAATCCACTAACGTCAGTGATCTCATGTTACATTCCAACAAATATTAGTGACGAACATGAAACTGACATATTCTATACCAAACTTACATATTTAACAAGGCGGATACCAATGAATAATGTTCTAATCACAGGAGGAAACTTAAATACTCACTTCGGAAAAGACAGTAGATATAAATATGCATATCATTAAACTACAAATCGAAATGGCTAAATACTCAAAGACTATCTTCAAGAAAATAATATAATATGTCTAAACACTCATTTCTAAAAAAAACATGGTATATTATGGACGCACAATTTACCAAATGGCTTTAAATCACAGAATGACACTAAAATAATAAATTAAAGGGAAGAGTTTAAAAAACTTCGGAGCTTATAAATATTTTAATAGCATTGCTTCTGAACTCCGTATAATAACAATATATATATAAAATTAAGTCTTAGAGCAAATAAAAAGAAAAATAGTAAATGAAAACCATATGACTGGACAAGATTGAAACATAATACTGAAATGCATTTAATATAACAGTAAAAAACATATTCTTGAGCCTTCAACATTCCCATACATAAACTACGTTATCCTCAAATACAAGATATACACATTTTGAAAAAGCATGCAAAGTTACAGCCACTAAAGTAATACCGTTAAACCCCAAATTAAAGAAACAAATACCCTGGTAAACCGCATACATCTTTAAAAAATATGATAATCTGCACAAAGAGGCACAACTGAAAGAAAGCTCACATACACAGATGAATATCAATATGTTTATAAATGCTCAGGAATCTTTAGTTAATTCTTATGATTCAGAACAACAACATTATATAAATACAATATATATGAAATACAAAAGGCGGCCACAAATAAGAAATCTGGACTAGCATGGGAAACTATAAATGAAATCAGCAGAAGAAAGAAATCAAATAAAGCAAACTGAAAGCAAACAGTGATAATGAAAAAATAAAACGTTGGCATAAATATTGATAAATATGTACTTGGTAATAATATCCAATCAACAATTCATAGTAAAAATGTCGATCATGTATTCAATAATATTGATATAAAAAACGGCCTTTTTACGAAAAAAGAAGTGATGAAAGCTACACATAATTTATCATATGGAAAAGCAGTAGGTTTGACGAAATACTAGCAGAAGGTAGGAAATTATACGATTTCAAAGCCTTTTTTTAAGCATCCTGTAATGCTGTGAACTTTTCATACGCGTCCGATATTTAGTTCACCATTAATTCTTACATAATATTTTTACATTTTGGCTAATTAGGGCGACGTACGCACTGTGCTTAATACTCTTATTTTATTTTTTATATTTTCATCTTTAATGCTGGTTAGATCTCTAGAATTAGTAATTTTATATTTAAGTTGATCAAGGAGGGGTATACGTCACGATACGTTCGTTTAATTTTTTTATATATTATTTTTTATATTATTATTTTATTTACTTTAAATATTCAAATATAATTTATTATCTTTAAAATAATTTAAACCATGTCATTCAAAATTAATGATAAGTGACCTAGCTATACATTATAAAAATATACCTTTACAACATATAATACGTAACATTAATTGTTATTTTTTTATAATAGACTATTATACAATAATATATATATATAATAATAACTAACATTTAATTTAATTGTTTATTTTCCAAGAGGTCGAGTTCACCGCCGGGTCATGTCATATCAATGATAATAACACAACACCTATCTTTCTTCCTCTCCTCTTAATTTTGATAGCGGTTATGAATCCGGATGGTTCTTCCGGACTTCCTAACTGGGACACCTTCTTGGGTCATTTCTACACCATTTTGTAGTGGGCCATCTGATTCAGATATTTCTACGGATGTATCGTTAGAGCTAGTTATTGTTGGGCTCTCTCTTATCTCCTCATTTGCATCTATTGGGGCACCTTCTGGTATCTTTCTTGGTAGCGTATCCATTAACTCGGGTACAGCTGCCTTATCCTCGTTGCAGCTCCTTCTAGTGCTAACGTGGTCTTGATGTCTTCAAATACGACGCCCATCCTTTAAAAGTATCATTACCAAGTTATTTTTCCTTTCTTCAATTCTCCCTCAATCTATGTATGTCCACACCTGAAATCGACAGCGGGTACTGTATCAACTGGACTGATCAATACATCATTTCTAATCTTCTCTCTATTCTTCCAGCTTCTATTACTTTATTCTCTACTGGGAACATGGCATCCAATCTAGTTCTTAACTTCCTCTTCATCAATCTCTAAGCTGGTGATATTTTTGTCACGAAATGCGGTGTTATTCGGTATCGCAATAAGAACTTTTATACTATTGTCTTGAGTGAATCTTCATTTCAACTGCTAACCAAAACCTTCTTGAATATTTGTACGGCTCTCTATGCTAAACCATTCGAGTTTTGATGATACGGTGGTGTAAAAATGTTTGTATCCCATTTTGATTGAGGAAAACCTTGAACTCCTTATTGGCGAAGTGTGGAGCATTATCAATGACTATTACTTGGGGAAATCTATGTGTTGCGAATATAATTCTTAACTCTTCAATTGTTTTTCCGCTAGTTGTTCCTTTCATTATCTTCACTTCAAGCCACACTAGAATATGCATCTACAACTACTAAGAACATCTCACCCAGATACGGTCCGGCATAATCAATATGTATTATTTGCCATGGACCCGATGGTTCCATCCATGGACTATACATTATTTGGACAGGTTTGTTCAAAACTTGTTGACACCCACCATACTCTTTTACCATAGATTCTATATCTAACTCAAGGTTAGACCACCAGGCATAACTCCTCTCCAGACTCTTCATCCTCACGATGCCCGGATATCATGAAGGATTTCTAATATCGACTTCTGGAATTTATACAGTATAATTATCCTGGAACCCCACCATACCAACTCATTATAATTTAGGAGTTCTAGTTTCTTACGGTAATAATGTTTCCATTCTTCTTCCATCTTATCTTCTGGTCACCCTTCCTGGATGTGTCTTCTAATTACCGTTAATATTCGGTCTTCATTTGTTGCCTTCTGAAAGTCTCTCCTCTCTATTACTTCATCTAATTTATTTATGTTAAAAATAATTTCTTCTGCTATGGGTACTTTTCATTTGTCTTTAAATGTAACCGACTCATGGCATCTACGTTTGCGATCTTACTTCCGGGTTTATATTCAAATAAATATTCGTATGCATATAAGAGCAAAGCCCATCTTTGAATCCTTCCGGACATCATAGCAGGTACAGATTTAGATACATTCAATAACACCAGTAAGGGTTTATGATCATTCGCAATGGTAAATTTTCGACCAAATAGGTATTCGTTGAATTTCTTTACTCCAAAATACGACACCTAATGTTTCGTTTCAATCTGTGAATAATTGTTCTCAGCCTAATGATCTGGACGCGAATGCTTCCGGTCGTTCTTCACAATTGTCAATTTCCTGACTGAGTACCGTTCCAATACCGTATTGCGATGCATCACATGTTAATCTTGTGTTTCTCTTACTATCGAAATGTACCAACACCTTGGATGATGTTAACTGTGTTTGCCTGTCTGAAAGATTTCTCACACTCTTTAGACCATTTCTAAATATTTCCTTTCTTCAATAGTTCATGTAAAAGTCCAAATAGGTTTGATAAATTATTCAAGAATTTTCTGTAGTAATTAATTATTCCTAGGAAAGCTTGTAGTTGTGTATTATTCTCTGGTGAAGGTGCATCTATGATAGCTTTAACCTTTTTCTGTACAGGATGTAGTCATTCAGCACTGATAATGTATCCTATATACTCGACTTGTTTCCTTCCAAAAGTACACTTCTCACTCGCAATATCTAGTCGTTTTAATACCATGTTCTTCTTTATCTTTTCCTATGATTAAGATATCATCCAGGTAACCGCAAACCATCTTTAACATTTGCAGTGATGAATCCATTACTCTCTGAAATATCTCGGGAGCAGAGGAGATGCCGAAACATATACGCTTATATTTGAACAACCGTCTTGATGTGTTTATGGTCGTACGATTGTTTGACTCCTCTTCCAATGGCATCAGTATATATGCATTAGATAAATCTAATGTACTGCACATTTTTCCACCTTCTAAATTTGTATAGAGGTCCTCAATTTTTGGTATAGCTATCAACCTTTGCAACTCGATTAACTGTAATTTTATAATCATCACATATTCGTATGCTTCCATCTTTCTTCAATATTGGCACTATTGGTGTTGCCTATTCTGAATATATTACGGTCTCGATGATACCTTCAGCTTATAATCTCTACAATTCTGCTCTACTCTTTCTCTCATTGCATAAGGTACTGTTATGGCTTTACAGAATTTTGGAACCGCATCTTTATGTATATTGATTATACATTTTATTCCCTTCATCAATCCCAGTCTTTCTTTGAACACTTTAATATACTTTCTCTTAAAGTCATGTCCTTCCGGTTTTAGCGTGTCCACTATAAAAACCGACCTCCAATCTAGTCATAGTGAACTTATCATGTCCCTTCAATCAATGTTGGGGACCTGTCCAGGTACTATGTATATTTTCATTCTTTTCTCCTCAATCTCTACATCAATCTTCCCTAATACTTTAATTAATTCGCCCGTACAACTCTTTAACCGTTTATCTGACCACTGTAGCTTTGGCCTCTTTGCCTTTACCCATAACTGCTTGAATGTCATTTCTGACATCATGGATACCTCTGCCCCTGTATCTATTTGAAACTTACAGATAGTGTCAATGATTTTAACAGTGGATGTTATACAACCACTATATTCTTTCACGATATTATATATTGTATATACCTCCGGTACAGAATCGGTATCTTCTTCTACATTATATGTGGTTTTCGGAGGATTTCTGCTATTCTCTGTTCGTGGTGCTTTATCTAGACACATAGATTTAATATGTTCGTTCTTTCCACATCTATAAAATGATGCGTTTTTCAACCTACAATCTTCCGCTTTATGATTTCTTTTACTACATACTTTACAAGTTGTAAACTCCACTTTTTTTGTTATGTTATGGTCTTAAATTTACCTGTTTTCGGTGCATCTCCATGGCGTACACTTCTCTGTATCATGGTGTTCTAATGCTGTTAATTGTTCATCTGTTAACTCTGCTCCAATCGAAATATCGATTTTGTCTGTAGGTCTAATTTTGTTTTGGCTAGTAATATCCTTTGTATACGTATGTTATGTATACCACATACAATACGGTCTTTAATTTGCTCTTCTAAGTCTGTAAACTTGCAAAATTCGCTCATTGTTCCAAGTTCTACAATGTAACTAGCCACTTATTGCCCTTCCTGTCTCACATAAGTGTTACACTTATTCCTCTCTATTATCTCTGAAGGTACCGGATTTAAATGTTTTTTTTATACATCCCATACATTTTTTAATGTCGACTTCAATGGAGAAGTAGGGGTCAATAAGTTTCTAACCAGTTTATATGTCTTTGGCCCTATAACTGTTAGTACATTTGCCAGTTTCTTTTTTTCCTCCGTGATATCGTTTGAGATAAAAAAACATTTTAAAAGCTCTTCATAACTTGCCACATTTTCACATTCAGCATTAAATTCACCTACTTGCTCCAATATTAATTTTAATTTCTTTTCTTTTTTGGTGCTTATTGTTGAATGTTCTCTGCTTGTTCTTATGTCTTCATCGCCAATTGTTATGTTTTTATAATAGACTATTATACAATAATATATATATATATATAGAATATTATGGTTTCAGAGGTAAATCAATAACATTATTAAAGAGCTATTTAAGTAATAGGAGTCAGATTACTAAATTAGGTGAAAATAGTTCTTCAAAGTTGAATATAAATATAGGAGTTCCGCAAGGATCTATTTTATGACCAATATTATTTATATTATATATGAATGATATACATATATGTTTAGACATAGCTAATGATAGAAATTTGATACTTTTTGCTGATGATACATCTTTCAGCATTCGCACAAATAATAACATATATTTAACTAATCAGTTAATATCGGACATCAATTCCTTATATGAGTGGCTTAATTTAAACAAATTGAAATTGAATAAGGCAAAAACATAAATTCTTATATAGGGGAAAGTAACCTAATACGGATATTTTAACAATAAATGGTCTTAACTTTTTATGACTCATTATTTTTATTCAAAAATTACAACATATTAATATTATATGATTATAGATATTATTGTGATTTTAAAATTTTATTTAATCTTTTAATTCCATAGATAACGGGGGTGTCCGTATTCAGTACCCATGTCCGAATACGGACACCCTGTATTATAATACGGACACCCTATATACCACAAGATAAAATATATATTATTGATGAATCAATCACACAAATTACAATTATGTTATTTAAAATTAATTTTATACAAAATATATTGTAATTTAATTAATTAATAATTTATTTATTTTTATTATATTTTAATTAATAATACAATTTAAGTATCTAAATAATATTTTTTTTAGAATTAGCTTAATTGGTGGTATTAATATTATAACGCACGCAATTTTTATGAAAATCAGAATTGTTCATACGTTGCGCGCTGATTGGTTATAGGGTATCCTTAAGATATTTAGAGTGTCCGTATTAGGAACTTATATGACCTCTAGATATATGCATATAACTTAATGAATATTTGATAAAAAATATAGAAATTAAAAATACAATTTTTAGAATGCTTTATGTGTTGATAATATAGTGTTATATTTTATATCGATACATTTATACAATCTCGAGAAGGTTTTAAGTTGAAATTTTTTTTCATAAATTTAAAAACGTAATAAAAAAATCTGTTTATTAGATATATTAGCAATATTTTGTATTATTCAAAAATAAAAAATACTTTTTTAGACTATTTTTATAATTATGAATATTTTATTCATTAAACATTTTTTTGTAGGATTTATGGTTTCTGAGATACCGAGGTCCGTATTCGGGCACTGTCCGTATTCTGTTACTTTCCCCTACAAAGGTGTATCATTAACTTCAAATATTTGTATTGAAATACAACAATTATCTATATGTAAAACATATAATTTTTTGGGCGTTATATTGGATACAAAGTTAGAATTTAAACAACATATAATAAGTATTCAAATTAAATTATCTACAATTATATATATGTTAAAAAAACTTTGTACTATACTCCCGAAAAAAATATTCTATTTATTATATAATTCTTTATTTTTACCTCATGTATTGTATTGCTTGAAATTGTGGGGAAATGTATACTTTAGTAATATATATGAAATAGAATTATTACAAAAAAAATAATTAGAATTATTAATAAAGATATATTTATAATCAGAAATGGAACTTTTATTTTATCTAGGACAAATTCTCTATTTATTAATTCTAATATATTAAAGTTACGAGATCTTATTATCTATAAGAATATTTTGTTTATGCAAAATATATAATTGTCCAATATAATTGTCCGATATAATTGTCCAACAACTATGAATAACATTTTTGTAAGGAGATATAATAAATATAGATATTCAACTTTTAATTATACTCTACCATATATAAAACATACACGATATCATAATTCAATATTATTTTCTGGTCCAAAAAAAATGGAATGAAATTATGAAAAATCCATGTATTTCAATGCATTTAAAAAATAATAATTTTAATAATATTTAAAAAAAATACATTTTAAAACAGTATTCATAGTTATTATTCATATACATTATTTAATAGATTTATTCTTCTTCTTCTTTGTATTCATTTATTTTAATATATTTATTTACTCATTGTTTATTTGTTTATAAAAGTATTTTCCCCTACAGTATTAATTTTTTTTTTAAATCTCTAATTTTAAATTTATTATATATAATCTTCATGTTTTATTTCGTTTATATAAGGTATTTTTCTTTTCAGTATTACAATTTTTAATAAATGTATTCTTCTTCTTTTTATTCATTTATTTTAATATATTTATTACATATTATTATATTCTTTATTTGTTTGTAAAAAAGTATTTTCTCCTACAGTATTAATTTTTTTAAATAATCTCTAATTTTCATTTTTATTATATATAATCTTCATGTTATATTTCATTTATATAAGGTATTGTTCTTTTCAGTATTATAATTTATAAGTATATATATATATATATATATATATATATATATATATATATATATATATATATATATATATATATATATATATATATATATATATATATATAAATAATTATTAATTCAATTATTAATTTAAAAAAAAAATTAAAATCACAAAAAATAATAAAATAAAAAATATTATTTTTGTTTTATGTTAGGTATTCAGGTGCAACTCCATTTTTTCATTTTTAACAATTTATATATAGTTATCTCATACTTTCTCTTTTTTTTTAGAGTAATCTTAATTGTTTACATTCTTAATTATATTTATATTTTATTTATTTTATGAGAATCTAGACTATCCAAAAATATGATGATTGGGGAAATTCTAGTAAAAACATTAACTTGTTTATTAATGTCCCCATTATTCCTTGCCTCTTGGAGAGGAATGATAAATCTGATTTATTTATTTATATATATATATATATATATATATATTAATAACTAACATTTAATGTAATTGTTTATTTTCCAAGAGGTCGAGTTCACCGTTATTAAAATGGCTTCAGCTAATTCAGTAACTATAGATGATACTAGTATATTAAAAAGAATAATTCTTATAAACATAACATATTTTCCTGAGATGATTCATGCAAGACACATGTTTATACAATCCCACTCTCCCCTATATAATACATAATAATATATAATTCCTTTAAACATATTATATAATCTTCGTTTCTAAGCTACGTATACCACACTCTAGTTTGTAATGTGATAAATGTATTCAAATTAAATAGTTATATAGATGCATCTATTGGATTAGATTCTACATATTATATATATATATATATATATATATATATATATATATATATAGTATTACAAAATGTTCGATGATTTTAAAATGCGCAATTGTCAAAGTTGATTGTTTTTATTTATTAAATAGGTTAGCATTTTTATTTTTCCATTATTTATTTTCTTATTTTAACAGTTATCTTCTCATAAAATTCTCCTAAAGTAATTCAATATAATGTAGAGAAACATATAAATATATAATTATATATATATATATTTAATTAATTTAAATTAACTGAAATTAATTAAATTTAATGATATGTATTTGTTGAAATAACGTTTTAAATTAAAACGACTTTAAATTTGGTTAATTGGTATATTATTATTTTCATTAATATTTGTATTACATATTTATATGTAAATTAAGGGTAATTGTGTCGATAAGATTTAGCTTCTACAAAAACCCGGGTGTAAACCTAAATCTGATAATAATAATATATATATATATATATATATATATATATATATATATATATTGTGAATAGATTGATTTAAAGTAATATATTATGCAGATAAATTGTCTGTAACTGTGGACTATCACTGCGATGTGGCAAATTGTAATCAAGCTAGCATACACGATCTGTTTCTATACCCGAGAGGTCAAACAGCTTACTTTATCTAAACATTTATTTATATCACAATTTTATAATTATGTATAAAATAATCCGGTTAAACATATTATTATATATATATATATTATTAATAACACACGTATGCATACTAACATAATAAGCATACGTGAACATTACGTGTGTATTGAAGTAGTAGTATATACCAATAGGTGGTACAGACGTGTCAGTAGACATGTTGACAGTGTTAACTATAGTGAGTATGGTATTCATGCACACTGTAGTACTGTGTATACTGTAGTACGGCGCGTTACGTGAGTGTAATATGTAGTATGTATCTTATACGTTAGTTGTATACGATTTTAAAGTTATTATTTGTATTTAGTAAGTTATGCATTCTTTGTGTGCTATCTATATATATATTTCTCTAAACATATAACAATGCGGCATCGTCGCGAAGCGACGATTCTACGAAATTAAAAAATAAATGCAAGATCGGAAGACACCAGTTATACTCATCTTTTATTCCTCTTTAATATGCACTATCAAAATGTTACATTGTACCGTGTTATCATATATAGATGGCTAACTCCGATAGAGCTAATTAATATAGGGCTAATTCAGATAGAGCTAACTCCGATAGGGCTAATTATGATAGGGATAACTCAGATAGGGCTAATTCAGATAGGTCTAACTCCGATAGGGCTAACTCCGATAGGACTAATTCAGATAGGGCTAACTCATATAGTGCTAATTCAGATAGAGCTAACTACGATAGGGCTACTTCAGATATGGATAACTCAGATATGGTTAATTCAGATATGGCTATCTCAGATAGGGCAAATTCAGATAGATCTAACTCCGTTAGGGCTAATTCAGATAGGGCTAACTCATATAGTGCTAATTCAGATAGAGCTAACTCCGATAGGCCTAATTCAGATATGGATAACTCAGATATGGCTAATTCAGATAGGGCTAACTCAGATAGGGCTAATTCAGATAGATCTAACTCCGTTAGGGCTAATTCAGATATGGCTAACTCATATAGGGCTAATTCAGATAGGACTAACTCCGATAGGGCTAATTCAGATAGGGCTAATTCAGATAGGGTTAACTCCGATAGAGCTAATTCAGATAGGGCAAACTCCATTAGGGCTAATTCAGATAGAGCTAACTCTGATAGGGCTAATTCAGATATGGCTAACTCAGATAGGGCTAATTCAGATAGGACTAATTCAGATAGGATTAATTCCGATAGGGATAATTCAGATAGGGCTAACTCCGATAGGGCTAATTCAGATAGGGCTAACTCAGATAGGGCTAATTCAGATAGGGCTAATTCAGATAGGGCTAACTCCGATAGGGCTAATTCAGATATGGCTAACTCATGAGTTAGCCCTATCTGCAGATAAAGCTAATTCAGATAGGACTAACTACGATAGGGCTAATTCAGGTAGGCTAACTCCGATAAGGCTAATTCAGATAGGACTAACTCCGATAGGGCTAATTCGAATAGGTCAAACTCCGATAGGGCTAACTCCCTTAGGGCTAACTCCGATAGGGCTAACTCCGATAGGGCTAATTCAGATATGGCTAACTCATGAGTTAGCCCTATCTGCAGATAAGGCTAATTCAGATAGGACTAACTCCGTAGGGCTAACTACGATATGGATAATTCAGATAGGGCTAACTCAGAGAGCTAACTACGATAGAGCTAATTCATATAGGGCTAACTACTATAGGGCTAATTAAGATATGGCTAACTCCGATAGGGATAATTCAGATATGGCTAACTCCGATAGGGCTAACTTCGATAGGGCTACTTCAGATATGGATAACTCAGATATGGTTAATTCAGATATGGCTAACTCAGATAGGGCAAATTCAGATAGATCTAACTCCGTTAGGGCTAATTCAGATAGGGCTAACTCATATAGTGCTAATTCAGATAGAGCTAACTCCGATAGGCCTAATTCAGATATGGATAACTCAGATATGGCTAATTCAGATAGGGCTAACTCAGATAGGGCTAATTCAGATAGATCTAACTCCGTTAGGGCTAATTCAGATATGGCTAACTCATATAGGGCTAATTCAGATAGGACTAACTCCGATAGGGCTAATTCAGATAGGGCTAATTCATATAGGGTTAACTCCGATAGAGCTAATTCAGATAGGGCAAACTCTATTAGGGCTAATTCAGATAGAGCTAACTCTGATAGGGCTAATTCAGATATGGCTAACTCAGATAGGGCTAATTCAGATAGGACTAATTCAGATAGGATTAATTCCGATAGGGATAATTCAGATAGGGCTAACTCCGATAGGGCTAATTCAGATAGGGCTAACTCAGATAGGGTTAATTCAGATAGGGCTAATTCAGATAGGGCTAACTCCGATAGGGCTAATTCAGATATGGCTAACTCATGAGTTAGCCCTATCTGCAGATAAAGCTAATTCAGATAGGACTAACTACGATAGGGCTAATTCAGGTAGGCTAACTCCGATAAGGCTAATTCAGATAGGACTAACTCCGATAGGGCTAATTCGAATAGGTCAAACTCCGATAGGGCTAACTCCATTAGGGCTAACTCCGATAGGGCTAACTCCGATAGGGCTAATTCAGATATGGCTAACTCATGAGTTAGCCCTATCTGCAGATAAGGCTAATTCAGATAGGACTAACTCCGTAGGGCTAACTACGATATGGATAATTCAGATAGGGCTAACTCAGATAGGGCTAATTCAGAGAGCTAACTACGATAGAGCTAATTCATATAGGGCTAACTACTATAGGGCTAATTAAGATATGGCTAACTCCGATAGGGATAATTCAGATATGGCTAACTCCGATAGGGCTAACTTCGATAGGGCTACTTCAGATATGGATAACTCAGATATGGTTAATTCAGATATGGCTAACTCAGATAGGGCAAATTCAGATAGATCTAACTCCGTTAGGGCTAATTCAGATAGGGCTAACTCATATAGTGCTAATTCAGATAGAGCTAACTCCGATAGGCCTAATTCAGATATGGATAACTCAGATATGGCTAATTCAGATAGGGCTAACTCAGATAGGGCTAATTCAGATAGATCTAACTCCGTTAGGGCTAATTCAGATATGGCTAACTCATATAGGGCTAATTCAGATAGGACTAACTCCGATAGGGCTAATTCAGATAGGGCTAATTCAGATAGGGTTAACTCCGATAGAGCTAATTCAGATAGGGCAAACTCCATTAGGGCTAATTCAGATAGAGCTAACTCTGATAGGGCTAATTCAGATATGGCTAACTCAGATAGGGCTAATTCAGATAGGACTAATTCAGATAGGATTAATTCCGATAGGGATAATTCAGATAGGGCTAACTCCGATATGGCTAATTCAGATAGGGCTAACTCAGATAGGGCTAATTCAGATAGGGCTAACTCCGATAGGGCTAATTCAGATATGGCTAACTCATGAGTTAGCCCTATCTGCAGATAAAGCTAATTCAGATAGGACTAACTACGATAGGGCTAATTCAGGTAGGCTAACTCCGATAAGGCTAATTCAGATAGGACTAACTCCGATAGGGCTAATTCGAATAGGTCAAACTCCGATAGGGCTAACTCCCTTAGGGCTAACTCCGATAGGGCTAACTCCGATAGGGCTAATTCAGATATGGCTAACTCATGAGTTAGCCCTATCTGCAGATAAGGCTAATTCAGATAGGACTAACTCCGTAGGGCTAACTACGATATGGATAATTCAGATAGGGCTAACTCAGATAGGGCTAATTCAGAGAGCTAACTACGATAGAGCTAATTCATATAGGGCTAACTACTATAGGGCTAATTAAGATATGGCTAACTCCGATAGGGATAATTCAGATATGGCTAACTCCGATAGGGCTAACTTCGATAGGGCTAATTCAGATAAGGCTAACTACGATATGGCTAATTCAGATAAGGCTAACTACGATAAGACTAATTCAGATATGGGCTAACTACGATAGGGCTATTTCAGATAGGGCTAACTCCGACAGGGATAATTCAGATAGGGCTAACTACGATAGGGCTAATTCATATAGGGCTAACTCCGATAGGGCTAATACAGATAGGGCTAACTCCCATTTAGTATATATATTATATTAATTTCTCAATATTTGTTTTTTATAACATAATTAATTTAATAAAAATTAAAGAATATATTTCTTATTTCTAAAATACTCCTAGATCATGCAATTTTTTAATAATAACTCATAATTATCAACTATCCGCACATACATCGGGCCAAAACTAGTATATATATATATATATATATATATATATATATATATATATAGAATAATAATACCATTGTATACGTGTCCTATATATAGGATACGCGTTTCTACGTGTTTGTAGAATATGTGAAATCATACTCGGAGGTACGGTTAAGAATATCGAATACAGTGATGAATGTGTCAGTGGAAGAGTAGGTTCGTATTATATGTTCATATATGTATGGACATGAGAGCGGCTTCGAAGGGACATTATAGCCATATATGGTTATAAGTGAAAACTTCATCTAATTTCCTTGATGGGATGAATGGACTGCACCAAATAAAAATAACAATAACAATAACAACAATATATATATATAAACTGCCTATGTGGATCAGTTTGCTAAGGCGATATACATACAAGAGTAGGACGCGAGTTCAAACTACGTCCATTAAAATAGGTTTTCAAATAATATTTAGCATTAAAAACCTCTTTATATGAAAACCTCTCTATAAGAAAATAATGATTGACAAAAATGAGTTTCTTATAGAGATGTTTCACTATATATATTTACAGATGAAATATGTGTCCAATAAAATATAGTTATATAATATGCAATATTATACAAACATATATATATATATATATATATATATATATATATATATATATATATATATATATATATACACATATATATATATATATATATATATATATATACAATAAAAAATATATATATATTAAAAAAAAATAAAAAATATATATATATATATATATATATATATATATATATATATACACATATATATATATATATATATATATATATATATATATATTTCAATACTCATAAAAATAGATACTAGTAGGGAGAATTTTTATACATTGACTGAATGCTCTGGAGTATGCTATACTGTGTTTACTTTCGAAAAGGGAAAAATGGTTATATATATATATGTTTGTATAATATTTCATATTATATAACTATATTTTATTGGACACATATTTCATCTGTATTTATTATTTATATAAATAAAATAAATATTATTCATCCATATTCATTCATTCATTCACATATATGTATATATATATATATATATATATATATATATATATATATATATATATATATACATGTATTATTCATATATATATAAATAAATAAGTGAATAACATAAGAAAAGTGTGTAATAATGCTTTTAACCACTCACGATTTAGATCATATATGTATACATATCATTAGAAATAGTGTTCATATAATAATAATAGTTTATTTACACTTAAATAATATTATAAATAATTCTCTAAATAATAAAATAATAATGTTTAAAAAAATAATTATAATAAAATATGTTTCTTCAGTCTTTTGCTGAATAATTAAATGGAATGAGCACAATAAGTAGCTTATTCCACATCGAGGCAGCGGACATCCTGCAACACATCTTTGTGATTTGCAGCCTACATCGACCCACATACACATATACATATATATATATATATATATATATATATATATATATATATACATATATACACATATATTTATGTATATAAGTTGACCTAATTATTCGATCATCTGTGCATAAGATTAAGCTATTAGATCACTCTTTGACTGACATGTACCGACCCATATGAAATGGTTACCGTTTAAAAAACGTTGTGAATTTAGATTACTATGCTTAATTCATATCACGTTAATTCTAGGTATACCCGGATATCTACGTGGCTTGCTTATGCGTCGTCAGATTAGCCAGCATCTGCGTTCTTCTGATTCTACTTTACTCGAGCTACAGAATGAATGTAATGCAATGCAGTCTCGTTCCTTCCATATAACTGCTTCAGCCATACGAAAATATTGCCGTACTACTTACGTAAATTGAAGTCACCGCGTACTTTTACGAATTATATCAAAGACTATCTATTAACGTATCTATTGATATTGATAGTGATCCTAATTTTATTTATTACTTTGCTATATTATTTGTAGTCCTATATTCAGTTTATATTTGAATTTTTTTTAAATTTTTTTTTTGTTTATTTGTCTCGTTTCAGTGAGGGTTATTATTTTACAATATTGGTGTTAAAATAAACTATACAATCCAATCCAATCCATTCCATTCCATATACATATATTTATTTATATTATAATTTACTTCATAATTAAATAATAATTTTATACAACAATATTATTATAGCTAAAAGTTAAGAAAGGTTGTATAATAAGGAAAGATACATTCCATTTGACTGGGATTAAATTTAATACGAATGGAAACTATCAATTTAATGGAAAAGGTGACTATAATAATATCACTACTACTACTACTACTACTAGTAATTTTTAAAAGTTATATATTTATATTCTTACTGTAAATAATTAATATCATTTTTAGATAATAACCGAATTATATTATGCGTATCAATTGGATTAAACATTTGCAATAGAAAACTTATTAAAAAAGAATATGATAATCTATGTTAGGAATCACATATATATATATATATATACACATATTAACTGCCCATGTGGCTCAGTGGCTAAGGCGTCAGACACACAAGCAGTTGGACGCGGCTTCGAGCCTTGTACGGACCATTACAATAGGTCTTAAAATAATATTTAGAAATTATCGTATATAATTGTGTATACATAAATGATCGGCTCTCGTTAAAACTACGAATGACTTAATATGAGAGTGGCTAGAGCCATATGGTTATAAGTGAATATTTCATAAACTTCACCAAATAAAAATAACAATAACAATAACAATAACAATAACAATAACAATACACAGTTGTGTGTACACATAGTATACATACTACATGTTTATAATACTATTACAATACATAATATATATATATATATATATATATTACTGAAATAAATAATAAAAATTAATAATAAATTAAAATAAATAATAATAATAATATTATTATTCATTATAGTAACACTTGATACGTTGAAGCCTGACGGGTTATGTATTATTAAATTATTATATATATATATATATATATATAATACATTTAAATAAGTATATATTATATGTAAACTATACTATTCGTATAAATAAATTAATAAATTTATATATTTTAAATTATTATAAATTATATATCAATATCAATAACATAATGTAAATAACAAAATGTATAATAAACTTAATATTAATATTTTAATGAAAATAATTAAATATTATACAAACTATTTACTAATTTAGTTTTACATTTTGTAAGTTTTTATACTAAATTAAAACTGGTTTGCAATTGAAAAAATATTTTCTGAAGTTCTGAGAAAACTAATCTATATGGACATTCGAGCTCAGATATCAATAAAATATAGAAGAAAATATTCCACAATATTTACATATATGATTTTCGAAAAAATGTTTAATAATTGACTCTAAAGGGAGTATCCCACAACCAGTATTTCCGAAAATAATGTCCGGAAATTTTTGTTAGAATGTAATTTGCTAGCAAGTTAGCTACAATTATAGTGGAATACCCATATTCCCTATTTCCGTCAACTTTCTAGACATATAGTAACTTTAAAGGGGGTATCCCACTACAAATTGGTAAAAATTAATTTTCTAGCAACAATTTCCGTACATTATTTCCGGAAATACTGGTTATAGGATCCCCGTTAATTGTAGTCAGTTCTAATTCAATATATCTAATTAGTGTTGCTCTTTAACTTCCTATTTATTGGTTCATTATGAATTCATTCTTTAACCTAGTTTCATTGATAATATATATATATATATATATATATATATATATATATATGTATATGGAAATATTTGTAGTAAATGGGTAAAATCATGCCTTTCCATGTCCAGTGTGTTTACAAAATTATTAATTAATCTAAGTTCTATGTGTAATGGAGGTAATAGGATACAATTAATGGATATATAACATGTTTGAATTAATACACGATTTCGACTTAACCTTTTATGAACCATGGTGGGCCTTCATGCTAAAATAAATGAATAATTGCACCTAACTGCACAATTACGTTCAATGATTAGCATAGGAACGACTTTCTCACAAATACAGAATTGGATATATTGTGTATCATGCCTATTGTGACAGAAGTATCGATATAACCTTTATATATCTACATATATTCCAAGTATAATCATTGAAACAAGTAGTATCAATATACATGTTGCTATATATTCCATTCAATTGTAGTGAATATCCCAGGAGAAGAAATACAACAATATTACTATTTATATATATATATATAATATATATTATATATTATAATATAATATTTTATAATATAATATAGTGATTATTTGAAAATAATTGTAATCTATGTTACAACAATTAATAACTTATCAAATATATATACAATGGTATTGAAATACACAAGGTAAAAAATCAACGCAAATACAATAATAACTATTTTTCTAGTAGGTATTTGTGAAAAAATTGTGAATAAATTACATATTAGTATTATCAATGATTTAAAATTACTAATATATAATCCATATAGTTTTTATTCAATACCTATTCCCAATAGTGAAATAAGTAACGTTACTAATAGCATGAAATCTAAATATCCATGGATGTAAATAATTATGATATGTCATTTTAAAACAAGATTATTAATTATATTTTATATCCTAAAAACATATATTTAATAATAGTAAGGTAACTGGACTATTTCCAACGGATATGAAATAACCAATTATAAAACCACTATTGAAAATAATGACAATAAAAATATTATTAATTACTGCCCAATTGCACATTTACCCCAAATTAGTAAAATATTTGAAAAAATTATATATAATAGATTATCCAATTATATAATTAAACATAACATATTAAATAAAAATAATTATGGGTGTATTACAAAATCGAATATAATAATACTGCCGTTTAACATTCAGCATTATATTCTACAAAAAAATAGTGAAAATAAAAAAATTGCAAACATTTTTCTAGTACTGAAAAAAGCTTTCGATATTGTTGATCATGTAATATTATTTAAAAAACTTGAAATATATCCAATAAGAGGAAATATATATAATCTCATTAAAAGTTATTTAAATAACAGAACATTTACTATAGTAGTGTATACACAATACATGATTCATTATTGAATACTAAATATATTAAATATGGGATTATATTGGCCCTTATTTTTTATAATTTTTATAAATGACCTATCAAATGTTTTTAATAATGTAATTTTATTAATTTAAATTGATATCCTGATGAAACATAACTAATAGTTTAGGCTAATAGTGATGTTTAACTAACCAACTTACTTCAAATAATATATGGATAAATTAAAATATTTGTTCGATATAAATAATTTAAAACTTAATATACAAAAAACTAGAATACTTCCATATTTTAATACTAAACTGACTAATGATATACTAATTTGCAATATAACAATTAATATAATAGATAACTATACATTTATGGGTTTGTATTTAGATACAAAATTATTATTTAATATACATATTGATAATATAAATATCAAACTTACAAAAATAAAATACTTAATTAAAAAGTTATCATATTTAAATATTAACAATTTTATTTTATTATACAACTCTTTGTTTTTATCTAATTTATCCTATGGTATTGAAATTATAGGGTAATATTTATAATTCGAATTATAAATATACGAATTCTAATTTATCATACATATATATATATTCTTGTAAATAATAAATGTTAACGATATAACTAATTATTTTAAATTTACTAGAAATAAAACAAAATTTACCACTAATGAAAACCAATAGATTTTAAAATACAATATTTTTCAAAGGATTTTTCTAAGCTTTATAATTGAATAATATTTAATAATATGTTGAAAACTATTATAATTACTCATCACTAAAACTAAAGAAAGTATTTAAATCAATTTGTATTAAACAATATAGTATTAATTAATGTTGGACAAATATCTTTTTTTAATAATGTTAAAATATTTACATACCATACTATATTATTATAAACAGTATTACAAAATTTAAATTATAAACAGTATTAAAATTTATAAAAACTATTATTAATAAAAACTATAAATATAATTATAATTTTAAAAATAAAAAATTATTAAACTTATAAACATGTTTGCACTAGAATATTACAAAATAATCTAAAAAACATGATTTAATTTATTGTATATTATTTTATATTGATTTATGTTATTTTTTCTTTTTTTATTCATATTATACTATCATAATATTATCCTATTGAATAGTCTATTGATCGTTGGAGATTAGCTGTAGGTACGTATAGTACTCATATCAATAGTTGGATAACTTCTCCGATAAATATGTTTTCTGATCGTGATTTGTAGATATTGCTTTAGCACGGTGGTCTGTATACACGTTAAAGATGTAAAAGTATGTTTCCGAGTATGATTATACGTATACGAACTGCTTAAGGCGAGGGTGTAATTATATATATATATATAGTACTACCTATAACATTATGCAAACCTGTAGATTTGATTATTATTATTCACAGGCATACTTACGTTAATAATCTATTTATCACTCTACCGATAACGTACACATTAAAACTATACTGTAACCACACATATGAAATCAACTTGGCTTATGCAAACCCGAATTACACATATACAGAATAAATTATATAAAACCCATATACAGAAATTATATTGTATATATTATAGACACTCACATTTCTACCGATAGCACATATACTGATACCAAATACCGAATACAAAATTGACTACGACATACCTGAAATACTCCCCTATGATAAACAACTTACCGGTGCAAATCAGGCTAAATTAAGTGCCTCTTTTTGGAACTGAACTGGCACCCCTCATGCCTGACATATAAATACCTTATATTCGTTAGGCCTGAAAAAGCATGATATTTCACTATTCAGTGTTATGATAGGCAGTCTACATATTTGTCGTGATTACTGCTGACATGGATTATTGTAAACTACCTATTTTTCTGGCCTCTGCATTGTCTACTTCGTCATATTATGTTACTATGTTTTACGTTAATAAATGGGATAAACTTTGATAAATTCCCAATATTGTCATAAAAAAAAATATATAAAAAAATATAATATATTGAATTATAAAATAATTGATACTTTACATAAATGTTAAAAAATTCTATCCATTGTAATATAAAACCTCATATTACAATACAATGAGTGTATATGTTCATTACTTAATGTGTATGATGTATATATTATTTATATATATAGTATTAGATATGTTTTATAAATAGTATTATATATTTATTATTTTATAATATAATATTAATCTATAACATATTTTATTATAATAATTAATAGTGAGATTTGTTTAGCATGCATTACAACCAGATATATTCATGAACCATCTACACATTGTGAAAAGGGTTTATTATATAGATGTATCATTATTATTATTGTATCACAATATTATTATAATATAATGCCATTAAAACACCTCAAATATGTAAGTAATTATAGTTATAATCTAAGTAATTATACTAGAAACTAAAATGTCATTTCATTATAATAGTACTGTTAGTAATATTAGAAGTAGTAGTAGTAGTAGTATCAGTATTAATAGTAATAGTAATAGTAATAGTAATAGTAATATTAATAGTAATAGTAATAGTAATAGTAATAGTAATTGTAATGGTAATATTAATAGTAATAGTAATAGTAATAGTAATAGTAATTGTAATGGTAATAGTAATAGTAGTAGTAGTAGTAGTAGTAATAGTAATAGTAGTAGTAGTAGTAGTAGTAGTAGTAGTAGTAGTAGTAGTGGTAGTAGTAGTAGTAGTAGTAGTAGTAGTAGTAGTACTATTATTTATATATATATATATATATATATATATAATTATATATAGGTATTATAAATGATGATTTTCAAAAAATTGGATGTTCGACACCCTGTTTTACACTGATTATAATACTTAGAAATAAGGTAATATATTATGTTATACAAATTAATAAATATGTTAACTATCAAATTAATTTTATAATTATTTTATTATATCATAATTGTATTATATTTTTATAGATAATAATTGATGACAAAAATAATATATTAATTAACATCACATTCATCGTTAGGGTTATATTATGTTCTTATAGTATATAACTGTTTTTGTTATTGTATATGATCCTATTCTATTGAATTAATTATGTTTTAATATAAAAAACACATACCTGTTTATGTCTATCAAGTATGTCTGATTGGTATATTTATGTATTAATTTTAGTTATGCTTTCTATGTATTTAGATTAACTTTTCAAACATGACACCATTATTAATGCATATTATTAATTGGTCTACAATAATTTATTTATATTTTTATTATATATTATATTTAATTAATGATTATCTAGAACTTTTATAGTAATTCATAGAAAAATATGTTTTTTACATATAAAATCAATATTCGTAAATATTATTCCTAATATATATTTATAAAAGTAACGTTTTCGATTTTAATATTATTTATAAAATATGTAGATGATATACCCTTCCCTAATTTTACAAATGCTCATTTGTATAATAATATATTTAATTTCAATTTATTTGCTTATATTCATACATTTAAATTATTTTGAAAGATCTTTCACCCTCATATGTGTAAGGTAAATAAACTTGTTTACCAACGCAAATATATCAAAATGAATATTTAAAGATAATTTTACAATAATATTTATACATTTTAATTGTATAATATTTAAAAACAAACAATTTATCTAAATGAGTCACAATGTCCTTCTTCGAAACAACGGAAACATTCAAAATGTATGTTTCGAAACATCTGAAACATCTGAAACATTATAAATTTACCCTTCGAAAAACATCAACAAATATTTTTCGTAACATATATAAGCCAATTAAATAAATTCGATTTATATAATAAATTCGTACTATATTGTCGATCTTGTTTATAGGATTATATTTGTGAAATTGACTGCGAACTAGATTTTCATACTTGATATGTCGTACTTTATTTCAAAATTATATTGTCTTAGTAGATTACCTATACCAGATTGACATACTAGATTAGATTTTCTTGCTATCCTATCGAATTAAATTATCGTACTTTATTTTCGAATTTGTTTATTGGATTAGATTTTCATACTTGATTGTAAACTATATGTTCATACTTGATTCGATTTGTCATACTCGATTGTCGGAATGGTTGTAAAATTAGATTGTCATATCATAATTAATTTTCAAACTAGACAAGTAAACCAAATTTTAAAATAATTTTCAATATTTGAATATAAAAGTTATATTAAAATAATTATATACGTAAATCGTTTGCAAATTTGGCACATAATTTTCAGAATTTAATAAATATTTAGACAACAATCAACATATTTGCAAATCAAAAATAAATTATATGGAAAATATAATAAAAATAAAGATATTGAATATATATTATATGAAATATATATATAACTAGAATACATATATTAATATTTTGTACTTCAATGAAAGTTGTACATCAATCAACAATTAGTTTAACTGAATAAACATGGGTTCATCAATTGGTATTTGCAGACCTATATTCCATTATTTTTGATTGAATAATCATTAATAATGATGTTAAATTATATAAAATATGTATATCAATATAAATAAATATTGATTTTTAAATTGAAACATTTTATCTATATAATATTTATTTCATTAATCATAAATAAATAATATAAAGTAGTTATTTAAAAAAAATGAAACAATTTATCTGCAACACAATTTATATTTTAAATTTTAATTAAATCTATTAATAATCTTAATATATTAATATAGAATTTGCATACATCGTGTTTTATTTTCTAAAAAATTACAAACTTTGCATTTTATTTGAAAATCATTTTAATATTATTTTCGTATATTATTTTCAAATATTTTGCAAACTTCCTGTTTTATGTTCAAACATTTTACAAACTTTGCATTTTATTTTAAAATTATTTTCGTAACATTTTCAAAAATCATTTTCTTAATATTTTCAAATATTTTACAAACTCGTTGTTTTATTTTCTAAAATTTACAAGAAATTTGCGAATATTGAAAATAATTTTCAATATTCGTAAATAAATTACAAACATTGTCGAACACATTTCAAATTTTGGTTCACTAGGAGTATATCTGATTAGATTTTCAAACACGAAGTGTGACTCTAGATTTTTATTTATAATAATATCAATTGTAATCAATTTTATTTTAAAATTAAATAAGATATTTTGTTAATTACAATATTATAATATCGTCCATTAAATTTTAATTTAAAACATCTAGTCCACAATTAATTTTGTATAGACATTTAACTAATATATAATTATAAAACGAAATTGCATTGCTTAGTATATAGACAAGTTATACATATAAGCAATTGTTTAATTACCCTCTCCTATAGTAATAATTGGTGCATCTTTTGATAAAATATTAACAAATTTTAAATTAAAATAAATTGTCTTTATTTTATATATATATATATATATATATATATATATATATATATATATATTAAACTAAAGATAGTACAGATAAATAACAATATATCATTTTAAAATTAGTTATACTAGTAAATTATTAATTGTATATTATAGTAAATTTGATAAAATATATATGTATATATATATATATAACAATCCACATATTCATTTAAGATCAAAAAACTGAAGATATAATGCTATAATAAAGATATAATAATAATTATAAATTAATATATAATTATAAAAAATAAGTAGTTTTTTAAAATATAATTTGTTTATTTTATTTATAAAAGATGAAACAGATACATATTTTACTATATAATTATTTAATTATCTAATAAATTTCATATATTATCTGACCTATTATTAATCACATGTTCAGTTGTAGTATTATAATAATATATTAAGTTATTTTTTTACAATTAACACCAGGTCTATACTTATTTAAAATATTACGGCTATCAGATATTATAATTATATATGTGTAATTATTTAAAAAAAATTTCAATGATGATTAACACTATTGATGACTCAACCTACTTAGTTCAAGTTATTCTAATATAAAATTATCCAATATCTCTGTATATTATTTAAAATTAATATTCGATGAATTTATATACACTACACATCTTGTAATTAATATTCTAGTAAATAGTGACTGCATACTTTCAATTTGTATCTATGAGAAAAATAAATTGACTAACTTTTGAAAAAAAAAGTATGATAAAATTATGGATGCATATTTTATAATTTCTCTACAATGAATTATATATGCATTTAATAGTGATATAGCGGATTTTGTTGAAATGAATCAACAAAATCGAATCAAAGAAAAATATGTTTTTTTACAAATATAATCAATATCTTTATTAAATAAGAGGTTATTTTAAAAAGTATTCCAAAATGTATAATATGTGACGTTTTCAAATGTAATATTATATATAGAATATATTGCGATGGAGTATACCAATTGTTGTTGTTGTGTATTTTGTTATTTATATATGTTGTACACAATAGGGAAAGTTTAACGTTATTTTTGTGTTTAAATAAACATGCATTCATTAATTCATTAATTCATTCATTAATTCATTAATTCATTCATTAATTCATTAATTAATTAATTAATTCATTAATTCATTCATTGATTCATTGATTCATTCATACGTAATTTTCACGTAGGTGGCGATTATACGTGGATGTCACACGCCGATTAAAGGTGCATTTCACTTGCATAAAAATATTAGACATATTTATAGAAAATATCTAGTTAAACATAACGAATTCAGCAATCATACCATAATGACAGATTCTATGTGCTGGGTTCAAAAAAGTTAGTATACTGTATTGTAATACCATATATAATATTATACATTATAATATGGTCCTATGTATTATAGTACTATATATTATTTTACTATATAGTATGATACTATATGGTGTACAACTATATATAATTAAACATTATAGTATGGTCATATATTATATTATTATTATTATTATTATTTATTTGGGTTTATACACTTTTTAAATAAAGGTTAACAAAAGTGTTTGTGATAACATGGTAATATAATATAAAAACTAGGTAATATATGCTCGTGATATATTAAATAATATAAATTACATTATAACTCATATGCAATTATAAATAAATGAGTTTTTAATAATGTTTTAAATGATGATGTTGGAACTATATAGTATGTTACCCTATAGTATTGTACTATATAATATTGTAATATATAGTATACTATTATGTATACTATTAAGTATACTGTTAAGTACCATATATGGCACTATACCGCCCAGATCAATATAAGTATTACAATAATGTTGACGGAGTATGTCTTAATATCAGAATTATTGCAATTAATTGAATTATGAAAATACGTTGCATGATGTAAGTTATTATTAATTTTGTATATTCTGATTAATAAACATGAATAGGTAACTTAAACTTATCTATTAGATTTTGATGACAATTTTTAAACATAGGTACACATTATTTTACTATAGATTATGATATTTAATATTTAAACTACATATATTTGTAAGATATTAAAACTTATATAACTTATAATATATATACAGTTATGTATAAATTATATAAAAAAAGTAGTATTACACAAAATATTTATACTGGTTGAGTAAATCAGATTTAAAAAAACACCTAACTTAACATTTTAGTAAGTTCCCCTAAATATGGGTATTTAATAGTAATGTATTTTACTCGGATAGTATTATATCAATACTAATTGTAATAGTAAGTAAATAGTGAAAGTGTAAAATTGGCATTATATACTTAACTACATTTTTATATAATTAGAGAAAGTTATTTTAGTCTAAAATTAGTTATCTAAAAGTTATAAAAATTGCAGAAATCGATGCATTTTAACAAAAATGAATTTAGTTGTGATTATGTAAAATAAAATCTGGTGATTTAGACATATTTTTTCGTCATTTTACATGAATTTTGAATAAAATTAATGAAATGTCCAGTAATTTATTTGTTGTAAATAAATGTGTCAATATATAATAATAATTAAAATGATTTTATTATAGTTATTATAATATGATATATTATATGATATATCTAGAATATAATATTATTGCAAAAAAAACGTAGATAACATTAATTCTTATTTTTTTTAAATGCACCAACAATGAATGATATAAGTTATATAACCAATACAAATTACAAATATTATGAATATATAATTAAAATTAACAAGTAATACTTACATATTAGTAATACTACCCTATATGATGACATATATACATATTATATAAATATATATATATATATATATATATATATATATATATATATTTGATTTAGATTGGTGTATAAGGCATTGCACTAATACGAATATTGTGAATACAGCAGTTAAGTTTAATGGATGTAATAATATAGCTTTTGACATTCAAATAAGTTAGCAATTAACAATTATATTTATTCATATGTATATATATATATATATATATATATATATATATATATATATATTTATAACACTAATATGTTCGTAGCATTTTTAGATGCTTCCAAAGCTTTTGATAAAATTAATCATAACATTTTATTTCAAAGATTAAAAGATAATAATATTCCTTTATACATAATTATTTTTTAAATTACTGGTATAGAAACCAAATAATATATATTAAATGGTGTACTAATTCATCGGAAGGCTTTCCTGTTACAAGGAGTGTTCGTCAAGGTGGCATTCTCTCACCATTGTTATTTAATTTATATACTACTCCTATGATTAAGAAATTAAATGAAATATATTCAGGTTATTGCTTAAATGGAAATATCATCAATAATCTATGTTATGCAGATGATATAGCATTATTTTCACCATCACTAGGGGGTTTGCAGTTGTTGATAAGTTGTTGTGAAGAGTTTGCTAGCCATAACCACATAACGTTTAATATTGATAAATCGGTTATTTTACCAATTTATTTTGATAAATCATATCATAAACCTGTGAAATTATATATAGATAATAAACTTCTAAAAGTTGTCAAATCATATAGATATCTTGGACATTGGATTTCAGAGGACTTATCTGATGATATTGATATATATAGTAATATTAAACAGTTATATAAACAAAGCTATGCAATATCATATAACTTTAATCATTGCTCTAAGGATACAACAATTATTCTATTTAACACATTTGTTTCTAATATATACCTTAGTAGCATATGGATACCAAATAGATATTGCATGGCTAAACTTAATATAGCTTATAATAATGCTTATCGTATTGTTATGAACTACAGACGTAGAAATAGTGCCTCTTTAATGTTTGTTAACGATTATGTTAATAATGTAACTGTTAAATTACCCAAGTCATATTATTCACTATATAAACGAATACAATTATCGTGTAATTCTCTAATTGTTCAATTATATGAATATAATATTGTGTTCCCATCGCCACTGTTTACCATGTGGTATAACTCATTGTTTGTATAGTATTTTAAATTTCGTTTCTTAGATTACTTGTTTTTTTTTTAGTTTATTCTTTTTAATTTTCATTTATATTCTATAGACCTCTGTATTTCATGTCTGATTTAAATAAATAAATAAATAAATAAATAAATAAATATATATATTTCATAGACTTCTTTTACAATTCTATAAACATTACAACATTTTACAATTTACTTTATCTTAAATCATACATATAAAGAACAGTTTAATATATATTTAATTTAATATTCTATATGCATGAATATATAAAAAATTCATTTAAATAATTATTATAAATGTATCAATTGTTATAATAACTATATTACCACTTTTAATATAGTATGTATTGAAATCATTGAACCGTGATTATTTTTCTTGTTTACATTTCCTATTTATCATTAATATATTTGTAAATTAATAGTATATAGCTATAATCCATTCATATATAAACATAGTATTGTCTGTGACGTACATTATGCCTATTACTAATCAATAATTATATGATAAAATAACTGTTATAAATAATAACTTGAAAATGTTATAAATAAATTATCTGACATAATTAGTTATCAATCTAAGAATATTGAATCTTTAAAAGACGAACATAGTGTTATTATTCAAAAAGTTAGCAATCTAGAAAAAAATAGATAACAATAGTATTATCCAGGCTGTAAAAATAGATTCAATTTCTCCCAAAATTGATAATAAACAAATAAATAATAATATATTATTAACTACTGATATTAAAGATAATATTGATTATTCTATAAAATCAAATTATTTAAACTTCTTGAAAGATAAACTAGATATAACAATTTAAGAAGAGATTATAATAAAAATTAATAAACTAAAATATAAAATTGATAATACTAAACCATTAAAATATAATAAATTTGTAATAAGTTTAAATAATAGTAAAATAAAATCATCTATTTAAAAAAAATAAAAATCAATTAAAAGATACGAACACCTATATTCATGAATTCTTAGATGATAGTACTAATAATATATTCTTTAATACATGTACATTAAGATCCAAGAATAAAATTGTTAATACATGGATATATAACAATAATATTTTTTTAGAAACTAATGATATTAAAAAAATACAAATTATAAAGAAATTACATTAATTTATATTTATTTAAATTTTTTATTTTTATTTTATACCTATAACTAAAGATATTACCTATGACTAATTATACATATAATATAATATTAGATAATCAAATGTTCACCTATAGTATTA
Source organism: Osedax fenrisi (assembly GCA_964019155.1). NCBI lineage: Eukaryota > Metazoa > Annelida > Polychaeta > Sabellida > Siboglinidae > Osedax > Osedax fenrisi. The sequence continues at coordinate 85,768,945 of OZ025241.1, read as the reverse complement.
ACGATACAAGCAATCGATTACATATTATTAATGAATTTATAAATATCAATTCAGAGATAGAATGTAATTATGTACATTTTAATTCCTATGATAGTAAATATAATCAACATTTTTCTATATTACATATAAATACTCTTAGCTTTATACATAATATAGATGATGTAATATTACTCTTAGAATATATTGAAACACCATTTAGTATTATTGTTATTACATAAACATGGCAACACATTTACAATGCAGATATATATATATATATATATATATATATATATATATATATAGATTGTATATAATTACCAATTATAATGCTATTCATCTAACTAGAATTAATACAAAAGGTGGTGGTATTTCTATATATATATATATATTAAGGATACTTTACATATCAATAAAATAAAACAAATTTTTCTTACAGAACATAATTTTATAGATATAGTTACTATTAATTTAATTATTAATAATAAAAAGATTATAATCAGTGGGATATATAAATCATAAAAATCTGATATAATTAGATTTAGTGATATCATTTATAATATGTTTAATAATATTTCTGCAAAAAAATTACTTATATTTAGATGGTGACTTCAATATAAATATTTTAAAAATAAACATTTCATAGATGTTATTTATAGTATGGGTTGTAGTCCGATGATAACTAGACCTACTCAGTATAGTGATAATCTTAATTCACTCATTTATAATATATTTTTTACTTTTAATCCTATTCGTTATAATATAATTATAAGTGATGTTAGTGATCTACTGATTTTTATTATTTATGACGTTAATTATGCAACAAATAAATTAATTAATAAAGTTAAATATAAATATATTAGAAAATTAATGTAAACACTATATCTAGTTTCCGAATTAATATAACAAAACATAATTGGAATTATATTTATTATAATATTGATTTAAATATTATATAATGAAAATATTCCTTTAATTAAAATTAAGGATATCGACAATAATAAAAAACCAAGGGTTTAAAATAGTATTATTAAATGTATTAAAATAAAAAATAAGTTATATACTAAAGTTTTAAAAAATAAAACAAATTTAGTTAATTTAAACTGTTATAAATATTAAAAAAATATACTACCCAGTATTTAATACTCGTGTTTAACTTGGATCTAACTGGGAAACTCGGGGAATCTGGTCCAAACTTGGATCTAGGTGGTGTAAACTTGGATTTATCTGATCCATATATAACTAGTTGAAACTTGGATCATTATATCACAGTTTAATCTAAGTTATTTTTTTAAACTGAGATCAACTTGGATCTAGCTGATCCATATTTAACTAGTTGAAACTTGGATCATTATATAACAGTTTAATCCAAGTTATTTTGTTAAACTGAGTACAACTTGGATTTAGCTGATCAATATTTAACTAGTTGAAACCAGGATCATTATATCACAGTTTAATCCAAGTTATTTTGTTAAACTGAGTAAAACTTGGATTTAGCTGATCAATATTTAACTAGTTGCAACTTGGATCATTATATCACAGTTTAATCCAAGTTATTTTTTAGTCAAAAATATTGATCTATAATATTAAAAATTATTTAATTATTTATTATTTTATTAAATTTAAGTAAATTTATTGAATCTAAACTAATAAAAATAAATAAAAAATATTGAATATTTTTTGATAAGTTTATCATAATAAAATTTTTTTTTTTTAAAAACAATTTAGTTAACCTATATATAACAATGTATAACTAAAATATATATATATATATATATATATATATATATATATAAAATACCATATATTTATAAATACTTATAAAATAATTAAAATCATATAAATATTTAGGGATCATACTTATATATATATAGGGGATATAGGTAACATATCATACATGATGTAACATATAATTATAATATTATAGATCTATAGTTTCGCCAAAATAAAACTGATATAAAATTACTAATATGTAAATAACTTATCTAGCCATAATATAGATAACAATATAATATAAATTAGTAGGTATAATATATTGATAGGTATAAATAATATAGAGATATAATATAAATATAAATTTGAATTATTTTTAAACTTGGATTTAACTCGAGTTAACTTGGATTAATCTCGGGTTAAACTTGGATTTAACTGGGATTTAGCTAGAGTTAAACTTGGATTTAACTGGGATTTAACTCGTGTGAACTTGGATTTAACTTGGATTTATATGGGATTAATCTCGAGTTAAACTTGGATCTAGCTGGTGTTAATAGTGTTACCAAATTAGCAGGCTAAATACTAGTTTAAACTCAGAATAAATCCAAGTTAAATACGAGTATTGAATACTGGGTAGGATCTTTATTACATCTCTAAGAATATTTATATAACTCTAATAAATTAATATCTAACCGATATAACATAAAAATACATGGTCTATTATAAATAATTTAATTAATCATAAAAAAAGTACTATAAATCAATCAGTAGTAAATAAGGTTAACATTCCTAACCCTAATGATTTTAATGATTACTTTAGTAATATAGGTTTAAAATTATCAGAAAATATCAAACCTATATCTGATAATAATATATATATATCATGCGATGCCTCCAACAAATACAAAAGCAGTATTCCTCCTATTTCAATTTTTGAAATAGAAATCATTATAACTGAAACACAAATTAAATACAGTAATGATACCTATAATTTAAATATGTCGTAATCATATCATGGTTGAAATTTCCCCAATATTACTTAATTTATTTAATATATCTTTATCAGAGGAAATAGTTGCAATCGCTTTAAAAATAGTAAAAGTAATTCCATTATTTAAATATGGTGATAGATATAAACCAGAAAAGTATAGACACATTTCATTATTACCTCAACATTGTTTAAATTATGTTATACAGTAATATATTGTCTATATCTGATGAATTGTCTGTTGAAACAGTAGAATCAGTTAATACAAATTTAGAAAATTTTGAAAACTGTGCTATTGTTTCAATAGATTTACGCAAATCCTTTGATATACTCAATCATGATATTTTAATTTATAAGTTTTATATTTATTATATCAGATGTATAGATCTAAAATTAATAAAATATTATTTATCAGATCGACTTCTATTTGTTAGACGCATATTATAATTATCTAAAATGTGGTGTATAACATGGATCTTTACTCTTTACGTTATTATTTATTTTATATATTAATACCTTCCGAATATATTAGATAATTTAAAATCAGTTTTGCAGATGATACAACTTTAATTTTTTCAAATACGTCTATTTTTGAATTAAAAACTATATGCAATTTAATATTAATAAACTATACGATTGCTTGAATGTAAATAAATGTTAACTTAATATTAGTAAGAAGAATGTATTATTATTTAATATAAGAAATAAAAATATAAATATTAATCTGGATTTTAATATTAATAACATTAAAGTTAAATAAGTCAGTAAAATAAAATTCGTTGGTTTTATTATAGATTGTAAATTGAATTGAAAATTGCAACTCAATTATGTTTCAAGTAAACTTTCTAGAACAATTGCACAATGTTACAAATACATTAAATATGAAATCTGTAATATTATTATATAATGCTTTGTTTTTATAACATATTAATTATTGTTAACATATTTGGGGAAATACTTTCAAATCCAGTTTAAAAAATATTTCCATTTTACAAAAAAAAGAGCAATAAAATGTATTTATAATAATCATTCTATGTATACAAATTTGTATACTATTTGTAATTCTATTAAATATGACGATATTGTAAAAAATGAATAGTATCTCATTTATGTTTAAGATTAATTATTATATAAAGCTAAATCATATAATGGAAATCTGTTTCATAGAATAAAAGTACGAACTGACAGAAAATAATTTCGTGTATCGAATACTGGTCCAATGCTGTGGAACAGATCACCACAACAAATAAGAAACATTACGAAATTCAATAATTAAAAAAAAACTTTTAAATCATTTATGATAATGTCTTATTAATTTTAATTTATATTTTAGATATCCTATTTTGAATTATTTTATTATGTGATATATTAATTAATTTATTGGCTACCTTATATTGTCAGTATTTATTTTATATATTTTATTTGATAGATTTGTAGCTTTTTTTATATATTTTTATAATTTCTTATACAATTTTAATATTAGTGTTTTATTGGTTTGCATTTTTATAGGTAAATATTATTCAAATATTTATTTTAAATACATGATGAGAATGATTATGAGGTTTTTTTCAATTTTATTTTATTTTAATTTTTATATTTAATTTTTAATTTTACATATTTGTTATAACTTAATTACGTACATATTACATTTTATTTAACATTCGGTATTATTTTCTATTCATGAAGTCACAATTTTATTTTAAATATTAAATATTAAATATAAGATATTCACGAGAACTTGTATTTGATTATTTATGTGGCCGTTTGGTTCATGTCGGGGATTAGGATGCAATTTTTGTGAGGGGGCAATTGTTGCCAGTGGTCTTACTCTTGGGAAAGTAAGTTCTTTAAGGAATTGGATATATAAACCCCAAATCCTCCATGTTGATACACCTTTATCGACTTTCATTGGTAATTGGTATACATTATTATAGGTAGATTTTTTATGACTATTTTTTTTATTGATATCCTTGATAGAAATTTTATTTTATAATCTAATATTTTATTTAATATTATTTTAATTTTATACCTGATTTCCCCCCCCCACAATCACATTGGGTGAATGACTTGATAAGCTCTGCTTTTTCGTTCATACATGCTAAGTCCTAAACTCTGATTATTATTATTATTATATATAATGTAAGATACTACACATTATTTCATATGAAGATATTCAGTGAAATTATTATTTATCATTGATCTATATTTAACCAATAATCAATAATTATAAATCATTGTTATGATATCATATATATATATATATACAGGTAATAGGCCTACATATATTTAAAATCATAATTGACTATACTATCACATTTTTAAAGTATAAATTAGATATATTTTTAAATAATATATATATATATATATATATGCATATGTATGTTACTACTTTATTATAAATTTATATATAATAATAATATATACAGCCAACAGTTCAGATTATTTATTGTTGGTTAAAGAATGGAATTTTGATAATATAAATGAAAATAAAAAAGTTAATATATATATATATATATATATATATTGTCAACATCTTAGGACACCTAGAATAATAGAATAATCATTGCATCCTTTTATTTCGCATGTAAATAGAAATATCATTCGTAAATATGTATACATTATATTATTTACGAATAATTTTTCTTCTCAATTAACAAATATTTCATTTAAAAACCTTTTATTTTATTATATATATATATATATATATATATATATATTTTATTATCTTTTTCATTTTTAATTAAAATAATGTATAATATATTAAACCTATTTATGTATATATATATATATATATATATATATATATATATATATATATATATATATATATATATGTATATATAACCATTCCCATTTTGGTAGAAATTGCTGTCATAATATTAATAATTTATAGACTTAATTATTGAGTAATACCTACTCACTTTCATGTCCAAAAATATTTATGGTAATAATTCATAATTTTTTTTTATAAATTGTCATTATATAAAAGTAATATCATTACATATATGAACTAAATTGTAATTTTATTTAATAATAGTTTTAAATCTAAAGAAATCTAAATTTAAATAATGATTGAATTCATATTTTAATATTATATATACATATATTGGATCCACAAATATAATTATTTATTAGATACACCATTTCAATGAAATACATAGTATTATTGGATATATAATTATAGAGTATTGATAAATGTCGATTTATTACTTATGGATCATATATATTAAATAAAAAATAAAATATTACATTTATAAACAATATATTTGTAATCAATTACATTAATTATTTATTTATTTAATTGTTAAATTCTTTTAATTTTTGTTTATCATTAATTATAAAAATATCTCAGACTATAGTAAAATTGGATCAATGATCTAAATGAATGCTCAAAACAAAATGTCAACAAAAATATATTCTTAATATTATCAACAAATTAATTAATTTATATATAATAAATGTATGTTAGAATATATATATATATATCTAATTTATGGTAGATATTTTTTTGCATATATTTTGTAATGCTAAACAGATAATATCACTAAGTATATTAAGTAATCTTAAGTTTCCATCTTCTTGTACAATATATTTTTTTCTAATTTACCGTCCTCCTTCTTCTAGTATCACTGCATTTTTAGTTGATCTAACATCTATTTTTGAATCGATCTCTTCAGATAACACTATAATTCTTGGCGATTTCAACATACAATATAATAGATCTTATCCTGCTGCATCATCTTTAAAAAGTTTGATCAATGAGTTCTCTCTCACGCAACATATACTTTTTCCCACTAATACGAATGGTAATTGCATTGATCTAGTTATATCACCATCTTCATGTGACATTGTTTCATCTCCTTCTCAAAGTTTTCTAATTTCTGATCACTTTGTAGTTACGTTTGAGTTGATATTACCACCATCTACCTCTCCCCGACCAGAGCGTTATTTTAGGAAGATATCTGCTATTAACATTCCTTCATTTGTAAATTCTATATTTTCACAACTTGATAATCCTCAGTCGTTGCTCGTAGTTGACTCTCTTTACGACAATTGTAATGCTGCTATCTCAAATTCTCTTGAAATATTTGCTCCTGTCATTAAATCCATTAATCGATCATTTTCCAAATCACCTTGGTTTAACAATGAACTAGTAAACCTACGTCGAACACTTAGAAAACTCCAAAATAGATATCAAGTATCTAACCTTGAATCTGATATTAAATCTTTCAAAGTATGCCGTTCACTCTATAGGACTAAACTTATCACATTAAAATCCTCCTACTTTACTGATAAGTTAAATAACTTTGGTATGTCTTCCAAACAAGCATTTCAACTTTCATTTAAATTAATCGGTCGAGATCAGAATAGACGCCTTCCTGATCATTCTGACTCCTATCTGTGCAATGCTTTTTCCAATTTCTTTCAACGAAAGATATCTAATGTTATCGATTCTCTCCCAATATTTGATGTCGCACTATTTGATGTTACTTTCATTACCTCTTCAAATCATTGGTCTTGTTTTACCCTTCCATCTCAGGCATTTGTTCTTTCATTAGTGACTTCCCTCAAATCTCACTCCCCTTTAGATCCTGTTCCATTGGTCTTACTTCGTTCCATTTCTCCCTATATAATTGGTTTGATTACTAATATTATCAATGTATCTCTTATTACTTCTACTGTTCCACAATCGATGAAACACTCGTATATTACCCCACTACTTAAAAAACCGACTTTAGATCACTCAAACTTGACTAACTATATATATGACGCCGATAAACATATAATGTTTTGTTAGTCAATAAACTATTTAATAATAATAATAATATCATAATTAATTAATATATAACTATATATAACTATATATAACTATATATATATATATATACATTTTCAACTTTATTTCTATGTTCAAAAAATTGTTACCAAGTGATTATATGTTTAATTTTATATACCAACTAGTTATACTATGACTATATATATATATATATATATATATATATATATATATATATATTTATATATAGGTTAAACGGGTCATTTCTATCAAATCTCTACCTGGTTATTAAAATTAAAAATTAGTGGACTTAAATATTATTATTATATATAACTTAACATATTTACGTATATTATATTGTTGATCAGGTTAATTACATTCTATTCTGACATTTATTTAGCTTTATATATAAATATATAATAATTTTTTAATTTATATCGTCCTCTGATTCTTTAATAATTGTCTTTAAATTAGTCGTTCTATCTACTTATCCAGACTTACGGACTCATTAGGTATTTAGATATAATTTATTTTAGTTCTCCTATTAATAAAGAAATAATATTGTATTATTCACCAATTCAATCTCCGAAACTCGGTATCTTCCACAATAACATCTTACCACAATAACATCACCGAATCACAGCGTTACATTATTCCCTCACAATATGTATTACCATTACGTTATTACCCTATTCGTCCTCATACTATCTATGCAATTTCATTTTATTTTAAACTATGTTTCTGACTAACTGTGTCTTATTATATGTAATAGTAGAATTATATATGTATATATATACTGGACGTATTAGCTCATTTATGGAATATACATTTGTGTGTACTCCATTATAAAGAAGACTTATTTTAATTATAAAATCTAGTTTATTACGATGAATATTATTCGCTGATATACTATTCATATTATCGGTGACTTAAAGTATATTCTATCCCGTTATTAATGTATCAACTTCTCTTAATTTATCGTCCATTTCATTATTATGATTATTTTTCTTTATAATTCATTATATTTAATATATATATATATATATATATATATATATATATATATATATATATATATGTTATATCTATACTTTGAGTTATCAAATAGTATATTTATATATTTAAATAATCGTTCATTATTATCATAAATATATATATATATACATATATTTGAATTTATTTTATTTTCAATTAATTTTATTTAAACTTTATTTTATATATATATATATATATATATTTATTTATATATATATATATATATATATATATATATATATATATATATATATATATATATATATATATATATATATATATATATATATATTATAATTTATAATATACTTGTATTACTAACTATATAGTATATTATAAAAAATTTTATCTACGTAGAAAATTACAAGAGACCCGATAGAAAGGATAACGTAACTCCTAAATTGAGAGGTTATGTATCTTCAATGAATGCATTTATAAATATATTGCATATTAATAATAATACTTATAGTGCTAGAAATAGTATAATATAATTAACGAGAATTAACTTAAATATCTTTTATTCTATTAATAATATGTGTGTACAGTTTCTGCAAACAATATCTACCTCACATGATTTAAATATCGTAAGAAAGTGGACAATTTATAAATTAAAATAAAAAAATTAAAAATTGAAAACCAATAAACAACATTAGTATATATAGTATATATATATAGTATATATAGTATATACTATATACACTATGCAATATTAGTAATACCCCCGAAAAGAATTGTTTATGTAATACCATATATACGTATTTACCACGCCCAATAAATCTAACAGACAGTACTCTGATATTAGTTAGATTATAAATAGAGATGGATTTTCAATGAATATATTTTTTTTGTCAAATAGTATTATTATAACTCTTTTTTAAGATTTATATATTTATAAATGTGTTATGATAATACATGGACATGTAATTACATATTATATTGTAGTAAACTCGCTACTACATGTTTTTAATTTATAGGGAAATAGGTATTTTATTTTGTTGTTTGGATAATAAAATATATATACATCTATATTATAAATATACATCTGCTTCGGGTTTTACTTTAAACCATATTTCGTATTGCATCTAATCCACCATTATTTGCTTTCGTGTAACTGTATAGCATTAAATAGAAAATAAAAGTAAAATATATATCTAACTATGTATAACTGTATGCATCTCATCTCATCTAAACTATACATTACTATGTAGAGTTATATAAACTCTTATTTTTATAACTATATAAATATCATATGATAGGAGTATATATTCCTAGATTTAAATTACGTTAAATAGTATGGTGATATTTGATATCCTTTGTTTTTTCTTCTAAAGTACATTCTTTAGATTGTTATAAACTTCCATGTTCACTCACCTCGTACAATCCGTAATGAAATGTCCTTAAGTTTTTATGTCGTTAAATGATTCTGCAACTATTTAGTTTATATAGTGTATTATATGTACCCGGTTCATTTATCATACCTCTTTTTGATTACTTCACTATACTTACTACCTTTCTCCTTACTATCGAATTACAAACATTGTGAACATCTAGGAATATGTTAATATGAAAAAAATTTAAAATAAATACTTTATCTCACTTATATATGTATCCATAACTAAATATTTTGCATTATAATGGATAATTCCTATAGGAACATACAAAATGAACGATAAATGCGAATAATAAAACATAATATAAACATAACAATACATTAACATACATAATGATAACAATAAAATAAGAAAAAATATAGTGAAATACATACATATTTAATATATATATATATATATATATATATATATATATATATATATTTATATATATAAGTGTATACGTTTATATTTTCATTATATTATACATATTAAATGATAATATATTACTTATCAAATTTATATTAATTATTTATAAATTAAGTTATATATAAATACAATTATGTATAAACGTGTTAATGATATTTTAGTGGACAGAGAAGATGAATACCAATCAGGTAATATAAATTAAATTATTATAAGCGTATAAGATATGTGCATTCAATAGTTATATAACATTTATAGATTATCATTTATATAGAATGTGATCATACATTATAGAATACTCGTAGGTTATATAGAGTGACATATGTGCTACATGTGTGTGATCATTATATATCACTCATTTAAATTACCGATAGAATCCTCTAGAATTCTTGAATCGCATTCTAACATGTTAATATTATTATAATCTGCGAGTATATTGTATAATTTAATATAATTTGTACTAATGTTAAATATATTCATATAACATATAGACAGAAAACAAATACTTAATATTACATAAATATATATATATATATATATATATAGTTGTGTTTATATATATACATATATAATTGTAAAAAAACACTACTTAGAATATTATGTCGATGGTATATATTATATATTTATTTCTATAGAAATGGTTCTGTATTATGTTAGCGTATCAAATGAAGTATTGAATATGTATTTACTAGAATCCATATTTATGATGTTTTCTATACTAATTCTACATGTAATACATTCTGGAGTTTATCACACCCCTCCACCCCCTTTTATCGTATAACTAGTTTCCTTATTAGCATAACTCCCATTGTACTCTAAATTACGAAATCACCTCTTCATATAAATATTCCGTTCTAGCTATTATCAGTTTTTCTACTCAATTCATATATATATATATATACTCATATAAGTCAGTGATACAGAGTGAACGTAAGTTGGTAGGTCAAATTGTAATGTTCAATGGAATTAATTATTTTAATTCTATATATATAATATGATTGTTATATATAATTGCATTTATTTATAATTAATATATTCATAATGTATAACAACGTCATAACAGCTCTGGATATCTATCTAAATAATCCTATTGAAAGTTAATATCATAATTATATTATAAAATAAAATATGTATATCTATATTTAAATATAAACTTACATTTAATATAAAATTAAAATAATAATTATTAATAATTTACCTGTTTTAAAAATTATATACCTGTGTATTTTAAAAGAAAATTGTTATACCTCTGTAATAAATATATAAATTATATAATATAACTTTATGAAAATTATTAAATATTACATTTTGTTCGTTTAAATAATATATATATATATATATATATATATATATATATTATATTAATTCATTAAACTTAAACATAAAATAGAAATAAATGTTAAAGATATTATTATTTAAAATTATAATTATATAAATATCGATATTAAATAACATAATGTTTAATGTACTAATCATTAGTAACATACACACACACATATATATATATATATATATATATATATTAGTTATATTGTTATATATGTTATGGAATTGAGGTTTTTAATATAATATTTATATATATATATATATATATATATATATGTGTATGATGATTTTAGTTTTAGAATAACATTCCTTTGTAAATATATAATCTAACGTATACTCTAATATGAAAATTATAACTATAGTTAATATTATATATTATCATATATTTTAAATATATTAATTAATTAAATATTTATGAAATATAAAGAAAAATAAAAATATAAGAAAAATAACTTTTATATAAACATATAGAAATTAACTCTTATAATTAAATAAATATATGTATATATATATACATATATAATAATTAAATCATAATAATATAGCTGGAAATTCTGACGATGAAGGTATATACATATTATATACATATATATTTTAAAGTAAATTATACTATGAAGAATATTATTGATAAACTAATGAAATAACATTATATATATACGATACACATTCAACTCGTTTGCTACTATTCATAGTTTTAAATACAAATATTAATCATAATTAAATTAATAAGATAACCGATATACTATTATAACTAAATTATTATTAATATTGTGTTAAATTATTTATTCACCTTCTAACTCTTAGTGAATTTAGATGCTTTACATATAAATAAGATATGCCATATATTCATTATTTTATATTAATGTTATATTTAAAATTAACACCATTAAAATTGAAATTATTACAATAATTGAAATTATTACAACTAAGTAAATCTTATATGATATCTGCTCACTTTTTCATGACATCATGTATTTACTGTTTATATTTTCTATAACTAGAGACTGAAGTAGGAATATGGCATAATATGTAAATTATGTTACTAATACTATAGGATTATTTTATAAATTCTTATAGTCACTTGACTGTATTTTAGTACTCATTTCAACATTAATGATTCAGTTATTACTGTTGTATAGACCGATGTTAAATCGGATTACACTTTAATAATGTTATACTATAATGTTGTATACATATATATTTTAATAATGTATACACTAGTGTAACATACGCACTCCATCCTTCCGTACGACATAATCAACTCTAGACTTCAAGAGTCTTATGAACACTTATTTATGTAATTTAAAACATTACATTCATCATTATATACGGACGGTCGATTGCTTTATAAGCTCAGCGTGTATTCATAAAACTGAACACATGTAAACATGTATGTAATATAATATTTCGAATTGGTCATTGATTTGTCTAGTATTATGGTATTTCTATGATATTATATATTAATGTTTTAGTTGACATTACTTAAACTATTAATATATATATATATATATATATATATATATATATATATATATATGTATATATCCGTTCCTACGTACCTCTTCTACTGATACAATTAGATTAGTACATGTACACAGAACATTTAATATAATCCATTCTAATACTGTTTATATAAAATAATATTCTATAAAATAATTGAGAGACTCCTCAATAATATATAAACTTTCGGTAATACCCTATATTTTACTTCATAGTAATCATATTGTATACTTCTTAGACATTACAATATGGTTTTTATTCCGTAATAATTATTATCCAATTATCCATCCACAATTATTTGACTTATTCAAGCATATCTACAATGTTACCAAAACTCCGAACCTTAATGTTTTTAATATAGACTGTATTCTTAAAATATTACTCATCAACATTCTGCTATCATTATCAATTCCGTATTCATATCAACGTAGTTATTACATATACTCCATTTAATAACACATTACTTCTAAGCTCCCTATGTAATCATTTATTAGTCTACCAATATGTATCATTTAACATTATGCTCACTTTTAAATAGATACGTATACATTAGCAATATTCCCCTATATCCCCTATCATTAATATTTCATGTTTAGATTCGAACCTCTATATATAATCTAACATTTTACAGTTATACCTTATTTACAATTTGAATACCTACGTATATACTTAATTCTAACTCTAACTTAATTCTCAAATTTTCTTTCACATTACGGAATTGCATACAATCGTCAATCCTTTCGTTACGCTCTTAACTTCTCTTAATCTTCATGTACTATTACTCTATAGGCATATATACACTATAGTGTATACGTATATGTACACGTGCAATGCAAGTCGTGAATCATTCACTTGTTATTCTAATATTAGTTGTTTTATGTTGTTATATTTAGGTAGGTTATATTTAGGTACCTTATTTACCTACCTTATTTACCTACCTACCTTATTTACCTTAAATGCGCAACAAGGATTAATATAATTGTTTTATCAGCATCATTAATATATATTATATACACAATGTATATAAATATATTATAAATATAGTATATATACTTTGTATTATTTACTTTGCTTATTATTTTCATGTGATAACCATAATAAAATCGTATTGTATTCGTATTGTTTAATTTGTTTAATTATATAGATACATTTTAAATAATAATCTCAAATACAATTTTTTTTAAATTTTATGTATATTCTATTCCTTATATGTTATGATCTAAGTACGTAATCCAGGGTTAAAACACAATATTAAAAGACTTAAATGAAATAAATAAAGTATATCATTACTGATAAGTACTATAATAGATCATATATATTTTAAAGTAATGTAGTAAATCATTAATTTTATACTTATTAAATTATTGTGAACTACTAAACTATTAATGGAATTGGAATTATGTATCTTTTTAATACATCTTTTTCATCCGGTATAATACCATTATCGTTAAAATCAGCAAAAGTTGTACCATGTTATAAAAATAAAAATAAACATGATTTAAATAACTATAGACCAATATCGTTAACTAATCAATTTTCTAAAGTACTTGAAAAAATATTTTACACAAAAATAATAATCTTTTTAGAAAAACACAATATTATAAATAATTCACAATATGGATTTCGTAAACAATTAAATACAACTGATGCAATATTTAATCTGCAATCACAAATTACCAAAAGTATTAATTCTAATAAAATATGTGCATCTATCTTTATTGATTTCAGAAAAGCATTTGATACGGTAAACCATTCAATTTTAATTAAAAAGTTAGAAGATATTGGCATCCGTGGTATACCACTAAAATGGTTAACAAATTATTTATCTGATCGATCTCAAATTGTATTATATAATGATGTATACTCAGACATAGCTACTATAAATTATGGAGTACCCCAAGGAACTATTCTTGGACCTATTTTATTTTTAATATATATTAATGATTTAGTAAATGCATCTAATATATTTAAATTTACCATGTTTGCTAACGATACCACATTATTTATTGATGATAGTTCAATTGTTTCATTATCAAGAAATATAAATATGGAATTATCAAAATTAAATAACTGGTTTATTGATAACCGGTTATCATTGAATACTGATAAAACCAATTACATTCTATTTAATTGTAAAGAAAACATGAATATACAAATAAATAAAAATAATATAAAAAGGGTAACAAATATAAAATTTCTTGGTGTAATTATTGATAACAAACTAAGAAGGAAATATCATATTTCATATCTAAGAGCTAAACTGAATAAAATAATCTGGATAACTAGTAAAGTCGCAAGATTATTAAATTTCAAAGCTCTAAAAATGATATATAAATCTTTATTCCTTCCTCACATTAATTATGCTAATATAATATGGGGCAATACATATGTATCTAATACAAATTTATCCTGTTACAAAAAAAAAAAATGTTGAGAATAATTTGTAATAAAAAAATTCATGACCATACTAATATTTTATTTAAAAATATAAATACTCTTAAATTGTGTGACCTTGTTGAAAAAAACACTAGTATATGCATGTACAATAAATTCTACTCGTCTTCATCATTATTTTTTAAAAAGAAAAATATAATATATAATATTCGTGATTCCTTAATTTTTGAAATAGAATTATGCAGAAAAAATGTCTTATTATTTTCTTTAGTTTTTAATGGACCAAAAACATGGAATGATATAAACTCTGACATAAAAAAATCAAAATCAAAATCAATTTTCGCAAAAAAAATTCATGACAAATTCATCGATAATTACAATTAATCCAATAATTCAAACATTTACATTTATAAAAAAAAATATTTTATCTTTTCTTTTATGTTATAATTTTCAACCTGACATTTATATAAACATTGTTTTTATTACTCTTCTAGTAAAATAACTATGTTTACCCTTTAGACCTATATATAAAAATAACAAACTTTAAAAAAATAATCATTTTATTCTTATTGACTTTTATAATAAAATATATATTTTTTTTAATCCTTTTAAACTTTTATATAAAAATGATCCTCATTGTTTTGCTCTTTTGTTCTCAGTTATAATTTTAAACTTGACCTTTATATAAAAATTTAAAAAATCCTTACAAAATATTTTTTAATGACTTTAATAAAATAATTTGTTTTTAACTTGACCTTTATATAAAAATAACAACTTTAAAAAAAAAAAAAAAAAAATAATAATAATATTAATGTTAATCTTCTTACTAATCTTCTGCCTTTTATTATACACTATTTTGTTGTTAATAATTTTAGACTTCTATATAAAAATTATACTCATATAAAAATTAATAAATAGTTATTTTATTTATATTCTAATGACATTTATTGAAAATTATTTTTTATCACTTTTGACTTCTATATAATTTTTATTTATATTTTTTTTTATAAATCTTAGTTTGTTGTTGTTGTTCATTATAGTTTCCTCATCTGTTTATTTATTATATTCGAATTATTATTTAGTATCGAAATTTAAATTATTTTAATGATGTTTTTGTATTTTATTTTTTTATACCTACACTAATTTTATTTATTTTTATCTTTTATTTTATAGTTTATTTAATTATTAAATGATGAATTAATCAATAACGAGTTGACAGATATCACAATTTTATCATATTATATTTATCTAGTGTAAACAGGAAGTCAACCTTATTATTATTATTATATATATATTATATTCCACAATATTCACATTCCATTATATTTATATAATGGAATTAAATTATTTGATATCTGTCAACAAGTTAAATTAAGGGTAATTGTCTCGACAAGCAGCAATGCTTCTACAATTACCCAGGTACTTGTACCTAAATCTGATAATAATAATAATAATAATAATAATAATAATTCCATGTATATGGCTTGTCAATACATTTAGTATTAATAATATGAATTTAGATCGAATACTCTTGATATTATATTCTAAAAGTAATACCGAATTTAAATATTTACATCCACAAATTATACATTAGGTAATAATTATATTATTCTATATTACGTTATATATACGTTATATATTCACATGCATTATTATTACGTAATTAGGTGTATCCAGCTAGGTGATACTCTATGACGTAATCTTACATATATATATATATATATAATAGATATATGACTTTATTTTGTGTTATGTATATCAATAAAAGTATTCATTATTTTTAACATGCAACTATTTTTATTAATGCTCAACCGAATAGTAACGCTAAATAATGTTCCTATATTATTATACAATAATTCGCAAATTATTATAATTAATTCAAAATAATGCATGTGTACATAATTTTAAAATCTAAATATATAAATATAAATATATATATTTATATTATTAATTTATTTTACAGATTCTAACGAGAAAAGTTAGTATGAATTATAAATTAGATATATTTTACAATACGAAAGTGAGCATTTTATATGTGTAGTATTGTTAATTGTATAATATAGTTATATATATATATATATATATATATATATATATATATATATAAAACCTCTAAATAAATTTAAATATTATTTATATTCGAATAAATAAGTGTGTTGACAAAATATAATAATATTTACTACATTTTATCAATATAATCATTATTTAAAAAAAAACTATAGACCCGAATTCATTATAACTTAGAATATATATATATATATATATATATATATATATAATAAACTAATTATTATTGTTAAGTTATAAACTTAAATCTGTTATATTTATATAAATATATATTTAAAATACATAACAATATAAGGTTATCTGTTCTAGGTACATTTACCTCTTTTATATTCATATACGCCCTATTACTGATCTATTTAATAACTTTCTAAATATACACAACCATATTTGTAATTATGATAGTAAACTATTTACACTTTTCCCCATAAATTCTCATAATACCATTAACTCTGAATTAATCGAGTGTGAAAACTAATAAACTACTAATTAATTCCCTAAAACTATTGTAATTGGTATATCTACTTGTATTACTTTCTTTACAAACTGTACTCAAAACAACATTATATTTTATCCCTAACATTCTTCCAAAAACTTATGATTAGTATTTGATAACATATAACATTTAATAATCACATATCATCCACAATCATAAATATTTCATCTCTTCAGAATTAAAAAAATACGGACCTTACTTTTCAAAAACCTTACGAATACTCTAATAATTGCTCTTTCCCAACTTGACAGTTCTTCTCTACTGAATCTACTTTTTGATATATCTACTTCTCCATTAAACCGGACTATCCGTTCCTCGATACATACTACTTACTACATAACAGGACTGTTATGTAGTAAGTATAACACTATTTGTATTCGTTATTAAAATCGATATCTCCCGTAAGTCATGTAAAACTTTCCTACATTTGAGATCTTTAAACAATTCCATTCCCACTCTATGGAATTCCCACTCTCCTACCATCCGTTCTATTAGATCCACAAAAGATTTATAAACCTTATTTCTATCTACTTATAATACCTAAATCATATAACTTATTACCACTTATTATTATTGTATTCGTGACCCTATTCGTGACCCCATCATCATCATCATATATTGTTATGGAGTTTTTAAAATAATAGATATTATTTTATTTAATACTAATAAATAAATAACTATATAGCATATATGTTATGGATTCAATATACACACATACACACTATATATTTATAAATATTTTATAATATTATATACATTGATAAATAAATAACAATTTATTTTCGATATTATAGATAACATATTTACAAACGAAGGTATCGATAAATTGATATATATATATATATATATATATATATATATATATATATATATATATATATATATATCAATTTATGTATATTAGTACCTGGGTAATTGTATAAGCAGAGATGTTTGTCGAGACAATTACCCTTATATATATATATATATATATATATATATATTAGATATACAATAAGATATAGTGTATATACTAAAAAACATAAGCAACGCTTGACTAATTTTCCCACTAAACTAGATAAAACATTATAATAATAATAATAAATAAAAAATATAAGACAATTGTATAAGGACAATAAAATATTTATTTTAAAATGCCAATTGTGTATATCATTAAGCTATACATTATGTATAATACATATATTATTAAATGTATGTGAATGATAAATTTGATTCGTGTAAATGAAAATTGTGCTATATAAATAAGTAAGCATATACTCGAACATTGTTATCAAAGAGAGGTTATCATTTTTAGGTGAATACAAAATAAAATATAACACACTTATTTATATTTTGATCATTTTTCGTTTATTTTTACTATATGATTTATTTCAACTTTCGATTGTTATTTTTACGGTAACTGTAAAACGTTTAAATTTCTTTAAATTTTTAATTTCGTATTATTCTTTGTTTATTTCAATAACGTATGTTATCGTTAGCAAATATTTATACTTTATACTTTCGATTATATTTTCGGCTATGTATTTGCTTAAATAAATTATCAATCAACACATAATAAAAGTATATATATAAATAAGAAATATATTAATATATATTAAAAGGAGAAAAATATATACAAAAATGATATAAATGTATATAAAATAATTTTTTTTAAAAGATAAAGAAACCAAAAACAAAGTGATAATACGAAGTGATAATAAATAATTTAATTTTTTTTTAATTTATCAAAAGGCTGGTAATGCATTCCATATCTCAGGAGCTTTGTTAGAGAGGCTTACATATTTTTATATGTTTACTTATTTTGGGTAAAACCAATTTTTTAGATAAATACTTATAAATGTTTGAATTTGGTGCAAAAAGATATTATTAAATATAGGTAAATATGTTGTCATCTATATATTTATAGATTTTAAGATATTACAATATCTTGAGATATAAAAGATTGAATTTAATATAAATGTTAATTATATCTAGTTTAAAAGAAGAAAAAAAAACAAAGTAGTTATAATCCTATTTTTAATATTATAATTCTTTGAATATTTGACCAAACAAGTACTTCCCTAAATAGATGAACAATAATTTAGATGACTTTCAAAATACTATGATATATTTGTATACAATATTTTAAAGGTAGTTTATTTTTAATTTTATTAATAATATAAATTGATCTACTTAGTGTTACTCTAATATAACTTATATGATAATCCCAGTTATATTTATTATCAATTAATATACCAAGGAATGATACATTATTCACATTATCTACCATTTAATTATAAACTTAATTCTATTTTCATTTCGATTTTAAATTTCTAATATTATAGAGTATTAGTTTGGTTTTTGTAAATGTAATGTTAATGTATTACTATATATATATATATATATATATATATATATATATATATATATATATATATATATATATATATATATATATATATATATATATATATTAAATATTAATATTTCGAACTTCCGAAGAAACAAGAAACTAGTTGCCCAAACGTAACATTATAGGTCAAATAATAAGTTCGAGTAGGTGGTAAAATTATATGTAGTATGTAAGTAAATAAACAGTTTCCTTTTACATATAAAAAAATCAATATTAGAACATTTAATGTTACCTATAAATAAACACCTAGTGGAACGTATAATTTTACCCATAAATAAACACCTAGTGGAACGTATATTTTTACCTATAAATAACAACCTTGTGGAACGAATATTTTTACCCATAAATAAACACCTGGTAGAATGTATATGTTTACTCATAAATAAACATCTAGTGGAATTTATATTTTTATCCATACAAATATACACACAGTAAAAAATGAATTATATATACATATATGTGAAAAATAATGATATAATTTATACTAATTAGTAACTGTATACTGGTATTGTTATCTATTATATATATATATATATATATATTAAATATGATTACCATATATATCTTCACTGTGACTTTATCATAAGTATATAACATAATATATTACTATTTTATTATATTGTTATTTTACCAACATGAATATGTTGATATATGACACTGTACTAATACAATACAATAATAATGAATACAAATAAGTTAATGTAATAAAGTAACCCGTATAGCTTAGATACTGTATGTAGACTTGCATATTAGCTGAACTGAATTACATGTTTCTATAAAATAAACTACATGATTCATCAGATATTAATAAATAATTCTTATGAAATAATTGGCTACCTTCTAATGGTTAAACATTGTATATCATGTCCTAGATGGGATGAAAGGTATCCATCAACATAATAATAAAATATATATATATATATATATATATATATATATATATATATATGTATATAAATAATATAAATATAATATTATATAATTAAAAAAACATATATAAATAAAATGTATAATATTATAGATATAAATAAAAGTATGTTTCGGTCAATTGATATTGCTGATATAAATGGTTTACACTTTATATATAATTTGTATTTAATAATAATAAATACATATGTTTTATTATATTTGAATATATATATACAGTAAAACCTCTCTATAAGAAACCTCTTTATAAGAAAAACCTCTTTATAAGAACATTATTCACACATTTGGTTGGAATTCAACCTTTTCCACATTAAAAAAACCTCTTTATAAGAAAATCTTAAAAGAAAAATATAAGAAAAACCTCTTTATAAAAAACTTATTGTATACAAAATATAAAAAATAATTACATAAATAGAATTATTGTATATAGATACAAATTATAGAAATTAATTATTATTTAAGATATTTTTTTTTCTTACAAATATTTTATATTACATAAATAGCTCGCAATGAATTAAAATTATATTAATAAATGTTATTTATATCCTTGAATTTATTAAAATTAATTAATAAATATTATTGTATATTGTATCCATAAATGTATTAAAATTAATTAATAAATGTTATTATATCCTTAAATTTATTGATGATACAATGTATTATATTATACAATTAATTTGTAAATAATAGATTATTATAATATTCATTATATTATATTCATCAATGATGATTCTAATTTATAATTGCAAATGTAAATCTAATAAAATGTCATTATGTATTAACATGTCTAAGCGCAAACAATACAGTATATATTTTAAATATAATATAATTAAAGAAGTTGATGAAGGTTTACTGAACAATCAAGAATTATGTAAGATACATAATATTTCTCCATATTTATTATCAAAATCATTGGAAAAGTAAAAACCTCTTTATAAGAAAACCTCTCTATAAGAAAAAAAGTACCGACAAAAAATAGTTTCTTATAGAGAGGTTTTACTGTATATATATATATATATATATTTTTTTTAATACGCGTAGTTATAATATAAATATTTTAATATATATTTAAATATATATTGATTTTACTATTATTTTATATTATTTATCACTTTTTAATATTTTATCTATATAATAATGGAAATTTGATATTACTATGATTATGTAATATATATATATATATATATAATATTAAAAAATTACATATTATTATTAATATTTAATTATTATATTGTTTTAATATTTAATATATACATACTTCTTTCTCTATAGTAATACCTGGGTATTCCCCAAGCTAACCAATTTTAACATTACAACATGCAGTCATTGATTTAATATGATTATTAATATTATTATTATTATTATCCGATTTAGGTATAAGTATATGATTAATAATAGAAACATTTCTGCTTTCGAGAAAGTATCATTGTATAATATATATTAAGTAATATGTAAGAATACATTTAATTGATAATCATTACTATTGAAATTTATAAGTAATTGATAACAAACACGATATTTTTTTAATATATTCATTAAAATGCAAATATATGTTTTCATAACAGTTATTATATATAATAATATTTAAATTATTATTAGTCGAGGTATGATATATTTACATAAATATATTTAATAGTATCATATATCATACGAAATATATATTATTAGTAATTACATATGTGTAAATATAAATGTAGTGAAAACATTTGTTAAAATTATATACAAATTATTTAAAGATAATTTCAAATAGATAGATTAATTCCTATTTTATAATTTATTATCGATATATTATTACAAATAAAAATACTAATAAAATATATTACGTAACAACAATAGAGAAAGAAAGAGATAAAGGTCAGTAAATATTGTATTTAAATATTATAAATATATTTTTTCATTATATAGAAATTACTGATATTTAGTAATATATATTTTATAAGATCTAATAATTATTAACATTATATATCATAATTTGTAACTGTTTAATTATTAAAAATATTATATAATTGCATATAGTTGATTATAAGAAAGTGGCCATTCTAGGATTTATAGTTTTGTTTGTATTTATATGTACGATATTGTACAATAAGAATTCACAATCTAAAGGTTATATATACGACCGCATACACACATATACACACACGCTTATATATATATATACACATGTATACCTCTTATCTGAATATATCACCACCATGTATAACAATACATGCAATTGGAGAGTGAGAATACATGTAAAAGTTATAAGAAATCTTTAAATTAACAACAACATTGTTTTCCTTAATTGTATATTATATCGTATATGTAATTGACGTTAACTACCGATAATAGAATCATTGATTCTAATAAAAAAAATGTAATGTGAGGATACTTCCCTAAAGGCAATACATTATAATTTATAACATACATAATGTATTTAAAATATTAACAATTACTTTATTGAATAACATATGTACATTAACAATATTAATATGTTACGTTTATAATACTATATTATAATTGAATTTATCTACCACGCCGTGTGGTCCACACGGTATATTTAAACAGAGTAAACATATATATTATTTGATTTAATTTAAACTATATATTATATATATATATTAGCAAAGGAATACTCAAATTAATTATAAATAAGTAGTATACATACGTATAGATTCAATATTTGTGTGTAAACGAATACAATACATTATATATTATATATTAGGTTGGAGTGAATTTTGAAATAAGTATGGCCGTCTGGTTATGTCTCGTGATAGTGATTTAAATCGTTAATTAACGTTATATGTGAATTTATTGACATTAATGAACTCCACATATAGCGTTAAATCACAATCGCGAGACATAACCAGACGGCCATAATATATGTATGCATGGTTTACGAACTTTTAAATAATAATAACATTTACTTATAGATCGCATTAAAAAAACGAACCTAAAAGGTTATTAAATTTATATATAATATATAATATATATATATATAATATATAAGGGATATACTTGTAGTTATAGGCAAGTATTCCAAGTATTCTTATTATTGGTACAAATAGGATCCTAAGGCATTGGACATAACGAACAAATATTCTCGAATTTGGTAAACCATATATCGTAATTATTTATCTTCAATAGTAAAAAATTCAAAATCATTAAATTAAATTAAACATTGACATACATATCCGGGGATACATATTCGGTAGTATACACATTTACCGTAGACTTAACTACCAGATGACATTCCATTGTCATTGGTGATATATTATAGTATGTTTAGATGTATTTTAAAGTATATATATATAGTTATAATTATAGGTATATTTATACGTATATAGTCATATTTTAGAGTACATGTTTTGTAAGTTTTATACATTTTTGATATCAATAATACATTGTAATATTACATTAGTTACTAATTTATTTATACCTATAACTAATATATTATTCATATTATATATTTGTTATTTGGTCAGATGTATTACTATCAACATATATTATCAATTATATATAATCATATATAAATAATGATTCTTTTAAAATAGTTACTAGAAAGATCTCTGGAACCGAAGGTTTTTTTTTACATAATATTATATATGTGTTTATAAATACATAATCTATATTATCGATATATTGCTTATTAACTATAATAATATAAATGTTATAATTTATTGGTAATGAATTATAATTTTGTATATTTTTTTATATTTTTTTTAATATATATACAAGTATTCTTTATATCATATTTATGATAGTTATATATTCATTTTGTATCACTATTTATAAACAAGTATATATATATAATTCACTTTTATTAAATATAACATTAATATTTTATTAACTATAATAAAAAAATATAG
The DNA here is from genome assembly GCA_964019155.1 of Osedax fenrisi. Classification (NCBI taxonomy): domain Eukaryota; kingdom Metazoa; phylum Annelida; class Polychaeta; order Sabellida; family Siboglinidae; genus Osedax; species Osedax fenrisi. Next base: position 85,743,710 of record OZ025241.1, on the reverse strand, counting down.
AAGTAACAAAGTTCTACGGAACTGAAGGTAATTAAATATTATTATATAATATCAACTAAAATACGTAATTTATGAAACACATATTATTTATTTAATTAATTACAATATACATATAATACTCAGTTACATAATTTATCTTACTTTACCATGTCGAGCTTGCTCGGCAATTTACAACACGTTCTTTCCATTTATCCCTTTCTTTCATCGCAGCTGGTAATTCCTCGGTTCTACATCCAGTACCTTTCACCAGTTGATCGATATATGTTAAGGGCGGTCTTCCTCGAAATCATTTACCATATGGTCTCATTGATATGGTTGCCAGAGTAGTAAGTCGCTTGCTAGTTCGCCTTCGCTTCTCCAGCAATGTCCTGAAAATCGTAATCGTTGTTCGCGTATAGCTACTGATATTTTGGGTATATTTCCGTATAGTTTTTCAAATGTTCTCTCCATGACTTATTTAGAGCTGCTTGGAGCATTCTAGTATATGCTCCATCTATTTCCCCCTCAAGTTTAGCTGTTAGATGGCACCATATACTAATAAAGATTCAACTGCCGCTCTGAAAAAAATGTCTTTTTAATTTATCGGGCATCTTAGATTTCCAGATTTCTTGCATACTATTTAGTGCTGACCAGGCTTTAGCAATTCTTATTTGAATATCCTCTTCGTGTTGACCCGATGCAGCTCCCAATATAGTTGACATTTTCCACTTTTGCAATAATGTTACCATTTATGCTGTTTATTGTAATTTTTGATTTTTTCAGTATTTATACTTAGTCCGATTTCATATGATGTTACTTCTATTTGATGTAGCAGAGTATTTGCACTTTTCATATCATTTGTTGTGATTGCTATATCGTCAGCATAATCAATATCAGTTATGTGTGTGGCCGGATAACGTCTACTTCGTCGATCAGTTAGTGTGAAACCTAATTATGCATTGATATCTACAGAAGTCTTAAGAATATAGTCGATACATAATATAAACAGGAAGGGTGCAAGAGTATCTCCTTGCAGTACCCCAGTGGTAATCTCGAAAAAGGTAGTATCACCATCGGGAGATCTAACCATAGAACGAGTATTTCTATACAGCATCATTATAGCTTCTATAGTTTCTGTTGGAATTCCATATATTTGCATAATTTGCTCCATCTTATTTCGTTTGATAGAATCGAATGCTTTTGAGAAATCTATGAATACAAGTGTTAATGGTAGGTTTTCTGATTTAACACCTTCTAATATACGACGAATTGTTAAAATGTGTCCTGATGTAGATCTATTTTTCCTGAAACCATTTTGATTCTTCCATAGAATAGTATCTATTTCTGATCTAATTCGGTTTAAGATCATTAGGTTAAATATTTTGGCCGCAATTGATGTGAGTGTTATTCCCCTATAGTTTTTTGTTAGAGATAGATTTCCTTTTTTAGTATATATCCTTCTTTCCATCTTTCTATAGTTTCTTGTGAATATACACTATTGCAGGATTCTAGTAAGAAATTTTGAAAGTCTTCTAGTTTCCATACTTACATTTTTACTATTTATTTATAGAAATTGATTGGTGTATTTAATCACGTAGTTTCATTAGTGGGGTATCGATATTTACAGTTGTCGGATATCTAATAGATACTACTGTCCATAGAAATGAAATTAAGTAAAATATAGATTATATTTAAAATATTTATAATATATTTATTTCCTTGTATCTTTAAAAAATATGTTAAATATGTATATATATAAAGAGTTTATATTGATAATTATTTATTTACAGGATCAAGTGTTGGATTTAGTGTAATATGAATAAAAGCCAGTTAAATTAATAAAATATAAAATTAATTTAAATTATGTTAATAATGTTATATATACATATAAAATAAATGATTAACTATACCAGATTTAATTGGAATACTGGGGGAAACTGATTCAAACCATCACATACGTGAGTACATTGGTAGTTTACCCATGAATATTTAACCATAGTTAGATTAAATATATCTTGGATATATGGAGAAAAATATCTCAGAAATAGTTTTATATTTAACTATACTTGAAAATTGAATCATCATTAATCAGTTTAATACACATAATTGTTTTATCATAAAAAGAGCACTACATCAATAAACGTGTATAATATTAATATAAATAGTAATCTAGAATATATATTAATAAATAAATGTATTATATGTAGTTATATACCGACTAAGAGATAACACAATGTGAAATAATGAGGAACTAGCGATATGGATGCGTGGTAGTATACTACCATATATAAATTATTCTATATATTCTATATATATATATAGAATGGAGGATAGGTATTATGAACTGCCGAGTAAGCCATACATGGTAAGGAAAGGTAAGTATATATATATATTTATGATTCTGATATTCATCTGAGGTGTTCACCATAGTGTTGCCACAATAATACATCGCATCTTGTGATTACTTGGTATACAATAATATGCGAAATGTTCACCAATATGTATGGATTCAAACACATTCATATTACACTTTACATTATATTAGCTATTATATGTTTAGTATTGTATTTATACACTTTTTTATTGTATTGTATTTTTGTAACATTGATTTTTATTTTTTTATTAATTAATTAATTTCTATTCTTTTTATTCAAATTACACTTGATAATCCAACACTTGATCCTAAAAAAACAATATTATCAATAATATATATATATATATATATATATATGATTATAAGTAATTGTGTAATATATAAATTAATTAAATACATAAAATAACATATATTACTAAACTATATTAGTAATACATATTATTGTAGCATATGCATATAAATAAATACAAAATAGTAAATGTTATAGAAAAATATATACTAAATATAAATATATGTCTAAAGTATATGATATAAGTCATATTATTTAATATATATAATTATATATATATATATATATATATATAAATATTAATAATAGAAATAATCTTGATAATAGTATTATATTATCATACAAAAAATAATCATTATTAATAATAACATATTATAAAATAGTATATTAAAATCAAATACATTATTATTAATTATTTCTGTATATCTAAATAATTAAAGGTAATTAAATTAATTTAAAATATTAAAATTGCAATTTTGTATTTAAGTTTCATTTTACAATATAAGGTATTCGATTATCAAAATTTAAACCTATGATAAATTAAATAATTCTTATTTATTAATCTAATTCATATTATTTATATATTTTGACAGAATACATTAAAAACTTGAATAATTAATGATCACTTAATTGTAATCATAATGTGATTAAAATTATATAATAATGTACGTGACATTGTACGAGTGGATTTGTTATGTATATTACGTTAAACGTTACGCTAAACAATACATATAGACCGTCGTGTATATTTTCTGAAATACGCTATGTGGAATGTTTAGGTACACATTTAGATGTATTAAATTTGTTTTCTAATATTTCGAAAAACAAAGTATATATATAGATTATCTAATTACTAATAAACCTAATACAAATAAGTTGCTGAATTTAAATTTAAACATTGTAATTGTTCTATTAAATATATGTAATATATTAAATCTATAGGTTATCTATATTATATATATAGTAGCTATATAACTATAGTTAACGTATATTTATATATTACGTGTTCAACATATTGTATTGTAATGAATGATATGTTCTTCAATCGAAAATATAATTGGTTATTTTCTACTGTAAACCGAGTACTATGGAAAGAGTTGTATTTTAAATATATTTTTTAATTGATAAATAATGACATTGTATGTCTATCATAATTATATATATATTATAATATGATATGGTAATTAGCTTAATTTAATCTCTATATAACTATGTATTTATAAGTAACTATTGTGTGATAATATAAATAACAAAATTTGTGTAGTTATTAAAAAATATTAAAAAAGATATATATATTAAAATTTGAAATTAATTTACTTACAATTTTGCATACATTATGGGAAAGTAACCAAATACGGACAGTGCCCGAATACGGACACTATAGGTATCTCAGAAACCATAAATCCTACAAAAAATATTTAATGAATAAAATATTCATAATTATAAAAATAGTCTAAAAAAGTATTTTTTATTTTTGAATTATACAAAATATTGCTAATATATCCAATAAACTGATTTTTTTATTACATTTTTAAATTTATGAAAAAAAATTTCAACTTAACTTAATAAAGCATTCTAAAAATTGTATTTTTAATTTCTATATTTTTTATCAAATATTCATTAAGTTATAAGCATATATCTAGAAGTAATATCAGTTCCTAATACGGACACTCTAAATGTCTTAATACGGACACCTTATAACCAATCAGCGCGCAGCGTAAGAACAATTCTGATTTTCATAAAAATCGCGTCCGCGTATATAATATTAATTCCACCAATAAAGCTTATCATAAATATATTATTATTTAGATACTTAAATTATATTATTAATTAATAAATAATAAAAATAAATATATTATTAACTAATTAAATTATAATATATTTTTTATAAAATTAATTATAAATAATGTAATTGTAGTTTGTCTGATTGATTCATGAATAATATATAGTGTATCTAGTGGTAATTATGGTATCCGTATTATAACACTAGATGTCAGTATTCGGACATGGGTACCGAATACGGACACCCTCGTTATCTATGGAATTAAAATATTAAATAAAATTTTAAAATTACAATAATATCTATAATAATATAATATTAATAAATTGTAATTTTTGAATAAAAATAATGAGTCATAAAAAGTTAAGACCATTTATTGTTAAAGTGTCCATATTAGGTTACTTTCCCCTACATATTTAGTTGATATTATATAATATTATTTAATTACCTTCAATTCCATAGAACTTTGTTGCTTCTATATTATTATAATAGGTATTTTATATACATAAATTATATATATATATATATATATATATATATTTGTATTCTGGAAAAAATAAATATATAAATAATATAAATGGGATGAACTAATTACAAATATAATATATAAATATATTTTCCACAAGGTATGTAATAGAGTTAATAAGCAATATCTCAATAGTATTACGTATATATCTTTGATTCATAAATAAAACTACCTTAATTTATATAACGACAAATTATATTCTGAATATATTAAATATTATCATGATAATATTACTTCAATTTCTAAATATATAAAATTTGAAAACATAATGAAGGTAAATAAACTAAATACACAACCTTCCATATTTATTAATTATTCAGATTCAAGTTCAAAATATAAATTTAAAGATTTAAATATGGCACCAAAAACTGACGTATACCAGTTCATTATATATCCACATTAACTAGTTTAAGTTATAGTATACCCCGTCTGGATCAATATTAGTATTATAATGTTCAATTTTCTCTTCATTTATTTAACATGCGAAATTATTAAAACATGTGAAATTAGACCGTTATTAAAAAACGAAATTTATATTTCAATAACATTTCTAATTACCAACCTATATCACAATTGAATTATTCCGTACGCAAATTTAAAAGATTGTTAGTAACTAAATAGATTACTTATTATCTGATATGATTGATACATATAAAAATGTACATAGATAAGCCAGAATACTAAATATTATGTACTTAATATATGTAGAAATTTTCAAACATGTAGGGGAAAGTAAGCGAATACGGACAGTGCCCAACAACGGACAATATTGGTATCTCCGAAACCATAGATCCTACAAAAAAATGTTTAATGAATAAAATATTCATAATTATTAATTTTTTAATTATTCAAAATATTGCTGTAAATACAATAAACTTAATTTTTAATTAGATTTTTAAATTTTTGAAAAAAATTGCAACTTAAACTTTCTCAAGAATATAAAAATGTATCGATATAAAATATAACACTATATTAAAGTAAAGCATTCTAATATTGATATATTTACTTTCTATATTGGTTATCAAATATTAATTAAGTTATAAGCATATATCTATAGGCCATATAAGTCACTAATACGGACACTCTAGAAGTATTAATACGGACACCCTATAACCATCGCGCAGCGTATACACTATTCTGATTTTCATAAAAATCGCGTGCGTTATAATATTAATACCAGAAATAAATCTAAATCTAAAAAAATTATTATTTAGATACCAAAAATATATTATTAATAAAAAAAAAAATAAATAAATTACTAACTATTAGAATACATTATTCATGAAATTAATTATAAATAATGTAATTATAATTTGTATAATTGATTCATTAATACTATATAGTTTATCTAGTGATATATAGGGTGTCTGTATTATAACACAGTGTGTTCGTATTCGGACATTGTTACTGAATACGGACACCCCCGTTATTTATGGAATTAAAAGATTAAATTAAATTTTAAAATCACAATAATATCTATAATCATAAAATATTAATATATTATAATTTTTGAATAAAAATAATGAGTCTTAAAATGTTATGACTATTTATTGTTAAAGTGTTCGTATTAGGTTACTTTTCCCTAATATTAATATTGCATGATATTTCTCCGTTATCAATAGTTTCGGTCGCAGAAGTCTAAATGATGAATTAAATGTATTATATTTACTGGTTCATCTTTAAACTGGATTATTTATTATTTACCTAATAAAATGTATTTCATAAATATAACTAAATTATATTCACCTATTTGAAAGTTATTATATGAAGTAACACAATATCTGTTCTAGGAAACTTTTTATTTTCTATATATATATATTGTTTCTCTTTTTTTAATTGCCAATCAGGACTCAAATATTCATCATACTATGTATACTAATGATTTATATTATACTGGAAAGTAAGCTAATATTATAAAAGAATTAACGAGTTAGCGTATTGTGTTAAACAGGATAGCGATTATTCATCTCGAATAACTTAGTCACAAATGCATACAAAACTAAATAATTCTAAACAAACTAATTAATAAAAATGTATTAATATCACCACTAAATAATTTATTTTACAAATAATAATTATTGACTATATTATTATTGAATCTAGTGAAAATATTAAACACTTTTGATTACTTTAGATTCTACAATTTCGTTCATGTGTAATATCATCTATTAGAGCCTATTTATAATCATATTTTCACATATCATATATCTTATATATCATATGACTAATTTTAGCAAATAAGTAAATATTTAATAGTATCCTATAATGTACAATACAATGTATTTAGTAAACTCACTAGTTTTATCTATATAAAGTTATTGGAATAATGATTATATTTAAAAAATAATACTTATATGTATGATAAAAAGACAACATATTAAAATATGTAATAAGATTAATAATGTTAATTAATACATAATGTAAAATAAATGTTCATATTATTGTTAGAAATAGGTAAAATGGCCAAATTGGTTAAAATATATAAATATAAAATTATTTGCATGATTAATATAAAGTTATGTACAAGCCAGTTTATAATTTGGTAAACTAAATTACTACACAAGTATATCAACAAGGAACACAGAGGAATGTGTTCACGACTACGCGATATCAATATGATACCATTTGTGAAATTTGTTTGATTAAGAAAAATAAAATAAAAATATAATTTAGTGTGATTATAGCTGTGTAATGATTACCTAAAACTCACGAAACATGATTGAAATAACAATTGATATAAATAGTTAGTTATTTGGTTATATAATAATTTTATTTTATTTATTTAGTTTAGTTTTATTTCTTTTCTATAGAAAATGATTTTCTATGAGAATATATTCATTTTAAACTTGAAACTGAAAACGTGAAATTATAAATATATAAAATATGTAACTGCCTGTATGGAAGACACACAAGCAGTAGTACAATAGTTCGAGCCTCGTTAGGACCATTTATTAATTTTATAAAATGGTTTTTTAAATATTATTTAGAAGTGATCTTTTATAATTGTGTATAAATAAATGATCGGCTCACGATAAAACCATGGATGTTTTAACACGAGAGAGACTTCGAAGGGACATTAGAGCCATATATCGTTATAAGTGAAATTTCATCTAAGTTCCTGGATGGGATGAAAATACTTCACCAAATAAAAATAACAATAACAATATAAATATAAGTGTATATATAGTTACTTACATACAAACCTATTTATATATATATATATATATATATAAATATAGATATATAAATATTTATAAATATATATATATATATATATATATAAATATATATATATCATATATTAATATAAATGTATGTAGTTTATTTTAGTGATAAAAATTAAATATTCGAATACAAATTAATATAAACATAATTCATTAATTAAGTTATTTGGTATACTATATATATTATATAATAACCTTCAGTTCCAGAGGCCTTTGTAGCAACTAAATTATTAGATTCATTATGATATATGTATGAATTATATATATATATATATAGTTATTATTATATTTCGATAACAATAAATAACAAATTTATAATTATGAATAATAAATATATTATAATAATCTAGTAATATATTCATTGAACAGTAATATATTCAGTGTATATTACTGTACAAATATATTAAATAACGATTTTAAATAATATAATTATAAATATATTATTATTCATTATTGACTATAAACGTATTTAAAAGTTACAAAACGTATACTCTAAAATATGACTAGATATATCTATATATATAATGTTGACTACATATTACATAATATAGAATCTTAATATCTCATATATCCAATAGCATTATATATATTCATACTAGATGATATCTGTTAGCTATATATACAATGATACTTTTTAACTATGAATTATATACGTTTAAGCTTCAATTAACATTCAATCAATTAAATATATGTGAGATATTTGTAATATAAAAATGCAATTCTTTTTTCTTAAATCGTGTATATTTGTAAATATGTTTGTAATATATGAATTTAAATATGTTTCTAAATATTATTTAATTTGACATTATAGGACACCTATACAATACAATATTTATTAAATTATATTTCAATAATTAATATAATCATATTAAAACCATTAATTTAAAAAGAAATTAATTAATTTATAAATTAATTAAATGATTTATTGTAATATGATCAAATCATTCAAATATAACATATAACTTCCAAACATATGTGTTCATTAATATCATATACTTGAGAATAATAATTATACTAATATTGTATATCAAATATCAACATAAAACTATATATGATAAACTATTAATATAAACGTAATCAATTGTTGACGACTAGCACGTGATCGGTAGTTTACAATGTATTCATAGCTATTACCTAATAGCTATTACGTAATAGCTATTATGTAATAGTACTATAAATATGTTTTGTGTGCTGTATTAATTTATTATTTTTACACAATATGTTATTTCAATCTAATGTAATTATCTTTTCTATTAACCTATTCATATTTGTGTTTATCTGCTTAAACATTATTGTAATTTTTAATCTGGAACTTATTAGAAATATTTATTTGGTATATTATGTATATAAAATGTATTCGGTGCTCAAATAAATGTGTATTTTTTAATATTTTAGTTGTAGTAGTCGCTGTGATAGTATTAATATATATATATATATATATATATTATATATTATATATATATATATATATATATATATATATATATATTTAATATATATATATTTAATATATATATATATATATATATATAGGTTCTATGTAGTATGTACATAGTTATTGAATACAAGTATATGTATTAATGGTGTTATGGATAACCCAGTAAACACCGACATACAAATATGAACATATTATGAATATAAAATTATGAACATAACATTATAATATGAATAATATTTTTTAATATGATACATTTATAAACAAATATTTAATATTTTTTGTTATTAATTTAGATTCAATAGATTTATCTAAATATATTAAAATAATAAACAATTAAATAATTGATAATATTTATAAATAAATATTGTTATGAACATTATATTGTTTGATAACGTATTAATATTAACATATTATGCACATTATATGTTCATAATAACATGTTGTTAAATAAATATTGTTATGAAATGTATTATTGTTGATGTCCCATCAACTGTGCGTCTACAGTATGACTAGTCCTCATGTCTACGTATCATTTGTCACCACTTCTATTCTTCCAGGATTCGATACATCATGTTGTTAATTAAATTTAGTAAATGTAGTACCTACTGTTTATATTTTCAAATTAATTTTAATAATTGATAAAAAATGTATTTGTTCTTAATTATATATTTGTTATGTGTATATACATACCCTACTTTTTATTTAAGTATCATTTATATTATTTTTATTTTTAAATTAAATTGAATTATTATTTTATTTAGTTTTATTTTTATCCGAATGAATATGATGATATATGGCACTGCATATATTTTCATTCGGTATCTACTAAATAAAGATTATCGCTTTAACTAATAATTTTTAGACTTTAAAGACAATTGTCTATAAACTGATTTCATGCATTCACATATATATATATATATATATATATATATATATATATATTTATATATATATATATATATTTATAACTATAATAACCTTTTAATTTAGTTTTTTTAAATTGTTCTATAAGTAAGTATATTTACAATATAATATATAATATTATTTAATAAGTCTATAAACTACGTATATAGTATTTAATGTATATAAATAATATACTATATTCTAGTTAAATCTACCATGGTTCGAAATTCTACTATACATGCATATCAATTATATGTATACATTATAATGTATATAACATATACAAAATATATTTTTTATTTTATTAAATTAATTGTATCCATTATTCCATTATTGTTCACCGTTGATATACCAATAACATTATAATATACGCCATTGCCACATGTCATTAGTTACACATTTTAATGTAGTACATATATGCAATATATTAAAATAATATATAATGGGAAGTATACTTACTTATAATTACAAGCTATAGCTTACCAATCTCCTATATATATATCCTCTATATATCAGTATAAAGTGTAAACTGTATTTGAATAAATACCTACCCACTCCTTCTACTTCTCCCACGCAGTGTACTATATCCCCATATCCCCTGCCTACCCAGCACCATCTCCATATTTATATTATTATTATCATTTGTATATATATATATATATAACGATTATATATAATATACATATATAACCTTTAGATTTAGAATTCTTACTGTACAATATCGTACATATAAATATAGACACAACTATAAATCCTAGAACAGCCACTTTATTATAATCAACTATAATATATGCAAATAAAATTAAAAATAATAAACAATAATTAAATATATTATATATATATATAAATATGTATATGATTTTAATTATATTTAAAAATATTAATAATGACCCTATAAGTGGCCAAGCAATTAAATAATTATTTATTATAATTTATTATTCTTGATCCCAAAAAGTGTAGGTTTACAAAATTTCATAGTAAAGAAACTACTTTAATTTCTCTCGCTGATGATATTTTATGGACTTTTGTTCATAATAAATATATATAATTATTACTTATTGATTCATCAGCTTTTGATAAAATTAAGCATGAGTTACTAATAGATCGTTTACAAATGATTGGGTTATATATTATAGTTTATATCGTATCTTCAAAATAAATATTTTTCTATAAAAATTAATAATAAATTTTCATCTATAAAAATACTTAGGCATGGTGTACCACAAGGTTCAGTACTTGGTTCTATATTATTCTCAATTTATATGTTACCTTTGATTGCAATTTTCCAACAGTTTCTTGATATTAATTAGCATCTTTATGCGTATGATTTACAAATTTATATCGAACTGCTTTTACATGCTATTCTTTCTGATAATTAGTCTTTGTTAAATTATTTTAATACCTTAAATAATTTGTTTTTACAAAATATAATGTTAAATATGTATAAAACCTCTCTTATTAATTTTTCCTCCAGTTATTGTTGATTGAAAATTTATTTCGCCAACAAATTCTGTTAAAAATCTTGGTTTTATTTATGATAGCAATTACTAAATTTATCGATCACATTCCAGTGTATATCGATCTTCTTTTTTTAATTTACACAAAATAAAAACTATTATACATTGTTTACCTGATAACCTTTGTAACATCCTTATTGAATCTACAGTCCTATCTCGTTCAATTATATCACGGAATTCCTTTATATTCTATAAATTGCATAAATAGAGTTATACAGTCTTCAGTACGCTTACCATTTCGCATACAATTATTTGATCACTTTTGCACTTCCGAAAAATCATAAGACATAAAATGGATATCTGCTAAACAGCGATCAATATATCAAATTAGTATGCTTGTTTATAAATGCATATACCTTAAACCACCTAACTATTTAAAGGGTTTGCTGACGTATCGGATTAAGTCGATAACCTCTAGAATCTAACGTCTAGATCGTCTAACAGTAAACTACTTAATTACCATACGTACAATCTGGCTAGATATGGCAAGATATCTGTTGGGCATATGGCAGCTTCACGATGGAATGGTCTACCTCGGGATATAAGACTTGTTACATCCATAGAACGTTTCAAAAGTAAAGTCAAATATGTTATTATTAGTCATTTTTAATATTCGTATATTTTTATTTTTGTTTACGTTTATTAATCTAACAATCCTACTTTTTTACTTATATATTATTTTTTCGTTTATTTATTTATATATTATTATGTTGCTAAAACACAAATGAGAACTATCATTTTTATATGTGTGTATACATAAATAATCTATCTATAAACGGCATTAATGATTATTTTAAATAGTGTATTATTATATATATTCAATGTATTAATTATATTTAATATATATATATATACAAATACTATATAAACAAACCATTATCTCTTTCTTTCTCTATTGTTATCATATTATATATGTTATTACTTTTGTATATATTATTTCTTTAAATTAAAAAATAATATTTTTGAAAATTAATATATTGGGAATAATAATGAATATAATAAAAAAAATTAAATTTTATAGAACATTTAAAAATAGTAATGTTTAGTAATGTTACAAATAAATGTTTACGTTCATACACATTATGTAATACACACACACACACATATATATATATATATATATATATATATATATATATATATATATATATATATATATATATATATATAAAAATATAAATAAATGATAATTATTATTTGTATTTACTTATTATTGATAATTTAATATACTACTAAATATTATATTATATTATACATTTACCTCCTCCCCATGTTCCAAATATTTACCGACAACCTAGATATTTCCTTTCATACCAACACCGATGACCTTCAACTATACATCAACTACACCGACTCCCAGACTCATTCTCCCAACCGACTTGAATGGCTTACTTTCAACTCCCTTAAACTTAATCCCACCTAAACCGAAGCTATCTTTCTCCAATTAACCCTACATTCCTCCAACCTCCCTGAACCACCCCCATCTTACTAAACATGACTACCCTCCTCTATTCTAAACATGTATTCATGTATTCATAACCTTGGCCTACACATCGACTCCACTCTTTCCCTTGATACTCATATTGCCCACATGCACAAATCCATCCACTACCACCTACACTGCTTCCGCCTAATTCGACGCTACATTCCTTCCCCATTGCTATTACCTATGCCTCCTCCTATATACTCCCCCTATTCGACTATTGCAACAACCTACTATTCAATCTCCAAACTCCAAACCAAATCTCTTTCATCTCTACAAACTGATTAAACTGCAACTTCTTCAAAATGATGTAGTACGTTGCGTTCATCTACTTCCCCGTCGTTCCTATGATTCCATTACACCTCTCCTCAAACAACTACACTGTATCCAAGTCTCCTACCGTATTAAATACAAAATTTCCCTGAAAATCCACACAGCCATACATCACAACTCCCCGACTACCTTGCGTCCCTTCTACGTCTACACACATCCACTACCCCAATCCATACCAGATCCTCCAATACATTTCTCCTTACTACACCTAATTAGGTTAACCTACATAACCTACACTCCTCCCATATAAGCTCCTTTACCCTATCTGCCCATTATCATTGGAGCTCTCTACCATACCACCTTCGAACAATGACATAAACCTCCTCCTTCAAACGTCATCTTAATATATACTATTTCTCCCATGCTTTCCCCCCAACACAATACTCTATTCCACGGACGGCCGATTGCTCACGCACAGCGTAGTCCTAAAACCAAAAAAAGTTAAAAGTAAAGTAAAGTACATATTCATATATATATATATATTTATATATATTATTTTATTTCAAGTAGTACATTTTATATTAATGATATATAAATTTACTAATATTAAATATAAAATATGTTTAAAAAATTTGGAATACTACTATAGTATTATATCATAATATTAAAAACAAATATAATTTAAATATATATTTTATATATTTATAAAATAGTTATAATTATTATATAGAATGAACTATAATTATATAATACATATATTGAATGTCAAACCTATACTATCTGAGACATCTATCGACTTAAACATGCTTTTATTTATATCTATATTATAAATATTATTAATTAAATATATATTATAGATATATATATATATATATATATATATATATATATTAATATATACCAATTATATCACAATATGATATAATATATGTATACATTCTTTACATATAATGTATAGTGTAATAATAATTTAAAATATAAATGTATTTAGGATATTAATAAATTATTTAAAAAAAATTATTTGTATTCCATAAAATATTTACTAAGACAATTAATAATTATATTATGAATTAGTTATTTAGTTTATTTAATATTATACAAAAAAATTTACATTATAATTACAAATATATTTTTGTTAAATATTTTAAATTTAAATCAATTATTTTATATGAAAAAAAGTACACACTAAGTATAATATTAAATAAATCTATAATTTGATTATACAATATTAGTCGTTCTACATCCTATAAATAAATATAATAGTAAGTGTATCTAATCATAATAATTCCTATTTTCTATACATATGATATCTTACAAATTTTAATAATCTTAAAATTCCAACACATACATTATAAAAATGTTATTTATATTATGTATACCTTCAAAATAGATCTAAACGATAGTCATGTAGTATATATATATTAATGTGATGTCATCTATTACATACACAACCTCATCCGCATTAAAGTAGACTTTCTCTAATCAAGTAATCATATTTTCCATACCAAATAATATTATGTTCATCTCGAAAATAAAATACGTATTCAACATTAAAACTACGAATTACGTCCAAACATATAAACTCCACTAATCATACTCAATATAATATCGTACTATTTGTATATTATAACTCTAATAAATATATATATATATATATATATAAATCACTATTATTCACTCTACACAAACCACCCTATCACCAACTCCTAATCCGTATCTTATACCAATTACCTACTCTTCCGCATTCCCCTGACAATTAATTAAATATGCATTACTAAATCCATCAGTAACAAGATCTCATTTATTCTATAACTTACAGCAGAGCATGGCATTGATCTTATGTTTATCACAGTAATATAGATTGCACTTTATAATATACGCATTATATCATCTCTGAACACTGGTCCTTAATCTTTTACTCATTTGTCTAGACGTAATACCCATAATTATGGAGGAGTTATTGTCATTATCTATAAATCTTCTCTTCATGTATCTCCTCTACTAGACCATAATCATGATAACTCTGAGTATTTTACCTGTCCCCCTAAATACAATACTTTCAATATATTACTATTTCTCCCCACCTCTTCCTCAATCCCATTATTTCTCTCCGAGCTTTATTAATTTACCCATCTAATGTTTGAATACAATATCATTATATGTTATTTTAACATTTCCACTAACAAATTAACTAATTATTCTAAATCTCTAATCAATATACTGTCATATTAAATCTTAAATATCGCAATACTCATACACAAACATTGTAATACCATCGTTCTCCTCGTGTCCCAATATTCACCACACTTAATTTGTTCTCACTCTGTTGGTTCTTGTATTACTAATCATCACATTATATTTACGAATATATACAATATATAACAAATATATAAAATCAGACTATATACTTGCACGTTATCAACTGACTAAGTACATATATAGACGTAATCACTTACATTCAACATCGCTTCTCATTACTGCCTCTTTCGAATCGTGCACATCATAACAAAAGAAATGTTTCACCATAGTCACGAAACTCCTAGGGCGTGATAAAAAGAAAATATTCTCTTGCTTTCTACTAGCTACCCTGTCTTTAACTTTCGATGATTATTTCCGTCATAAGATCACAAGTGCTCTCGGCAATCTACTATCATATTATTCGTTAATGACATATAGCATGCCACTTCACTCAATAGATTATATTCAGTTCTTTCAATATCATTTAATATTTTATTACTTATTAAAGCATCTAAAATTTCATTTACTCTTGACCCTATTCATCTTTCCCGTATACACGAAATCGCTTACCCCCTCAATATCCCTCTTAATAATATAGTCTGTGAATCCCTCGAATCCGGAACTTTTCCAACATCCTAAAATACTACACCCCTCTTTAATAAATTAAACATTGACCTTCAGAGCCTCAACAATTATCGCCCAATATCAAACCTTTCGATATTTTCTAAAATATTGGAAGAATCGTCGCCAAACAACATACTACCTATTTAATATCATTATAAAGCCCGTGCACCTTTCACAGCGCATACTTCCTTCCAAATCAACATAAACTGCCCTAGCTAGGATATTCAGCGATATTTTCACTAGGCTTCATAATGAAAATGTCACAACCCTTCCCCTACTTGACCTCTCCGCCGCATGTGACACTATTGACCACTCAATATTGCCTTACATCTATAAGTATTACTGGTACTGGTCACAAATAGCTATCCTCATATATAACAAACCGAACTTCCTTTTGTTCACTCAACCCGTTTATCTCCCCGTCTTATAACCCCAAGTGTCTGTCCTGACATTTACATAATTCCCATTATCTACTTTATTTCGAATTATCCAGTTAGCTTTCATACATATGCGGACGACATCAAACTGTATGTAAAATGTACAGAAAATAAATGATTTGTACCCGACATCATTTCATCTACTATTACTATCATTCATAACTGGTTTATAATAAATTCCCTCGTCTGTAATCCAATTAAATCCGAATATATCTTCCATATAACTTGTAATTTGTATAGACAACTGACAAACATAACAAATCTACTAAACTATCAACTGTTGACTTCATAGCATTCACTATGCCTTTGCCATTCATCATTCAATATCAATATCCATCGCTAATATTACGGACGACAGCCTACCTCTATTCGACTACAGAAATGTCATCCTTCACAATACTCCATCATATTACTAAACTCCAAATTCTTAAACATTCTATATCTAGGTGCATACATACATACCAAAATACTCCCATAGTCATATATCGATATATGAAGATCTTCATTCATAGCTAAACTCTATTGGACACCTACACACAATAACATCATCTATAACTGCATCATAAAGCAATCCACCATAACTCCCCTGCCTACTATAACTTAACTTACCAACTAGTAGGTTACCTACCACTACATGCTCCATAAATACGTGTCTACTTTAACTACCTCCTACACATAACTTACATTCAACTCACACCTGGGTAATATCCAATTTTAATCTTGAGAATTCAATTATATTAATGTATTAATTATATATTAATACATTTATTATTATGCATTGTAAAATATGTATACATATATATGTATATATATATACATATGTTTATATATATATATATATATATACTCTAAAAATAAAACAATAAATGCGAATACTACATTTGTATTAATTAACATAACTATAAATTATGTATTATTAGTTACTTAAAGTTAAATGATTATATTAGTTATATACTTATTATTAATAGTGTCATTACATTATATAAATTATCATAAAAGGCATTACATTGAAATATATACCAAATTCATATATATATATATATATATATAAATATGAACATATGTTAATAAGTTAATAATATATATTTTAAAATATGTATGAACTATATAACTATATCAATGTACTATATACCTTCGTTGTTAAATTGGTCATCTATCGTTGAGAAAGTTGATTAATGTATGTTAGGTAGTGTATATGAATGTATACTGTGAATTGTATACTTTGTTAGATAATATAGTATTTGTAATATTACATTAAATTATAATCCTATATATATATATATATATATATATATATATATATAGGAACTTCAAAGGCTACGAATGGACATATATGGTTATATATGGCCATATATGGTCATAAGTGAAAACTTCATCTAAGTTCCTGGATGGGATGAAAGGACTCCACCAAATAAAAATAACAATAACAATATATATATATATATATATACATATTCTTGGTAGATATTGAATCTATAGGTGCTATTTATATATGCATACTATGGTATATATATGCAAGTGAGGCAATTAAGGTTGGTTGTGCAGCTGGTGAGCGTGACAAATCTAAAAATGAGAACATTTTTAATAATTGTCATGATGCAGGTATTATTGTTCTCCCTTTCGTTGCTGAAACATTTGGTACTTGGGGTAAAATTGCTAAATATATAATTAGCTATATTTCTAAACGATGGGCTGATAAGCATATGGAAAATAGAGATACATACATAAACTGGATTTATTAAAAACTTTCTATAGCCATGCACCGAGGAAATGCCAATATGATAATTTCAAGAAGCCCGATCGTTGAATTTTAAAGTTAATTTATTTTATTGTTTTTATTAGTTTTATTTTAATATTTTATTCATTTTTTAATATTAGTTTGCGTTTATTATATTTAATTTAGTTTTGCTCAATACGATGATGAAGAGGTCCATACATTATATATTACAAATAAACAATATATTACAAATAATATATTGGTATGAAATTATTGTTATTTTGTTGAATTACTCATTCTTTTATTTAAATAATATTTTTCAAATGTGGTTGCATCTTTATAATTATTTTTTAGTTTTATATAATGTTATAATATTGGCTATTATTATTTGTTATCATATATGTTTATCATTATTTTGCATTTTCGAATCAAATTAACCGGGTAAAACTATATAAGCTTTGCTTTTTTTCTATACAGTAGTTCGCTACACCTTCTAGGTTATATATATATATATATATATATATATATATATATATATATATATATACTAATAATATATACTAATAATATATATAAATATCTTAATTAGTATAGTATAGTATATACTAATAATGTATACTAACTATTCGAATCAGGAACCGTGTCATCTGTATTATGTTTTATTTTTTATAAAATATTAAAATAAATTTATATTTCTATTAATTATTAACATTTGATGAATTAATAATACTATTTTCATAAATAAAATTATATAATTATATAATTATATTATTTTACTATTTTATTCATATGAATATGTATATAAATTGTTGTATGTTGACATTTTACCTATTACTATATTTTTAACAAACTAATTATAATTATTAAACGATACAAACAAGCGAGATATTATCTCAATATAAATACATAACCGAACACATATTATTAAATACTATCTGTAAATAGAAATATAGTCAATATGTATTCAATACATATATACAAATTCTAAAATAGCATACCAAAATTATTATCTAGAAGTATATTGTTTTGTGAGTAATTATTTAAAATTAGCCTTACTGTTAGAATTCAATAGTATCAGAGTTATATCTAAATGATTATTGAGTAATAAAACATATTTAATTGAATTACAATTAAAGTAAGCAATAATAGTCAGAAATAGTTTAAAAACTTAAAATAATATTATGCAAATAATTTTTCAAAAATTTTATATTGCACTTTTTTTTGGCGAATTAATATGTATTTATTAACACCTATATATAATACATGTTTAATACATGATAATTTTTAATATTTTATAAATACCATACATGACCGACGTATAGTGTCACACCCTCACCAAATATAATAGAATGTCGAATGGACATAATGGCCATATAAATTACTATATTGGATGGAAGTACTCACATAATATAATGAACTAACATAAAATAACAATAACAATATATATATATAAATAGATACACAATACGGTAACTAAAATAGTAATATATATATATATATATATATATATGAAATGTAATTCTATGATTATAGTTATTTGATAAATTAGTTAACAATTTGGTCATTTGATATTAATTTAAGTTAAAATTATATATTAAAAATATGATTTATATTAATATTTAATATTTATTATATATACTATTTTATATTATATTAATGAATATACCTGGTTCTTCGATTTCTACAACATTGTAGGTTAATTAGAATATAAGTTTATGTAGTATACGTAATAATTTATTAAATTATAGTGATAGTATATATATATATATATTAATATATATATATATATATATATATATATATATTTATATATATAAATAAGATAAATAAGCCGCAAATGCTTCTTTATCTTTCCTGGGGTTTACCCGAATCTGATACTATACCATACCATATAGTTTAATGGTAATTTGTAATATTACTTAATATCGATATTTTTTATAATTATAAGTTATCATATTATTTGTTTATGTTACTTTTGTGAGTTTACGTTTTCATATTTGTCTACAGATAATTATATTTTTAAATATTAGTTATTATTTTTATAATTTTTAAAACCTATAGGTTATATAAGCTATAAGTATAAGGTTACAAATCAAAAACAATCATATTATAATAATGTTTATATTTTGTATATTGGTGAGCGGAAGTTGAGATTTTTATTATCTTATTTTTCGGTTATATTTTATAAATAGTATTTATGTTTGAGAAATTATATATTATATTTAAATTATATGTAAATATACATATATATATATATATATATATATATATAAATATATATGTTATTGTATAATATAACTATGATATTAACCTTTAGGCTCATTTAGATAAGCGTCCATAGCTGTAGATACATATTTATAGACATTATGAATATATCAATGATATACAAATCAACTTATATATATAGAAACAGCTTAAAATGGTATATATGATTATAACAACTTATACTATTGCATAGTAACATGTGACCTACAGTATTATGTTCATTACTAACTTGTATATATATGCACACATATATTCATACATATATATATATATATATATATATATATATATATATATAATCAGAGTTTAGGCAAAAGCCTGAAATAACGAAAATGCAAAGTTTATCAAGTTCCTAATTGCTATCCAATATATCCATAATGAAAATAGCAATAACAAAATTTACTTCGAATTCTTTATACCGATTGCAAATGAAAGTAACATATATATATATATATATATATATATATATATATATATATATATATATATATATATATATTTATATTATAATTATATACATATTGAATGCAAATATTGTATATAAGTATAATTATTATATATATAAATAATAAGCATATAATGTATATAATAAAATATAATAATTATATAACCTGCATTGTATTTTCTTTCTTCTACCTCTAAAATAACATTTAAATAGATATAGAAGTTACACTTTTTTTAAATATTTATTTCTGTATTAATATTACTATTTGATTAATATAATGTAATGAATAATCGATAATCGAAATAATAAATCAATAATCGTATACACGTATATACCATAAATATATATATATATATATATAAATATAATTAAATTATTAGTATACACAAATTGTTAACGTTATTCAGTAATATTCATATTAATTATATTCATGTGATATATTAATGATGTCCTTCAGTGTCAATAACTCTATCAATCACAACATATTCGTATTTCCTAAATATCGTTAGTATGCTGAATGATAATTTATCTTTAATTCGCAACAGAGCTAATATACAAAAAAAGCTAATTGCCTCCTCTTCAAAATACATAGCATAAGGAACGACCTACATATTTATTGTTCTTAAACCCATTATCCTCATAAATGCGTTCACCCTTCTAGAATATATTACTTCTCCTCCCTATCTATCACACTCATTACATTTCACTATTCACTTTAAACTGCATTATCCGTATTCATCCAGTAACTAAATTTCTTCATTCGCCATTCTCATTCATTATTCGCAATCATTATTCCACAACTGACCCTCACCATTTCCTCTTGAACTTTATCTCTTAAAAACATGCTCCGTTATACAATTCAACTCATGATTCCATGACGTATATTACCTCCCCTTAATATGTCCTAATAACACTCATACATGTATTAACCTCAGTAGGTCCAGTACCGATATCCCCATTTAGCATCCCTAGTATGGCAGTCATATA
This sequence comes from Osedax fenrisi, assembly GCA_964019155.1. Taxonomy (NCBI): domain Eukaryota; kingdom Metazoa; phylum Annelida; class Polychaeta; order Sabellida; family Siboglinidae; genus Osedax; species Osedax fenrisi. The sequence continues at coordinate 85,721,211 of OZ025241.1, read as the reverse complement.
ATATGGAGATATAATACATGCAATGATGAGTTGAATTGAATAATGGAGCATATTTTAAACATATTCAATTCAAGAGAAATTTGTAAGAGTCAGTTGTGGAATAATGAAGGCGATTAATGGAGATATAATGTCGTGTAAGCTTACATATAGAAATAGTGATGTTAACTATATTATTCCATCCTTATGTAATTCGCTCCATACCTTCATTATATCTATCCGGTCATATATTTATTTTATTACGAACTTCAACGTCTATATTTCCTTAAGGAGGGAAATCCTTAATAATTTCCATTTATAAAAAAAAAAGTATGTGTCATTAAGTATAATCATTTATCTATCATTTCATGTAAAAATCTTACATAAATAGTCGTTATTAATAAGTATATCTGATGTTTTATAATACCACCTATTACAATAATATAATAGTATTACAATTAAATTAGTTAAATCGGTAATAATTATTTCATTACTATTTTTATCAATTATTTTATCATTTTTTTTATTCGGTTATAATTATTTAGTATTATAATATTACGGGAATCGCGTAGAGATCGGATACACTTATAACCATGCCACTAAACCATTGTAATCATCATCACCATGTATAATATATTATAATATTATAATTTATAAGTACAGTTAATTTGTAAGTATATTAAAGCTGGAAGAAAATTGAAGAAAATAGAAGAACATTTTTGAAAGTGCTCGGGAAACTATCCCTTATTAAATGCGGAATTAGTTAATATATGCATTCACAGTTATATTATAATATCATATAAATATTACATTTTAATATTTACATAATATGTATGATATTTGTATTTTATTAGAATTATGTATCATTTTATTTCTAATTTACACGTCAAGAGAATTTACTAATATATACATAACATACGCGTAACTAACTCTACTTAATGATCTTAAACCGATACATTTTATCTGTTTAATATCATAACTGTATGTTGATTATAATCAATCTGGATAGATCGCTAACTACTCCAAGACATTTAAAATTCAATACTAACATAGATGGGATTTATTTAATTTGTATTTAGTTTTGTGTCTTATCGAATTACTTATTATTTAAATATCTAATTGTTACTTCTTTTAATATTTATTATTTTAATATGTATTTTTGCCTGAAGACCATGGACTTTAAACGAGGTATGAATAACCTCCTTTTTACAACTCAGGTCTAAATAATATTATATTTATATATATATATATATATATATATATATATATATATATATATATATAGTTGGACTGTAAACGAGGTATGAAAAACCTCCTTTTTACAATTCAGGTCTAAATAATATTATATTTATATATATATATATTTTCTTGAATGTGTCTTTACTATTATTATTTAAGATTGCAATATTTTATATAAGTTATATAAACAACATTTTATAAATATAGAAATATGTCACTCTCTTATCACATTTAAGATTGCAATATTTTATATAAGTTATATAAACAACATTTTATAAATATAGAAATATGTCACTCTCTTATCACATTTGAATAATGTGACTGTTGTTGAATATACGTATTCCTAGTATATAGTGTAATATAGTATACCATAGTATACTATAGTATACAATGGTGTACTATAGTATATCATGGTATACTACGGATAACATACTAGTAATACGCATGTAATTGTATACTTATCAATCATATTCTCATTTTATTAAGCCTATTTATCAATATCATATATATATATATATATATATATATCAGTGTTCATTCTAGGTTTCAGGGCAGCTACCAAAAAAAATTATTATAGGGCATTTAAATATATGTTACTAAGTAAAATGTAGGATGACATATATGGGTAATTTCGCCATCTATTTATAAATTCATTTATGATAAATAATATATTAGATGGACACTTATACCCTGAGGCAATTTAAACCTGTAACAATTGTTACTTACAAAAGCTACTTAGGAGGCTTTTTGAATTAGAGATGTAAATAAATAGCAAATAAGTATTCGATTCGATTACTTATTATTCGTTTACAATTAAATGATTTACAAATTTTAATTCTAATACATTGATATCAAATAATTCTTTTTATATTCAATCTCTCAACATTTGATTCATGAAATATTCAGATATTAAAAATTTGATCTTCGAGATCTTATAATATTGAAAATAATGTTGTCGATATGTCTTAATATTGAAAATTAGGTAGTTGAGATCTTATAATATTGGAAATTAGATGGTTGATATGTTATATTGAAAATTAGGTAGTCGAGAAGTTATATTTTTAAAATTAGGTGTTCGAGTAGTTTGATATATAAGTAATTTGGTTCTCGATAAGTTATAATATTATGATTATTGTAATATCATATATATAATTATATATTTATTATAGTGATGTAATAGTAACTCTATAAAACTTATATATATTTACTTATTTTTTTATATAAATGTATTGGTAATATTACTAATTAATCGAATAGTATATTTATAATTTAAACTTTCATATTATTATAATGATTAATATAAGCATAATGATATATTTCGTGAGAAACACCTGTATACTATTATGTCAAGTATACAGGATTAGTTTTTCGTATCATTAAATACTTTAATACATGGAAATATATTTAGGAATATATAAATAAATAAGTTTCTATATATAACAAACTATATAATACAAATTATAAGATACTAAATATATAATATATATAGTAATTATTTCCATTAATTATATATTATATATATAGGCAATTAACGATATATAATATATCATACTTATAAATACTTAAAAATACTTATAGGTAGATCAAAATATACAAAAATACCTATATCTATATTAATATTATTAGATTATACTGGTACACATTATTATATATATAATTTATATAAAATATTTTAATGTCATAATATAACAAATAAATTAATGTATATTATAATTGTATTGATTATTAAAATTTAATAATTTGTTTGCACATTTTTATTAATAACTTTTGTTTAAATACAAATTTAAAAAAACATAATATGAATTGTATTATATAATTTAATAAGCTTTCCAGTGATACCAATTTTATCATAATAAAATCAATATAAAATATGTCATGCTCATGTATCAACTGCATGTTGATGCAGTACGGATCTATCCGGAGTGTCGCCTCCTCGGAATGACGCCTCCTACTTTATTTGGCGGGCGTCGTAAATGCGCGCTAAGTTTGGTGAATAATCTATATTTAACTATGACTCACGACACGTGAATCACGATCATAAGATAATATACTATGCACACAGTTATATAGGTCAGCAAGGGATTATAATTAGACAATGCTTGCTTGATTACTATGCATTTATATACATATGTACAATTTACGTCGTACATGCACAGATAGGCGTGCAACGTTGGTACCATATGTTCATGCGAAGTATATATGTATGTGCTAGGTGTATGTGTGTGTGTGTGTGTGTGTGTGTGTGTGTGTGTGAGTGTGTGTGTCATAGACTCCTCTTCTAGAGATTTTACAAGCAGATAAAACAGTAAATTAAAATTATGTAATTATGTAATTAAACAGTAAACCAATCATTTAATAATTTATGTTGAAATTTATTAATACAATACAATACAATAAAATCCTTTTTTTCCCAATAATACACATGAGTACCCATATAGCTAGAGAGAAATTTCTCTCTAGCTATGTGAGTACCCATGGGTGAGTTTTGGATAAGGAAAGTACTCATGTGTATTATTTGGAAAACAAGGAATGTATTGTATAGTGTACAAAATAAAAGTATGTGTGTATTAATAAAGTAAATTTAAATTAATGTAATAAATAATTCAATGAGCTATTATATATATATATATATATATATATATATATATATATATATAATAATCTATATATAATATATATCTGTGTGTTTTCAATTTAATACACTAAATTTATAATATTTGTATCTTGTACTTATGTTATTTTGTATAGTATATAGTGTATACAATAGTATGATTACACTGTGAAATGCATTGCAGTTTGCATTTCATATCTATTATGTTATATCATATAACTTATATGGAACATACTATGTATACATTATATATTTAACACATATATTTAGTTATAATTAATATATGATAGAAGTATCATTGGATTGTATTTTGTCTGTAATGTTATTAAAATATTTTATTGTTAAGATCACTTGGGTAAAATGATTAGGACCATAAGTACATTGTATAATATTGTAGGTAACATTTACCTTACATACTAATTATATAAAACATTATAATTAAAGAAGTAACACATGTTTCATAAGAAATTGTGCAATCTCTCCATTGATTATAAATAATTATATTTATATACTTGTTATTTTAAACATATATTATAATTGTAATTGTAATAATTATTAAATTATGTAATATTATTGAATTAATTTTCATATAATATTATAAATATAAATTGGTAGCAAATTCACTACCCAATATTTAAAGTTTGCTACCCAATTTTCATTTTGGGTAGTGAATTTGCTACCCAATCTAAAAATAGATTATTCTAAATATAGAGCAAGCAGTTTATTATCATATTTCATATTTAATTTATATTTGAATCTAAATTGTTTGTTTATATAAAATATCAAACGGATATAACAAAGGGCAAATAGTATATATTCGCCATTATTTGAAAAATAATGAATTTATCCTAATGTTATGACAGAAGTTATTCATATTCTCCATTATTTTAATACTTAAATAATAATAGAATAATAATAATACATTTAATCTCCATTTTATAAATATTTATTGAAAATCCTCCATTTATTAAATAAAAATTCTTCATTATTTTAATACTTAAATAATAATACATTTAATCGCCATTTTACAAATATTTATTAAAAATCTGCCATTTATTAAATAATAAATTCATCATTATTTTAATACTTAAATAATAATATAAGAATAATAACACATTTAATCGTCATTTTATAAATATTCATTGGAAAACTGACATTTATTAAATAATATATTCCTGTAATTATAGATATAACACTTTTAATTAATGATATTACAAGTATATCAATAATAATTTAATAATTAATCTTAATCCATATAATTATATATTTAGGGCAGCTACCCACATAATTAGGGCACTTCCCAATTTGGGTAGCTGGGTAGCTCTAGAATGAACACTGATATATATATATATATATATATATATATATATATAAAGTATATTCTAATGATAGGTATATAAACGACATGAACCATAATAAAGTATATAACAATTATAATAATGTATATAACTTAATAATGGAATTACACGGATCGATTAAAATACAGCCTATAGGCTAAAATAAAAGAATACAGAATGCGAGGAATATGTGTGGATGACGCAATACAAATTCAAATAACATATAATTAACTATTATTAGGAACAGTGATGGGTATGATCTTCGATCACTATCATAGATCTAGGCTGGATATCGATCACCAAACATTCAGCTTCAACTAAAGGATCGTGATCGTTAGAATTTGGATTGACGTAAAAAGATCGCAATCTTCATAAATCAGAGAAAAAAACAGATCACAGAAAACAATAATCTATGCCTATCACTTGGTAGGAGGTATACAGTTATTCAAAACCACATGTAAATGTTTATTATTAATAATATGTATTTATAAGTGAAATGATGTATTAACCTCTCAATTTAGGAGTTGTAGGAGCATCTGTGTCGGATCTCTGGTAATTATCTGTTTGAGAAATTATATTGTTATAATTATTTTTAATGATAGATTTATAACAAATCATTTTATAATTATATATATATATATATATATATCAGTATATATGCGCTTTTATTAAGAAGGTATTATTTACAAGGAATGATATATGGCGATGATAATATGTATTATCATGGGTAGATGATATATTATATACGTATTGTTTTTATATTTAAATTTATAGGAGTGAAGGAAGTTAGGATTGTGAGTGTGTATGAGTGTGTGTTTATAGAATAATATATATATATATATGGAATAATTTCACAACTAATAGATGGCAAGAACATCCTAAAATAGCAAGGTGGATGATGGAAAAACTATATTTTAGCGGGATATTTGATAAATAAACGAATACACTAATGATCAAACCAGTGAATAATCAGGAACTAGTAACTAGTATATTTAATTATACTTGTGATCATAGATGTATACACCATAGTTAATAGAAGTAAAGGGTACAATACAATTGTTAATTTACTATATGTAAGCGAAAATAATAAATTATATTGAAATAAGGAATGTGTCTGTGAATCTGTTTAAGTAGATATAGCTTATAATTTATAGAACATTATAAAAGAATCAGAGGAAAATATATACATTTTAAAAGTATAATATGTGATGTTATACATGTCAAGTATATATCAAAACAATTAAGTAGGAAATCATTAGTATATATTAATATAATTAAATATAATAAGTATAATATAATACTAATATTAAATCTATAAAATAATTATATTTACTTTAACATATATTTATATATATATATGTTAATAACCAGGCAAAGATTTGATAGTAATTGTCGTTTTAACCTAATTATAATATATTATTTGTATACTTATATATACATAAATTAATTATATATATAATATATATATATATATATATATATATATATATATATATTTATATTAATATATATATATATATATTAACATTTTTATTTTCATCAATATTATCAAAATTCCATACATCAGTCAGTAAAAAATAATCTGAATTGTTTCCTAAATAAGTAATACACGTATTATAATATATATTTATGGTTATAGGTAAATATATATATATATACATATATATTTGAATTCAGTTTATAGATACAGTCTATAGCGGGTTTCACATTACGGATATTCCAGCGATGATTTTAGCGATATCGCTATTGATAGTAGGCGTGATAGTTGGCGTGATAGTAGGCGTGATAGTAGGCGTGATAGTTGGCGTGATAGTAGGCGTGATAGTTGGCGTGATAGTAGGCGTGATAGTTGGCGTGATAGTAGGCGTGATAGTAGGCGTGATAGTTGGCGTGATAGTAGGCGTGATAGGAGGCGTGTCGCGCAATAATCGATATCGCTAAAATCATCGCGGGAATATCCGCAATGTGAAACCCGCTTAAGGAGGATTGGTGAAAGCGATACGCTCTATTGATATTATATATATATATATATATATATATAAATATATATATATATATTACATTTAACGAAATAATAAATATTGAGACATAAAGTATGCTTAAATAATAATACGAATCGAATACTCTTTAGGATCATATTATAAATATATATATATATATATATATAATTTCTAACGTATTTGCATGTCAAAATGGATATTATTACATCCATTAAACTTAGTAGCTTTATTCAAAATATTCGCATTACTGCAGTGCCGTATACACAACTCTAAGTAAATATTGGTTTAACATATACATATTTCACCTATTCGGATGTATTTTATATTAAATAATATTGAATTATCAATTAAAAAAACAGTAAAAGACATATTAAACTGTACATTGCGTGTATGTTAATTAGTTGTACAGTTTCACACGTTATTTGGGTAATGATATACTTCATATATTAATTGATACTGTAGGGTTCAATATAAGTAACGACATTGATATATATATATATATACAATACGGATAACGGATAAAATGGACCCCTAGGTAAGTAATAGACGTGTACGTGCTATCAATAACTATAGTTATACGTACAAATAAAACTTAATTACATTGAATCTGGACATATAAAATACGGGAAAACATGAGCTAACGTTGGTATTATGTTACATAGATGCGTGAAGTATTGGTAACGGATGGCAACTAGTGATACCACGAAATAACATTATTACATTTTTCATAGGTTTGTTTGTTTTACATTACATTTTTTACATTTTTCGGACTGCAAACTGTGTTTATAAAGCAATCGGCCGTCCATATATATTTTAAGTTAATGTTTCATATTAAATAGGTAGGTTTTCAGTAGTTTCTTGAAGTTGGGAGTTGATGGTGTAGTACGGATGGATGTGGGGAGAGTGTTCCACGAGTATGGGACGGATATTGCCCATGCTCGAGTGTTGGTTGAATGTAATTTGTGTTTAGGAGGAAGTTGAAGTAGAAACATATTGGTGGAGCGTGTAGTGGTACTAGTTGGTAATTTAAGTTTGAGTAAGGATGCTAGGTAGTCAGGAGAGTCATGGTGGATTGCTTTATGAGCCAGTAGTAGAGTTTTATATAGGATTCTATGGCGTACAGGTAGCCAGTGGAGTTTAACTAAGAATGGAGATATATGAGTGTGGGAGTATTTTGGTATGTTGAATATACACCTAGCTATAGAATTTTGAAGAATTTGTAGTTTAGTAATATACGATGAGGGGGTATTATAAAGGATAAAATTGCAGTAGTCGAATAGAGGTAGGATGTAAGCAGAAGCTATAATAGTAGCAGTGGATATTGATATTGAATGACGAATAAGGCGTAGTGAATGTAGTTGATAGTTTAATAGTTTTGTTATGTGGGACAGTTGTCTGTAAAAATTAAAAGTATTGTCAAATATAACACCAATATTTTTGACATGGGTTGAGTACATGATGAGCTGTCCATTAATGTTAATTGGAGGGGGAGTTGATAACGTTTTACTTCGGAGTGGAAGGTGAAGGAATATAGCTATAGCCTCGGTTTTTATTGGGTTAAAGACGAGGGAGTTTATTGTGAGCCAGTTATGAATGGTGGTAATAGTAGAGGAAAGGATGTCGGGTGCAAAATATACGTTTTCTGTACATTTTACATACAGTTGTATGTCGTCTGCATATGTATGGAAAGCTAACTGGAGAATTCGAGATAAGGTGGAGAAGGGGAATTATGTAAATGTTAAAGAGTATTGGTCCAAGGACTTACACTTGGGGAACACCGTGTGTTACAAGACGAGAAGATGAACGGGTTGAGTGAACTAAAACTGAGGAAGTTCGGTTGGTTATGAATGAGGATAGCCATTTTTGTGCAGTACCAGTGATACCTATAGATGTAAGACGGTGTATGAGAATCGTGTGGTCAATAGTGTCAAACGCAGAGGAGAGATCAAGTAGTGCGAGTATTGTGCCATTTTTGTTATCAAGGTTAGTGAGAATATCACTGGATATCTTCGCTAGTGCGGTTTCTGTTGATTTGGAAGGAAGATATGCACTTTGGAAGATATGAGGGATTTTGTGTGATATTAAATAAGACGTTAGTTGTTTCGCGACGATTCGTTCCAAAGTTTTGGAAAATATCGACAGGTTTGAGATTGGACGATAATTGTTGAGGCTCTGAGGGTCAAGGTTTGGTTTCTTAAGGAGGGGTGTAATGAGTGCATGTTTATAGGATGTTGGAAACGTACCGGATTCGAGGGATTCACAGAATATATTATTGAGAGGGATAGTGAGGGATTCAGTGATTTCGTGTAAAAGGGAAAGAGGAATAGGGTCAAGAGGAGATGAACTTTTAGTTGCTTTAAGAAGTGTGCCTATGTCTGACATGGAAGGGACTGAAAATACATTAAGTGAGTGAGTTGGCATGGTGGGGGTTATTAAAGTGGTATATCGTGGGAGATTGCTGAGAGTACGTGTAAGCTTATGATGGAAATAGTCATCAAAAGTTGATGATAAGGTGTCTGGTGGAAAGTCGGGTAAAGTTTTCTTTTTATTTCGCCCAAGGAGTTTCGAACAAATGGTGAACGTTTTCTTTTGATCTGATGAGCATGATTCCAGAGAGGCAGTAATATGAAGCGATTTTGCAATTAAGAGATCACGTCTATGTTCGGACTTGATCAGTTGATAAAGCGCAAGTATAGATTCAGATTTTGATTTAATCAATTTCTTTTCAGTGTACGCAATTTACGCTTTTGTTTTAGGAGTGCGAGGGTATACCAGGAAGTGTCAAGTCTAAGGAAGGAGTTTTTAATAATTATTGGAGCGTGGGAATCGAGGGTACTTGAAAGAGTGGTAAATAATTCATCAGGTGAGTTATGTGGGAGGGTTAGAAAGTCTCTGATGAAATCGTGAGTGTTGATGATTTTTGTTTTGCGGAAAGAACGAGTGATAGTGGGGTGGGGAGGTTTAAGGGATTGGAGGGTAACAAATATAATGTGATGATCAGAAATACAAGGGCCAACAGAGTGAGAACAAATCAAGTTGGATGACTTATGGGAAATGAGGAGATCGAGTGTATTACCATATTTGTGTGTGGGGTAAGTATTATGAAGTTTAAGATTGGAGGATGACAGTATATTGAGTAGAGATTTAGAATGATTAGTTGATAGGTTAGTAGCAATATTAAAATCACCTATAATGATATTAGATTCAGACATTAGATGGGTGAATGAATAAAACTCAGAGAGGAATAAAGGGATTGAGGAAGAGGGGGGTCGGTAAAAAAGTGATATATTAAAAGTGTTGGAGTGTGGGGGACTAATGGAACAGGTAAACGCCTCAGAGTGATCATTATTATGGTCACGTAGAGGGGATACATGAAGTATGTTTTAACGTTAATGAATATAGAACACTTGGGTGGAAACCTGTTACCTTTTAATATAGTACTTTAAATGATATACCATAACAATTATATTAATAGTATTAATTTAATACCATACACAACCTATATATATCATTGTAGATGATAAAGTACTAATATACGGTCATACACATTGTACGAAGTAAAATATACTCGTAATAAATATGTGACTTAATGATTGAATTTCATCGTATTACAAGTGTATTAAGATACCACTGTAGTGATTTATCCGCACTGATATACAACTAAATCCTAATATAACTTACCCTATACGGTATACCTTACCACGTCGAGCCCGCCAGGTAGTTCATGATATACTTTTTCATGACATACTTTTTTACATCGCCATCTTTATTTCATCTATCGTTAGCACATTGGTATCACTCGCAATTAATCTATGTATGTCGTGAATAAAAGATAACTCGCGTTGGGCGTCCAATCCATGTTAAGGGGTCACCATGTTTAAAGGTTACCGTGTTTTTGTTTCCATAGTAACAGGTCTCTCCCTAATTCATATTTGCTTCTCCAACATGACCGGCGAACATCAGCCTTTGCATGGGTATCAATTTGCTAATTTTTGGAATATCACCATATAGTTGATCATATGTTTTTAATCTCGTATCATGCGTGTGTATATTCCATCATAATGTTTCTCTAACGAAGTTGTTAGAGTCCATGTAACACAACCGTAAACGAGCACGGATTCGACTGCCGCTCTGAACACATTTATTTGAAGACGAGTACTTAGATTTTATTTTCATATATTATTCACCCATTTAATGCTACCCGGGCTTTAGCGATCTTTATATTAACATATATTTTAGTTTATCTAATATAGCTTATTAGATATTTGAAATCTTCTAGAAATAAAACATACTATAATAGGATAGCTTACATTATATAGTC
>OZ025241.1:85632227-85704727 GCA_964019155.1 Osedax fenrisi | reverse complement strand
ATCACTGGTAACAATTGCCCCCTCATAACAATTGCATCCACGACACGAACCATTACCGGCCGCATATGTTATCAATGCAAAGTACTCGTTAATATCTTATATTTAATATTTATATTAAAATATAAATTTGACTTCCTGAATAGAAAATAATACTGATAGAATGTTAAATAATATTTAAATAAAATTTAATATTTAAGTAATTACTCTAATTAATTAAGGTATTTAAAATATGTAGGTTTATAATTAAAATCTATAATTAAAAACTAAATACAAAAATAAAAATAAAAATTAAATAAAATTGTAAAAAAACCCATCAATCATTCTCATCGTGTAATTCAAATAAATAATTGAATAATATGTACCTAAAAAAATGTAAACTAATAAAACACTAATATTAAAAATGTTCTAACAAATTAAATATATATAAAAAAACTATATAACTAAAAGCTATAAAAGCTATAAAACTATAAAATAAAATATATAAAATAAATACAGACAATATAAGGTAGCCATAAATTAGTTACCACGTAATACAATAATTAAAAATAGGATATCTAAAATATAAAATTAAAATTAATAAGACGATATCATAAATGATTTAAACATTATTTTACAATTATTCAATTTCGTAATGTTTAATGTTCTTATTGTGGTAATCTGTTCCACAACATTGGTGGAACAGTATTCGATAAACAAAATGCTTTTCGGTAAGTTCGTACTTTTATTCTATGAAACAGATGTCAATTATAAGATTTATCTTTATATAATAATTGTAAATTCTTAGGCAAAATTGTATTCCTAGCTCAAAACATAAATTTGATATTATTAATGTTTAAGAGAATTACAAATAGTATAGAAATTTGTATACATAGAATGATTATTACAAATGCATTTTATTGCTCTTTTTATTAAATGAAAATATTTTTTAAACTGAATTTGAATATTCCCCCAAATATTTTAACAATAATTAATATGTGATAAAAATAAAGCATTATATAATAAAATTAAAGATATCATATATAATTTATTTTTAACTTTGTGTAAATTGCAATTGTTCTTGAAACTTTACTTGAAACATAATTGAGTTGCAATTTCCAATTCAATTTACAATATATAATAACACCTACGAATTTTATTTCACTGACTTGTTTAACTTTAATGTTATGAATATTCAAATCCAGATTAATATTTATATTTTTATTTCTTATAATACATAATAATACATTCGTTTTACTAATATTAAGTGACTATTTATTTACATTCAACCAATTGATTAATTTTTTAATATTAAATTGAATATTGTATTTTAAATCTAAAATAGACGTATTTTAAAATTTTAATGTGGTATTATCTGCAAGTAAAACTGATTTAAAATTATCCGATATATTCGGAAGGTCATTAATATATAAAATAAATAATAACGGACTGCGTAGGATCCTACAGATCCCTGTGGTACACCAGATTTTATATAATTATAATATGAGTCATATTATTATATCTAACAAATTGAAGACGATCTGATAAATAATATTTAATTAATTTATATCATGATCGAGTTTATCAAAGGCTTTGCGTAAATTTATTGAAAATATATCACTTTTCTCTAAATTTGTATTAATTGCTTTTAATACATCATACAATTCATCAGATATAGACACATTCTTTCTGGAACCATATTGATTATCATTTAACAAATTTGAAATCCATCATTTTAATTAGTTTTATTTTAAAAATGTGTTGCCTTGAGATTATGCTTGCTTACTTGTTTATTTCGGGATTGTTGTTTCCTGGACAGTAAAAGCTCTCCAAACATCACGGTTCATCATAGCTACTTTCATCTCGCTCGCCGGTATACCAGTTTCGCGCTCGAGATTCCTGATGTAGCTTGCTGGTGGCCTTCCCCGTCTATTATTTCCATGAGTAGGTTCCCAAAGAACTAGGTCAGAAACAACTTCATCATCTCTACGTAGGCAATGTCCAGCAAACTTTAAGAATCGACGTATGATCTTCGTTAGTAACTTTCTGAGACCGATGTACGTTTAATATTATTCGTAGCATTCAAGTATATGTGCCATCACGTTGTTTGAGTAGTGTTTTTGTGAGGGTCCACGTCTCACATCCGTACAGCAGAACCGATTCAACTGTGGTGTGTATGAGCCTGAGTTTCATTTTCCTACTAAGAGTTGATTTCCAGATATTCCTCATTTGATGATATGTTCTCCAAGCATCGCTTTTCTGATTTTTAAATATTTTGCACTGCTGTCTATCCATGTCCATAGGTACTTGAAGTCTTCAACCCTTTTCAGATTTGACCCATATATAGCTTTGATTTCAAACGGCTGATTAGTATTATAGCTCATGTATTTCGTCTTCCCTGTATTCATGCTTAGTCCTACTCATTTTGCTGATTTTTTGACTCGAGTTAGCATCTCTTGGGCTTCTTTGATACCTTCACGTGCTAATGCAATATCATCTGCGAAGTCCATATTTGTAACCGTGATAGGTCTGATAATCTAATGCTTTTTCTTTTCCTTAGTTGGAAACCTAGTTTATTTTCTCTTCCTTGTAAAGCTGTTCTCATAACATAATCGATAACTATGACAAAAAGGTATGGAGCTAACGTATCTCCTTGTAAAACACCAGCTAGAATATTGAAAGTTTCTGTTTCTCCATCAGGTATAACAAGACCTCCTATAACCTCGAGGTTATAGGAGGTCTTGGGTATAATGACCTTAGCATTAGTATCTTCATACATTATGCTAATAGCCGTCAGCGACTACTCTGGTATCCCATCCAAGTTTTCAGTATCGCAAGAATTTTCCCTATGTGTATAGTATCAAAGGCTTTCTTGAAGTCGATGAATATTAGGAATGCTTCTAGATTCTTATCTTTGACTCTCTCAATCAGTCGTCTGAGTGCTAATATTTTTATTTTTATAGTTAATATTTATATTTTATTTATATATTTATTTATTTATTTATTTTTAATATTAAGGATATATGTTTGTAATTCTCAGCTAATGATTTGTAAATAGATTTAAAAAGTGGAATAACTTTAGATTATTTAAAACATTAGGATAAATACCTTCAGCTAGTGACCTATAGAATACATGTTTTAATAAAGGACTACTTTTTAAAATAATGTCCTTATTGGTAAACATACTTAAATAGGTCAAATATGTACTATATTTACTTTTCGAATTTCTAACCTCATTCAAAATTTCATAAATTGAAATGAGTGTAAAAAATAATAAATTTGTATTATTACCTTACATAGTTTTATAAATATCATTATCAAGAGTTGGTGCAGGTATTTTTTCAGATAAGATTTCATTAGAATTCGGAGAATTAGATTAGTATCTCTTTTACCTAAATTAGGATTAATTAAATTATTAATAATATTCTATACTTAATATTATTTTTATTATTATTTATTTTATTTGACTAATATAATTAGATAAACGTAATAATGATGTAAGTATATTTTTATATTTTTTATAATAATTTATTTTTGTAAATGATTTATTTTTAATCATTTTTGTATACATTTTGTTTTTTGTATTTATACATTTAATCAGACCATTGTATAACCATGGTTTATTATTTTTAACGTTGTCTTTAAATTTTATAATAGGACAATTTAAATTAAATAATTCTACTAAATCATTAATTAATTTATTATATAATAATTCTAAGTCCATTTCATAATAGATATATTTCCAATAAAAAGCATTAATGCTACATTTAAATGTATGTATAGTATGATTATTTAATTGTCTGATATATATATATATATATATGAATTATGTTTTGTATTACTTTTATTGTATATGTCATATATTACAAACATTGGTAGATGATCACTGATATCACTAAATACAATTCCATTACCTTGTTACCTTGTGCCGTAGAGTCGAAACCGACCCATGGCGACATCAATGTTAGCTATTCTCCACCCGGTCTGTCTCTAGCATCTGTTCGGAAATTCATAATATCTTTAGAGAGATGCCTTTATCCCACTTTTCCAGGACATCTATCATTATTATTTCTGCATAGATATTGAATAGCAATCGAGATAAGATGCATCCTTGCCGTACTCCTTTACCAATCGGGTTGTTGCTTATTTCACCATACTCTATACTTACAGTCGGATCTTGATTTGTGTATAGATTTTTCAGCACTACTATCAGATGCTAAGTTACTCCCATGTCTTTAAGAGTGGACTATAGTATTTGATGATATAAACAGTCGACTGTCTTTTTGTAGTCAATGAAGCTCATTAAGAGTTCTCTTTGATGATCTCTAGCTTTTTCCATAATCCATGCCAAGTTAGCAATGTGGTCTCTAGTTCCTCTAACTCTTCGAAACCCGGCTTGTTCTATTGGTAGTTCAGGGATGAGAAAGTTCTCAAGTCTTTTCTGCAATATTTTCAGAAGTATCTTACTAGAATATGATATTAAGGCGATTGTTCTGTAGTTTCCACATTCTTTTTGTATCGCCCTTTTTGTAAATAGGAATATATATATTGATTTCGTCGAGCCATATCTTTGTTTTCCATATGCTATTGCACATACTCGTCATGATTCTTATAGCCTCATTACCTCCTGCATTTAGGAATTCTATAGGTATTCCGTCGCAGCATGGAGCTTTTCTATTAGTTATATATCGGATTGATTCTTTCACTTCTATATCTAATACTTCATGTTCGTCCTCATATAAATCTTGTTAAAATATCATTTATATTATGATCTCTTCTGTATAGATTTTCTGTATATTGTTGCTATCTCTTTTTATATCCTTGTCTTCTGAAACCACTCTTCCATTACTTAGTTTCATAGAACCACAATTTGATCTGCGTGATCCCCTCATCTCTTTTATTTATTTAAACAGGTATCTTGTTTTATCCACTTTATTATTATCTTCAATTTATTTACATTTATCTATGATGCTTTTCTCTTTATCCTACTTTGTTTTCTTCTGGAACGCTGCGTTTATTTAATTCCATTACTTACTGGTTTATAAGTTTATTACCTTGTTATCAATTAGTGAATTTATACCATTACCATATCTGGTCTGCCTAGTTACTAGTGGAAAACAACCAATACTTAAAATGGTATCAATGAAATAATCATTATTACTATTTTTAATTAAAATATTAACATTAAAATCACCAACTAAAAATAAATCACATGTGACTGAAAAATCTTTAAAATTATTATAAATAAAATCGCTAAAATATTTAATATCAGAATTAGAAGGTTTATATATCCTACTGATTATAGTATGTTTATTATGTATAAGCATCGATATACTAACTATGTCTAAAAATATGACATTGAATAAGTTAAATTATCTAATGTATTAATACTTAAATGTTCTTGTATATATATATATATAAATACCACCACATATATTACATATGTACAATTTTTGTTGGCAATGTTATATAAGTCTTTATAGAAATTATGCAACCATATTATAACAATACTATTAAATTTAAAAGTACAAGAATATTGTTTGCATGATTATATGATCGTAATTCTTTACTAAACTTCGTTCATTTATATGTATAATAGAAATACCTTCACAAAAAAATATATAATATATATATATGATGTAGTTGATCATGATATTTTACTTGCTAAATTAGAATAGTATAGGGTTGAGAGGTGATACTAATTTATGTATTAAAAGTTATTTCGAAAATAGAAATATTATAAAACGAATTGATAATACTGTATCACCTAGACAGATTATTAGATATGGAGTGCCACAAGGATCTGTTCTAGGACATTTACTATTTATTATCTTTATAAATGACATATCCAATATTTTTAATAATGACAAAGTAAATAATATTAATATCAATTTATATGCAGATGATACATCTATAACTATATTTGATGAAAATGATACATTATTAACATATTATTTGCAATATTATATGGATTTAAGTTACAAAAATAGTTTGATATAAATAAGCTAAATATCGAAAAAACAAAAATATTTGTCATATATAAATTATGCTATATTAAAAGATATGAAAATAGATAACATGAAAGTTGATAAAGTTAATAATTATAAATTTCTTGGGATCTACTTAGATTCCTAAATGACCTACAAAAAAACACAATAATTATATATAGAATAAACTGTTCAAAAATTACATATACTATAACAAAAATTACTTTTTTAAATACAACAAATTTAATTGTGTTATATAATTAGTTATATATATAAGTTTGATTTATAAGTATGTGACCATACTTCAATCCCATATGATAAATTAGATAAATATGTATCTAATTTATCATATGGGATTGAAGTATGGTCAAATACTTATAAATCAAATATTACAAAATTAATTATGTTACTGAAAAAAGTTATAAGAATTATTAATAAACAAATAATAGATAAATCAAAATTACCATTAATATGTCTAACAAATACTGGTCCTTTTAAAAAAAAATAATATGTTAAAATTTGAAGATCTAATTATATATAGAAACACATTATTAATCTATAATTTCTTAATAATAAATATAAATTAGATTATAACTCATATGTTAAGTTAAATAAACAAAAAAATATATTTATCCTATCACTTATGAAATCAAATAAAATAAAATACAATATTTGTTAAAGGACCAAAGTTATATAATGAATTAATGTTTAATAATCTTTTACAAAAAAATATTATTAATAATGTATTTATTCTAAAAAAAAAAATAACATAATTATTTATTAGTAAATATTAGTTTTTTATATTTTTTTATGTTTATTTTTTTAACATTTATATTTGAATTTCATCTTGTTTCATTTATTATTTTAAATATTTAAAAAAAATTATTATAGGTATTATTATTACCTTACCTTACCTTACCAGGTTGAGCTTGCTCGGCATTGATTGACACGTACTCTCCATTCCTCTCGATTCATCATTGCGTTTGGTAGCTGCTTGTAGTTGCTGCTTGTGTCTTCCATTAGATGATCTACGAAGGTTTTGGCGGGGCTTCCTCGAGATCTTCGTCCATGCATAGGTAGCCATAGCAGCACATCGCTAACAACCTCGTTTTTACTTTTCCAGCAATAGCCTGAGAAGCGTAGCCTTTGTTCAAGTATTGTGTCTGTAATCTTTGGTATTTTACCATATAGGTCTTTATTGGACATATGGTGTATCCATGAAATATTTAGCGCTGCCCGTAACATTCTGGTGTAAAATCCATTTATTTTTTTCTCCAAGGCTATTGTCAGGGTCCAGGTTATAGCTCCATATACCAATACAGATTCAACTGCGGCTCTGAATAAGTTTCTTTTGAGTCTTATTGACATATTATTATTATTAGTCATCTGTAATTTGACAGTAATGTGGCGTCATTGCACGTATTATTGAAATATGATTAATTTTTGTTTAGTAGTTTTAATTTTATAACATACATTTACATATTTTTATTTTACAAATCTTTATAATAATTTACTATTTTTATTAACAATTTCTCAATATTACAATTTTATAAAGTTACATATATTACTAATATATATTTTAATACATTTTAATATTATACAATTATTGTATTAACTTATTTTAGTATTTACTTTAATGAAATTACATTAATGGATTGAAATATGATGATAACTTATGTCATGAACAGTGTTTTATTATTTTATTAATGTATATATATATAACCCTTTTGGCTGTAACGTGTCCAGTGTTACTATAATATTATTCACAATTATTAGTATTATTATTATTTATTTTTATAATTATATTTCATTAATATATATATATATATATATATATATATATATATATATATATTATATACGTATTATGAAAAATCAGTATAAATAAAATTCATTATATATACATACATACATACATACATTATACATACCTATTCGTATATAATAATTGATATACAATAGAATACATTTATTTATAATAATAGATATGTAATTTACATACTTCATAAATACTTCAAATTATTAAAATTATATTTAATTAAGAAATACTTTCCTTTAATACAAATTATTATATATTTGATATAACATATGTTATATATATAAATATATATATTAACATGTTGTCATTATTAAAAATGATTAAAATCATTTATGGTAAATTATGCATTTATGAAATGTAAAATTAACGATTATTATTAAAAAATAATGAATTGTATTAATTATATATTAGATACATTTCAATAATATATTTATAAATTCATTGAGTTTATAACACCACATTAAGTGACAGATACAACAACATTGTCAACTTTAAATATTAATAATTTCGGATAAATGGTTTTATTTCGAGAAATAATGTATATATATATACTAGAATATATTCTATAGATTAAATAAGTATAATTAATTAAGTATTATTTGATGAAATACAATATTAATAAATATTAATCAAATATAGAGTATAAATATAATATGTAATAATTATACTGATATATGGAAATAAATAGAAAAAAAATTAGTATAAATGTTAAAATAAAAATTAGTAATAATTTGATAATCTATATGAATAGGAATGGAAGACATGATATGAATAGGAAATACAGAAATACACTTACAATTAT
The DNA here is from genome assembly GCA_964019155.1 of Osedax fenrisi. Taxonomy (NCBI): domain Eukaryota; kingdom Metazoa; phylum Annelida; class Polychaeta; order Sabellida; family Siboglinidae; genus Osedax; species Osedax fenrisi. The sequence continues at coordinate 85,696,143 of OZ025241.1, read as the reverse complement.
GAATGCGATTGTGATATATATGAGTGTATGTGAGTGTATTTATATAATATAGAGCTCAAACTATATATATATATATATATATATATATATATATATATATATATATATATATATATATATATGTATACATATATGTATACATTTAATGTATTAAATATTGACCTACACATATAAACATATTGCATATATTGTATTACACCGGATATTATACTTGTAAGTAATTTTATTAAACAAAATAAGAGAGATTATGTGGTACGAGTGTGCATGTATTATATCAAATAAAGAGGGCCAGAGTACAATAAAACAGATGGATATAATGTGTAATATTGTATGATTTAGGGAGTATAGAAAAAGTATATGGGTACAACGTATACATACATTATTTATATGCATTAAATGTCATATATAATGAATACATCTCAAAAGTTGTGTTATATAATATAGTTAAAAAAGAGGCGTATGGTGATATGATAAGAATGTGTAATGATTAATAAATTCGATATTTATTTTAATAATTGTATATTTTGTATATTTCTATTAAAATAAGGAGTATATAGTATACTATATATATACATAATTACCAACACAAATTATCATATTCAGGTTTAGGTATTTCTTTATTACAAACAGTTACTGGTCTTGCTTTACAAATCATAATTCTGTTATTATCTGAAATGGCATATCATTATGTAACCATTACAGTAGCAATACTATCAATAATAATCACAATACATACTCTTAATCATTCATTAGTATACAACTACCCCCACGATTTAACCACCATTAAGGGTATAATTTAATATATATTTATATATGATTCCAATAAATCATCACATTTGATATGAATGAATTAACAAAATCAGTGATATACAAATTATAATGATATTAGCGAAAGGAGACTATTTATTTATTCGGTACCTTATGACATTATGTTCAGTGTCACATCTCACTATTGTTATCACTATGTTTATCACTATATATAATAGTATATTAATGTTGAGTACTTTTTTTATTCCTATTCGTATTATTAGTTATATATTTTTTCGTTTATGTTCCGTTAAATTGTTTTTTATTTTTACTTTATAAGCTTGATTTCTCTGACACAAAGAGTCTTTAATATAAATTAAATTAAATTAAATATGCCATAATCATATGTAATTAGATGCCGTCAATTATTTAATTCCATTCCGCATAACCCTCCGGTAAACTATTTTGTATATTAATACAGATTATTACCATTACTTATTTTATCTTATTTTTATTATAGATTATGTTATTATTAGAAGTATTAAAATCTATACTTAAATCTATATACTATTATGTATGGCTTATACACAAAAATAATTTAAAATATTTAATACTTAATGATTAGATCATTCTTTTTATAAGATCACCTACATCCATCAATATATGCATACATAATAAGTCGCGCGTAAAAATAATATTAAATTATTCTTTAAAAAACTTTAAATGCGACATTATATAATCTAATTATTCAGTATATTTTCTATTAGTTAAAATCCACAACATTATGTTGAATCACTTCAACTGTGAACATTACGAATATATATAATCACAATGTTAAAATCACACGTAGGGGAAAGTCTCCGAATACCGACCCCCTCCTAATACCGACCCCCTATCGTATCTCAGTAACTATAAGAGATATCAACAAATTATATATACATGAACTATTAATAATGTAATGATAAATATTAATAAGTATTTCATTTAAAAAAATATTTAATTATACAATTGTTATTTGATAAAATGTAATATTCCATTTTTACTTTTTAAATATTTGAATAATAACTTTTTTTAAATCATTGTAAATACTTTATTAATTAAACAAAAACTTAATACTGCACATAATATTGTAGATTAATATACTGTTTATGACTATTATAAAAATAATTTAATTTGAATAACTATTAACCAATATATCTTAATTATAGCAACTAATATTATTTTCCTATTACCGAACCCCTAAATTACCCTAATACCGACCCCATGTTATTTATAATATTCAATCAAAATAGATCCGTATTTTAATTTAAAATATGTCGTAAGTTGTTTGTGTATAATTAATATATATTTAGGATTCATGATTACAATTGATTATATACATACTGATTAATAAATAAATATTAAATAATAATATATACTATTTTAATATAATTACTATAAAGTTTAAATTTAATTTTAATATTACTATTAAATCATAAATTCAATAAAAAATAAATATCTTGCAAGTTATAATTAATTATAGTTATGTATACCTACTATTTTTATTTGATATTATAATACTACATTTATTTATACTAGGATTATTAGGGGGTAGGTAATAGGAGAATGGGGTCGGTATTAGGTACATGTATCCGATTACCGACCCCCCTGTGTATTCTTATAAATATAATTATATCAACCATTTAAAATAGCCACATTATTCATTGCCATAATATTACACTATATACAAAATTTCAAATAAATATATTTAATATTGAATAAGTTATTACAAATAGTCATTTAGGGGTCGGTAATCGGAGACTTTCCCCTAAGTAAACATGCACACTTATGTATCATGTACCTTATATACGTAACGATTTAAAAGTAAATAATATAATGTAATAGTATATTTGATTACACATCGATTTAAAAGTAATTGTAATCAATATAATGTAATATTATATTTGATTACACATCGATTTAAAAGTAATTGTAATCAATATAATGTAATATTATATTTGATTACACATCGATTTAAAAGTAATTGTAAACAATATAATGTAATATTATATTTGATTACACATCGATTTAAAAGTAATTGTAATCAATATAATGTAATATTATATTTGATTACACATCGATTTAAAAGTAATTGTAATCAATATAATGTAATAGTATATTTGATTACACATCGATTTAAAAGTAATTGTAAACAATATAATGTAATATTATATTTGATTACACATCGATTTAAAAGTAATTGTAAACAATATAATGTAATATTATATTTGATTACACATCGATTTAAAAGTAATTGTAAACAATATAATGTAATAGTATATTTGATTACACAATAATCATTGGATTAATCCATTAATTTATATGTTATTAGATTATTATAAATAAAATAAGTTTCGGTTTAATTTTTTTTTAAATAATCAAAATATGTTTTGTCACTGACATTGTTTTTACAGAAATATATAATGTTATATTAGTTTATTTTTCATTATAATTTATATTTGTTCATATTATTTATAATCTATATTTAAAAGTTAACATTTATATATTCAACAATATCATTAATAATGTAATACTGGTACATAATTGACACCTATTTTTTTAAACTTAATTAAAAGATGCAAAAAAGTTTCTGAATAATGTTATGTTCTCATTTTCCAAAAAATATATTTTATTTGTATTTTATATTATTTGTGGTTTATTATAGTACATGTAAACCGCTTTACATTATGTATTTGTTAACTTCGTATGACATTACTGCTTAGTAGTTTTTGTTTTATTCTTTGTTAATTCCAATAAAGTATAGTATATTTAGAAATCATTATTTATTTGTTAACTTCGTATGACATTACTGCTTAGTATTCTTTGTTTTATTCTTTGTTAATTCCAATAAAGTATAGTATATTTAGAAAAGCTTCAACTGTATACTTGTAACCATAAATAAATATATATCAAATGTAGTTAAATAATAAACAACACAGATTTTCAGAAGGAAAAATAGTTCACTCGACCAATTATTGAAATAAAAACGACACTAACTCAAATGTGATAGGTATGTGAATACAATATATTTTTGGATTCGTATCTGTTTACATGTAAATTCGAAAAATAATACCATAATATAATCTTAAATTAAGATAGGTATACAAATTCGAAATATATCGAAAAGTAAGTGTTCCGCAAAAAATAGTATTTGGAGATATCAAAAGTAAATTCGTGAACATTTTACCGAATTGTTATAGGTCAAAAGTAGATAGATTCAATCATTGTTATGTACATGTAAACTTTCAATGCCGTGAAAATATCGTAATTTTAAAATATATATTTTTAAATATAATTCACATATATATTATAATATTAAAAGTATATATATACTAATATATTAGTCTGATAATTAGATTAATCACCTTATGAGTTAATAATATTAAATATAACTTAAAATAATACATGTGTATACATCTAGTAGTTGGTATGGGAACTATATTAAAATAATTAAATAGCTTAAATAGCGAGTGAACCATCTTTACTTCGCTTATAATCTTTGTAAACAATTAATCAATTACGATCAGTAGTATCATTAGTATTGTTATATTTACCTTTGCCATTAAGATGATATTCTCCTATAAAAGTGTGATTAACTTTGTAGAAATGATACGCGTCCTTAGTAATGATGCAGCCTTTTCGTACTCTTAGCTATAATCATACATTATGTTAGTATTGTTTACCAATTTAATGTATATTAAGAATACATTATAATGTAAATATATATATATATATATATATATATATATATATATATATATATACTGGTTTGGTGTTGATGACTCAGATGAGCATTCATAGGCAAGCCAGCGAGATGTCCCGGGTTCTATATAATTTATTTCTGTTTTTGTTTATTAATATCTTAATAAACATTAAATCAAAATACCAGAACCAAAATGTTATATATTTGTGTTGAGGATTGTCACGGGACTCTCGGAGTTATTGATTACGTACGCAAGCATGTACAATGTACACGTGTATGTGTTTATGTATGTATGTGTCTACAACTTGTCGAGGCTTACATTTATTGATGTAACACACGTGATTCAATACATTCATATTAATATTATAATATATATATAGGTGGCACTAGTATATTGGAGGTGTGGACCGTGTCTTCATTAAATTCAAATTTGATCTACTCGTATGGATAGGAAAATGTTATTTTTTTATAAATTTAAATTATTAACATACCACTTACACAATTAAATATCTTAAAGTATAGGCACTTTTAATCATAGCTATGATATTACGAATGTGAAGATGTACGATGTTAACTTTATTTATATGAATACAGTTATGTCATTTCATAAAGTTGCAATGCACGGTGATAACAGAATAACAATAAGGGGCGTATACTTCATATATACATGTGTAATGGTCTACCGCGAGACTTGTGAAATCCATAGAACGTTTCAGAAGTAAAGTCAAATATTATATTATTGGTAATTTGTAATATTCGACTTAAAATATACGAAATATGTTATATGTGTGTATAAATACACCAACTAACTATATCTATATATATATATATATATATATATGAAGGAATAAATATATATAGGAGATAATGTATGCATTCACTTTATAACTGTAATATTTCGATTATAAAGTATTACCATTAATCATCTACTACACTCTTTATTATACGTCTTGCATGCAATATTACCATATTTATTTAATATTATTTAATAATATATATATATATATATATATATATATATATATATATATATATATATATATATATATATATATATATATATGTAATTGTGTGAGAGAGAGTATATATGTATATATAACCATTTTTCCTTTCTCAAAGGTAATCACTGTATAACAATAACCATAGCATTCAGCTAATGTGTAAAAATTCATCCTCTTGGCTATTTTAATAAGTTAGATTACTATAGTAATATAGTCTATATATATATATTGGATTGGATTGGATAGTTTATTTTAACACCAATATGGTACAAATATTACCCTCACTGGTGTGGAAACGAAACGAATAAATAAACAATACAATAAAATACAAATTTAATAATATAAAAATAAAATAGCAAAGTATATAAAACAATTTACAAAGTACAAATAAAAAAGTACTTATAAAACAAAGTACATACAATTAGGATCACAATCAAGATAGATTTAGATAGTATTTAAGATAATATGCAAAAGTAAGCGGTGACTTCAATGTACGTAGGTAGTACGGCAGTACATATGGCAGGCGCAATTCTAGTGAAATAGCGAGACTGCATTGTATTGCATCCATATGACATCTCGAGTGAAATAGAATCAGAAGAACGAATGCTTGATAATCTGACGACGAACAAGCAAACCACGTAGATATCTAGGTCTGCTTAGAAATAACGTTTTATGCATTAAGCATATTAATATAAATTCAGTTTTTTAAACGGTAACCATTTCATAGTATGTTGGTGCATGATAGTTAAAGAGTGATAGCATTGCTTAAGCTTATGTATTAATCTAACAGATGATCGAATAATTCGGTTAACTTTTGTTCCTTCGATGTTCTTAATACCATAAAAGAGATAACAACCGTAATATAACTTATACAGCAATAGAGCATTTATTATTTGTTTATATTTTCATTCATACGAATTACTATTATTATACTATTTTCCACCATTAATTTATAATCATCATTTATAATTAAATATTAAATATTATTTAATTGTAATTTTACTTACCACAATTAATTATATAATATTAATTATTCCATTTATTTATTTTTATTATATTAATTAATTTATCATTCGTTTTAACATAAGTCTTTATCTACACATTCGAGAATAGCGTTCGCTATTATATTATTGTATCTAATCATCATCATCATGCATGAAGAGGCTGCATGAAGAGGCTGCATCATACATTCATGCCTTGATGATAACACATATATAGAATTAATAGATTATTAATAAATTATATAACTATTTATAAAAATGAAATAAAATATATAAACGTACATCGCATACGTATACGTTAATACCGCACACATGTAATAACTAATTAATCCTTTTAATTACCTGATGTACATTTTAAAATCAAAATCAGCATTTAAAAATATGAAAATTTAGATATTTTCGAAAACCATTTAAATTAAATTTAAATTAACGAATTAATGGAATACAGTCGAATTATATATATGTATATATATATATTAAATATAATATCGAATAAAAACCCACTCTTCCATTGACACATTCATCACTGTGTTCTATTGTTTTAACAGATCCTCCTACTGTGATTTCACATATTCTACACACACTAAGAAACGTGCTACCTAGACAAAGATATTCACGTTAACATCACAGCTCATATTATCAATTATATATATATAAACCTATATATATATATATATATATATATATATATATATATATATATATATATATAAATGTTAATATTATTATTATATATTTTATACTAAATTATAAAATAGGTATAACTAAATATAAAATAGATCGTAAACAAGGCGAAACCTTGCGGGTTTATGAACAAATCGTGTACACTGAAGCTATTACAGTTCGGTTCTTTAAAACAATACAGTTCAGCTACAACAATTGTCTTACCTAGGTCATTTATAATATTAATGTAAATGTATATTCTCATAAATATATATATATGAATGAATGAATGACATCAGTTTATAGACAATTGTCTAAGGAGGATCATTGAAAGCTATAAGTAGCTTTATTAAGTCGATACCTCCATAGTATATGAATATAATAGCTTTTGGACATTTATACAATAATAATAAGACTTGTGTACTAGAATTCAATATAATAAGAGTAAAGAAATATATATAAAGAGAATAATAATAATAATAAAAATAATGTCCCTCAGCGTATTTCATCATGTTTCATCAATCCATTAAATAAACTAATAAAATAAAATGTGGTAAAACTTGTGCAAACACATATAAAACAAAAAGTGCGAATAAAATAATAAAAAATTATTGAAATTTAATAACATACAATGATTCAAATGGTTTAGTATATACAAATTAAAATAAAGTATGTTTAAAACATGTGCAAACAATTATATAACAAAAAAGTGCGAATAAAATAATAAAAAATTATAAAAATATAATAACATAAATATAACCCAAGTAGTTTTAAATATAAAAATTTTAAAAATTGACGAAGATTAAAAATATTAAAAATTATTAAAATGCTAAAATATAAAAACTAATATTTATTTAAAAAGTAATTCTTTAATACTTTTTTTAATTTGTGTATATTATGTATATTTTCAGATTTTAATATATTATTACTCATTATATTATTATAGTATTTTGGGCCTTTAAAAAATGTTGTTTTAAAATGTCGTTGTTTTCATTAATGGTAACATAAATCTTGTTTTGTCTTTATTATAAATGAAAAATGTATCTAGATTAATGTTATAGTTATTATGTAAAAGGTTATATAAAAATAATATTATTCTAAAAGTTCTTTAAGAGTTCATTCAATTTTAAAATAGAATTATATTTAAACATATTATTAGTGTGTGATAAACGAATCAGAGGTAATTGAGACTTGTCTATCATATTTTTATTGATAATTCGAATTGTTTTTTTTTGTATTAATACTAGTTTTTTTAATCTATCTTCATAAACATTACCCCATATTTCTATTCTATATGACATATTTGATAAAAATAGTGAATTATATAATATAATTAAATTACGTATGTTAAGAAATTTTAGCTTCCGAAAAAGATATACAATTTTTGATAATTTATTACACAAATTTATAATATGAAACGAATATGTTAAATTACTATCTAATATAATACCTAAAAACGTATATCTATCTACTATTTCTATGTTCGAATTATTTAAATTTATATTATTTATAATTTTTGTATTAAAATAAGGAAGTATTTTAGTTTTTTCAATATTCAATTTTAATTTATTTATATTAAACCAATGACATAATCTATCTAAATATAATTGCATATTACTACTCAATTCATCATTTGAATTTGCAAATATAGAGAGTAATGTGTCATCTGCATATATATTTAAATTTATATTATCATCATTATTAAATATATTTGATATGTCATTAATACATATAATAAAAAATAATGGACCTAATACTGATCCCTGAGGAACACCAAAACGTACATTTCTAACAGATGATACAGTATTATTTATTCGAGTTTTAACTTTTCTATCTAATAAATAATTTTTTAAAAACACATTTACATGACCCCTAAAACCACAGTATTCTTAATTTTTTTAATAAAATGTCGTGGTCTACAACATCGAACGCTTTTTTAAGGTCTAAAAATAGCGTAGCAATTTTTTTATTTAAACTATGTTTAGTAAATAAAAAATGTTGTAAGTTAAAATGTGAAAGGGTAGTATTGGATTTTTCTACAAATCCATATTGGTTATCATTAATTATTTTATTTTTATATATAAAGTCCATCATTCTATTATAAATTATTTTTTCGAAGATTTTACTAATTTGCGGTAGTAATGAAATGGGTCTATAGTTGATTATCTGTTTTTTATCATTTGCTTTAAATACTGGTTTAATGATAGAAATTTTCATATTATCAGGAAATTCAGAATTAGCCAAGCATAAATTAAATAAATATTCTAATGGTTTAGCAATAGAATTTATTAAAAGCTTGATTAATTTCATGTCCCAGTTATTTATATCTTTGGATGATTTAGATTTCATATTAAGTGTAGCTAATATTAATTATTTCCTTATCAGTAATAGGTAAAAAATAAAAACTGTTCTCAATAGAGTTTAAAAAATATCTAAAATCATTATCATTAGTTATATTATCATTAGTCATATTATCACTAGTCATATTATCATTAATCAAATTATCATTAGTCATATTTTTATTTAAAAAACTTTCATTTATTTTAAAACCCACATTTGAAAAATAATTATTAAAATGTTCACATTGATCTTTTATATTTATAATTTCTTTTCCTTCATATTTAAGTATTTTGGGTAATTCATCAATATTTTGATTAATTATAGTGTTCAAATATGTCCAATTTTCTTGTTGATTACAATTTGAAAAATTATTTGAGTAATATTTATTTTTTTCATATTTTATATTTTTATTAATTTTATTTTTTATTTTTTTATATTTAATAAATGTGATAGGGCAGTTTTTAGTTTTATATGTGTTAAATAATTTTTTTTTTCTTATTGCATTTTTCAATTTACTTGTAAGCCATGGATTGTTAATGCTATTTTTATTTATTTTTTTTCTAGATATGGGACAACATTTATTAAACATTTCATTTAATTTTATTACTAATTCATCATAACATATAGAAGGATCTGTAATTGTGTAAAAATAGTCCCATTTGTAAATCGATAATGTATTTACTAATGCATTAATATTATACATATTTTTGATATATACATAGTCACAACTTTTAGTATAGTTATTTTTATATTCAAAGTAGTAAATACAACAGAATGATCAGATATATCTGTATTAATAACACCATTCAATAAAATTGAATTACTATTTGTTAATGTGTTATCTATTAATGAATTATTATAAGTTGATAATCTAGTTGGTATTTTTATTAAATTATTTAGGCCTAATTGTGAAATGGTATTATTAAAATCAATTGTGAATAGATTAAAAATATCTAAAAAATCATATATATATATAATAATCATTATAATAATCACATAGTATTATACATACGTATAGTTGTATGACGAGCCTAATTATGGTTAACAAAGTAAATATAACGGTATACAATAACAAGTGTAATCTGACAATAAATAGTATAATAAATAACATATTTCTTTCATATATCCCCTTCTCCTTCGTATTCCCATTACATCCCCAATGTCTCGTATGAATCCATAGCTAATAACTATACACAACCATTTATTATCTATATAGAGCTAGAGATGAATAGTGGTAAGCTACGTGTACAGATAACTCGGAGAGGACGTGTTTCACAGTATACCGTACACAATACATAGTATAATTATAACTATACTTATTAGTATATATGTATATACACTTCTATAGCAGTAGGTCAACACTTAGGATGACCAGTTTTACTGCATGTAATGATAATGTAGTGAGATAAGTACAAGAGGTGTCGTATTTTACACGGGTATAGCAGTAAGCATACAATACTTAGCATATACTATACTAGTTATGATCGATACAACTAAACTTACTAGACATTACATATGTATACGATTATTGTCAGGTAATCTTAATAGTTATACTAAATAATGTCGTTGAATATAACGTTTTGGACGTTATGTATACATATATTATAAATGGTATACCATACATGGTGTAATGTGAACATTCTTCTAATTTTTTTCCAATATTACTAAAGTAAGTATTGAATTCGTTTGCAATTGATTTAGTATTAGTGATTATATTATTATCTAAATTGAAAGAGTTGCAAAGGGGAATGTATGTATTTGATATAAGTCCATTTATATATATATATATATATATATATATATATATATATTATAAATAGAGGATATAAATAGACTCATCAATAAGTCATAAACGTGTATACTCTGTAAATACTGAGATATGCCAATAACAACACAATACAATTGCTAAACAACATTCTATTATATTGTGTTATTATTAATAATGTAAGTTCTTAATAAACACAATAGAAATATAAAAATGGTTTCTATCGAATCCGGTACCTCTCGCTTATCAATAGGTAACTGTTCTACTAAACTATAAACCCCATGCTGATCCAAATACTATACACATATACATATATATATATATATACATCTGATTTATATTAAAATAACCTGATTTTGTTTTAAAACTACGTGCAAGCATCACATCCATTACATCATCATTCCCTTTAAGTTGTCGACATTCCTTGATTATTATTATCTACAGAAATTATATATATACACATATATATATATATATATAAATATATATATATATATATATATATATATATATATATATATATATATATATATATATATATAAATGGACTTATATCAAATACATACATTCCCCTTTGCAACTCTTTCAATTTAGATAATAATATAATCACTAATACTAAATCAATTGCAAACGAATTCAATACTTACTTTAATAATATTGGAAAAAAAATTAGATTCATCAATAGAAAAAACAGAAATCAACAATTTTATCAAATATCTTAACATCCCAAATAATTCCAGTTTTTGTTTATCTCCCATCACTTCTAACGATTTAATAAATGTTTTTAACAATTTTAAACCGAAAAAATCACTAGATACTTTTAATTTTAATATGGATTTTCTTAAAATCATATCTCCATATATACTACACCCGTTACTGTATCTTTTTAATAAATCTTTTTCATCCGGTATAATACCATTATCGTTAAAATCAGCAAAAGTTGTACCATTTTATACAAATAAACATAAACATGATTTTAATAACTATAGACCAATATCGTTAACTAATAAATTTTATAAAGTACTTGACAAAATATTTTACACACAAATAATAATCTTTTTAGAAAAACACAATATTATAAACTCACAATTTGGATTTCGTAAACAATTAAATACAACTGATGCAATATTTAATCTGCAATCACAAATTATCAAAAGTATTAATTCTAATAAAATATGTGCATCTATCTTTATTGACTTCAGAAAAGCATTTGATACGGTAAACCATTCAATTTTAAATAATATAAAAAGGTTAACAAATATAAAATGTCTTGGTGTAATTATTGATAACAAACTAAGAAGGAAATATCATATTTCATATCTAAGAGCTAAACTGAATAACATAATCTGGATAACTAGTAAAGTCGCAAGATTATTAAATTTCAAAGCTCTAACAATGATATATAAATATTTATTCCTTCCTCATATTAATTATGCTAATATAATATGTGGCAATACATATATATCTAATACAAATTGTATCCTCTTACAACAACAAAAAATGTTGAGAATAATTTGTAATAACAAAATTCATGACCATACTAATATTTTATTTAAAAATATAAATACTCTTACATTTTGTGACCTTGTTGAAAAAAACACTAGTATATTCATGTATAATAAATTCTACTCGTCTTCATCATTATTTTTTAAAAAGAAAAATATAATATATAATATTCGTGATTCCTTAATTTTTGAAATAGAATTATGCAGAACAAATTTCTTATTATTTTCTTTAGTTTTTAATGGACCAAAAAAATGGAATAATATAAACTCTGACATAAAAAAATCAAAATCAAAATCAATTTTAGCAAAAAAAATTCATAACAAATTCATCGATAATTACAATTAATCCAATAATTCAAACATTTACATTTATAAAAAAAAATATTTTATCTTTTCTTTTATGTTATAATTTTCAACCTGACATTTATATAAAAATTGTATTTATTACTCTTCTAGTAAAATAACTATGTTTACCCTTTATTCGTATATATAACAATAACAAACTTTAAAAAAATAATCATTTTATTCTTATTGACTTTTATAATAAAATATATATTTTTTTTAATCCTTTTAAACTTTTATATAAAAATGATCCTCATTGTTTTGCTCTTTTCTTCTCAGTTATAATTTTAAACTTGACCTTTATATACAAATTTAAAAAATCCTAACAAAATATTTGTTAATGACTTTAATAAAATAATTTGTTTTTAAATTGACCTCTATATAAAAATAAGCAACTTTAAAAAAAAAAAAAAAAAAAAAAAATAATGTTAATCTTCTTACTACCTTTTATAATAAAATATTTTGTAGTTAATAATTTTAGACTTCTATATAAAAATTATACTCATAACAATTAATAAATAGTTATTTTATTTATATTCTAATGACATTTATTGGAAATTACTTTTTATCACTTTTGACATCTATATAATTTTTATTTATATTTTTTTTAAATCTTAGTTTGTTGTTATTGTTCAGTATAGTTTCCTGATCTGTTTATTTATTATATTCGTATTATCATTTAGTATCGAAATTTAAATTATTTTAATGATGTTTTTGTATTTTTATTTTTTTATACCTACACTAATTTTATCTATTTTTATCTTTTATTTTATAGTTTATTTAAATATTAAATGATGATTAATCAATAACGAGTTGACAGATATCACAATTTTATCATAGTATATTTATCTTAGTGTAAACAGGAAGTCAAACTTATTATTATTATATATATTTTATATTCCACAATATTTATTCCATTATATTTATATAATGGAATTAAATTATTTGATATCTGTCAACAAGTTAAATTAAGGGTAATTGTCTCGACAAGCAGCAATGCTTCTACAATTACCCAGGTACTTGTACCTAAATTGGATATTAATAATAATAATATATATATGTGTGTGTGTGTGTATTATATATTTATTGGAGAGTACCCTCTTTGTGAGTATATATTACGAGATAATCTCTGGTTCTCTCCTTTGAGCAGATATTTATTTTCTAAATTGTACTTTCTGTACTTAATATACTATATTCATATATATATATTATACTATAATGGAATATAATTTAAAAAAACGAAATAAACAATATGATTTTATAATATAAAGATTATATATGTATATGATTAGAATATTTATAAATGCATTCTATCAACTGACTGAGCAAATATATATATTGTTATTGTTATTTTTATTTGATGGAGTCATTTCATCCCATCCATGAACTTAGATGAAGTTGTCACTTATAACCATATATGGTTATAATGTCCCTTCGAAGCCACTCTCGTGTTAAGGCATCCATGGTTTTAACGAGAAATCATTTATTTATACACAATTATATAATATCACTTCTAAATAATATTTTAAGACCCATTTTTATAAAACTAATCAATAGTTCGGATGAGGCTCGAACCCGTGTCATACTGATTGCGTGTCTGACGCTTTAGATAACTGAGCCACACAGGCAGTATAAATATACATATATATATATATATATATATATATATATAATACTTGCCTCGTGGACCACGGTTGATAATAAAGATTTCGAGTTTTCATTAGGAATCTGTGTAACTTTCATGTATGCCATACACGCTAGGCCATCGCACGTCTGCGTATCTTCCGGTCTGGATTCTATGCAGCCGATTTTCGGATTGTAAACCAAAAAAGATACATTTGTTGTAGTAGCTTTACAACGATGGCAGGAAAAAGAGCTGTTATGTAAACAAATAGTTAGTTACATACAGAGCTGGGCAGTATCGCCGATACAGTATCTATTTAGGCAAAAAACCAGTATCGTAGATACATTTGTATTTGTATTTGTATCTATTATAAAAATTACAAAAGTATTTGTAATCGTATCTATTAGTCATAAATAGTATCTACGATACGTATCTACTAAGACAATTATTTAAACAGATACATTTTATTAATATCATTTGGTCATTATATTTATTTTATATCAATATTTTATAATTTCATTTCATAAATTAATTTTAATATATATACATCATATATATAGTTTTTAATAAAATATCTTTTGTAAATATTGAAATTAATTCATTGTTAAAAATATTGATATATCAATTATATTGATTTATTCCAAAAACCATTATATGCATTTATTGAAAACAAAGACATTATTTTGATAATATATTTTATATAATAATTAATTTATAATTCAAAATTATATATTATATAGAAAGATAAAATCATTTTAATAAATATGATATTTCTAAATAATAATAATTAATAATATATTAATAATTTATTTGTTATATATTACTATATTCATGTTTAACATACGAAAGTAAAGTTCGCTGATTATTTTTAGTTGAAAAATAGTATATTGTAATAATGTATATTTCTCAATAGTCTGTAATGGCTCATAGTATAATTTCAGATGAAATAAACGCTGGTACACTAAAAGATTCATCATGGGCATCATTAAATATCAATAAATATCAACAAATGTATTCTATATCATCTATTGAAGAACACGTTATAAGGTGTAAATATGTAGTATGTCATTTTAAAGGAGGTATCCCACTAGCAGTATTTCCGGAAATAATGTCCTGAAATATTTTTAGAAAGTTATTTTCTAGCAAGTTAACTACAATTTTAGTGAGTTACCCTCTTACTTTCCGGCAAATTTCCGGAAAAATAGTAACTTTAAAGGGGGTATCCCAATACAAATTACTATAAAATCACTTTCTATAAAACATTTACGGACATTATTTCCGTATAAAGGGGGTATCCCACTACAAGATTTTCCGGCAACTTACCGGACATTTTGTAACTTTAA
This sequence comes from Osedax fenrisi, assembly GCA_964019155.1. Taxonomy (NCBI): domain Eukaryota; kingdom Metazoa; phylum Annelida; class Polychaeta; order Sabellida; family Siboglinidae; genus Osedax; species Osedax fenrisi. Next base: position 85,680,070 of record OZ025241.1, on the reverse strand, counting down.
AACCATTTTTTATCAAGTTGTAATGGGATACCCTATAAATGTATTATATTTCAGGCAAGTTGCCGGAAAGTAAAGGGGTTTCACAGTAAAATTACAGTTACATTTATAGAAAATAGTTTAAAGTTAAAATACTTGTAGTGGGATACCCCCTTAATGTTCCTTGATATGTACTTTCAAATCGACATCGATGAATATATATATATAATTTATATCTATATACTATATACATTGTATATAATTATAATGTATTTGTATCTACTAATATGTATCTACTAAGAAAATTATGTATTTGTAATTGTATCTACTATGATTTTTTTTAAAGTAATTGTAGTAGTATCTATTATAAGAAAAAAGTGTGTAATTGTAATTGTATCTATTATACATTTTTCGAGTATCGTGCCCAGCTCTGGTTACATATATACATTATAGTTTATATATATATATATATATATATATATATATATAATACAAGATCATATGTTTTGACATTTAAGTATCTTGGATCGACGTTGAAATCAGATGGATCATCAGATAACGAATTACGAATACGATTAGCAACAGCAACCTCAGCAATGGTAAAACTTGGAACAATATGGCAAAGCAAAAAAATTGCATTCCATGTAAAATACAACCTCTATAAATCACTTGTATTATCAATACTTCTCTACGGCTGCGAATCTTGGACCTTAATGGAAAAAGAGGAAAAAAGGATACAAGCATTCCAAAATAAATCGCATAGAAGATTACTGTGTATTACATATCGCCAGAGAAAAACAAATGACTATATCCATGAAAAAATGATAAATCTAATAGGCAAATATGAACCACTCTTAAGCACTATAAAACGAAGAAAGCTTAAGTAGTATGGTCATATTTGTCGACAAGATGATCTGGCCAAAACCATTCTACAAGGAAGAGTATAAGGCAAGAGGAAAAAAGACCGGCCACGAAATAATTGGATGCACATTGTGTACAACATAAGTAAATGGACAGAAGTACTAGGGAACTAACACGGATGACGGAAGATCGCGAAAAATGGAAGAAATTTGTTGTTGATACTTGTCTGATGATTCCCCCTACGATTCAAGAGTCAAGGGAGTAAAAGTAAAAAAAGTAAGTATATATAATATAATATAATGCATATCATTCATATAATGTATTATAATTCATTGAATTTTATTAAAAATCACGAAATTCGATTTTTCCGTATTTGTTTTCATTAACATCGCGCCTAGTGCAAATATCAATAAATCTCGATAAATCACGAGACTTATGACTCATCCTAATGTACCTATCAGTAATTCGTAATAAATCGTGATTATGACTCATCAAACTCGTGATTTCGAGAGATACGATATTTCTTGCACACGCGAATATCGATTATCTCTCGCAAATCCCTCTGTTTAAGACGTTACGTCTTTAGTACCGTGGACACTACCACTGCTACTGGTACTGTTTTTTTCAAAAGAAAAATGTTTAGCAATTTAGAATGATTTTAATGAAACAAATACGGACAGATCGAATTTTGTGATTTTTAATATAATTCAATATAGTGAATATAGGGTCGAGTGAATTTTGACATCATTATTGCGATCTGGTTATGTCTCGCATTAGTGATATAAGGATATATATGGAGTTTAATGGTGTCAATAAATGCTAATAATATGTAAATAATGTTATGATATTTTATATTATATATGTAAGTGTATATTTGTAATTATAATTTATAATAAATAAAACTTATGAAAACGTCAGGTCTCGTATATAAATTTTACCGATTTGAGATGTGTTACCAATCCAACTATTATTGCTTATAAATGTTAAGTTCATATTTACCGCATGATAGTAGTATATACTCAAATGATTTATTACATAATTATAATTATATATAAATGTTGTATTTAATAGAAAATGTATTTTAAACGACTTATTTTATTTTTTAAATAAATTAAAAATATGTTTGAAATATGTTCATTTATTATGAATATTGAATTAAACGAATGATATTGTATTCACAATATAAGTATTTATGTTAATTCAATAACTTAATAATATTACATTTAAATCTAATAAATTAGTTCAATTCCGAATTCGTAATAAATTAATAATTTTAAAAAAAAATTAAAAATAAATTTATTAAATGTTACTTATAATTATAATGACTTCATTAAGTTACATTTTTATTTAACAAAATTACCAAATAATCTTAAAATGATATTTATTTATAAATTATATACATACACTATTAGTATATGCTATTAAAATGCGGTAAATATGAATTACAAATCTATGAGCTATATAATGGATATGACATATACAAGTTCAAAGTTCGAACATTAACACATCTCAAATCGGTAATATTTCAATATGAAACCAGTATAATAACACATTTATATTTAGTTACGAAGAATATCTCTTATTATCAGATATCGGCTAAGTTTATCAAATCCGAATATTGGATTTATTGTAAAGTTTTAACACCGCAAAGTAAATATATTTATATATATATATATATATATATATATATTCGACTAGATGAAGTTATTGTTTTTATCTTGTGTTTATCGATAACTTAAGGGGATCCCGCACATTTAAAGTGATGCTAATTTATTTGTTTCGTATTTTTTTATTATTACATAATAATACTTATTTTAGTGTTATTTATTATCGGTAAAAAAAATTAGACATGAATTCAGTCTAGAAATACAGTCTAAGAATACAAATTAGCATTAGTTATATGTAATATACCGTTAATGTAACACACTTTTACATTTTAATTTCTCGTAATATATCGTATTTGTGTTGTCCAATGTATTAGTTTATCAATTATTTAATAAAATTAATATAAACATTGGATTTTTAATATGTAAGTGTGTAGATCGAAGAATGATATATATATATATATATATATACTTATATATCGGCTGTCGTACTTTTATACACAAATTAAGAGGCTATATTACTATAGTGTAAATATACAACATTCTTATTAAATACTAATTTCAAAATTTTCCATATATAATTCTAGAAATAAATCATTACTTGTTGATATCATAATGCTTATTATACAATTAGTAACGTATTATTATACGTTATTATTATTAATATTTTAATTGTCATAATTAATAACAATTAAAACAGTATTTACAACCTGAAATAGTTTCATATTGATCTATCTATATTCTATAGTAATAAAGTATTATACAAATGGTATACAACTTATTATTATATGTATAATACTATTCGGATATATTCCCATTTTTGAATTGTGAAATATATATTATTAATAAATAGTATATTTACTCTACATATATGTATATATATATATATATATATATACATATGAATATTACTAACGATCCACATGCATCAGTATACATAAGCATAGTAGATACCAATAACAATAGTATCAACATTATTATTGTATATATATATATATATATATATATAGAAATTAATACTACTATAAGTTATATAACATTTCTAAATAAATAATAATAAACAACAACATTAATTTAATAAATCAAATAGTTTTTATGATAATATACCGAAATTTAAAATATTTTAATATCTTAACGTTGCCAAGTTAAGATGATCTCGAATTATAACAATGACTATTATAATTATGTATCAGTTATTATTGTATTATATTGTATATATTATATATATATATATATATTGTAATTGACATATTTAATTAACATTCTATATCTCTACAGTATTGATGTTACATGTATAAATAATTATGCCTTTACAATACAAAAGGGATGCGTCATACCCCATACATAGAATTAATCATTCTCAGGAAGCTTTGAAGGGGGCAAAAATATGGTCTTGTTTCGACCTAAAATATGTATATGATCGGATAAAAGTAAACAAAAAGATCAGCATAAAATAGCATTCAGCTCCCTATGGTGTGTTTATGAATTCACAAGAATGCCTTTCGGCCTAGTGAATGCCCCAGTAACCTTTCAGATATTAATGTCAACTCTATTTAGAGATGAAATATGTAAGTGTGTAATTTGTTATTTAGACGATTTGCATATTCTTACTATAAAATAATATACACGCGCCCTATGGAGTTGTCGTACAGAACAATGTACAATAAATCATACGAAGGCAGTCCGGAGATGATTAGATAACACCGGATTACGTACCTAAGAAACACAACATGACAAATAACACATACCTGTCTTTACCGACACGGTTGTCGCCCGGGTGTATAAGGATCCCGCGTATAGTTTTTATATTGACTACTAAACATTATATTATTGATACATATAGGATATTAGCACACTGAATCAAATAGGTACCTTAAACGAACTAACACACGACATGAACAGTTTAAATGTATACTTCTGGAACAGACGAATGTTGACTTCATAATATGATTTAGTCTTTATTGGATAGGTAAAATATAAAAATATCATAGACTTGAAGTTGGATTCCAAAGATATAATATATTTCAATCAGAATCCATACCATACGTATTTAAACTCTAACCTTGAACTATTTCTATATTACAGATCTTATGTTATATAAATAATGGTGAATAGCCGATTATACCAACTTAGTTGGGGTCGTTATTCTCTGAGAGATACTGTTCCTAAAATCGACATCTTCATTAATAATCTTGCAAAATATATGGAAAAGTAAAAAAATAGGATTATAAACAAAATGCAGTTTGTATAGAACACTGGTGCTCTCAATATTACTCTATCGCTGTAAGGACGAAGCTTGTACTATTACTGAAAAGATAGAGAAAAATGCAAGAATTCGAAAATAAACGTGTGTACATTGCCATAGCATACAAATATATCTACATTAAAGGCACAATTAAACTCTCATTTAAGGTTATGTGCATCACTATAGTGTGTACTATGTATACAATGTATACAATAACTATCGTTCTGAATGTATGCTTAATAACACGGGTGTTAACAATGGTTATTAGTTATTGGTTATTGGTTATTAGTTATTAGGTTATTAGTTATTGGTTAATAGTTATTGGCCAATCAAGTAATTATAACTATTTTAACTGACTTCAATCACAAGGTGAACTTATAGTCTCCATGGAACAAGTGGGCTTAGAAAGGATAGAGTACTTTAGAATATATTAATAACACGATACTCATTATAGGAAAACACCGCCTATAATAAAGGAAATTGTATCACATTGATTTAAAACATCTTTTGATATGGTAAGACACTTTATATTCGCCAATAAAGAAATTCAACATATACACTAAGCTTATACATACTATCCAACATCTCTATGATAATTCAACGAGTGTATACACTATAGAACTAAGAAAAGGATATATTGGGTATCAGTTTCCTACTACAATAGGAGTGAGCCGAAGTTGATGTATCTCTTTAATATATTCCTTGAAAACACAATTAACCATGCACTAGCAAATTGTAACACAACTCTCAATATTAATGGTAAAATATTCTTAGATATAATATCTGTAGACGATGTTAACGGTCTCGTAAGATTAGAAGATGGACATTTAATCAATACATCTGGAAAATGCAATATCTATTGAATAAAATTAGCATAAATATAAATGCTGATAAAAGTAAAATAATATTATATGTATGCATATACATATATACAATTATAACCTATTTTTTAAAATAGAGAGTTAGTTCCATTAACAATAACTGTAAACCCTAAAACTACGCATTAGTCAACAAATATAAACTAACGTTACATGTCATTATATATTTTTGAAATGTGAGTTGCCAATAAAATATTACCTAGATAAATAAACATTTGAATTCATATTTTACATTTAAATAGGTATATAAATAAAAATTTATATAGAATCTATAGTATTAAATAGTTATTTAATCAAGTATATATATATATATACCATTACTATCAGGGTATTGGATGAGGAAGTTAAGTATAGGTTGATTAACTTATATTTATATACTTATATACATATATATATATATATATATATATATATATATATATATACTTATAAGTTGGACTAATGTGAATAAACCTCATGTTAACCTCCCGCACAATACCCTGATATTAATGTAATATAGTTGGTGTAAGAACATAAGTACCTAATGTTCTACCTTATTACTATATACCGTGATAGTTGTATTATTACTCGTCCCTGTTTAACGGTATTCATGTACCTAACAGGCTAGTTAATATCTATATATCAATAAGAATAATAATATTATGATCATAATTATGGCATTTATAAATCATTATATATATTCGTTTATATTCGTTATTTGTTTTTTATTATTATTATTGTTTTATGTCATTTTGTTTGTTTTAAACAATAAACTATATCTATCTATCTATAATAAAAATCACTTCCTGAAGGGCTGTGATATTGAGATTTGGTCGATAATATACGTGTAGAATTATTTAAAAATTGTATTTATAATATATTTTAATGTACGTATACTCTTATAAAATAATATACATATTTTAAATTTATTATTAACTATTTATTAAATAATATACTATAATTTTATAAATGTTATTTTTAGTATTCTATTTTATATGTATATATATATATGGATATATATATATATATATATATATAAATATATATATATATTTATATACCTTAGAAAATAGCCTTATTGCTGCCAGTATTAGATCTGATGATATTGATCAGTATTCTAGGAGAGACAACTTAAAAATTGCTGGTCTTATAGTTGAAAAAAACGTATCATATGCTGATGCTATAATAGAATTTGGATCCCAACTGGGAGTTCATATTGTGCATACAGACATTAGTATAGCGCATAAGTTAACTACCAAGAGTAAGTTATCAAGCACGTTAGTACGCTTTAATAGACGTTCAGTGCGTAATGATCTCTACCTAGCACGAAAAAAGATAAAAGATACATTAAATTATAAAATCTATATTAATGAAGATCTAACTCACAGAAGAAGTAATTTATTACATTCCTTAAAACGTGATGAGTTAACTAAAAGTTCATGGTCTTATAATGGATTTATATGTTGTACGCTAAAGGATAATGATGATGTCATTTTGACAATAAAATCACCTTACGATCTCATCAAACACTATAAATATTATATCAATAAATAAAACTCTTTTTTCCCCGTTGATAAATGTTGACTATTTATTATTATAATTTTAAACTTAACAATAATATTTTATTCAAAAAAAATCAGTTTATGTTTTTGTTTTTTACTTTTAATTTTCCATGCTCGTTATAAATATATATATACATACTCATTTAATTATTTTATTCTATATAAAACCTTCATATATGCTTTTAATTTTACAATTTTATACTTCTTTATAATCATTTTTATCTTACATTTCTATTCATATTTATTTTATACATCTTATTTACTTTTTACACCTGACCATGATTGATAATCAATTTCATAATGATCCAACTCTTTGCAATGATCCAGAGAATCTTAATTATAATTTTGACCATGTTTCTCCTTATATGTCGATGAATGAACTTAATAAATTAAAATACAACTTAAATACGTTATCAGTACTACAATTAAATGGTAGAAGTATAGTTAAAAACTTTGATAATTTAAAGTTATTACTTAAATCTATACATAATACATTTGATGTTATTTCAATATGTGAAACGTGGTTCAATGAATTTAATATGAATCTATTTGAATTACAGGGATATACCTCTTTTCACACTATTAGAAATCACAAAAAAGCTGGTGGCGTCTCTATTTATATTAAGAGTTCATTTTCTACAAATAAAATTGTCATTCTATCTCTTAGTAACCTTTACATTGATACAATTACTATAGAAATTAAACTTGATACTAGAAATATTATAATCAGTTCAATATATAGATCTCCCTCATTGGAAAAAGATTCTTTTGTTTATCTAAATAATTTTATTGAAAAATTCAATGTATATAATGGTAAACATATATTTCTCTGTGGGGACTTTAATATAGACATACTTAAAGACAATACTATTACAGATTCTTTTTTAAACACATTGCAATTACAAAACCTATTTAAGTCTATAAATCAACCAACACGTATCAGTAATAATAGTTCTACATTGATTGACAATATTTGTTATAATGGAAATTTTTCTTATATTTCATCTGGTATTTTACAATATGAATTTACTGATCACTTGCCAATTTTTATCTTAATGAAATTAAATAAAATACGTTTCAAATGTAAACAAAATGTTCCAATTATAACTCACAATATAAATAACACTAACAATGTTAATAAATTAATGAAAGAACTTAATGAGACAAACTGGACATTTATAAAATCTGAAGATATTAATATTTCTCTTGACCTTTTTATTACACATTTTAGTAAAATTTATGATAAAACATGCCTTAAAAAACATAAATCTAATAATATTTTTCGCAAAAAAGATATTCCTTGGTTTACAAAAAGTTTAAAGAAAGCATGTAGGAAAAAACAAAAGCTGTATATAAAATATATAAATAATAGAAATGATAATAATCTTAGGATATATAAAAAATATAAAAATGATCTCACGAATATTATAAGAAAGTGTAAAAAGGATTTTTATACTAAATATTTGGATAACAGTAAATCCATTAAAACTACATGGTCAATTATAAATTCATTGATAAATCCTATACAAAAAAAGAATACAAAAATATCAGTACTTGATATACATGGAAAGGAAATAAAAGATGAAACAATAGCAAATAAATTTAATGAACACTTTATACAAGTCGGTAGTAAACTAGCTAAGAACATTTGTTCACCTAATACATCGTTCAACGACTACCTTAAAAATAGTAATTATTATTCATTATTTTTATCTCCAATCACATGTAGTGAGGTCATTAAAACTATTGATAATTTTTCTCCAAAAATATCTAAGGATGAACTTGATATATCTATGAAACTCGTAAAATTAATCTCATCCACTATAGCTGAACCTTTTTTCAAGATTACTTTCTTTCTGTGATTTTCATAACATAATTAGTAGTTCACAATTTGGGTTCAGGAAAGGCCTCAGTACCCTCCATGCTATAGAAACCCTTCAAAAAGCTATTATTGATTCTCTGATCTCCAATAAATACTGTGTTGGCCTATTCATTGAATTAAAAAAAGCATTTGACACAGTCAACCATGAAATACTCTTAAAAAACTTGACTTTTACGGTATAAGAGGATTACCTCTATCATGGTTATCATCATATCTTAAAGACAGAAGTCAATTTACAAATTATAATAACTGTATGTCTACTACTACTAATATAGATATCGGTGTCCCCCAAGGTTCTATTCTTGGGCCGCTTCTTTTTCTTATATTTATTAATGACATGCCGACCTGCTCTATTAATAATACGTTTATACTATTTGCTGATGACACCAATATTATAATTAGTGATTGTTCAGCCAACATACTAAAAGTTAAATTACAGCTGACAATTAATGAAATAATGTTATGGGTAAAATCAAATAAGTTGACAATTAACATTGATAAAACTCACTGCATGTCATTTAGAAATGATATAGAATTTGAAATAGAAATTGAAAATGAGCTTCTAGTTCAAGTATCTGAAACAAAGTTCCTTGGACTAATCATTGATAATTCATTGAACTGGAAATCTCATTTTCAATTTCTAAAGAATAAATTATTAAAAATATATTGGATCATAAAAAATGTATCATTCTGCCTTAATGAATCAGCTATGATTAAACTTTATTATGCACTTTTTTATCCCCATTTAATTTATTGTTTAGAAATTTGGGGGCATACATATAAATCTAATATAGACTGTATTCATGTTATACAAAAAAAAGTATTAAAATTAGTTTTTTCTAAACCTATAGATTTTAGTTCAAAAAAATTATTTATTGATCATAAGTTATTAAATATCTTTGATTTGTGTAAATATAAAACACTAATATTTATGCATAGAATATATTATAAAACTTGTAGTCCAAGTATTTATAAACATTATAAAAGAATAACTAAAAAAAAAATTAATACAAGAAGTACTTTAGATTTCATTCAACCTTATAATAAATATAACTATATGAATAATTCTTTAATGTCATATGGACCAAGACTTTGGAATGAATTAAATATTGATAAAAGAAAATTAGTATCTATTTCCCTTTTCAGTAATTATATTTTTAATTATTTTTTAACCTTGTGATTTTTTAATCTACTATTATTTTTCTACTTCAAATTATATTTTAACATTTTTTAATTTTTAATAAGTTTACTATTTTTAATAAATTTTATCTTTACTCAGACTTTTACATTGATTTCTCCTTTGTATCCATATTTTATACTATAATTACGCTTTTATATAATATTATATACTATTTTTAATACATTTTATCTTTACTCAGACTTTTACATTTGACATTTTTACATTAATTTCTTCTTTTTTCCATATTTTATACTATAACTACTCTTCGACTTATGAAAACTATCTAAATATTTTTTACTTTGTGTAGATAATTTGTAAATTTATTTTTGAATATTTGCCAAACATATATTTATTATTCTTTATATTAAATTTTCATATATTTACTCTTCTTAACCTTTCTTGTCTGTTTTTAGTTTTTTAGTCGTTTTAGTTTTCTTAATGTTTATTTTGTTTATTTTTATATATTATATGATGATTTTTGATAATTTTTTCAAGTCCTTCATAAGTATAATTATTTGATCTTATTCATAATTAGATTTAGTGTAAACAGGAAGTCAACTTAGATATAACATTATGTTATATATAGTTTATTCTTTATTTCAGGAATTTATTATTCCAATTATAATTGTACATTTTAGGACTTGTCAAAATAATAAAGGGTAATTGTCTCGATAAGCTCTGCTTCTACAATTACCCGGTTGTTAAAACCAAATCTGATAATAATAATAATAAAAAATATATATTACAGATTGTCAACATACTATAATAAAATGTAGGTATAACTATTATATAACTATTATAATATATTGCAATATCATGATATTGATATATTTATATGTGTATAAACATTTGTAATATGAATACATTTATAATAATTAAACATTAAGTATATACATAATTAGCCTATAGTACAATGTACAATCGTGTACTACATTTGATTACTAAATGAACACACAGAAGACCTAATCACATGCTATTAAACCTTGCGCACACATTACCATAAGAAATTCACACGGCGATAAGTAACTGGAGTGCTATTGAACATATTACTATTAATACATTACAGATAACTGGATACAACAATGCTAGTTATAGTGTGAACAATTCTAAATTTAAATATTCACTACAACGCATATAACGTAATATGCTCGGATTTTAAATTAATTAATTGTACTAATTTAAATGCCTATATAAACAAAATTAATAATTTGTCTTTGAGACATATAGAACTGAATTATTTTTAAAACTTATATAGCTTAAAAGCATTACAAATAACTAATAAGAATATTAATATTATACTAAAATAAACGTTTAACAATCTACATAAATTAACTCGACTACTTATTAAATAACAACGATATAAACACAATAGAAGCCTACGCCTTCACGGGTCTTTATACGCTATTTAAATCTTGCGGATAATTCTATAGTGAACTTACACATATATGTTCTCCGTATCTCTATAGAGACGTTTCAAGTTATCGATCAATCTATCCAAACCATTAAAACAATTTTTTTTAGAAAGAAATTAATTAATTGAAATTAGTACCATACACATTAATTCCTTTTTTATTACAAACATCGAGTATATATATTAAGAAGGCAATCAACTATCTTCTATTGATAAACTCATGTTTTATAATAATGTTTTATAAAATAATAATGTTGTATAAAGCCTTACCATATTCAACACTGCCATTGAATGTAATTGCGGCTTAACTTTGATTGGAAAAAATACGAACATGATAATGCACTAAAGCGTATGGCGTATAAAGATTCACGATGTTATAATGTTATAATATTAATATTGAATTATATTCACAATGAGAAATGCATTACTATCAGTTATATTTAGCACTAGGATAATCACAAACTCACACAAACACACGCACGACGTCGTACGTACACACACATATATATATATATATATATATATATATATATATATATATATATAATTACATTTATATGTTATTTAATACTGATGAAATTTGAATATGAAATGATGAGGTGAATGGTATAATCCCAATTGATATAGGATTTGGAGTAGCCTTACATGAAAGATAATGTTCTACGCATCCTGGATATACTGGAAGGCAATGGCAGTATCCTGTGTTGTACTTAGTATACTAAAGCTGCTCTAGCAGGTTATTATCTAGTATTTTTTATAATTTTTTAAATTTGTGTTTATTATTAAAATATTTATGTTTATTTCATTTATATTTAATTTAGTAGGATTATATAATGATTGTTTGTAATATTATATATTATATTACAATTTACTTCTCGTATACGATAATATTATAATCTCATACATAGGTGAATGACCAGACAAGCTATTTCTATGTCATTCATCTAGGCTTTTAATCCAACTCTGATTATTATTATTATTATTATTATTATTATTATTATTATTATTATTATTATTATTATTATTATTATTATTATTATTATTATTATTATTATTATTATTATTATTATTATTATTATTATTATTATTATTATTATTATTATTATTATTATTATTATTATTATTATTATTATTATTATTATTATTATTATTATTATTATTATTATTATTATTATTATTATTATTATTATTATTATTATTATTATTATTATTATTATTATTATTATTATTATTATTATTATTATTATTATTATTATTATTATTATTATTATTATTATTATTATTATTATTATTATTATTATTATTATTATTATTATTATTATTATTATTATTATTATTATTATTATTATTATTATTATTATTATTATTATTATTGAATTGAATTGCATTGAATTGAATGAATATTTATTATGAATTTTTTAAGTTCGATTTAGTAATAATTAACAATATGTAGTGATAAATTCACAAAACGACAACAAAACGTAGATAGTACACATATAAAAATAACAATAGTAAATTAGAAACGTATCACATGTGCCGGTGATAAAAACAATTAATAATTAAAATTAATAATTTATAAAATTATATATATATACATATATATATATATGTATAAATAAATATTAAGTTATAATTTTTTTAATATGATTTTTAAAGGTATATAAACTATTTACTAATACAATATGTTCATCAAGACCATTCCAAATTTTTGCTATTCGATTATTTAGTAGATTTTTTGTTACATTTAGTTTACATGTATTCATACTAATTTGCAGAGAATGGCCTCTGGTATTATAGTTGGTCTTTTTGATATTAATAATAGATGATGTATTCATAGATACCAATCCGTTAAATAGCTTATATACCATAACAAGATCAAATCTAGTTCTTCTGATTTCTAGAGAATCTAGATGTAGGTATATTAATCTTTCATTATAAGGTTTATAAGGTAAACCGCATCTCTCGATTAATCTTCTCGTAAAGAATTGTTGGATCTTCTCTAGTTTTATCTTCAGTCCTTTGAATGTCCTGGCATCTAATCCCGGATTCCAGACTGTCGACGCATATTCAAGGTGGGGTCTAGCATATGATATATATGCTTTTCTAATAGATGGCATATTATTAGTAATGAAACTTCAGAAAGCGAAATATACGATTGATAACACAATATGCACTTGTACAGCACACACCAATATGTTCAGAGAAATGTAATGATGGATCAAATTTGATACCAAGATCACGATACGATCTACAGTTTACTATTGAAACATTATTTATAGTATACAATGGTTTATTAGTATTACCTAATGTAAGAGCAGCTGCTTTTTTTGCAGCGTTTTCTAATTGCCAAGAATTAGATCATTCATAACATTTATCAATATTATGTTGTAATTTATATCTATGATCTATGTCATTAGATATAAAACTCAATTTAGTGTCATCCGCGAAAATATGAATGGATATATTTATCAATCACTTCGACTAAATCATTGATATATATTAGAAAGAGTAAAGGCCCTATTACAGATCCTTGTGGAACACCAGATATTATTTTAACTGTATCAGACATTTGATTGTTAACTCTTACTCTTTGAGATCTACCAGATAGAAAACTACTTATCCAATAATGTATGTTACCACATATACCTAAATTAGTTAATTTGACAAGTAATTTACTATGAGAGACCTTATCAAAAGCTTTAGCATAGTCAAGATATATGATATCAATAAAACTGCCTTTATCAATTGCAGTAATCCATTTAGTATAACAATTTAATAGTTGCAGTTCAACAGATTTTTTATGACGGAATCCAAATTGATAATCAGAAATTAATGAGTTACGTTCTAGATAAAAATTAATTTCCTCAACTAATATACGCTCGAATACTCTAGACATAATTGAGGTAATTGAAATCGGCCTATAGTTTTCTCTATTTGAAGGGTCACCTTTTTTGAATATCGGAACTATATAACTTACTTTCCACATGTCAGGACATACACCAGCTGATAAAGTTTTTTAAATAATATCGTAAGTGGAATAGATAGTTCATATGAGAATTGTTTGAAAAATATTGAAGGGATATTATCTGGTGGCAATGTACATGATAGTGAGAGATTTATTAGATGCTTTCTTATGTTATGCCTATAGAATAAAAAGTTATTTATAGTTGAATTATGTTTAGGTGGAGATAAATGAGGAATATTATCATTATCATTAATAAATACAGAAGAAAATTGATTATTGAGTATATTAGATTTAACTGTATCTGAAAAAATATATGTATTATCGTCAGATTTAATGGGACCTATAGTGGAAAAAGAGGAACATCTTGAATTAAAATAATTATAAAATCGTGATTTGTCATTAGATGATAACATTAATTTTTCTCTATCGATAGTTAATTTTGTAATGTTATAATCTAATAATTTTTTAATATTTTTCCAATTTATAAAATTATTATGTGAATCTAATCTAGTTTTATAATATTTTAAACATTTTACTTTTAAACGTAGAATATATTTTGGATACGTTTTTTTATTTTTGATATGTTTATAAGCTGGAACATTATCATTAATAATATTATATAAAGTATTATAAAAAATATTAAACATATTATTAATATCTGTTGAATTAGATAATAATAAATTCCAATCAATAGAAGAAAGGGATTGATGTATACTATATAAATTAGACTTTCTCAAATTTAGCCCAACTTTTTGATTTATTTTTAAATTAGCTTGGAAAGGTAGAGAAAATGAAAATGATATATGGTCACTAATATATTTACCAAATCCAAAAGGGGGACATTCATTAATTTTCGAAATAATCATAGGTTTAGATTTAGATTATTGGTTAGTAATAAATCCAGCAAATTATTATTACGAGTTGGAAAAGTAATTAATTGAATGAGTGAGTTTTGACATAGACTATTTTCAAATTCGCAATATGTTGATGGGTAATTAGGAAATGTATTATCATTCCAATTATAAAGAGGTAAGGTGAAATCTCCTACAATAATAGTAGGTGAAATTGTATCACATAGTGCAAATAAAAATTTACAAATCGATTTATGAGTGTTAAAATCAGTTGAAGGTGGACGATAAATACAAGATAATCTTATATTTTTAGTAGAATGTAGTACAAGAGTAATATGCTCAATATTATTAAAATTATTTAAATATAATTGAATTGGATTTAAATTAGATTTGCAGATTATCGCTACACCACCTGAATGAGATTTCCTATCATTACGATATATTTTATAGTTAGTATTACCAAAAAGGAGTAAAGCATCAGTATCAACATTTGTTAGAAATGTTTCAACAGGACAAACAATATCATACATGTTAGAACTAAGAATTAACTCTAAATAAGGTAGTTTGTTTCTAACACTGTGACAATTTGAAAACATTACTTTTAAATTAGATGAATTTGATAGTCAGGTTGAATTGTCATTAGAAGAAAAAGATTTTTGATAGGTTATAAACGATGTGGACCACTTCTCATAATCAACTTCGGGAATTTTTGAATGCCAGTCAATCTTATTATCAACTAATTTATGAAGCTCGTATTTCATTGTAAATTTGTTGAAAACCAATTTAATATTAGAGTCCAACATATTTGATTTTATAGCATGATATAGGATTTTTTTACGAATAATTTCAGAATTTGGAAGAGATGTTCTAGTAAAAATATTTTTAAAATCATGAATTTTATTTAATTTAATTTTAGAGTTATTGATAATATTATTTTTCGAAATAGGTGAATCAAGCTTTAGAATAATAGATTTAAGACTGTAATTAAAGCTAGAGTTAAATTTATAATTTGGAATATCAAAAGTTGTGGAAATAATGTTATTAAAATAATTTAAATAGTTATTATCAAATGACATATTATTAATTGTAGGCAGATTTTCAAAAATAACTGTATTTTCATCGTTAATTTTGATAGCATGCATATCAGAATTAATAGAATTAATAAACTTATTGATATTTATAAAATTATCACTCAAAACACTAGCATATGATTTTGTAGGTTGATTAGATATCATTTCACTAACTTTAGAATTAATTACATTAATTAATTTAGTATTTATCATTATATTATTATTAATGTCAGATAGGTTAAGTGAATGATTATTATCAGATTTACTTAAATTCGATGCATTAGTTTTATCACAAGAAAGACAATTAAAATTAAAATTAGGAGAGTTGAAAATTTCCAGCATATACTTAGGTGGATTACCATTACATCAATGGTTTGATAATATTTTAGCCTTATGTAAACATTTAATGTGTATATGATTACCACATGAACAACTTAATAATGTTTCTTGAGAAATATATGTACATATATAGCATGTCATAATACCTATAAATTACTAATAAATAAGTATACTTATTAATAACAAGCCATAAGGCTATTATATTAATACATATATTATAATATATTAATTCAAGAAATTGGATTATATATATATATATTATCTGTAGATATAGAATACAGAAATAATATTATAAATGTATTGGTGTGTGTTGAACAAATTCATACAATATAGAAAATCAATATATAACGCTACTAACTATTTTTAGACAATATAGCACCAGTATATCTCGAATGCTATTCAATTTTGAAACAATAGAATCTGGATTCGAAATAGTAATTTTAGAAAACACGTCTGTTCACTCTGAACGATAGAGACAGAATGATTATTATTATTATTATTATTATTATTATTATTATTATTATTATTATTATTATTATTATTATTATTATTATTATTATTATTATTATTATTATTATTATTATTATTATTATTATTATTATTATTATTATTATTATTATTATTATTATTATTATTATTATTATTATTATTATTATTATTATTATTATTATTATTATTATTATTATTATTATTATTATTATTATTATTATTATTATTATTATTATATATATACTAAATTATATTTATAATATATTTATATGTATAACTAGTTATCTAGGATATTTATTTTTATTATTTTTATTTATAAATATATATAATTTAATAATTACAAATTATTTGAATTTATCGATTTATTTCGAATTAATGTTCATGTACTCCAATGCTGTAATCCTTGATATATATATATTGTTTAGGAATTGTAAGTGTTTCAACGGCATTTTTGTTGGTCGCTTCAGAAGTAATGTCCTTGCTGGTATATTTCATAAACGCGAGTATCATTAAAATCGGTATAACGACCACATATATTTTGATAATGTTTACCAGATAATAATACAGTGTTTCATCTATTGCATCTGTATCATCTGCTTTGTTTTATTATTTTATAGCGTATGTATATATAATTACTTAATAATTATAAATATTAATAATTATAATATACATATATTGCGTATATTTACAATATAATTTTTATATATATATATATTAATAAGAGAAGCATATAACCTAAATGTATTACTAATTTTATCACAGATTTGGAAAAAATGTGATTGGGATTTGGTTACTAGTTTATCCAATATTAATAGTATATACGATACATTTATATAAATTTTCTCTAATCTATATAATAAAAACTGCCCATTATCAATTACATTAAAAACAAAAAATAAAAATAAAAATAATTTACATTCATTCTGGATAATAAAAAAATAAAAATTCAATACAAAAGAAAGTAAAACTATACAAAGGTTCTATAAGAATTAATTCCCAACGTAATATAACAAAATATAAAAATATAGAAATAAAGTTAATATAATGAATAAAAGAACAAAAAATAATGTTTGCAAAATTTCCTGTATCAAAGTCGTAATGAAACTTGGAAAAAAATGAAAACTTTAATAAATGAAAATAGAAAGGATAATATTTCTGATAATTTGTATATCCAATATTCTTTAATAGATAACTCAGATAGAGCGCAAGCTTTAATGATTTGTTTGCATCTATTGGATATGATATTAGTAAATCCCAAAAAATATATCCCCTATATTTATTATATAATTCTTTATTCTTACCTCATGTATTGTATTACTTGGAATTGTGGGGAAATGTATATTTAATAATATATATATGAAATAGAATTCTTACAACAAAAAATTAATTAGAATTATTAATAAAGATATATTATAATCAGAAATGGAACTTTATTTTATCTAGGACATATTCTCTATTTATTAATTCTAATATATTAAAGTTACGAGATCTTATTATCGAATAGACTATTTTGTTTATTCATAATATATGTGTAGGTAATTGTCCATGACAATGAATGACATTGTTGTAAGGAGATACAATAAATATATAAATTTAACTTTTAATTACAATCTACCATATATAAAACATACACGATATCATAATTCAATATTATTTTCTGGTCATAAAAAATAGAATGAAACTATGAAAAATCTATATATTTCAATGCATTTAAAAAATAGTTTTAAACATAAATTAAAATTAAAAAAATAAATTAAAAAATATTATTTTAATTTTATGTTAGGTATTCAGGTGCAATTCCATTTTTTATTTTAAACAATTTATATATATTTATCTCATACATTCTCTCTTTTTAGAGTCATTTTTATTTATAATTTTAATTCTTATTATATTTATATTTTATTTATTTTATGAGAATCTAGACTATCCAAAAATATGATGATTGCGGAAATGTTAGTACATATATTAGCTTTTTTTATTAATTTCCCCATTATCCCTTGCCTGTTGGAGAAGAATGATAAATCTGATTTATTTATTTATATATATATATATATATAATACATTATTTATTCAAACACATTATTTATTAAATTCTCCATTATGGCATGCTTTATAACATTAATTATTAAATCTGATTTATATATATATATAAATGTATTGTAATTATAAAATACTTTGAACATACATCATTTAATAATGTACTCTATGTATTATATAAATATATATATATATATATATATATATATATATATATATATATATATATATATGTATATATATATATGCGTATGAGTGTATTATATTTCTAAATATACCTGTACTAGTAATGCATATCTTCTTTCGAATATAGTTCAATAGTAATGTTTTATTGTAATTATAACATCGTATATTTCTATTAGCCTTTCTCTTTAAGTGTGATAGCATTTTCGTGTGTTTTGTAATCCAAGTTAAAGCGCAATTACATTTAATGGTATTGTTAAATATGGTAAGAGATTTCGTAATATGTATATTATAAAATACGAGTTTATCTATAGAAGATAGTTGATTGCCTTCTAAATATATATACTCAATATTTGTAATATTAAATGAATTAATTTGTATAGTAGTTATTTGATTATTAGATAGATTTAGTACATTCATATTATCGAATATAAATAATCCACTTTTAATTTCAATTAATTTGTTTTTTTCTAAAAAAATATGTGTTAATGTTTTGGATAGATATGTCAATGTACGATCCATAATTCTAAACGTCTCTATGTGTAAGTTCACTATAGAATTATCCGCAAGATTTAAATATCTTATAGAGTAAAGACCCGTGAAGGCGTATGCTTCTATTGTGTTTATCTTGTTGTTATTAAGATGTAGACGAGTTAATTTATTTAGATTGATAAACGTTAATGTTTCTATAATATTAATATTATTATTAGTTATTCGTAATACTTTTAATTTAGTTAAGTTTTTAAAATAATTATGTTCTATTTTTCTCAAAGACAAATTATTAAAATGTATTTTTTTTATATCGGTATTTAAATTAGTAAAATTTACTAATTTAAAATCCGAGCATATTAAGTATTCTATGCGTTGTAATGATTGTTTAAATATAGAATTGTTCACACTATAACTAGCATTGTTGAATCCAGTTATCTGT
This sequence comes from Osedax fenrisi, assembly GCA_964019155.1. Classification (NCBI taxonomy): domain Eukaryota; kingdom Metazoa; phylum Annelida; class Polychaeta; order Sabellida; family Siboglinidae; genus Osedax; species Osedax fenrisi. Next base: position 85,659,627 of record OZ025241.1, on the reverse strand, counting down.
AATGTCTTAATGGTAATATGTTCAATAGAATTCCAGTTACTTATTGCCAAGTGTGAATTTCTTATGGTAATGTGTGCGCAAGGTTTAATAGCATGTAAATAGGTCTTCTGTGTGTTCATTTAGTAATCAAATGTAATACATGCTTGTACAGTATACTATAGTCTAATTATGTATATACTTAATGTTTAATTATTATAAATGTATTCATATTACAACTGTTTATACATAAATATATATATATATATATTGGATTGGATTGGATTGGATAGTTTATTTTAACACCAATATGGTAAAATAATTACCCTCACTGGTGTGGAAACGAAACAAATAAACAAATAAACAAACAAAACAGTCAAATACAAACTGAATATACAAATAAAATAGCAAAGTAATACATAAAATTAGGATCACGATCAAGGTAAATAGATATGTTAATTTAGATAGTGTTTAAGACAATACCCAAAAGTACGTGGTGAATTTTATTCACGTAAGTAGTACGGCAGTATATTCCATCTGGCTGGCGCAATTCTAGAGAAAGAGCTAAACTGTATTGGTTTGCATCCATATGGCAGCTCGAGTATAGTAGAATCAGAATAACGCAGATGCTGGAGAATCTGACGACGCACAAGTAAGCCACGTAGATATCCAGGTATACCTAGAATTAAAGTGTAATGCATTAAGCATAGTAATATAAATTCATACCGTTTTTTTAAATAGTAACCATTTCATATTGTGTTGGTGCATGTCAGTTAAATATGCCTATGTATTAATCTAATAGATGATCGAATAATTCGGTTAACTTTTTTAGCTTCGGTGTTCTTAATACCATAAAAAGAGAACAGCAGTAATCTAATCTAGACATCACTAGATAATTTACGAGGCGCTTAGTGATATTAGTAGAGCAATAGTTTCTAATATTGCCAATTTTTCTTAAATAGAAATTATCAGATTTTGAAATCGCATTGATATTACTATACGATAAAGTACTATCCATTAACACACACTATTACGCACAGATTCCGCAGGCTTAGTTATGTTACTATCGATTGATAACGTAGGAAATATTACAGGTACATTAGAGATGTTCATAAGTTAGGTTTTTGAATTATGTACTAAGAGATAATTTTTTAGTAATAAATAAATGACCTCACATGTACAATCAGAATGCTCACAATTGGAATTCATATATATTTATATATATATATGTGTGATCAAAATCTCAGCCACCGGTTCAAAAGTTGCGTAATTTGGAAGGTACACTAGATATAGTGGTTAGCTCATAATAACCAATAACCAATGCCGGACAAAAATACTGGATATACTTTGACAATATATAAAACCGGATATCCAATCTTACAGGGTTACGTCAACACATCGGAAGCAGGGTGAGGTCATGGCAAAGCGATACTTATTGTAATAAGGATTACTGCAATGCACTAACACCATACCAGTACTAGTATCATGCGTACAGAGTGATGACCGCATATACTTATACTAGCCATCGAAAGCGAACAAAATGACAAAACTACACAAAATGATCCAGCATATCTCGTATCGTGGTACAAGGATCGCGTCCTGCTAACACAAGTTAGTGTCGACAAATAGGTTTCAACGTACACACGCTTAAAAATAATGTAAATACCAGAACACACATGATAATCTATCTAGAAGAACACCGATTCATACAAGATGAAGCAGATACAACAACAAAACATAACATATGAGTTTGAGACTGATTACCTGATCATACTGGAAAATAACTTCAGCTGCTTGTGGAATTAGGATACCATTAAACTCAAATACAGCATAGAAATGATATCAAAAATAATAATGATATAAAGTTTCAAAGGGAATAAAAAAAAAGAACTATTGCTTCATGTTACAGTTCATCAAATATAAGTGGTATCGATGAAACTGAAACTTGTTACGAATAACTACCAGCTATTACAAGGTAAATAAGTAAATACAATGTACACATAATTACAAACGATTTCAATTCACAACTCGGCAGCCAATATTGTTTAAAATGTTTCGTGAACGAACAATTAGAAACGGGATAATGCTAAAAATAATATAAACTAATATTTCTAATCATGCGATATTAAATAAGAACATGACAACTGTGGATACATACATAGACAAGTGGAAGCAATGTTCAACTATACTATATCATACTAAATAAGAAATGGAAAAACAGCGCCAACACTGCAGATCATATCTGACCACCATGACGTCACAGCACGTCAACCATTAAGTCTCCGGTCAAATAAAAAGAAAAAGTCTTGCAAGTCGTACAAAATAATTGGATATGCCTGAAAACGATACTGATATTAGGAACACATTTGTAAGTAAATGTACAGATAAATGTAGTAATCTAAAGAAAAGGAAGCGACAGAATCATCAAATACAACATATCATATTTTCTAAACTGTATTCAGTGAAACAGCGATAAGGATAACACCCTTAAGTACCAGTGGCAAATACCATGGAAACTCCATATATATAAAAAAGAGAACTACTACAAGAAGTACTTATTAAAGAGTCCAGTATATCACAAGATAATATAGATACTTATACACATACACATGGAATTCTATACTATACATATGATACTGTACAATAAAACTACATGTATATAAGATAGATTAAATTAAGGAAATCTGTGTCGAATAATATGTCAGCAACAGCTTGGAAAGTAGTAAATTACTTAGGTGGAGGGAAAAAAGCAATAGATAACAACTATAAGCAGTACATGAAGAAGAAATAATTAAACTATGGCATGATCATTGTAAATAACTACTATGTGAAGAACTAAAGGATTCTAATCAATGCATATACACTATAAATGATAAAGTATTATACATAAACACCGGCATATTCCCAATGTATGAACTAACAAAAGTCACTAGTAGCATTAAAAATGGAACATTTAATGGACTAGACAAAATACCAATATAAGTCTAGAAAATAAATACATTTCAGCTAATTCAACTAAAATGTTGCAATAATGTGTACACAAACTAATTGATAAATGGAAAGAAGGTTGTATAATTCCGTTCGCAAAAAAATGAAATTTAATCACAACCAAAAATATCTCGGTCACATCAGGTGTACGTACGTCGTATGAGGATTCTCTTTATACTCTGTCTCGATTAAATACTGAGAACATCGCTAGACCTGAATCATTATCTCGGATTCACACTTGTCGAGAAAAAGAGTAGGCGCCACCAAGCTATTTCATAGAATATAAGAGGTATCCAAAGAACTAAGTATGAACATATTCATCGGTAAGACGGTATACATGAGTTGCAACTAATACACAACAGAAAATCTAAAAATGTAATAAAGAGACGATATCAATAAGTTAATTAACTTCAAATATTTAGATAGTTATATCTCATCAACTATAAAATATTTAAATATAATAATACGTACAGCTGGTATCCTTATACTCAATGAAACAATATGGTTGTCAAGTGTAACTGGTAAACTAAAAAGAAATGTATTAAAGCGATAGTTGAGTATGTAATTATATAACCTGGAAGTTGACCAAATCACAATAAAAATACCTAAGTGGTAATTATACGTTAATGTTGAGAGCAGCCCTACACAAGTCATGGAGAGCAATACTAACATATAACTATATGGAAACATTCCGCTGATCTGTACATCGATAGACCAGCAACGATTACTTTTAAGTGGACACTTATTGCATGTAAAAGTTAACTGGAGGACCTTGTACTCCTCTGGGACCAAAGTAATGTTAAACGTTGCCCAGGAAGACCAAGTAAAATATGTGTAGATCAATTGGTTGATGACACACTTTGCAGATCAAACAAACTTCCAAGAGCGATGGAAAACATAGATTAATAGATGAGTATGTGTCATGTGTAACCTGAATATATATATATATATATATATATATATATATATCAATAGATTAAAATAATTATATAATAATAATGTATTGTTTATATTTAATATTTTACCATAGAATTTTGACAATCCGTAATATATATAAATATAAAATAGCATACTACTAATAACATTGTTATAAGTAAAGTATTATTATTTAGTAAATAGTTAATAATACATTTAAAATATATTTATCCTTTAATAATAGTATAAGTAAATTAACATTTATTTTAAATAAAATTGTTAATCTATTTTTAAATTCGTTTAAAATTCAATTAAAATTAAAATTAAATTTAAAACATATATATATATATATATTATGGACCGAATCTCAATATTAAAGATATATAAGTTATGAGTTTTATTCTTATATTAATATTATTATTCGTATTGATATTTCTATATTAAGTTGTCTCGCCTTTTTAGTACACGAATTCGGTTAAATATCTAACAGCAATTACATAACTAATACGGTATAGTAATAAGGTAGAACATTAGGTACTTATGTACTTACACGAAATTAGATTACATTACTATCGGGGTATTGTACAAGAGGTTAACGATCGGTTAATTCACATATAGTCCCACTTAAATATATATATATATATATATATATATATATATATATATATATAAATACCTTACAACTGGTCTAGTATAAAATATGACTGTGAATTACGATATTATTTTATTACAAAGTTAAAAAACACATTTTCTGTAATACAAGATACCACAAACGATGGAGCAAACTCACCTGCAAATACTAAATATTTACATTTCGAAAAATCATGTAGAAATGCTGAAATAATACCATTGAAACCGAAATTAAAACAAAGATCATCTTGGGAAACAATACATATCAGTCAAAAACGTGCTTCTCTACACGAAGCTACCAAAGTGAAATATCATCGCATAAAGAACTGTAAACTATTCGTACAAATCTCATTCGTCAACCTAAATGAAAATGAGCAAAATAACTACATCGATAACAAAATATAAGAAATACAAAATGCAGCGACAAACAAAAAGTCAGCTTTAGTCTAGAAAACGGTTAATGAAATAAGTGGAAGAAAGAAAACAAACAAAGCCAAACTAAAAGAAAAACACAAGAAAGAGCGTATCGATCGAGCTTCGACACCATAAACAACGAAATGATAAAATATGTCTAAGTAAACATGGTCTTCCTTCAGAAACAGTAAATGCAATAATGATTCTATACAAAAACACTCGGTCCATGGTTAGATCACTATATGGTGACACACCTTTCTTTGAAATCACAACCGGTGTACTACAAGGTTATACACTTGCTCCTTTATTATTCATAATATGCCTTGACTATATTCTAAAAAATTCCCTGGATTGCAATAAGTTTCACCATTTCGAAAAATAAGAGTAGTAGATATCCAGCAGTAAGTATCACAGATGCAGATTACTCAGACGATATTTCTCTAACAAAAACGACATATCAGAAGCAAATACTCTATTACTTTTAATAGAAGAGAAAGCAAATAAAATTGGCCTAAACATAAATTCAATAAAGACGGAATACATGAGTTTTAATCTAATTCCGACCCCACATCAAATAATCCTTCTGAAAATGCCAACCCGCCCTTTAATTTCCTGTAAAGTCAACTCTATATGTTGAGTTCAATACTTCCACGTCCACAAGTTTCCATATTTTTCACTCACTAACATAAATTAATATATATATATATACCTTCTTCTTATAACTCACCTTCTATAACTCAATCTGAATGACTAGCCGAACAGTTTTCTCTAATCAATATTCGTTCTCTTCGTTCCTATGCCTCACTCTTATTACCATTCCTTAAAAGTACCATTTTAGTAGTATTGCATTAACGGATACATGTATCTCTCAAGATGATTCCGACATATTTGCCCTATTTCATGATTTTGGTTATAACTTACTCTTATCGCCACGATTATCGGGCTTGGTGGTGGAGTAGGCTTACTATTATATTGAAATTGTCTATGAAGAGATAGGAAAAACAATGGCGGAGACAAATAAAAAAGATATTTTAATTATACAAGATGATTGGAATTCAATAGTAGGTGATTCGAACAAATAATGGAATAATGCGGTAGGTACATTTGCTTTGGTTAGACTAATTCAAGAGGCATTATACTTCTCGAATTTGCTACTAAGCCTAATTTTACACTTGCTATACTCTCCATCCACAAAAAGAGTCAAGAAAATCCACTTGTCATTCTCCAAATGGTCACACATATAATCAAATAGATTTTATTCTAACTCCTCTTAGGTTCAAATCAAGTATATATAAATCATCAACATGATATTATTCTTGTGCTGTAATAAATAGTGACCACGATCTGGTTCTTTGTGATATGAGAATGAAATGACGTTCACAAAATATGAAGAAAAGTAATAGAATACTGTGTAACCTTGAAAAACTGAACAATACACATACATACACGAATATAAAGATGAATTAGAAGCTAAACTAAAAAATTTAATATAGATGAATTATCTACGGATAATGCTTATATACAAATCTCAAAGTCAATAACATATATAGCACAACATATTATAGGAAAATACATCGATAAATTGCGATAAAATACGAAGCTTGAAAGCAACAAAACATCAAAGTAGTAAGCATGCCGAGGAATACAGAATAGTGCACAATCTTATAAGACGAAGTATGAAAGATAAAAAAGACGAATGGCTAAAATCACAATGTAATCAAATTGATTATGAATTAAAAATAGGTGTTCATAGCAAGAGAGCTTATAATACTATACAAGCAATCACTAACCTAACAAATATCAAATATTAAAGATGCTAACAGTAAAAAACAAATTAGATAGATAAACAGAACATTGCAAAGATTTATATAACTACCCAATAAAAACCGATCGAGCCAAATTAGAAACAGATAATATCCGTGAAGATGATGAACAACTACTACCAATACTGAAGTCAGAAGTGATGCCCGTCATACAAAGTCTAAAAAATGTCAAGTCATCAGGAATAGACAATGTACTAAGCGAGCTATTAAAAGGCGGAGGTGAAGCGTTAAATGATATAATCACAAATATTTGTTATAAAGTATGGTCCACCAACCAGTGGCCAGATGTATGGTCAACCTCCCTATTCCAAAGAAAGTAGATCTCAAAAAATGCTCAAACTATCGTACTATAAGTCTTATCAGCCATATAAGCAAAATTCTCCTGAGAATTATATTGAACAGATTAATTCCACAAGTCGAAGATATTCTAGCGGAAGAACAAGCCGGTTTTAGAATAAATCAAAGCACAACTGAACACATTTTAACTGCAGACTAATAATGGAAAAACACATCGATCAACAACGTCAAGTTTTTCATAATTGCATTGACTACAAGAAAGCCTTTGATAGAGTATGGCATGAAGGTTTACGGCACGTGATGTATTCTTTTGGAATATGCAATGCTATAATATAATGTATTAAATCACTCTATAAATCTTCTAAAAGCAGCGTATTACTAACTAATATTATTGGAACAAAGTGTAATACAGCAGTAGGTGTGAGGCAATGGTGCTTATTATCGCCTGTTCTGTTCAATATATTCCTGGAAAAAATAATGCTGGACATATGTAACAAACCAACCATCTAGTGTATCTATAGGAGACATAAAATTCAATAACCTGAGATTTGCAGACGATATTGATGTTATAGCAGGTTCCGAAAGTGAACTACAAACTATAACTGATGCACTAGAAAAAACATCGACAGTATACGACATGGAAATTAATCATGATAAATGCAAAATTCTTGTCAATGGAGAAGGTCCAACACCAATGATTTATATGTACGATAAAGAGATAAAATGAAAATGAAAATGTGGAACATTTTAAATACTTCGGAGCAATGCTTACAAATTACGGCAACTCGAAAATTGAAATTTGTATAAGAATATCTACGGCAGTTTCAGCACTAGTAAGACTGGAAAAGATCTGGCATAGCGGAGAAATCGAATTCAAACTTAAATTTAGATTATATAGCTCATTAGTTCTGTTAACATTTATTTATGGCAGTGAAATATGGACTCTGCAAGAAGAATCAATGAAGAAGATCCGAGGTTTTTAGTCAAAATATTACAGGAGATGCCTGAATATAAGCTATAAAGAAAGAAAGACGAATATATTGGTCAATAATTTAATAAATGAGAAAGTCGGCTCCTATGTACCTCTTCTTGATATAATCATGCGAAGGAAAATGTTCAAATTCGGATATATAACTCGACAAGATTCCATGTCCAAAAAAATTCTTCGAGGCTCTGTCGAAGATAATAGAAAAAGAGGAAGACCAGAGAAAAATTGATTAAATGATATCTTTGAATACTCTAATCTCCCTCTTCAGCAACTTTTATTCATCTACAATCCATCCGCTTTGCACTACCATGCATGACTTTATCAATAATATCTATTTCCTTATTAACGATATACCCACCCGCATTGACGAACAAAACCTATATCTACTCAATATATCTTCACAATTAAATAATAAAAAATGAAACTACAAATACTCAACTATCATTCCTCATACTTCCACTTCATCTATCCTCCATTCCTCCCACTCCAGATTAATATCTATCGGGGCCCCTACTACCTACACCCATATACCTAGTCTCTTAGAATTAACCATTAATATGCATGTTCGACCAGTCTCTAATTCATAGACCTAATTACCTAATTACCCATATAAATCATACTCGATAGCTACCCCCATCCCTCCCTCCTATTTACAATTGTATTGTAATTGAACACCTTACTAGTAAACAAATGAGAAACTTGTTAGTAATTTATCTACTCTTGTATTTACACCTTCTATATAATGAAATGTCCTCCGATAAATTTATCAATAATTATTTACTTATTAATATCTATTCTATAATTCTGATAACTCCTACTATACATATACATAACAAATAAGAATAATAAGCATTATTTTCTCCTTTATAATAAAATTAAAAGTATTCAATGTTTTAACCATACAAGGACATAATTACAACACAAATAATAATAATAACTTTTAAACATTATTGAGCAATATTCGATACCTGTTGTAGTATATATTTATAGCGTTAATCTATATGATTGAATAATACAACATTTTAAATTTTATTTTTAAATGTTATTAAAATTATATTTTAAATTTACATTCTAAATATATTGCTAATATAAGTATAAACAATATAGATATTATTATGAAAAAAATGTTATTATTAGCATGTATATTTATATTGATATGTATTACTGATTGTCAAAACTATATGGTAATGTACTATAAATAATAATTAATCATATAAATATTACTAATATGTATTAATATATAAATATATAGTCATAATATGATAACTATCTTAATAATTAATGATGAATTATATACTTAAGTATTTGAAATTATATTCATTAATTGATATATGTATTATATATATTTATATATATATATATATATAACTATATATATATATATATCTTATAAGCACTATGATTTATTTATATATTTAGTAATATACTAATAATAGATGTATCAGTACTTATTGTATGTTTAGAAGTGAAGTTTCCTTCATGAACTGTATTTAAGATAATTTTCCAAGCGAATCAATAATATAAGTGTTTTATTGATACACATTTGTATAATCTATCTTACAATATATATATATATATATATATATATATATATATATATATATATATATATATATATATATATATATATACATAACTTACAACATATATATATATTTATACAGACACCATGTTCAGGAAGATGTGCACATATTGCAATATTAAGTTCAGATTCACCAATAATTAACTCGATTCCGGTTAACTACAACATAACGGCATTGCATGTTAGTGGTAACAGTAATACTAGTTATAGTTTGAATAAGTCTGTATTTCGAAACTCATTACAATACATTGAAATGCTGACATGCACTAATTTTAAATTGATGGAATTAACCGATTTAAATGTCGATACTATTCAAACAATAGAGTTTACTAATGTATCTTTAACAAATATAGAATTGCATTATTTTAAATATTTAAATAAATTAAGGCTTTTAACAATAACTATTAATAGTTTGAATGTCATAAGAAATTATTCTTTCAAAGATCTACACGGTTTACATTTATTAAAATTATCTCACAATAATATTATAACTATTGAATCCAGAGCCTTTAATGGACTATATACTATCACTGAGATAAATCTAAGTTATAATTCAATACTGGAATTAAATGTAGATACATTTAAAATTACGGATTGTACAGGAAAAAATCTAGCAAAAACGCTACATGTTATTAATTTAAAAAGTAATGAATTGCAAATACTTAAAAGCGGATTATTCACATTTAATACAGTATTTAAATTAGTACTTTCCAATAATAGTATAAATACAATACAATATAATTCTTTTGCATTTAAAAGTATCGCCAGTTTATATTTAGAAGGAAATAAGCTATCGTCTTTAGATAAAATCGTATTTTACAATTTAACCATACAAAATCTTGCAATATTCGACAATGAAATTATATGTAATGATGACCTGAAGTGGATCGGTAACAATAGCCATATGTTCGAGCACTTGAATAATACGGTAAATAGACGTACACTATGTTACGGAGAATCGCTACCATTAATAAAGTATATTGGACGTGTAAGAGTACGTATTAATAAAGGTAAATGTGTCACATATACGTATTTATGTATATATATAAATATATTATTATTATTATTCGTACATAACCTCATTTAGGTAAATATACGATTCAATTTTTAAATAAATTTGTCATAGGTATTATCACCTATTATATAATCCATACTGTATTCTCCGGGGGTCGCCACTTTAATAGCGCTACGTTTGTTTACATAACTACCAAATTCTCCTTCTCTAGTTTTTCTAGACTTATTTAGACAGCTATTCTATATGTATGCAGAATATAACTAACTGCAAGTCACCTATATGGACAATCAAAACGTTGCAGTAGACATCCTCTCGTCTAAGTTATCACCAACATTTATAATTTGATCTACCTTCTATTTCACATTTCCAACCCGTTAAAATCGGGTATGTCTTCTTTCACATCCATCGAGGGATCGTATGATCTTACCTTCACAACTATTCTCCAGTCGTTATCAAGTTTATATATATACTTTAGTATACTCTAATATATATATATATATTACATATATGAACCCATTTCAAATATATTGGTGTTATATTTGAAGTACTTTAATTCTATATCGTCAACATCCCTTGCAAAGTTACTAAATTATCAATATGCTAACAACACATCAATATTCATCTCAATTTTGGATGGTGTGTTTATTGTTCTATCTGTTATTGACTATTGCAGCGGCATCCTTTACCCATTGATCATTTATGTCCAAGCTCCGAGTTCTTCAAATGATATGCTAGGTGCATATTTAATATAACAAAATACTCCCATGCTCATAATGATCTCCGCTCATAATAATCTCTGTTTATAAGCAAACTACAATGATGACAAATAATCATCTAAAACATCATACTACTTAGTAATAGTACTTACACACTAATACTTAACAATGCCTCTATTGACTACCTTGCGGAATCCCTCTCCGACTTAAATCACCTACCAGTACAACTAATGTAATATCCTTAATTATATATATATATATATATATATATATATATATATATATATATATATGTATATATATATATATATATATATATATATATTATATACATATCTATATATAAAATGTATTGAACAATTCAATATTACATAGTAAATCATCTAAAAAATGATCGAGAAAGAAACTACGAAGAAGGTAAAAAACACATTTATATATATATATATATATATATATATTATATATATATATATTTACGATGATGATGATGATTATGATGATGACGGTGACGGTATAATGTCATTAGTATGTATTGTGTAGTATATATACTACATATATTGTCATACGTATTTACAATTTCTTATATTTAAATATATCCCTACATCGTAATTACGATTAATTACCTTAATGTTATTACCTTATGGTATCAATTACTGTATCTGTCTATAGATAATATAATATCATTAGTACTTAGTTGACCAGGGTTTAGTGATGTATAAAGTAAAGGAATGTACGACTTTCGTAGGTGATCAGATTTCGAGTTGGACATACTTATACTAACTATGTTTATGAAATACTTTAAAGTGTTTTAATGGGGTGACGATTGAACTATTTAACATTAATTAGTTATTAGATACTAATTTTGGATTCTTCTTAATAATTAGAATAATATATAAATATTTCATACCAAAAGAAATAATGGAAGATATACGAAATCAGTTAGCAAGAGACGTATTCAATTATGTAAGCTAATAACATATGTTAATAACTATATAGTAGTTTAATTATGTATGATATAAGGATTTATTACTATTTAATTGCCATAATACACTAATGAACTTCTAGATGAATCATAATATATCAATAAGTTCAGTTGACAATTGATATATATATTTCTTAAGATGTTAATAAATATAACTATAATGAAAAGGAGTAAGTTTATTAATGATATGTTCTGTTTTTATATGGACATTTAGCAAATGATGAACAGATATCACACACACACTATATATATATATATATATATATATATAGTGATATATCACGTAGATTTTAAATTTCTTATTACGATAAGGTAAAGTTTAAAGGATTTTTAGAATTAAAATCTAAATCATACATTTATTACGAGTAATACAAGTAAGATACGCGTAATTAAATGTTCGGTCATATCGAGAATAAGTAAATGATTGTAAATAACTGTTTTTATTGAGTTAAAATCAGTCGATATTAACTCATTTAGGTATTAAATCAATGATAAAAAATGTAACCCGTGTAAAAATATTCACGGAGCAACTTGCCGGAAATATAGTAACTTTAAAATGATTTTCTATCAAGTTGTAATGGGATACCCCTTTTAAAGTTACTATATTTCAAGCAAGTTTCCAGGAAGTATGGTGGTATCCCATTTCAATTGTAGTTAACTTGATAGAACATAATTTTAAATTACTATATTTGCGGCAAGTTGGCAGCAATACTAGTAGCCATGTAATGAGAATATGTTGGTGTTTCACAAAGTTGATATTATGAAGATTTTGCGAAGCAAAGATATAACACTCCCTATGCATGCAACGTAATTTAGTAATAGCCCCAACCGCTGCTAGCAGTAGTATCGAAATCACTGAAATATATTTAGGTTCGGCTCTGTTTGCATACAACAATGTTTTCATTGTTCTATTAAATTACATGCAATATAAATAAGCTTTTACTCACTAAATATATACTTATAGCATTTAAAACATACATATCATATTTGTTTGTTATATATTAGTAATGAACACTTAGTTTTCATCATATCAATATTAATTTAAAGCATATTATTTAACATTTTAAAAGTGTATAGTTAAATACGAATTTAAATTATAAACAACGCATAGTTCCTAAAAGTAACCCGCTATAGGTGGCACCAGGGTATTTTGTATACAAATTCGAATTATACGATTTCGCGTAAGTATTATATCTTTCCTTCGGAAAATCTTTGGTAATAGTATATAAGTGTGTAGACGTATACATATAAAACTATAGTTTTAAGAATATTATCTATAGTACAAATTGGTCTATAAGGTGGTGCAATATTTGTGTAAATATACTGGTTAGAGGATATTCAATATGAAATAAAGAAATCAACTAACGTTGACAAAGGGAAACAAATAAAGATGAGTCAAAGGTATTTTTATAATATCACTTATATTGCAACACATAGAATACAGAACATGTTTAATTTAAGATTAGTCGAGCGATTGTTGTGCTTTTTGTACTGAACTAAATAGTCAATTCACCTAGAATTATTGTGTTGATATAATTAATAGTTTTTAAAAAAGTATTAAAATCATATAGAATAATTATATAGATAATTCAGTTGTCAAATATTGTAATATATATGAGTATTATTTGAATATTGATAAAATAGGGAAAAATAATAATTTCTAAACTGTTTTCATTATTAATTTGAATAATAATAAAGAATCTATATGAATAAGCTATTTTCACAGTACCAGATATGAGAGAAGTATCAGATTCAATTATAATGTTAATAATCATATTAGCTCCATTTTTAATTGATATTTAGTTCATTCAGAATAACTTAAGCTAAAAGGAAGATGGGAATAACAATATAGAATATTGTAGTTGATATTTCATATAGTTTTTCAGTTTATGAATATTATTTTTCAATTTTAAAACACTGGAGAATATGTTCGATACAATAGTATAGTATTGAAAACTATTCATTGTTATGGGTTACTTAGTTCTATATAGAAGCGATAGGCGAAGGCGATTTTATATGTAGGAGGGATCAACCAATCCAAATAAATGTTGTGGTAAAAGTGGGAGGACCAATACATAGGAGGTCCCCATTAATTTTAGATTTTAAAGTGGGGGGCATTTCCCCCCGTCACCCCTTGCAGCGCCCCTAATCCTATATTGGGTTTTAGATTGTTTTAGATTGTGATGAAATCAAGTTGATTGTGATTTTAGTATAATAGAATTAGTACATGCTATAACACGTATAATACCATATTGGAATATAAATTGTAGATTTAGGTTAATGATATAGTAAATATTATATTATTTAATGCGGTTACAATGATTTTAAACTATGGAGAGTAAACTTAACAGAGGTGCTAATATGTAGTGTATACATCACAATTGTGAACACGGTTAGATACCCAAGAAACCAAATTGTAAATATCTACAGTTACGGTAACAGTTATTTTACACCAGAAAAGAAACAGTAATTTGGTGGTGTTTCGGTAATAGTTATTCTGCGCAGTTACAAATCGGTAATTTTTCGATAGGGTTACAAACCCTGTTACAATGCGAGGTTACAAATCTGTAATTTTGCGATATGGTTTGTAACCCTGTTACAATGCGAGGTTACAAATCGGTAATTTTGCGGTAGGGTTTGTAACCCTTATATAATTTAAGAATAATTGAAAATAATATTACAAATTTAATATTTATTAAAAAATAATTTAAAGAATAATAATACAAATATTATTAAAATTTATTAGGTTAGGTACCTACTGATTAGGATATTATATGTAGATATTATGAGGCTGTACATTGGCTGTTATATAAGGTAGTTATGAGGATATTATATGATGATATATTGTTAAATTATTTATAAATGTATGCATTTAGGCTAAATGAGGAGGACAACTCAAAAAACGGTTTTACACGTTATTTGGGGACAACAAATTACACTACTTAAATACTTACTAACACGGATTAAAAAACCCATATAATTATATGCTAAGTGATAAATAATGTAATAATAATTATAATTATAATAATAATGGCCTCCATCACAGATGACCAACGTTAAACACATCTGAACGCAATCAGCATCGACTGACAATATAATGTCCCAATATAAAAGTCGGCATGACTATATTTTCACTTTATATTCCTTCAGACGCAATATTTTTTCCACGATCTATAAATAAACAATATAATATAAGATTTCATAGGGAATAATTATACTAGCATATATCTAAGAGATCTTCACTGAGATTACATGATAATCTTGAAGACAGAACAGACTGCTATTGTCATCTCTAAGGCTCCACGTCAATGATTATCATGGACTGATGTAGTCATCTCGAAGGCAACACATAACTGTTATCATGAACTCATATGGATTGAGAGATTTTTATTTAAGTAAATATATAGTTGACATAGTCGCAAGTATCAATATTTTATAATAGAGTTGTTATCTCTAAAGTGAAAGTATATGGAATTCTCTTGTTTATCTTAAAGGTGTCTTGTCAATGATAATCACGGGCTGTTGTTTTCATCTAAATGGATATATATATATATATATATATAAATATATATATATATATATATATATATATATATAAATAAGTAAAATTATATATTTAATATAAAGTAATAGGTTTGTGTATAATTGTTGATACATATTAATATGTTTTAGCTCTCATTACAATTGTATTGCATTAGCATTAATTAATGCTTAAGAATTAAAAAGCTTAAGCTTTGAAGATAATAAAATAACAACAATATATACAAATGAATCATAACAGATGAAAAATATTACCACTTTTTTACTTACTAAATAACACTGACATGCTAGCTTATACGATGAATATATATTTTATGTATTATAACATTATAACTTATAATGCTTTGACAGTGCATAGTAGTAGTCTATCAAAATACGTGTTCCGTTTCTAACAACCAATATCCACTTACATATAAATATCTATAAAGAAATATACATACAAATAAAATATGATAACTAAATGCAACATATTTACCTACAATATTAATAATTTATAAGATTAAATTACAATATAATGTCCCAATATAAAAGTTGACATGACTACATTTTCTCATTACATTCCTTCAGGCGGAATATTTATTCCACGATCAATTAAATACACACTATAATATAATATTGCATATGGAATAATGTATGATGGAAATGCTGGATGGTACGTTGATCAGTCAGCATATACTAAACTTAGATTCTATGGTCATTACGAAGGCGTCACATACTTCTATTGTTATATCTAAGGCACCATGTCATTGAGTATTAAAGATGCTGCTGTCATCGTGAAGGCGACACAGCACTAAATATCATGGTCTGGTGTTAATGTATTAGGTTTATATTTTATCAAATATATAGTTGAAAGTATACATATTTTCTAACGTTATTTTTATCTCAAGTGAAAGGTCATGGACTGATGTTGTCATCTCTAAGTTA
The DNA here is from genome assembly GCA_964019155.1 of Osedax fenrisi. NCBI lineage: Eukaryota > Metazoa > Annelida > Polychaeta > Sabellida > Siboglinidae > Osedax > Osedax fenrisi. Next base: position 85,642,837 of record OZ025241.1, on the reverse strand, counting down.
CCCCGTCATTGATTATCACAGATTACTATTGATGTATTGATTTTTTATTTAATAAAATATATAGTTGAAAGTATAAATATTTACTAACGTTATTGTAATATTAAAGGAGAAAGTTCATAAGTTGATTTTGTCACCTCTAATGCGACACGTCACTGAATATCACAGACTGCTATTGATGTATTGATTTTTGGTTTAAGCAAATATATAGTTGAAAGTATAAATATTATAAAAGTATAACGTTATTATTATCTCAAAATATAAAGGTTACGGAAAGATATTGGCATCTCTAAGCTGGTATCATAGAAGACGGACATATATTCTGGGTAAATATTCAAGATGTTACGTCACTGAATATCATGGAATGCTGTTGAATGATTTTTTTTTAAGCAAATATATCTATATATGACTATAGTTGAAATATAGTAGAAATAGTCGTAGGTATAAAGTAGTAATATATTCCTTTGTTATCTCGAAGGCGAAATTATATGGAAATCTCTTGTTCATCTTGAAGGTGTCATGTCAATGATACTCAAGGATTGCTATTGTAATATATATGGATGTATAATATATAAATAAGATTATAAGTAAACTTATATATTTAATATAAATTAATAAGTAAACCTATACATAGGTAAACAAAAAACGTGATTAGAGTTTAGAGTTTTGGATATATATATATTTATATTTATAGCTCTGGTTATAATCTTTTTGAATTAACGTGAGAGTAGCATTGAAAGTAATAAAATAAAAACAATATATATATATATATATATATATATATATACATATGAATGATATAACTGATGAAAATATTACCACTTCTGTATTTACTAAATGAAACTGTAGCCGTTGATTTTAAAATGCGGGTTTTATTTCTAACAACATATATTCACATATGTGTATAAACAGAATATAAGTCAAGCTATCAAAAAAAAATAAGATAGATAAATACAAAATGTTAACTACATTATTTTATTATTGAATAAGTAATTTATAAGATAATATAATCACAACCAATATACTAGTTCTAGCTATAAACATATTCATACCCACATCTTCAACACTTTGAAATCATAGGCTACATTGCTAGAATAAATATACTATATTTAATATAAACAATTTCATAAGAATATGCATTGGGTAATATGAATTTACTGACTGTAAAACACAAATATATAGTTGATAATATAAATATAAATACTACGTCATATGAATATATTATAAAAGTAATTATACCTATGTAATATAGGAGAATAAAAATAGGATTTTTGCACAAATATGTATGTTAAAATATATAAAAATATTTAATATTTAATATTGTACTTCAAATTATCAATAAATTTTAAAATATATATATATCTATATATAGTCTATTTGATACTATCTATTATATAATACAACATATATATTTACTATAGTAATATAATACTATATTATATAATCACTATTTAATTTAATAGTATATTACATATGGATACCCATGATCTCGTACGTGATCATGATTTCATCAATATTGGTGATCTTGCGCAATGTTAATTTAAATAATTATTTATAAATAGTAGAATTAATATTGGACACAAAATCATCAAACCAAATTAAAATACTCCAAACGAGATCACTGATTACCTTACATATAATATAGTTTAATTAATATTAATATTTAAAAAAAAGTAATCAATTATAAATAGTATCCTATTTATAGTCGTACATATTAAAAAATAGAATCGCGTGAGTGCTCTAAATAACGAAAGTTACGATTTTAAATAGATCGCGAAATATATATATATTTATAAAAATATATATATATATTTACACAATCAAAGTTACTTTGAAAGTATAATAATTATGAAAATATAAAATGTATACCAAATTTCGTTTCCAAATTTCGCATACCAAATTTACATTATATATAATGAATACAATATAATAAAAAAATTACTAGAATATATATTTCGACTATTAAATATATTAAATATAATATAATATAATATTATTATAATAATTATAAAATATAATATATGTAAAATAATAATTTAGGAATAATATTTATGAACATATAAAATGTATACGCAATTTAGTGATCTATTTAGAACCGTCTCTTTCGTTATGTAAAGCTCTTACGCGATTCTAATTTTAAATATATACTTCTACAACTCTAACAATACAAGTTATACATGTATAATGTAATTAAGTTTATTATAAATAATCACATTATGTAATACATATGCATAAATAAATAAAAATATTGACTATACTATAGCTATAGACTATAGTATGTTACTAGTACTACAGTAGTACTACTACTTGACTATTATAATTAAATTAAATTTAACATTATAATAAACATAACGTTTTAATAATAATTATGATAAAATAAAGTTAATAAATTATTTAGTAAATACAATTAAAATAATTATTATTTTATGAAGGATATTAAATATCGTATTATAATTTATAATACGATTGTTATAATGTTATAATTTATAATAATACGATATTTAATATCATTCATAAAATAATAATTATTTTAATTATATTTACTAAATAATTTAGTTATAAATATAATGTATATATATATATATATATATTCTATGAGTTAATTAATTATGATAATACATTTATTTTATCATAAATATTATTAAAACGTTCGGTTTCATGTTAAACTTTTAATAATTATAAATAAATTTATTTTTTAAATAACTAAAATTAAATAACTTACAACGGTATATATATATACAATATATTAATATATAATATAATAGTATGTCTACTTACTATTTTGTTGAGCCACATTATTGTCTTAGAAATTGAATTCAATGATATAGGAAAACTTTATATTACAATTTAAATTTAAATTATATAATATATATATATATTGTTGATAATCTTTGTATATTACAGAATACAGTATACAAACAGAATTATTTAAATTCATAGATCTGTATTTTTCAATGTAAACTATAAATCTAAGGTGGAACACATATCATGCTATCTATTTATATATATATATATATATATATATATATATCCATAGATTCATAGTTTATAGTTTAAAAATATATGTATACTTGCTGTACCCGACTGTTTTTATAAAATGTATGTAGTTTATTATGAGGATATTACCATAATGCTGTTATGAGTTTATTATGAGTCTGTTTTTATATAATTTATGAGGATATTATCATAATGCTGATATGAGTCTGTTATGAGGTTGTTTTTATAGATTTTATGTTGGCTATTATGAGGCTATTTTTGTTCATAAGATCCTATTATGAGGCAGGTATGAAGCTGTAATTTAAGAATATGCTGTTTTAAGACTGTTATGTTGTTATGAGGATGTAATGAGGCTGTTAATGTTTGCTGGGTATATATATATGTTGATGTGATTATCAAGAATGACTCGTGTAACCTGATAAAAATATAATTCGTTACAATTAATTATTTTTATAATATTATATATATATATATATATATATATATATACTTGTAATATGATCTGTAACCATGTATAAATAAGGGTTACGAGTCTAATAGTGATTGTAACCACATGTTACACCGCCTATCAGATTTCTAATAATATCTGTAACTCTATATAAATAAGAGTTACAAATGTAATAGGACTCGTAACCACCAATGGTTTTAAATCATGATGCACGATATGTATATCGTGCATAGATAATACTTATTAGATATTCATATTCTAAATGAGGGTGATTCGAGTAAATATTCGTTATCGGGCGCCACCTTGCGCGTAAAATATGTACGATATCGTACTAATCAGTGTAATATAGTATTGAATTACAATACATTTTATATACATTATATATATATTTATATATATATATATATATATATGTACATATACTTATTTTATAGAGCATTCCACAGGGTATTTCACGTATGCAACTACTACTGAAGCAGGTAATATTAAAAGTTTATTAGTTAATTAAATTAATAACTGTTAATGTATTCGTAAATGTGTGTATGTATTTTATATAATTTAAACTATTCCACTATATCATATATAGTTGCTTATATAATAGTATACATGTATTATGCATACTTCAAATGTTACCACTATATATATATAAAAGATATAATATTTAATAATTAAATAATGTATAATAATCATAAATCTAAACCATAACCGAAACTCCAAATATATATATATATATATATATATAATAAAAATCTAAATGTTGTCCTAAAAACTAAACAAAAAAAACAAAAAAAGTAGTAGTAGTGGTAGTAGTAGTAGTAGTATTAGTAGTAGTAGTAGAAGTAGTAGTAGTAATAGTATTATTAGTAGTAGTAGTAGTAGTAGTAGTAGTAGTAGTAGTAGTAGTAGTAGTAGTAGTAGTAGTAGTAGTAGTAGTAGTAGTAGTAGTAGTAGTAGTAGTAGTAGTAGTAGTAGTAGTAGTAGTAGTAGTAGTAGTAGTAGTAGTAGTAGTAGTAGTAGTAGTAGTAGTAGTAGTAGTAGTAGTAGTAGTAGTAGTAGTAGTAGTAGTAGTAGTAGTAGTAGTAGTAGTAGTAGTAGTAGTAGTAGTAGTAGTAGTAGTAGTAGTAGTAGTAGTAGTAGTAGTAGTAGTAGTAGTAGTAGTAGTAGTAGTAGTAGTAGTAGTAGTAGTAGTAGTAGTAGTAGTAGTAGTAGTAGTAGTAGTAGTAGTAGTAGTAGTAGTAACCTGTAACCTGTAACCTAATGTTTTAGGCACTGCCATCAACTTCATCAGAAATTTTCGGCCGTGCATTAAATGTTGACTAGTTGTTATTAGGATAAGCCAAAGAGAAAAGATATGTCTTAAGCTTATTTTTGAATAACATGGTTGATTGAATAGAACGAATGTTATAAGGAAGTCTATTCCAGGCTATAGGTGCAGATATTGAGAAGGCTCTCTTTTGTTTTATGGATACATTACGCAAATCTGGTATGACTAGAGTATACTTGAGGCAAAGTCGTATTGGGCGTGATGATGTATAGGGAGTAAGTAGAGTATGTAAGTAGTCAGGTTGGCTGTGATGAGTGGCATGATGGGTTAGCATACATATTTTATATATTATTCTGTATTTAATTGGGAGCCAGTGTAATATTTTCATGTAAGGTGATATGTGTGTTCTAGAGAATTTATTTATATTGTATATGAGTCTGACTGCTGAATTTTGCAAAAGTTGTAGTTTATGTAGTAAATAATCCGGTATACCATTAATAATCGAATTACAGTAATCTAATTTAGGTAGAATAAGAGATGTTATAAGTAGTTTAGCAATTTCAGTGGATATTGAAAGTCTAATAATAGTAGTAGTAGTAGTAGTAGTAGTAGTAGTAGTAGTAGTAGTAGTAGTAGTAGTAGTAGTAGTAGTAGTAGTAGTAGTAGTAGTAGTAGTAGTAGTAGTAGTAGTAGTAGTAGTAGTAGTAGTAGTAGTAGTAGTAGTAGTAGTAGTAGTAGTAGTAGTAGTAGTAGTAGTAGTAGTAGTAGTAGTAGTAGTAGTAGTAGTAGTAGTAGTAGTAGTAGTAGTAGTAGTAGTAGTAGTAGTAGTAGTAGTAGTAGTAGTAGTAGTAGTAGTAGTAGTAGTAGTAGTAGTAGTAGTAGTAGTAGTAGTAGTAGTAGTAGTAGTAGTAGTAGTAGTAGTAGTAGTAGTAGTAGTAGTAGTAGTAGTAGTAGTAGTAGTAGTAGTAGTAGTAGTAGTAGTAGTAGTAGTAGTAGTAGTAGTAGTAGTAGTAGTAGTAGTAGTAGTAGTAGTAGTAGTAGTAGTAGTAGTAGTAGTAGTAGTAGTAGTAGTAGTAGTAGTAGTAGTAGTAGTAGTAGTAGTAGTAGTAGTAGTAGTAGTAGTAGTAGTAGTAGTAGTAGTAGTAGTAGTAGTAGTAGTAGTAGTAGTAGTAGTAGTAGTAGTAGTAGTAGTAGTAGTAGTAGTAGTAGTAGTAGTAGTAGTAGTAGTAGTAGTAGTAGTAGTAGTAGTAGTAGTAGTAGTAGTAGTAGTAGTAGTAGTAGTAGTAGTAGTAGTAGTAGTAGTAGTAGTAGTAGTAGTAGTAGTAGTAGTAGTAGTAGTAGTAGTAGTAGTAGTAGTAGTAGTAGTAGTAGTAGTAGTAGTAGTAGTAGTAGTAGTAGTAGTAGTAGTAGTAGTAGTAGTAGTAGTAGTAGTAGTAGTAGTAGTAGTAGTAGTAGTAGTAGTAGTAGTAGTAGTAGTAGTAGTAGTAGTAGTAGTAGTAGTAGTAGTAGTAGTAGTAGTAGTAGTAGTAGTAGTAGTAGTAGTAGTAGTAGTAGTAGTAGTAGTAGTAGTAGTAGTAGTAGTAGTAGTAGTAGTAGTAGTAGTAGTAGTAGTAGTAGTAGTAGTAGTAGTAGTAGTAGTAGTAGTAGTAGTAGTAGTAGTAGTAGTAGTAGTAGTAGTAGTAGTAGTAGTAGTAGTAGTAGTAGTAGTAGTAGTAGTAGTAGTAGTAGTAGTAGTAGTAGTAGTAGTAGTAGTAGTAGTAGTAGTAGTAGTAGTAGTAGTAGTAGTAGTAGTAGTAGTAGTAGTAGTAGTAGTAGTAGTAGTAGTAGTAGTAGTAGTAGTAGTAGTAGTAGTAGTAGTAGTAGTAGTAGTAGTAGTAGTAGTAGTAGTAGTAGTAGTTGTAGTTGTAGTAGTAGTAGTAGTAGTAGTAGTAGTAGTAGTAGTAGTAGTAGTAGTAGTAGTAGTAGTAGTAGTAGTAGTAGTAGTAGTAGTAGTAGTAGTAGTAGTAGTAGTAGTAGTAGTAGTAGTAGTAGTAGTAGTAGTAGTAGTAGTAGTAGTAGTAGTAGTAGTAGTAGTAGTAGTAGTAGTAGTAGTAGTAGTAGTAGTAGTAGTAGTAGTAGTAGTAGTAGTAGTAGTAGTAGTAGTAGTAGTAGTAGTAGTAGTAGTAGTAGTAGTAGTAGTAGTAGTAGTAGTAGTAGTAGTAGTAGTAGTAGTAGTAGTAGTAGTAGTAGTAGTAGTAGTAGTAGTAGTAGTAGTAGTAGTAGTAGTAGTAGTAGTAGTAGTAGTAGTAGTAGTAGTAGTAGTAGTAGTAGTAGTAGTAGTAGTAGTAGTAGTAGTAGTAGTAGTAGTAGTAGTAGTAGTAGTAGTAGTAGTAGTAGTAGTAGTAGTAGTAGTAGTAGTAGTAGTAGTAGTAGTAGTAGTAGTAGTAGTAGTAGTAGTAGTAGTAGTAGTAGTAGTAGTAGTAGTAGTAGTAGTAGTAGTAGTAGTAGTAGTAGTAGTAGTAGTAGTAGTAGTAGTAGTAGTAGTAGTAGTAGTAGTAGTAGTAGTAGTAGTAGTAGTAGTAGTAGTAGTAGTAGTAGTAGTAGTAGTAGTAGTAGTAGTAGTAGTAGTAGTAGTAGTAGTAGTAGTAGTAGTAGTAGTAGTAGTAGTAGTAGTAGTAGTAGTAGTAGTAGTAGTAGTAGTAGTAGTAGTAGTAGTAGTAGTAGTAGTAGTAGTAGTAGTAGTAGTAGTAGTAGTAGTAGTAGTAGTAGTAGTAGTAGTAGTAGTAGTAGTAGTAGTAGTAGTAGTAGTAGTAGTAGTAGTAGTAGTAGTAGTAGTAGTAGTAGTAGTAGTAGTAGTAGTAGTAGTAGTAGTAGTAGTAGTAGTAGTAGTAGTAGTAGTAGTAGTAGTAGTAGTAGTAGTAGTAGTAGTAGTAGTAGTAGTAGTAGTAGTAGTAGTAGTAGTAGTAGTAGTAGTAGTAGTAGTAGTAGTAGTAGTAGTAGTAGTAGTAGTAGTAGTAGTAGTAGTAGTAGTAGTAGTAGTAGTAGTAGTAGTAGTAGTAGTAGTAGTAGTAGTAGTAGTAGTAGTAGTAGTAGTAGTAGTAGTAGTAGTAGTAGTAGTAGTAGTAGTAGTAGTAGTAGTAGTAGTAGTAGTAGTAGTAGTAGTAGTAGTAGTAGTAGTAGTAGTAGTAGTAGTAGTAGTAGTAGTAGTAGTAGTAGTAGTAGTAGTAGTAGTAGTAGTAGTAGTAGTAGTAGTAGTAGTAGTAGTAGTAGTAGTAGTAGTAGTAGTAGTAGTAGTAGTAGTAGTAGTAGTAGTAGTAGTAGTAGTAGTAGTAGTAGTAGTAGTAGTAGTAGTAGTAGTAGTAGTAGTAGTAGTAGTAGTAGTAGTAGTAGTAGTAGTAGTAGTAGTAGTAGTAGTAGTAGTAGTAGTAGTAGTAGTAGTAGTAGTAGTAGTAGTAGTAGTAGTAGTAGTAGTAGTAGTAGTAGTAGTAGTAGTAGTAGTAGTAGTAGTAGTAGTAGTAGTAGTAGTAGTAGTAGTAGTAGTAGTAGTAGTAGTAGTAGTAGTAGTAGTAGTAGTAGTAGTAGTAGTAGTAGTAGTAGTAGTAGTAGTAGTAGTAGTAGTAGTAGTAGTAGTAGTAGTAGTAGTAGTAGTAGTAGTAGTAGTAGTAGTAGTAGTAGTAGTAGTAGTAGTAGTAGTAGTAGTAGTAGTAGTAGTAGTAGTAGTAGTAGTAGTAGTAGTAGTAGTAGTAGTAGTAGTAGTAGTAGTAGTAGTAGTAGTAGTAGTAGTAGTAGTAGTAGTAGTAGTAGTAGTAGTAGTAGTAGTAGTAGTAGTAGTAGTAGTAGTAGTAGTAGTAGTAGTAGTAGTAGTAGTAGTAGTAGTAGTAGTAGTAGTAGTAGTAGTAGTAGTAGTAGTAGTAGTAGTAGTAGTAGTAGTAGTAGTAGTAGTAGTAGTAGTAGTAGTAGTAGTAGTAGTAGTAGTTGTAGTTGTAGTAGTAGTAGTAGTAGTAGTAGTAGTAGTAGTAGTAGTAGTGGTAGTAGTAGTAGTAGTAGTAGTAGTAGTAGTAGTAGTAGTAGTAGTAGTAGTAGTAGTAGTAGTAGTAGTAGTAGTAGTAGTAGTAGTAGTAGTAGTAGTAGTAGTAGTAGTAGTAGTAGTAGTAGTAGTAGTAGTAGTAGTAGTAGTAGTAGTAGTAGTAGTAGTAGTAGTAGTAGTAGTAGTAGTAGTAGTAGTAGTAGTAGTAGTAGTAGTTGTAGTAGTTGTAGTAGTAGTAGTAGTAGTAGTAGTAGTAGTAGTAGTAGTAGTAGTAGTAGTAGTAGTAGTAGTAGTAGTAGTAGTAGTAGTAGTAGTAGTAGTAGTAGTAGTAGTAGTAGTAGTAGTAGTAGTAGTAGTAGTAGTAGTAAATGTAAATGTAAATGTAAATAGTTTATTATACACTGCATTAATGTTTTATAAACATTCTTAGAGTGTGAACGAATAAATTAAACAGAACAAATATTACTAATTGTTTTTAGCATTTAAAAACATAACATGATAAATATATACATACATATATGTGTATATAAATATATAAACGCATATAAATAAATATACACAAATATACAGATACATACAATACTTTCGTATATGTTATAAACTTTAGAATATTATTATACAATTATTACAATCAATAGTTATTTAATATATAACGATGTAAATGTTTCTTGAACGTATAATGGTTAATCATATTCTTAATGTTGGATGGAAGTTTGTTCCAAAGGTAAGGGGCATACCACCGATAAGATAGCTCGCCATATATTGAAGAATTAATGTTAGGTAGTTCAAGGTTAATTGTAGAATTAGATCTCAATTGCGAGTTATTAATAGATAACTGTAGCATATTATATATATACATAGGTTTCTTAAATACTATAGCTTTATGCGTTATAGTGAGTATTTTATATATAATAGATTGCTTAGTATTATGCCAATTGATTTTAGAACGAAGTTCAGAAATACTTGTAGAATAATCAGTATAAGGAATTTTAAATATAATTCGAATGCACCTATTTATAATGGAATCACATTTTTTTAGTAATGTAGTATTAATTTTATAAAGAAAAGAGTTGCAGTAATTTAGTTTAGAAATAATTAGTGAAGTAGATAATATTTTAGCTGTATTTAGTGAAATGAAAGGGCGAATTTTTTTTAAATTGTAAACATTATATGATGCAGACTTAAGTATATCTTTTACATGTATTTCAGTCGATAGATCTTGTGAAATAGTTATTCCAAGATACTTTGTACTAGTAATAGGAGTAATATTATCTGTACCGATATAGATATTTGGAAATGCAGTGCGAGTTCTAGAAATATTAATTAGTTTAGTTTTATTTGAATTTATTAGTAAGTTATTATTAGTAAGCCAGTTAGTAGTAGAATTAATACAGTCTTGAAAATAATTATTTTGTGTAGAGTTAGTTGCAAATGTGTGTAATACAATATCATCTGCATATATATTATATTTTAGTAAAGTATATGATTGGAGTAATTTTGATAAAGGTCGTAGATATATAGAAAATAGAATTGGAGAAAGGACAGAACCTTGTGGGACACCGAAATTTAGTGGATAGGGTTGAGAAAATGAAGAATTAATATTAACAGAGTATGTTCTAGTAGTAATGAAAGATTTAAACCAATTGAAAGCAGTTCCAGTAATACCAATATTGGAAAGTCTAGATAGTAATATAGTAAAGTCAATGGTATCAAATGCAGCAGTCATATCAATAAATAATAATTGCAAAGATTTGTGGTTGTCAAGTGAATTGTGAAGGCTATCAGTAAGTGCAATAATGGAAGTTTCAGTACTATGATGTTTACGGTATGCACTCTGGTAATTATCAAATAAATCATTATAGTCAAGATAAGATATGAGCTGTTTATAGATAACTTTT
>OZ025241.1:85582227-85624727 GCA_964019155.1 Osedax fenrisi | reverse complement strand
AGTTTTTTCGTCAATTGATTACTATAACTCTATACTAATTGGACTCCCCCAATCCACGATATTACCTATTAATCGTATTATCAGATCAGCTGTGAGAACGATATATCGGCAACCACGCGGGGATCACTCAAGTGTCACCTTAAAGATGAAATCACTTAGGATACTATCAGCATCAGAACGTGCTGAGAAAAGAGTACTGTGTATCGCTCACAAGGCCCTAACTACTCATCAGCCCGAATATATACGATCTTCACTCCAATTGATACAACCTCTTAGAACTACAAGATCAACTGAGGATATCTTACGATTTGAAGTAGGCGTCCCCAATCTAACACGTACGACAAAGCGTGCTTTCTCGTACGCTCTTCCTCGATTATGGAATCCTATTCCTCGTTCTATACGAGAAATTGTAAATTTGTCAACGTTTAAACGTAACCTGATAGAATATTTATTAAATCGTTAATTAATAATTCAACCTACTTTTATATTTAAATTAGTGTTATACCTATATCTCCTTATTTAATTTGTCTTTTTTTATTAACACAACACTTAACAGAGCAAACCTATTGCTATACAATTGAGTGTCTAAATAAACCATTTTGATTTGATTTGATTTAGTAGTAGTAGTAGTAGTAGTAGTAGTAGTAGTAGTAGTAGTAGTAGTAGTAGTAGTAGTAGTAGTAGTAGTAGTAGTAGTAGTAGTAGTAGTAGTAGTAGTAGTAGTAGTAGTAGTAGTAGTAGTAGTAGTAGTAGTAGTAGTAGTAGTAGTAGTAGTAGTAGTAGTAGTAGTAGTAGTAGTAGTAGTAGTAGTAGTAGTAGTAGTAGTAGTAGTAGTAGTAGTAGTAGTAGTAGTAGTAGTAGTAGTAGTAGTAGTAGTAGTAAACAGTATTTAATCGATAGAAATTAAATTTATTATTTATTTATTTATTTCTAGTTGTTGTCTTTCATACACTTATCAGAACACTAATGTGTTATGAAATGAGTGTTTAAATAAAACGTTTTGATTTGATTTGATTTGATTTTAGTAGTAGTAGTAGTAGTAGTAGTAGTAGTAGTAGTAGTAGTAGTAGTAGTAGTAGTAGTAGTAGTAGTAGTAGTAGTAGTAGTAGTAGTAGTAGTAGTAGTAGTAGTAGTAGTAGTAGTAGTAGTAGTAGTAGTAGTAATAGTAGTAGTAGTAGTAGTAGTAGTAGTAGTAGTAGTAGTAGTAGTAGTAGTAGTAGTAGTAGTAGTAGTAGTAGTAGTAGTAGTAGTAGTAGTAGTAGTAGTAGTAGTAGTAGTAGTAGTAATGCTTATTCTTCTTTCATTGATTGTTTTTTTGAACTTGTTTCCCACATCTCTCTTACTAATACCGTTATTTTAGGAGATTTCAATTTTCATATTGGATCTGATAATACTGCTGCTCTCTCTTTTAATAATATTTTACAATCTTTATCTTTAACTCAACATGTATCTGAAAGGACACATATATCTAATAATATTCTTGATTTAATTATCAGTTCTAGTTTTCATCTAAATTATTTAACAATTCTTCCAATTAAATTTCTTATTTCTGATCATTATGCTGTTTCATTCATTCTGAACGTTAATATTAACTGCAATTCAAATCGAACGATTAGCTACAGAAATATTCGTAATATTGATTATGAATCTTTTAGTACTGATATCAAGTATCATACTAGCTCCAATTTCAACAATATATCTATATCTTTTTTAGATCAAATTCTTACTTTTCTACTGAATAAATATGCTCCTTCTAAAAATAAAGTAGTTAGTGATCGTACTAATGAATGGTTATCGAATGATAATTTATATATCAAACGCCAAATGAGAAAAGCTGAAAGAATGTTCAATAAAAACTCAACATCTTTTAACATGATAAATTTAAAAAAGTTAAAATTATCTTTTAAAAGGAGTATAACTTCTACTAAAATAGAATTTTATAAAAATAAAATGTTAAAGTGTGGAAATAACATGGGCAAGCTTTATGCTTTCACTAATTCTCTTCTAGGTAAATCTCATCACAAATCTTATCCTAATATTTCTGATGATATTTTATGTAATAATTTTAGTGATTTTTTCATTTCTAAAATTGATATTATTTACTCAGTCATTAAAATAAAATTGTCATCCCCTTCTATAAATCAATACAATTATTTGAATAATTCCTCTGAAAATTCTCAAAATACTCATTTAAATCAAACTCCTACTCTTACTCATTTTACGCTCCCTTCTAATGTTGACATCTATAATCTTTTAGTTACGGCTTCTTCTGCTTCTCCCTCTGATTCTCTGCCTCTTACTGTGATGAAATCTTTAGCTAACACACTCACTCCACTTTTTTCTTCAATCATTAATCAATCCCTTATTACAGGTGTTATTCCTTCTATTTTAAAACATTCTATTATTACTCCTATTTTAAAGAAAAATAGTCTTAATATAAATATTCATTTGAACTCTCGAACTTTCGCCCTATTGCTCAACTACCTTTAATCTCTAAAATTCTCGAAAAAATTGTTTTTAAACAGATAACTACTTTTATTGATTTTAATAACTTATCCTGTAACTTACAAAGTGCTTTTAGAAAGAACCACAGTACAGAAACTGCGATAACTCTTATACTAAATGATATATATACATCTTTAGATAGAAATGAGAAAATTCAGATTCTACTTCTAGATCTGTCATCTGCTTTTGATACGCTATATTTTGATATCCTTTCAGATAGACTTTTAGACATTGGTATATCTTCAACTGCTCATGATTTCTTAATTGGATTTGTCACTAATAGAACTTTTTCTGTTAAGATCAATAACTCTTATTCTAAATCTCAATCATTTAAGTACGGGGTTCCGCAAGGATCCGTCTTAGGTCCACTACTATTCTCTATATATCTGAACCCAATAACTAATATTATCAAATCATTTAAAACATTAAGATTTCATCTCTATGCTGATGATATTCTTATTTATTCTTTTAATAGTAGATTGGTCATGAATAATGAGCTAGTTGAATGTGCCAATCAAGTGAATAAATGGCTACTTATGAACAAACTTCTACTTAATACTTCTAAAACTGAATTACTGAACTTACCGCATAACTTTAATAACTTCACTGATATATTTATTGATAATATTAGAATTATTCCATCACTAAAAAATAAATATCTTGGTATTACTATTGATAATAAATTGAATTTTGATGATCATATGTCAACTGTTTGCAGGAAAGCAAATTTTCATTTATATAATATACGATATATAAGAAAGTTCATTAGCAAAGACCTCACTACGATGCTAATTAAAGCAATGGTATTTTCGTCGACTAATTATTGTAATTCGATATATTTAGGTCTATCCAAAAAATTGAATAAATGTATCTATAGAATTGATCATTCGGCAGTACGATTAATCTATCAACAACCTTTATTTGATCACTCGAGTGTTACATTGCGTCAACATAATCTTAATATTCTCAACAATATTAATAGAAGCAAATATAGAATTCTATGTATAATTCATAAATCACTCACTGCAGGTCCTTCATATATTAGAACTTGCCTATCAGTTAAAGTGCCTATCTGTCGTGAACTTCGATCATCTAATGATGTATACTGCTTACAAGTCAAGAAATCAGTGAAACCAGTAACTTCCAAGAGAGCCTTTAAATACTATGCGCCGCCACTATGGAATTCTCTTCCCTTGAAAATAAGAATGATTCCTAATCACGATACCTTTAAATTTAATTTAAAACGTTATTTATTCAATATTGAAAAGTCTTAATTTATTATTTTTACGTTATTTATGTTATGTATGTTATTGATATGTTTTATTTTCCATATGACATTATATCATATGGTTTTTTTTTTTATATATCAATAATCAATATTGCATTTTGCAATGTACAGTTTATAATAATACTAATTATTATTTTGTTTATATTCAATTATGTTATTTTTGTTTGTTTGCTTTGTTACACTCTTGAGAACGCCTGGTGTGTTATTTGCAGTGTTTAAATAAATCGTTTTGATTGATTGATTGATTGATAGTAGTAGTAGTAGTAGTAGTAGTAGTAGTAGTAGTAGTAGTAGTAGTAGTAGTAGTAGTAGTAGTAGTATTATTAGTAGTAGTAGTAGTAGTAGTAGTAGTAGTAGTAGTAGTAGTAGTAGTAGTAGTAGTAGTAGTAGTAGTAGTAGTAGTAGTAGTAGTAGTAGTAGTAGTAGTAGTAGTAGTAGTAGTAGTAGTAGTAGTAGTAGTAGTAGTAGTAGTAGTAGTAGTAGTAGTAGTAGTAGTAGTAGTAGTAGTAGTAGTAGTAGTAGTAGTAGTAGTAGTAGTAGTAGTAGTAGTAGTAGTAGTAGTAGTAGTAGTAGTAGTAGTAGTAGTAGTAGTAGTAGTAGTAGTAGTAGTAGTAGTAGTAGTAGTAGTAGTAGTAGTAGTAGTAGTAGTAGTAGTAGTAGTAGTAGTAGTAGTAGTAGTAGTAGTAGTAGTAGTAGTAGTAGTAGTAGTATATATTTTTGTATTATTTGTATTATTATATATCATTATTTTATTAATATAATTTTATATATAGAAAATCTTATATTTTAGAATACCCAGATGATAAGAATGTGAATAGTAATGGTTACAATATGTAATATTCTTTAATATATAATATATATATATATATATATATATATATATATATATATATATATCATCATCATCATCATCATCATATATAATTCATAAGGTGTAGCGAATAACTAGGTATAAGAAAAAACAAAGCTTATTTAGTTCTACCCGGTTAATTATTCAAGAATGGAAAATAATTATACAAATATATGATAAAAAAAAAGTCCTATTTAAAAAAAAATGTATAACCTTATACAAAACTAAAAAATAATTATAAATATGTAACCAAATTTGAAAAATATTATTTAAATAAAAGAATGAGTAATTCAACAAAACAATAATAATGTCATACCAATATATTATTTTCATAATATATATATATATATATATATATATATAACTATAACTCAGAAGGGTGTTATTGAAAATCAATTAAGCAAATATGTTTGAGCTTATGACCTCTGCATCATAGTTAGTGATCCTAAAACTAAAACGGAGGTAAACGGTATAAAAATATCTATAATAATTAAACAAAATAAAAATTGATAAAATATGTAAATAGAATTTTGTGATAAAAACAGTTAAAAGTAGAGAATAAGATAATAAACTAAAGATACAATATAAAATGCTAAGTAAAATAATAAAACGTTTAAAAAAGTTGAAGAATTTCGATAAAATTCTTCCCGAACCTTCTATTGATTCTTTAATACTGGCAGTCTTCAATATTTTCCAGGTATTTGAAGGAAAATTCATGTGATAAATTAAAATTCTGTCTTGAGAATTTGATTTCCAGAGTACCAAGAGCCCAAAGAAACAACACAGAAGGGAATTACATATCCGAGGTGGCTATACTTTTCTATATTCCTGTTAGCGGCAGATTCCATGTTTGTAATCGAGTCGTAGGGAATTGTGATGTCGACAAAATAACATGATTTGTTATATTTGATAACAAGATCCGGTTTTAAGTTATCTAGTGAGATGTAGCTAGTATCGTACTCAATATCGCATTCATCTAGGAACTTAGTTAGTACTCCAAGGACAGCATCATGTCTTTCTGTCATCATGTTTAGTGATGCAGTAAACATATTAAATATGTGCATCGTCGTTTCATCCTTGGAGTAGTATTTCCTACATTTGTTATCTGTTGAGCCTGGAAAATCTTTTACTGGAAGAGTCTGAGTTCTAGCCATGTGCCAATAGTTCCAGGATTTGAAAGATAGTGTCGATTCTTATGATATTAGCTTTGTGATTACCTTAGAATTTGTATCCTGGGATAAACACTCAGCTACACTGCCTTGTAACGGAAGTTCAACGAATGTTCTGCTCCATTGCTTTCTCAGCGCAAGTCGCATACTTTTTACAACCTTAGCAGGAGTGGAGCAGATATCATCGATGGCTATTATTATGTTCCCATCGGATATAGCAATGCGAGCTCCAAGGTGTGTTGCTGAATATCGAGTGCGCGTCCAAAGAGTAGCACCTTTGCTATAAAATCTATAACCATATAACCCATGTATTTCATGATCATGTCCGATAGCACAATTAAGGGTATTTGATAGTTGGCGATTAGAAATTGAGGATATCATATTATCCCTAGAAGATAGTAATTGCGTTGCTTTAGAGATTGTCCAAATATCTACTTCTTGGCTGATTTTACCAATCCCCAGGCCGCCAATATTTCTGTCAGCATAGAAGAATGGAGTAGCAACATTGTCAGGAGTATTAGTATTATATCTTAGGAACTGTTTTATAGATTTATCCAGATCGTAGATACTTTCCTTAATGACTCGTCTAGATGAGAGCTCATGGGATAGAGATGGGATTAAGTGACTTCTCAAAACTTCTAGTTTTTGCAATGGAGTTAGTCCAGAGTCTAAAAGTTGATTAAGTTGAGCAGGTATATCAGTAGTAACATTAAACAAGAACTTAGATCCAATTGGTATACCCGAAAATCTTTCAAATTCGCCAATATGGAGAGTTTTAATAAATTATTGACCCAACATAAACTGCCGATCCTCAATAACCCCCTTGTTGAAAGAAATGCTAGTACATTTTCTAGGATTGAACTTGAGGCCGATACTACTAGAAACTTCCAGTATTCCATATAGTGCCGACATCATTTCCTCATGAGATCCAGTGATTATTGCTAAATCATCTGCGTAAGCTGTAAGTTTAGATTTTGATCCGAATAGGTCATAACCAGGTCAGCTATTTCAATTGCTTTTCTTATGATAGGTTCAGAAGCAAGATTAAAAATAATTGGAGTTAAACAATCGCCCTGTATTACTCCGGAAGTTGGTTGGACCACATATTGTATTAGTATACTTGTATTGTATATATATATACATGTATTTCAATATGGTCGGGGTATGAGAAGGCAAAGGAAGTGATTCAAATAACTTATTTTATGTCGAGTGTGGTAACGAACCAAATGCGTTAGCCAAATCAAACCATACAATATGTAGATCATCGTGCTTTTTCTTCACTTCTGTAATGGCTAATTCGAGTAGGAAAGTATGTTCTTGTATCCCCTTCAATCCGGGTAAAAAGCCTTTTTGTTTAGAGGATATCCATTCATTTGACACAACGACCTCAAGTATTCGGTTGGATAGTATCCCAGAGTATATCTTATACATAGTAAGAAGTAGGCTATGGGACGGAAATTAGAAGGTAAGTCAGTGCTGCCTTTCTTATGTATAAGAATAGTCTATATATATATATATATATATATATATATATACATACATACATATACATATGGGTGTCGGAACGATATTTTGTATGGGGGGGTCTATTTATTTATATTTTATATTATATATCCTATTATTTATTACTAATATAATTACTAATTATATCTTAGTAATATCGTATACCTCTTTAGTCTATGGTAACCCTTTAATAAGCAATTAATAATATTTCATTTTTATAACAATACTTAAGTAGGAATATATTAGCAAATAAATAATAAACATTACTTAATTTATTATTATATAAATATAGATTTTTATTTATAAATATATCCATCTCAATTGTGTGAATTAATTTTTGATTGATATTTGCCAATACTAATGCATTTAATCTACTATCTAGCATAGTAGACCGTAACAACATATTTAGTAATCGTAGCTTACTAAATCCACGCTAACATGACACAGAATTTAAGGGGAAACCAATAAAAGTTTGATCAAATCTATTATGCCCGAAAATATTTTTAGAATTTTATGAGATTGTTCCATCATTTATATTTTTATTCTCGTCAGATGTTATTGATTGATTTGAACATATGGAAAGTCGATCTTTCAATCGTTAATTCTTCATACATTTTTTATTAACATCTATTTAGTGTAGAAAATTAATAGGATTAATAAGCTTAATCTAAAAAAACAAACCTTTTTTTTCATGAATTATATTATTTGTAATAATGATTCTTTTCATTTATACAAATATGTATATGATGTTTTCTTAGTATACAATTTGTTTTTAATATTCATCATTATGGAATTAAACAACTCAGTATATTTTATTCTGTAAATATTAATGATGAAGTTATATTAATATATGAATTGATCATATCTAATCACATTCTTATATTAACATAACATTAATAATAATAATAATAATCTATAATATGTTGTTCAGTATTAAGTTTTCTTTTAATTAATAATGTATTTACAATGATTTAAAAAAGTTATTATTCAAATATTTAAAAAGTAAAAACAGAATATTACATTTGATCAAATAACAATTGTAGGATTAAATGTTTTTTTAAACATAATACTTATTCATAGTTATCATTAAATTAGTAACAGTTCATGTATATATATATATATATATATATATATATATATATATAATTTTTTGATATCTCTTATAGTTACTGAGATACGAGAGGGTCGGTATTAGGAGGGGGTCTGTAATCTGATACTTTCCCCTAGTTATATGGTATTTTTTTCTTTTTATATACATAACCAGTAATACAATACACGTTTGATCTATCTATATATCTATCTAATTAAATGCAGTGCTATATTTCTTTATTATATTACCATTAGTGTACATGCACTATATTCTCATTTTAATGGAGTTTTTCATTTTCAATGTTTTCTTCTTATTTATTAATGTCCGTATATTAGATATTAGGTACATGGTTTATATATATATATATATATATATATATATATATTCATTTCTCTCGTATTCATTTCTCTCATATACATTCATTATTATTATAAAGTTTGTAAAATTAGTAATACTGGAAGTAGGTGAATTGTATATACACTTATACACTTATTAATATTTTTTTATTATCATTAGTCAAAATTTGTAAAGTTAAAATATCTAAAAAATTGTCTATTGATTTGCTTATAAGCATAGGTTGTTTACAACTTCAGATTTAATTGAATTTTTAATAAAAATGGAAACTCCTCCACCCCTTTTATTTGTGCGTATAGTATGAAATGAATTATAATTAGATAATTCAAAATTTCCAATATCATATTCTTTCATCCATGATTCACTAATAATGATAATATTAAATTTAAATGTTAATTAATAAAGATAATTTTCTATTCGTTCATGATTATGAACAAAACTACGTGCATTTATATGGATAATAGAAAACGCATTAGAATTATCTATAGAAATAGGATTTCTATTGAAATCGATTTTATTTAAATATCTGCAGTTTGTAGTAGTGTCAATATCAATACATTTATCAAAATCCATTTGAATATATAATTAATAAATTTAAATGAATAGGAAATTGTAACAAAATTAAAGAATATAATGAAAAATCAATATATTGATAAATATAATATTCTAAAAAAATAATTTATAAAATTGAATTTGAAAAATATTCAATTTTATAAATTGTTATATATATATAATATGTTCATTATAATATATATATATATATATATATATATTAAGAAGAAAAAAAAATGTAAACAAAAATTATAAATAGAATAACTAATTGTATATGTATATATAAAAAAAAAGAAAAGAACCAACAGCTATACAATATGGAAATTAAAAACCAAACAATGTAATTAAAATAAATTAAAACTATATAAAATATATATATATATATATATATATATATATTATAATAATACATATTTATAATTACTGTAATCAAAAATAATATAATAATATCGATTAATATTTGTACAGCGAATAAACCAAATTCTCATCTGATACTTCTCATCAAAATATACACCGTCGTTATTCCGATTTTAATGATACTTTCGTTTGTTAAATATACCAGAAAGAAGAATAGTACACCGGATACGAACTACAACCAAAACTTTACGATAATGACGAACACGTGTCCACAAACAATCAAATCTAAGAGCTTGTATTCGTAACTCGTCTGACTTACGTGAAAATTACGTTTAAATAAATTTAGATACGCATTCACAGTAATGTATAATATATTATGTCCGTGAATAATATATGTACTATATACTACTACTAAATGTTCTATATGATGACTAACCGTTGATAAATATTAATATATTAACCGTATACATTTACATATGTATTAGTCTAATTCTCATAGAAATATGAATACAATATTTTTTGTATTAAATACAAATGTTGTATCTAGTATTATTTAATATATTTAACTTTGCCTAATAATTATTAAACTAGGTGTGATTTAAAAAAAATAAAAATTAATAAAGTATGTTGTTATTGTTTTTTTTTGTATTCATAGAATATTTGTTAAATACACATTATGTAACAGTAACTATAAAATTATTAAAATATAAATTTAATAATTTACTATTATTACATATTTTATATTATAAATAGTATATTATTATAAGTTGTCATTACCCTTTATACCAAAGGATCGTTATTAAGACATATAATACAACGTTGATCCACCATTTGCAAAGATTTGATTTGATTAATAACAATATAGGTTTCAACATAAATTGTTATTCATTGGCGACATTTGTTCTAAATTTAATGTTGATTTATAACAATCGAAAATATTACATTTGTGGACATTTAAAATACAAAATAAACTGAATATATATATATTCAAATTTATATTACTATAAATACTACAAGTAATACAACTGCATACAATAATGAGTACTATTATAAATAGTATGGTATAGGGGAGAGTACTCGAATACCGATAGCCTAACAATAAATCACCATAACATTATTATTTCTCAACTAAATATTTCCAAATTGTATTTATATGTATTAAGTAGTTATATACATATAATAGCTACATTTAATTTAGTTTTTTTAATTCTGAGATAATAGGGGTGTCGATATTATGTGCACTGTCTAGAATACACACACCTTAAAATGTATTCTTAATAAATAACAATATATTGTTATAACCATTTATGTGTGTATATATATATATATATATATATATATATATATATATATATATATATATATATATACAGTGAAAGCCGCTTACATCGACATGGTTGTGTAAGCTCCAAAAATGTCGATATAGGCGGATTGTCGATATGAGCGATAGGGGCGTAGCTATAATATTATAATATTATAATTAATTGTATTTAACATAAATAGAATATAGTATTAATACTGATATACAAGTAGTGTATAATATAGTATAGTATATATATATATACAATATGCAATATGTTTATATAATATTATATAATATATTATAGCATATTATATTATATATGATACATATAGGCGTATGTAAATATTGACCAATTACATAAGATATTAAATATCAAGTTATTTATAGATATACTGACGATATTGTGTAGTATACCCCTATAGGGGAATATAAATGAATACGATGGGAATACTTTTCATAAAAATTAAAATTTGTAAATAATTTGTTTTATAATCAAATTTGTCGATATAAGTGGATTCAATTCCAAATATTACCTCATAAATATGTCGATAATGCCGAATTATCGATATAAGTGAATTGTTGATGTACGCGGATTAATTTACATGTAAATAGGTGTAAATCCAACAAAAATATCTCATATATAAGGTATACCTAATAATATAACCATATACCTATATATATAATACATTATATATATATATATATATATATATATATATATATATATATATATATATATATACATATATGTCTATTAATTTAATGAATATTATCATAATTCACGCACATTATAATATTATATATAATTTTGATATATAATATTATATATAAACAAATAACGCTGATTGGTTATATAATTGAAAGGGTGTCATATCACGTGCAATTAGGGTGTCGGTATTATGAAAATGTATGTTGCTTAGTTAAACGTCAATAACTTTGTAACAAATTATGAAAAATACAATATCTTTTCTGCATATTGTAAAATATAATTCGATCTATACTATGTATTAAAATATTTAAAATATCCAAATTTTCAAATGATTGAGAATCGATATTGTACTTTACAGATTTCATAAATTTAAAGTTGTAACGAAAAAATCAGTTTTTTGATTATAATTAAAAAAATATTAATATTTTAAAAAAATGTATACTTATATGAATTAGAATTATATTAATTAACATTTCATACATTAATTATTTTCTAGAATAATATCGGTAAGATATAATAACAAATATTCTCCTTAAATAATCGTATGTAATTTACTTAAATATCCGAATTTGATATTTAAACGAAATTGATACCGATATTAATACTACTAATACTATTTCATACATATATATATATATATATATATATATATATATAACATTATAGATTATATATATATATTCATACTTAGACACAATTAATATCATGATCTGCAATTCCCGCATACCATTAAAAACTCAATAGACGTACCAAACTAATGTTTAATAATAGTTAATGATAAAATAAATTATATTTCTACGATTATAACACATATTAATATAAACTTGATCTAATTCATTCTTAAATATCAACACTCAATAAATATACTAATGATAACCCCACATCATATTGTTAAACACCAAATCGATAAATATTAATAATAACAACTTTAACGCATCGATGTATTGAAGTATTTACCATAATTACATTATCGCAATTCCCATAACACTATTTCTAAACACTACTTTATAAATAGTCACATTATACGTATTGATTAGTTATGAATTAATAATATGTATTTGTCGTATACACTATAAATCAATAATTAAGTTCAAAACATTAAAGCCACTATTATCGTATAATATGGGTGTTATTAGTAATACAATATAATAATAATAATAATAATAATATATAGTTTATTAGGTAAACAAAAAATAAATATATAAACAAAAATAATGAAGAAAAAATAGATATAAATTGATACCCAAAACGACATGGTACAAAAATTAATAATAGGTTTATAATTAATAAAAAACGCCTTGGTTTATTCATGCCGAACATAAGATATATGAATATTATATGCAAATATGCGCATATTATATGAAGTAAAATGAAAAAAAACATAAAAGAAAATAAGAACTCTCATCTCCACCATAAAGATAACACCAAAAACCGAAACAAAACTACTGCAATACAATAGTAGGCACTTTATGATATAGTATGTGTCCTAGGACCTATAACGATGCACTACTAAAATGAACTTACATACTTGTATTTGTATATGTTTGCTAATAGGCAACAACAACAGAAAATATGTGTATTACTTTTAAAGCCCTTTAGAAGAAAATATTATATAAATATCATTGTAAATTGACAGAAAACAATTTAAATTATAATTCTTCTAATCAATATTAGTATTATTATTATACATACATCTCACTTACACATCTAACGAATATAATAGTATTGCACGGTACTTACTTTTAATAAATGTATGGTCAGTTATAAATAAATTACATTAAAATATATTATATTTTAAAACCCAATACCATTGTTTTTATATACATTATTAAAATATAATCTACATCTTTTGTAATATCCATTATTATGTAGTCTTACTATAATGTATAGCATCGACTATGCTCGTATAAACAACTGTGTGGTAGTATAGATCTGACATACTTATTATACATGTTTACATCATTGCAATGATTATCGGATGATTTTTATCGGAGTCGAATTAATCATATGCATCACTATTACTGACCTCATTCATTACATATAAAGTAACATATTTTCTTATTCTACACCAACTTCTGATTTAATTAACTTTTTATATAGAATGTGTCAGAGATCTGACTAGTAAACTTACTTTACTTAAAACTACAATCCATTAAAACACTAAATACTCGAAAGTGTTTCTACTACTATATATCATCGCACGTCCAATGGTAAGATCACCTAATGTAGATACTCATTTTATTACAACCAGCATTCTGTAATGATATACAATAGCGCTATGCTTGTGTATTATCTATATTATAAGGCAGATAATATATATTACGTACTGAGAAAAGTCAGTGATTGTAATCCAGAACTAAGCTTAACGATTATTGAATGAATGATAATAATATATAGTCATAATAAATTCATAAATAAATTAGAATCCACATTGGTGTCGATAAAATCTTTGACATGTCACTCAATCAAAATCATACTATATAGTATGATTTTATATAGGATATGTCATGAGTATCCAGAAGGGTGAAAGGATCAATAAAGTTGAAGTTTTAAATCCCTTGTCGGTTATATAGCATATACAGAACATGATATAAACGTTATAATTAGACAATATTAGTCAACATTAAAACAAATGACTCATTTATGGAAATCTAGACTCTCAAATAACCTGAAGAAAACTTCCTCGGAGTAACAATCGATCCAGTTTTAGTACATAGATCAATTACCTAGACATTGACATCAACATTGGAGAATAATATCGATAGTGTCTATACACGTATATATACGTGCGCATGCTATAGCATTGTATACAAGTCGACCTGAACGTGTACCAGAGAGAGCATACGATAAACATAGATCTTTATAATACAATTTCAAGGATCACATATCAATTCGTGAACAAAGAATACGATTCGCAGGACACTGCTGATGAAGCCACGATGCGCTAGTCAGTGATGTTCTACTATGGACCCGAATATGGGCCACGCTCCCTTGAAAGACCGGCTAAGACAAGCATAGATCAAACAGTAGAAGATACTGTGACGGTATTCAATAACTGATCAAAGATCGTAAACGTATATTGATCCCGGATATAAATAACATTGTAAATATTGACGCGTCTACGATTGAATTAAATTACATAAACATATAACTATATTATCCGGTCAGCCCACGCAAGGTAAGCAACTATACTTGCTATATTTCATAATATATTATCATATTTGTAGCTTAGCGAATATTAATAAGACTTAACCCACCATACGTTATAGATACTAGTGTCAAGTGCCGAACTATGACCTACTTTGTAGATAACAGTGACGAGTGAAAGAAACGTATAGATGAATATGTAATAAGTCTGACATGGTAAGGTAATGTAAGTAATATATATAGTAGAAAATGATGAGTGGATAATATTGATAATTGAATCTAAAGAGTATGATAGTAAGTTATGAGATAATCAATAAATAGATCAATAATACAATTACCATTTAAAATATATATATATATATATATATATATATATATATATATATAATATATTATATATTATATATTATATATTATATATATATTATATATATATATATATATATATATAATAATAAAATCAGATTTGGTAAATGCCTGGGTAAAGGAAGAAGTAGAGCTTATCGAGTATTTCACCCATTTAAGTTTATGAGGAGAAAAAATCATATTGGAATATAATTAAAACAAGAAATAGTAGAACAATAATTAGAGTAAAAAATTAAATTATTAATATAAATAATCAACTCATAAAACATAAACATCCATAGTATATCAACTTTCCGAATGTGGGTGTATTAAAATATAAGTGTATTATAATGGAATTGCATGGAGCTTTAATATAAATAGATACGCCGATATCATTAATAATCAAATTAAGGTTTGATATGTATCAATAATAATATTGTAAATAATGTAATATATATTTTATGGACACAAGTCGTTCTAAGGTTTTAGAGATTAGTGATAGTTAGGATATTGGTTGACAACTAGATACTTTATAGAATCTAGACAACTAGAGTAGTTTTTAAAATTTGAATGATGTATGAATGTGTTATCGAGTGTGTTACAATAGATTCAATACAGCATCTATGAATGATGCCAATGATTAATACAATACAATATGGTTAAGTCAAATTAAATAGACTGTTTGGAATAAATCAAACTGGGAATTAATGTATGGAGTGTAACATATA
Organism: Osedax fenrisi; assembly: GCA_964019155.1. Taxonomy (NCBI): domain Eukaryota; kingdom Metazoa; phylum Annelida; class Polychaeta; order Sabellida; family Siboglinidae; genus Osedax; species Osedax fenrisi. The sequence continues at coordinate 85,608,827 of OZ025241.1, read as the reverse complement.
GCCAAAATTGTATGATAATAATGGTATTACATTTAATTTTAGAACTGCCGCGTTGATTTATTGAAGTACATTGTTAATATTATAAAATTACAAACGAAGAACCAAGGAATAGGTCATGTTGGTTAGTAAGATAATAATATAGTTTGGCCTCCATAACGATTTAATGTTGACCTATTATCAATACATAATTTGAAACCACCATGGCCCAGTTAAGATGATAAAGCAGAATTATCATTAGTTAGCCAAGTATAAAAAATATCAGATATAGAATAAATATAATCAAAAATTAATTGTGTAATCAAATCAATGTTATGTATTTTACTTACATACATTGAAAAGTTGAAAAAAAAGTAGAGAGTATATACGCATACATTCAACATACATAATTTTTGTTATGTAACTTAGATAATTACTCATATAATTGAGACCATTGCTGAAACTCATCAGTAGTAGGATTATAATGAGTGGATGTTCAGTCGATTATCATCAATGTATGTCGATACTAGCAAAATCCGCCTGGTAACCAATCAACAACATCGACTTGAATGAGATTATAATTTACTAGATAATTATCTACTATAATAGAACGAAGTTGTTAAATTAGACTTATTTTATTGAAGACACATTTGAGTGATGTGTATACAACATTAATACGACCAAATTTAATGATTTAATAATCAATAAATTGTATATATAATTATAAATATCGACTTAAGTCTATAACTATGATCCGATTACTGGAGAGATGACACTTAATGTATTATTAATGTAACATTAAACTACCAATAGTATATAAAGATACATTATCAGATCAGTATAGTGAGCGATAAGATATAGTCAATAATGATATTGGGATCGAGACGACGGTAGAAAACATGGCCCCTTTATCTGACGGCCCTACGCGTATTTATATGCCATTTATATTCTAATTGTTAAATGTGTTAAATATTATTGTAAACAATAATTAAAATAAAATTAACGATACGCATAAAATAAATTACGAATTTAAATTTATACACAACAAACAATAATTACCTGTGAACAGCGGGTAACTTGTTTACCACACACAGCCGTACGTAAGACCAATTCGTACGTTATCAAACAATACATACACAACAATGAAACAAGCAACTTTAAACACAACACACCGAGAGCCGGTCACGGATGAGCAATCGTCGGATGACGTCATCGCTGAACATAGAAAACCCGGTAGCGAATCAGGAGCCCGCGTTAAACAACCAATCGAATCGCAGACTACGAGGATAAACCGCCAAAATCCGTCAACCAACCAATCAACAACGTCGACCTGGAAGAGATTCTATATTTATCCTAGGCGGCTGTATATAGATTTCATTCTGATCGCAATTTGTTTGTATATTAAATGATATATATATATATATATATATACATGTATATATATATATATATATATATATATATTTATACGTATTATTATCTAGGAGTTAAATATATGATACTACATTATCTTGCGGTATGAGGTAAAGTTACGATATGATATTAGTAGTAGTAGTATTCGGGGTTATAGTTTAGACGTATACGCCAATAGAAGTTGAGTTCCATAGTAACACGGGAGCGTGTAGATGAAAGTTCGTTACTAGTAAATACTTCATCGGATAATGTATCTAGAATATTGAGGAATGTACTTCCTACGTTAGAGGGAACATACTTACATGATAATGCATTGTTTATATATATATATATATATATATATATATATATATTGTTATTTCTATTGTTATTATTATGTTGGTGTAATTAAGTCATCGTATAGAGGACTTCGTCTACGTTTTTACTTATAATAAACATGGATTTAATATCTCTTCGATTCATTAGATGCATATATATATATATATAGTATACCATGGCATTACTATTCTACTACATAATAGTAGTAATGGTAGCCAGTCATGTTGTCCAATCAAGTCGATACTATTATTATGACAAATATCCATATTACAATACACATTCTATTATATATATAATAAACTATTAGTTACCTATGACCATACATATAATAAATGGTAAAGATCTATAATCAATCTTATATACACAAAAGAAAATGCATTTATCCCTACATATTTTAATATGCAATATTCAATGTAAGGCACATCTGTGCCAAGCACATTGCAGAGCACCATGTTCAATACATGTAATACGCATATATAGATAAACTGTAGAGTTGAGTGTCGTTGCAACTATATTTTACTCTAGTAGCTATGTCATCAAAAACGTAAAAAAACCCCTTAAAAGCGTATTAATAGAAAGCGCCTCTGATATTCAAATTTACCGCATTATATACATATTAGTTATAGCGATATATAGTAACAAATCTTCGATAACGTCGAAAGTATTATATATATATGTATGTATATTAGCATAATAGAGTATATATATATACCTATATATATATATATATATATATATACTATCAGTACTATAGTCTACTAATTATATTATTCGCACTATAATACATAAACCCTATCAGATTAGTTTGTATTATGCGTGATGTCCTATTTGATAACAGCATATTATTTAATTATATGCCTCGCAATTATCCCATAGAGCACATTCGTTATCCACTAATCTAGTAGTATATCTACCGTAACGACTATAGTCAATACATTGTATACCATTTAATGTATTATAATCATTAAATTGTTATATTCGTAGCATGTATATACATATATATATATATATATATATATATATATATATATATATATATATATAAATAAATATATATATATACTTAAATATACTTAAACAAGTATGTACAAACCCAATATAACGATACCCTGCGATGTCCTATCGCGTGTCCTTAACACTACAACCCCACCACGATATCACATAGAACACCCCCTAATCACCCATCCCACTACACATACGCCCACTTACATACACTTACATACCCACCTCACATACACCCACACAGTTATGCTCCCGTTCGAAGTTCTACGTCTGATGGGTATCTACGTACAGCCCTACAAGCGAGGCTATTACCTCAACGAACCGAGTATATCGAAACTGTATCACTCGTCAACTGTGAAGTCTTACACGCTTGTCGTTGTAGGGGTTGTCGTTAACTTCGTGGCGGTTAGTCTAGTGGGTATATAGTAGGGATGTAAATGATGCCGAGCTTTTTATGCCGAGCCGAGAATATTGGTTTTTGATGCCGAGCTGAGACTTTCATTTTATGAAAAAAAAATGAGCCCAGGCCGAGCCGAGACTCTAGCCAAACGAGCCTGAGCCGAGCTGAGACTATAACAAAACGAGCCCGAGCCGAGTTGAGACTTTAGTTACTGAGACTGAGACTGCATCATGCTTTAGATTTGACTGGCATCATTTACATCCCTAGTGTATAGTGTTGTTGTTGCTGCTGTTATTTATATTACAGTATGATAGTACGATTTATAGTATACTATTACTATTGTAAGTGTGTAGTTAGAAATTTAACGTAGCTGTTATATACCGCATTTAGTTATACAGAGATAGCGCGATATTTAGCTATACACCTCGCGATATAGCACGATATTTAGCGAATATTAATTATTTATTGAAAAATAAGCGGTGTGTTTTAATATATCAAACATGCATAATAATGTATCCAACATATTTGCTAATATTCGCAAATGAGATTTGCAACGATTATCGCGAGTGTGGCCCCATATTATAATACACAACTATCATATATATATATATATATATATATATATATATATATATATCTATATATATATATATATATAGGTATCTAATATATCCTATATATATTAACGTCGAGATGATGTGATGTGTGACGAGTTAATTAATGATATATATAATCATATATACAAATATACAATTGACTATAGTCAATTTCTATCGAATAATATTAACTTACATAATAAAGTGATGTTATAATACTTTATATCATGATATATCCCTATTAATGATAAATATCATGAAAATGTACTCACGTCACGTTATAAATTAGTATTTCTTAAATTGTATAATACTTTTAATATTTCTACACCAAAATGAGTATTCATAATATTATTATTATTATTATTATTATTATATTTTATTTCACTATTAGTTTTACTCAATTTTAGTAGAATTACCTATTTTATTTTAACTTAATATACATATTACGTATTAATATTACAGGATATAAAAAATAGCATTACATTGATCAAATATTCTGAAAATAAATTAAATGTACACTTATACAGTAAATATAATTATTTGAATTAAGTCAAGGACAATTGTCCATAATAATCTGAAGAAAATTTAATATGTTATAAATTTATAATTTTCACCCGTTTACTACGAAAAATAAAATACAAATTACTGTTCTATACTTGTATGTAGTTATATCGTATATGATGTATGACTCCTTCCGATATTAATATATTCACTCTGTACCACAATCTATACAGCACTCTATAAAACACTCAAAATACCCTATACTACACGTTATACCATATATGGTATGTATACATTATATGTATACATATATGGTATGTATACATTACCCCACCCTATACCAAGCGCCATACCCGCCACTATAGCCCACTATATACCCCACCATATACCCTCGCTACAGATATCCCTGGTGATTAAACACGTATATAGACTACGATGTAGACATGTACACTCCATGGCAACCATTCTGTACGAGAACGTTGTGGTCTTCATATATGGACTGCTCGCGTCGCAGGTTTGTGTGTGCAGGTGTGAGTGTGTGTGTGGGTTGTGGGTGTGTGTGTAGGTATTCAGGTGTGTATGTGTACAGATATGTGTATATGTTTTTATGTGTGTGGGTGTGTGAATGTGCAGGGGTATGCGGTGTATGTATATCTGTGTGAGGGTATGTATTTGTGTGTATGTATGTCTGTGTGAGGGTATGTATTTGTGTGTATGTATGTCTGTGTGTGTGTATGAACGTTAAGAAAATAGATATAGTTATTAATAACCTCTCGGTATATGATACACTCGATATTTCTGATGTATCACTATTATAAGTTATATTTGTATATGTGTAAATGCATCTAAGAACAATCTACCGTATTTCATATACACCTCTAATTCTATACTTACATTCACCGTCAATCTTAAGCTGAATTTAAATTATGATTTTATACTCGATAAATACACTATTAGCCAATTTACAATAGGGTAATACGTTATTTGGCGACGGAATAAAAAATAGTAAAATATTATGTGTTGAGTCATTTAGAATAGTTTATAAATGAATATTTTACGAATTTGTTTTATTAAAGAAAAAAAACTTTAAATAAATGCTATTAATATTATTATCAGTATTATATGCTATGGTATTTATATAGACTAAACACTCGATATCTCAGACTGGTAATGATACAAAATGGTGTATGAGATATCATATTTCTGAGATATATTCTTAATTTATTTACATGGATACAATTTTCAAAATTGACATTTCTAATATATCGGGAATCGTTGATACTGGATTTGTTTATATGTACTATTAACTATGTATATGTATTGTATACTATTTATATTTACGTAATATATTTATATATATATAAGATAATTAATATATTATATATATATATAATTAGATTAAAAGAAACTATGGTTTCTAAACTAACATTAATGTGCATAATTTATTCATACCTCACTCAGGGCTTTACAAATCTCATAAAATACACGGTTGGGAGACTTCGTCCTCACTTCCTGCAAGTATGCAAGCCGGATGTCAGCCAGTTCAAATGCTCCAAAGGTGACGACTGCCTGTACGAACATAACTCTATTTACATTAACGAAGATCTTTGTACCACCAAAAATCTGAATATGCTCCGAGATATTAGGTTCGCATGTGTATATATATAGTATGTGTGTGTATGTGTGTGTATATTTATGTGACAGGCGTTGCTGACATCTAATTCGCCCTTATATGTATAAATAAATGTTATATCTAATTATATGTACAGTTTATTTATATAGTTATATCTTATCATTCATTAAGATAAAATATATACGTATATTTATATATTATTTATATCGATGATGATTGAATTTAATTTGTTACCGCAGAATATACTATTCTTCAAGTTTATCATAATTCTTTCTGAAATATACGCTCGAGATATAATTGAAGAATATAATATTACACGAAGAAATTAAATAGTAATACTAATTATAATAACAATACAAGTATAGTATATATACTATACTATACTATATAGTCACTATAGTGACTAATATAGTATAGTCACTGACTATACTATAGCCATATAAATATAGGAAATGTATGAATGATAGTTGAAATAAGGATCAAATTGTATTGCTGAAACGTGAAAAGGAAATTATAAAATAATAAAATAATATATATATATATATATATACTTGTTTCGTAGTGAAGTTTTATAAATAATGTTATATGTATAAGTGTTTAAATATAAACATATTTTTTATTATTCGATAGATTATTAAAAATAACAATCCTGATGAATCTTAATTCTCATAGATCTACAAAATGTGTATACTCTATTACGTGATTAGTGAATTCTATTACGATGCACTATATTGAAAATAAATATCTAACATTTATTATGCAATATCAGATCGTAGTCAATGTGATACATTTAACTATGATGTTATGTAATGTCACGTTACTCTCGTTCTGTATTTATATTATAATATTATCATATATGATACCATACTTCCAGCACGATCTAAACTTTAGATTATAAAGAGGACATACTGCTATAATAAGTAAAATATATATAATAATTAATATTGTCAATATTAATATTATTAAATACATAATTAATATGTATTTTGTATAATATAATACTTTGTATTCGTGATATACCTACAAGTAGTGTTATAACTATTTACTATGACATGAGCCTTATGGGTATTGCTTTAACTGGTATGGATCATCAGCTATGGAAATTCATTTTAGTTTACTATATATAGTTCTATATATTTATCTACAATTCAATGTAATTAAATTAATATATGTTTCATGATCTTTATCTATAATATAAAATATATTATTTTCTGTTTTATATATTCGTAATTTCTTTATATTTAATATACTAAATAATATATTCTAATAGAGGTTTATTCCATATAATGTATGTACTACTTATTTAGCATAATTTATTATTTGATAATAATTTATTTTTATAATATATAAACAAATACATTACATTTACAGGTTATCATTTCCATCTGGACATTCTTCTTTAGCATTTTACTTTGCCGTATTTTTTATCGTTAGTGATATACCACATATATTTATAATGTATTATATATAATACATATATATATATATATACTATAGTGTATTATACATATATAATACATTACATAGTTTTTATATCATTTATTATATATAAACTAAATATGAAATATTATATAAATTTAAGTTATACAATAGTTTGTAAAGTATGGGAATAATAAACTAACTATGCTGTATGATAAAACGTCTGAAATATGAATTAGGTGACTATATAAATACATCTATATACTCGTATATACTCGTATATTTCTATTAAGTATTATAAAATATATTTAATATTACTTATTGAGGGGCGGCGATACCTTATTGTTTTAGTTTTTTTTATATATAAAAAGTTTGTATATAATCTAAATAATGATATATACCATATTATTATGTAAGCAGTAAGTACAATGTAAGTAGTAAGTACAATCAATTTATATTTTAAAACATCTGCTCATTATAAAAATATACTTATTATTGTTATTCAAACTATACAACTAAAACTTTAGGAAGCTATATATCAGATTATTGTAATTACTTTTTTAACTTTTTTCATGTATACACACTACTGGATAGTTATTCTAAATACTATTGATATTGCAGTTGAAACAATATATGTATGCATATATATGGCAAAACGTAGTTTTACATAACCGTTTTTATAAATATTTAATGTTAAACTTAGTAATCTATATTAAATATATATATATATATATATATATATATATATTAACAATATATAATTTAAATTATAAACATTGTTAACTGTATCTATATATATATATACATGTACTTCAGAAATGATATATAAGAGAGACTCTCTATAGTTACCATGTCAGAATATTCAATATTGGTATTATAATTATAAAACGTAATAGAAAAATAAGTTACTAATAGTAACTTACTACACATGTAATTCACTCCGATACGTAATAATGGTAATGCATAGTATTAATTATAAGATATAGTTTAATATGCGATTAATAATTAATAATGATATAATTGTTCATAGTATATATTATATAATAATATTAACTAATATAACTACGTGTAAGCATAATAATCACATCTAGTATAATATTTATATTATTTAACCTAAGTAACATTAGTGATCATCATTACATAACATATACAATATAACACATGTCAATCAACCTGAAATACTAATATTTTTGTCATTATTATTTTATTTATTAATTTCTTTACGGTTTATTCTATTTTATTTTATTGTTATTAATGGTAATTATTATTTTACCTAATTTATATGGTGTATTCTATATATATATATACACTTTTGAGAAATAATTTATGATTTATTTAAGTATTTAAATAAACTGTCAATCAATCAATCAATCAATCAATCGATCACGTGTTGCTAGGTGCACGTGTACCAGAGTTTCGAGTCGAGGTTCTACGCTCCCCTGCGCTGGTTGTGCTACACGGTGGCGATGTACGGAGCCCTGTTCACTTGCTACTCTCGTATCACCGACAACAAGCATCACAGGGAAGACGTGGCAGTCGGTATCCTGATAGGCATAGTGTTCGCCGTGATATTCGTTAGTCTATTTATAGCCGCGATCGGGGTACGGTATCGCCACGCTACGGCATGCTCGGCGTCACTTCTTAGCTAAGTAGGTCACTAATTAGATTAGTAGGTCACTACTTAGAATAGTTAGGTCACTTCTTCGCCAATTATGTTAATTATTAATTCATTATGTCGCTTAATTATACCATTACTTTACTTGTATTATAATTACTAAGTTACTATAGTAGCGGGGTATACGTCTCTTACTTATAAGTATATGTCATATATATGTCACATATATGTCACAACATGACCCAATTATACCATCTATTCTCTATATAAGGTTCAACTTTGCATAATTACAACTACTGTAAACCTTATACCTAGTATTATAAATATATATATATATATATATATATATATATATATTAATCTATTAATAATTAATCGATACCTAGATGAATTAAATTGAATAACTTGGGTGGTTGAATTGTTATCGTAGCTATAGATAAATGATATAAATGTATATATATATATACATATATACTTATAAGTTGATACCGGTGCTATCAACAATAATCAATATTATAATAACTATGTAGTGATATGTAAATATCGTCTCTTTAACTAATATATTAGTATTAGTATTTAATTAATATATATATATAATGTCATTTCAATGATACACATATATGTTATGAATATAAAATAAGTTTTATATAAATATATTAGATTCGTATCGGCAAGGCTATAGTTAACATATATGATAGTCATTATTTAGTATAGTCCAAGCTATATCTCTCTCTTTCTATCTCTCTCTCGTCTCTCTATTTTTATTTCTCTCTATATATCGTTCTCTAAATATATATATATATATATATATATATATGTATCCCAATGTATTGTGTAATGTTTCTATTCACTCTCAATGTACTCCAATGTGTATAATATCCTTACAATAATCGCCTTACACCTTAACACACACACACCGCAGGAGAGAAACATGAACGTGAACAGTCGGCAGCCTATATGGTTGGAAGCGAAGGCGCGCTCGTTCCTGCGTGGAATGTACTGCGCGGTCGTCAGTGCGTATAGGTACACGCGTAGAAATCTGACCACCTCTGAACCCGGGGCTAGGTGCAATATCAGCTGATGATTTCTGTTCAGCGACTAATAAACTAATGAATTTACTTTGTTGTTATAATATATTTATATATATATATATATATATATATATATATATTCGTTTTGTTGTTAGATATGCTAATATTAATGTTATCATAATATATTTAATATAATATTATTAATATATTCTATATACTTTCTATATAATTCTTCCCAGCATCATTTGCAATTCGATCATATCTGATCTAACAACGTGTCCGAAAAAAGATAGGAAAGCATTGACAATTATGGATTCGAGCTTTCTTTTAGGTTTATTATGTAAATTATCTCAGTATTTCTCTTTCTATCTAAGTATGTAACTCCGAGTAGTTTCCTCCACCACCATAGTTCAAAAGTATCAATTGTTTTTCTATCTGCCTTTTTGATAGTCCAGGTTTCTGCTCAATAAAGAATAATTGGAAATACCGTTGTTTGAACAATCATTATTTTTGTTATTAGTCTAATGCCTATATCTTTGAATATACGTTTCAGACATTTTTCAGACATTCAGCACATTTTCCCATTGGCAGCCTTCTTCGTAACTCCTTATCGGTAACTCCATTAATTGTAATTATAACTCCCAAGAAGATAAATTTATCAACGATTTCAATATTATTATCATCTATTATTATATAGTCCAATTTACATATAGTCATCACCTTTGATTTCTTGACATTTAAATATAATCCGGCTTCTTCGCTTGCTCTTTTGACTTTTTTAAATATCTCTGTGATATCATCTTTTGTTCATGCTATCAATGTAGTGTCATCAGCATATCTAAGGTTTGTAACTTTACTTCCACCTATACTAATGCCTTTATCCCACTTTTCCAGGACATCTCGCAGTATTCTTTCTGCATATATATTGAATAGCAATGGAGATATTATGTATCCTAGCCTATATCTTTGCCAATCGGGATGTTGCTTGTTTCACCATAACCTGTCCTTCAAGTCAATTTATGTACAAGTTCGATTTATGTATATATATATCTCAGTACTACTATCAGATGCTCGGGTACTCCCATTTCTTTGAGAGTGCACCATAGTCTTTGATTATCTACACAGTCGAATGACTTTTTGTAGTCAATGAAGCACATGAAGAGTTCTCTTTGATGATCTCTAGCTTTTCCCATCATCCATCTCAAGTTAGCAATATTGTCTCTAATTCCTCTACCTCTTCGACACATGGCTTGTTATATTGGTAGTTTATGGATGAGAAAGGTATCAAGTATTTTCTGCAATATTCTCAGAAGTATCTTACTTGCATGTGATATTAAGGCGATTGTTCTGTAGTTTCCACAATCTTTTTTATCACCCTTTTTGTAAATATATACATATATTGATTTTTTCCAGACATTTGACCATATTATATATATATATATATAGTATATATATATATATATATATATATATATATATATATATATATATATTGTTATTGTTATTGTTATTTTTATTTGGTGGAGTCATTTCATCCCATCCAGGAACTTAGATGAAGTTTTTACTTATAACCATATATGGCTCTAATGTCACTTCGAAGCCGCTATCATGTTAAGGCATCCATGGTTTTAACGAGAGCCGGTTATTTATTTATACACAATTATATAAGATCACTTCTAAATAATATTTTAAGACCCATTTTATAAAATTAATTAATGGTCCGGATGAGGGTCGAACCCGTGTCCTACTGCTTGTATGTCTGACGCCTTAACCACTGAGCCACAAAGGCAGTTATATATATATATATATATATATATATATACATATACTATATTAATTATATATAATGTAATATAGTTGAATGCTTTATTTAAATGAAAAAATGTACCGTAACTTAGATTTTGCTATTTTATATTTGATATTATATTTAAATGTTATTAATTACCTATGTATAACATTAATAACTGCCTGTGTGGCTCAGTGACTAAGGCGTCAGACACACAAGCAGTAGAACACAGTTACAAAGTCAATTGACTTAACTTAAGTTACATCATTGTATTTATATATATATATATATATATATATATCGATATTTAAAAATTAACAATAATATATTAACATGTATTAATAATACTTACTGATTTGGTATTACTTTATTTATATTTAAATTGCAATATAACAATTATACTATATGAGAAAAGCATTTTGATATTTATTTTAATTATTATCTTAATATGTTGTAGGCTACTTGTAAAACAAATTATTAGTGTAGGTAATATGTTTTATTAAATATTCATATTATATAAATATATATACTATTATTTATACATAATTAATTATACATATATATGTTTAATATAATCATTATAATAAAAGTATTATTACAAATTTAAATATAATTTATTAAAAAATGTATATTATACATATTAGTTAATTTAATTAATTAAATACGATATCAGTAATTTTTTAATAATTTCATACGATCTTTATAAAAGTATAAATGTATATATATATATTAATAAAGTAGTGTAATAGTGTATAATTCTAGCAAAATATATTATATGGACATAATACATTGCTATATAACATAATATATAAAAATCACAATAAAGTATATTATTTAATTATCATATATTTATATATATATATATATATATATATATATATATATATATATATATATATATATATATATATATATATATATATATGAATGGGAAGTATATAAACGTATGAGTAATCATACAAATTAAATAAATAATAAACGATTTTACCCGTAAGATGATACGATATACAGTGAAACAATACAATGAAACGACACGGAAAGGTCATTCATCAAACAAAAATAATAACAAAAACAACAACAACAACAACAATAATAATGATAATAATGATTTTCTAGTATAAAAATAACAACGATAATCATTCGTCACGAGGTAACTGAGTATAGTAATTAGTAAAGGTCCTAGTAATGATCGTATGTAATGCTTTGTGTGAGTGTGCGCGTGTGCGCTTGTGTGTGCGAGTGCGTGCGTGCGACTTTAGCGAGGAGTGCACACGTTGCCAACATCCTGTAGACCGTGGCAACAGGGAGGGTCTTTCTTGTGTCGCCAAAGTTTCCCCCGTACCTATAATTATTATGATGTCATCGTTATTGTAGTGGGCGTGAGAATATATTCACCAGTACAAATTCATTCGAAATAGGGTATATTTATAAGGAAAAAACATTCAAATTAAGGGTTCGTTTTTAGAAATAATATGTTACAAATAAATGTTTAATTATAGGAAATATTAAATTAAAATAAAGGTATATTCAAACAAATATTATATTGCACATAAGATTATATTTACTAGTAAGTATTACATTGTAAATAAGGATATATATATAGTAGTACTAATTATGACATTACACATAATGGTGTATTTTAGTAAAAAGTACATTCAAAATAAGAACATATTTAATATAGGAAACATTCGGATTTATAATAACCACTGAAGATTGCATGCACACTTGCAGATTGCACGGTTCGTAGGTGATCAGCGCAGGACCATCGTCGCATATCGTCACTATCCTCCTACTGCCGCAGCCGCCGCAGTCTCGAGAACATCTCGACCTCTGAACCGCGCATGCGCTACCAGTGACCTGAAGGGTCAACGGAGGGGGCGTGTCCGTAGTGCTGGCGTTGCTTGACGCGTCGCTCCGGTCGTCGTGGTCATTGGAGCCGTAAGCTGGGAGAGGCGATGTGTACGTTAATAGTATGTGCTTCGTTATTGCATTATTACTTAACTACATAATTATAGAACATGGTTGACTTTGCAATGTAATTATAATATTAATAGAGTACACATATGTACTACTATATATATATATATATATATATATATATATATATATTAATGGAGACTATAGAACATATATTAGGATATATCTTCTTTGTGAGTATAGATTACGATATATATCTCCAAGATATTATAATCTCTGGTACTTTCGCTGAGCAGAAATTGTATGTATTAGTCTATACTCAATACACTATAGTGTACTTATACACATAGTATATACATATTAATATAAAGGGTATAGAATAAATATTGAATTGGAAATATATTTCCAATTCAATATTTATTATCTTTATACTATGTGTATAAGTATACACTTTACAGTGTACACTGTACACTGCATATGTGTACTGTACACTGTACATGTATATCGTAAATTATCGTAAAGTATTACAATCTAGACAGATATTGAATATATTAAGTTACCTATATTAGGTTAGTAATGGTTGATAATATATTACTGCGAAATCTAACCTAGCCCTGAGATAGTATCTGCTAGCCAATCAGCGCTCTTTCTGGTATTGAATTCTCTATCGTTACGTAATTCTAACACGTAATTATGGCCCAACGCTTGGGTCAGCAATCCTTCATCGTTTAATGACACCCCGCATAACTGTATACCTGTGATTGAGTAGATTTAGAATATATTCTAGTCGATATATATATATATATATATATATATATATATAATCAGTATACATCCAACCTTAAGTACAAGAGTACTTAAGTACATTATTATTACTCCATTAACACGTATTCATAAAGCTTTACTGCACTATAGTATATAATAGTATACTATTATAAATATATATGCATAATTTGTATATATATATATATATATATATATATATATATATTATCTTCTAATAAATCGTCTATTGTTGACAATATAATTAAGCCATCATACATTTGAGTCGTGAAATATCATACTTTTTAATAAAATATTACATCGAATAAGTAAATAAACCAATTAGTTTATTAGAGTGTATTATTAAGAATATTAATTATGAATTTATCATACATATTTTAGTTAATATTATCAATTATACATATAAAAAAAGGATATATTACCTACACATCACGTGATATCCTACAGCGCCCCTAACCTTGAGATTTGACCCTCTTGGCCGCGGCTATGACGGACGCTCTGGTTATAGCCTTAGTGTGAGCTGAATCCGTTACGAACACGGCCACCTTACGACCCGAACCGACCGAGAAAGCCCTGTACCGAGTGACCCACAGCGCTCCGAAATAGTTAGCCGTACCGACCCGAGTCAACGCGTTGTTCACCGAGTCCTTGAACAGTCGTACGTCGTCCGTGACCCGCAGCTGTTTAGCTGCCAGAGAAGCGAACGTTATCAGCCCGTACCGAAGCTGTGACCGGGACGATAATAGGTCGACGGTTCGGGTTATAAGCCCGCGTAGGTGTTCCGAACTGCCCTGGGAGGTGTCCAGTAGGAACATGATGTCCATGGTTACCCGTGGCGACTTGCTACGGGTTGTAGTAGTCTGGGGACGGGTTCTGCGGGTCGGGTCGGGTTGTCGTACGGTAGTGGTGGTAGTCGGGCGTCGGGTGGTAGTAGTGGTGGGCGTGGTTGTGGTCGTAGGTTTAGATGTAGTAGGCGTGGTTCGGGGCGTGGTTCGGGGCGTGGTTCGTGTCGTTGTTGTGGATGTCGTTGTGGTTTGGAGAGTAGTTTTCCTTGTGTTGGCGTTACCATCTTTAACTGGAATCGTTTAATTTGTTGTGTAATTAAATAATTTATTTTTAGTATTTTAAATAAAAACATATGTAAATGTACAGAATTTTATTATAAATATGTTACAAATATTCGGATATTTTATAGAGTTAATTTATTCCTATAATTACGTAAATAATATGAATGTAGAATAACTACTTTATTAATTAATGGAATTAAAACAATTTTCACATTATATTACATTTATTTCAAAGTATATTATTTGTAAACTAACCAATTTTATATGTAAATTCAAATCCCTGTCGATTACTCGAAAAAGTAAATGATTTCGCTTTAAAATTGAGCAACATTTCATTAGATTCTGATAGGAATTGTTCTTCGGGTCGTGATTTACAGCAATATCTAAAAGAGATAGGTATATGTGTGTGTGATAACAACTGTTACATACTGTATGATTATAATACCATTATATAATATAATGGTTAAAGGTTAAATAGGGATAAAATATGGGAGTAGTGCAATTCACTAATACTTACCTATATGCGATTTAACATTTAAAACCATCTAATGTAATATTATATATTGGCTATTTAAACATATCATGTTATATATATATATATATATATATAAATAAGTTAATTGTATGTATTTACAACCATTTTGTATTTGTTCATTATACATATTGACAATACTATGTTTAATTCATGATTAAATAAATATTAACCTAGGTCCATTTTTCCCTAAATCTTTAGTTCTTATTTCCAACCAATGAATGCATCTCTCTTGAGAACAATATATTCCAAATTTTCCAATAAAATTCAATTGTACCTTATAACCTTGGGGAGCCTATATCAGATTTGTTATTATCAATATATGTTACGAAGTTTCATTTAATTTAAATTATATAATACAAATTGTCTAGAATATATATATATATATAATAATAATAATAATAATAATAATAATAATAATATTTATTAGAAGAAAGTTGTATATATATATATATATCATGTGAATTATTAAATTCATTATATTATTGTTTCATCTAAAAGGCTTCAGATGAAGATAATTATCTTTTCTATGCTGTCGCCTGCATATTATAAGATTACTACCATGTATTGCATAACTCGATGTTATATGTATCAATCGTATATACAATTACTATGTAATACAATGACTAGTGATATTGTACTAAGCACATTATATCATGCTGTGTATGTACTTGTAGTTATAGATATACATATATAGATAGAGATTATTGGAAGTTATAAATATAAATAAATTGCAACACAATACATATGAAAAATAAACGAATAAACAGAAGTATAGCTAATTATATATAGACTACAGAACATATATATATATATATATATATATATATACATAATTATACATTTTCCATTATTATTTTATATTATTTGAGTTTCGATACGTTTTATTGTATTAAAATAAACTTATTATCTATTTATCTACCCATCTTAATAGATAACGAGGTACACTCCCCCACCTATCATGTTACTTTAGTAACATATATATCATGTATATAACGTATATATATATATATATCACGTGACTACTTGCGTATACTAACGCGTATCAGCCATGTACACTCATCATCCACCTGGTATCCCCTAGCGGCGTAACCGGGCGATCTGACCGTCCTTGACCTCTGACCGGCGCGTAGCGTACCTCCGCATGCGCTGCCCTTCGACCTCTGCGGCCATTCGCAGTAACGACCTTGCCAACCGGACGGACACAAACATCTCGAACAGTCGGTCGGATCCTACAGGGCAAAGTGAACGTGATATTATTGGAGAACTAGTGTATATCATTGTAGACATGATATATATTATATATAGTATTCACGGTAAATTAAACATAATATATTATATGAAAAAATATAATTAAATGGTAAAATATAAAATGTAATGTCAATATTAAAATAAATTTACTTTCAAGTAGATTTTGTGTAGGTATTCGAAGTTATTTCAAATAAATAAAAACTAAAAAATGTTTTCCTTTTCGTAATTTCAAATACAAATATTTCTAGAATATATATTTAATTTTATTATAGTTAATAAAATTACTATATAGAAACCTAATATTAATTTTATAAAATATAAAGTCGGCAATTATACAATATGAGTTTTTTATTTGTATATATTATAATAGTTAGGGGAAAGTAACCTAATACGGACACTTTAACAATAAATGGTCTTAACTTTTTATGACTCATTATTTGTATTCAAAAATTACAATATATTAATATTATATGATTATAGATATTATTGTGATTTTAAAATTTTATTTAATCTTTTAATTCCATAGATAACGGGGGTGTCCGTATTCGGTACCCATGCCCGAATACGGACACCCTGTGTTATAATACGGACACCCTATATACCTCTAGATAACTTATATATTATTGATGAATCAATCAGACAAATTGCAATTACGTTATTTAAAATTAATTTTATAAAAAATATATTGTAATTTAATTAGTTAATCATTTATTTATTTTTATTTTATTTTAATTAATAATACAATTTAAGTATCTAAATAATAATTTTTTTAGAATTAGCTTTATTGGTGGTATTAATATTATAACGCACGCAATTTTTATGAAAATCAGAATTGTTCATACGCTGCGCGCTGATTGGTTATATGGTGTCCGTATTAAGACATTTAGAGTGTCCGTATTAGGAACTTATATGACCTCTAGATATATGCATATAACTTAATGAATATTTGATAAAAAATATAGAAATTAAAAATACAATTTTTAGAATGCTTTATTTATTGACAATATAGTGTTATATTTTATATCGATACATTTGTATAATTAAACTTGAGAAGGTTTTAAGTTGACATTTTTTTTCATAAATTTAAAAACGTAATAAAAAAATCAGTTTATTGGATATATTAGCAATATTTTGTATAATTTAAAAATAAAAAATACTTTTTTAGACTATTTTTATAATTATGAATATTTTATTCATTAAACATTTTTTTGTAGGATTTATGGTTTCTGAGATACCGAGAGTGTCCGTATTCGGGCACTGTCCGTATTCGGTTACTTTCCCCTATATACAATTTTTTTTACATCGTTATCCTTTATCTCTCATATCAACATAGATATTTCTTATCTCTCATATCTACATCGTTATCCCTCATATAGGTCAATGGGCGTGGCTTACAACCAATGGGCTTATAACCCAATTAGTTATCTTTACCTGATATCCGGAGTTCTTGCAGGACTCGCGGATTCGTCTCCTATCGCATATACGATCGCAGTACAACATATTCACCGTCTGAATGTCTAGGAACGACAGCTCTACTCTCTGCCCCAGGGTTCTCTGGAACTTCCGGTCTGTGGCGCTCAGAGTCTCTCCTTCCCGGTATCTCGTGAACGCCTGGCAGCGGATGATGTAATTATTACGTAATAGAAGTACGCTATCGTGACGTAATATCAGTTCGGTAATGTGTTTTATGGATAATATTTATAATCATGTATGCTTGGTTCACCACGTGTATGCTTGCTGATATACACTTATAGGAAATATGGAAATATAATAATTACTATTTTTTATTTATTCGAAATAAAAAATGTATTTTCTATAATGCAAATTCTAGATGATATAATAATCCGAAACGTGAGACTATTTCTTAATTGTTATCGGGTTTAGTACACTTCATGCATATGTTATGGTATACCATATATGTTATGCATATATTAAATACAGATTCCTTTAATATCCGATGTAACGACCATTCGACATTAAATCACTGAATATTACGTAAAAAGTATATGTAATCACGGTGTATTACATCATAGTGTATTGCGTCATAGTTGTATTGCGTCACCGATGTATTACGTAACTTACCATCCCAGCGTAGTGCATAGCAGAAGCGTAATCGTAATCCCCTTCAGAAGTCGGCTGATATCCGTTAGTGTAGCGGCTTCTCAGCCTATCGAAGTTAGCCGCGGCGTACGGAGCGATATTGCGGGCGTTCACGGTGACGTAACGATCGCGATCGTCGCGTTGGTGCTCGTGTACCCGGCCGAGGGCGTGGCCTATCTCGTGAGCGACGACTGCGGGCGTTAGACATGTGACCGATAGGAAGATCGGCTGAGGCGATAGGTCGGAATCACCAACGTAAGAACCGCAACTGAAAGTCATGCGAGATGATAACTCATGCATTATATATATATATATATATATATATATATAAATATATTAATGTTATATTATAATAATATTATTAAAAATATCCCATAAATTATTACCATAATTAAGAGGTATTGGTTTACTTACTAATTAACTGAGTATCAAGATATTATGGTTATGCTAACAATAACAGTAAACACAACAAATATATATATATATATATATATATATATACTCGATATAGTCGTGTGTGCGTTTCTAACCCGAATGCGAATGTTCTAGAAAAAAGGAGATGACTTTCACCGCGCATGTCATCGTCGGCTCTCAGTCTGTCGAAACTAACACAACTTCCGGTCCTCCATAAGTCCAGCGCCTTCTCGATAGTGTTCGCCTGATATGTACCTGCGACACGAGTGGGGGGGTAGGGTAGGGGTAGTGAATTGGGTGTTCATTTAGTGATGATGATCTGTGAATTATAAGTATACTTTACGGAAATAGCCACGTATACGTGATATATATATAACTTTTGAATACTGACTATATAACAATAATGTCAGTTAAAAAAGCATTAATTTATATTATATAAATATATCTAGTTTAAGTTACAGCATGATGTTTACCTTGTGTACACTGTATATCCCACTATATATATATGTATAGTTTATATAGGTTTATATAGGTTACATCTATCTGAAAATTGTATTATCAGCAAGTAATTTTTGAGAATTGTTCAAGAAATTATACCTGTTCTATATATTGATGTGCTCGAAAATAAAGATATTAACTCCCAATATTACAATATAGGCTTTATTAACTATTTAATGATATTATTATTGTAGTCATATTGTTGTTATAGTACAATATTACTTTTATGATAGATTTACTATGTTAAAAATGATGTATTATTTAATGATATAATTAATTTATATTTCTTAGAGCAATACATTAATATTCTTATCTTAATTATGCTTAATATTGATTATAATATTATAATAAAAATATTCAACAAACAAGACAAATATATTAGTAAATTATTATTGGATGTGAATAAGTGCATGTATTTGTTTTCTCTGAACACTAACTAAATGTCGGGTCTATCTTATATCTGATAGGCATGGTCCACTTCTTAACGGTCAGATCCAGACCAACACTTCCAGTGGACCGCTTCTGTCTCATCGATGTCCTTGTGTCCGCTAGCATCGAGTCCAGTTGTCCAGTTGTCAACATCATGTCCTCTAGACAAGATCTTGGAGCGCTCCCTTCGTCACCTGGCGAATAGAACGTGCGTAATATGTAGGATACGTATATGTGTTTGTCTGAATGTGTATGTGTTAGTGTTCGTATTAATTAATGTAAATAACTCTTAAGATTCTATATATATATATATATATATATATATATATATTATTTATTTATATAAGTGATATCATAAATACATACAGAAAATCTGTTAATAAATTATAAATAGAATCGGAGTGGATTTATAAATATATTTAATTATTGTAAATATATTTATATACGATATAGATATAACATCGTAGACGATTATTTCGTATAACACGTAAGCCACTATCGCATCCACGTAACGTAACAACTGCATGACCTACATCCACTTACCGATTACGTCATCGGTCGATGATTCATCCGGGTCACCACCTTCTCCTCCATCCTGGTTCACATCTCTAGCGAGCAGTTGCCTCAATTGCCGACATTTCTTCATGTTATCAGACCACGTGTCATTATCGCACGCCCCTCCCGTCCTCTTGAACTCAGCCTCCGTACAGCTCGTCATCATCTGCTGCTGGCCGCACTTCTGTGTGCGATGTGTGTGTATAAGGAGTGAGTTTATGTCGGTGTGTGTGTGTGTGGATGTGGGTGTGGGTGTGGGTGTGGGTGGGTATGTGTGTTTACGAATGTATATCAATAGCTATCTCGACGTGAATTATGTCGACATTTAAATACACCTACCAAATATATCTAGTCGTGTTTCAAACGTATTCACATCAATATATATATATATATATATATATATATATATATTGTTATTGTTATTGTTATTTTGTTATTTGTATGTTGTGGGGTCCTTTCATCCCATCCAGGAACTTAGATGAAATGAATGTTCACTTATAACCATGTGGCTATAATGTCCCTTCGAAGCCGATATCATGTTAAGGCATCCAATGTGTTAACGAGAGCCGATCATTTATTTATACATAATTATATAAGATCACGTCTAAATATTATTTTAGGACCTATTTTAATGGTCCGGACGGGGCTTGAACTCGCGTCCTACTGCTTGAGTGTACACACAATTATAGCTGATGCATTATCCAACTGAGCCACACAGGCAGTTTATATTTATATGTACATATATATATATATATATATATATATAATTAATATAACTTCACATACTTTTAACTTACTTTCACATTTAATTGTAATCTATACAATTAAATTCAAAGTACATATCTGAATTACTATAGATTGTAATCTCACATATATATCTAAAGTATGTAGTACATAAATCATAGTACGGTGCCTGTATATACAAATCACTGAATATTAATCACTGAATACTACATAGCGAACTAGCCTCTCATGGCTAAGTTTGATGTGTTAAACCTGTTCAACAGCTGTTGTGTTAACGTAATATTATGTAATATATCGTGTTATGTAATAGACTATGACCTAGTATTAGTAGTAGGTATTGGTATGCTGTTCGCGTGCGAATGTAGTATACCTTGCCTGTATACCTGTTATTCATTTAACGGTATAGCATTCGTTTATAAAAGTCATATAGATTAGTCATATCGATTAGTCATATAGATTAGTCATCATTACTAAACCATATATTCCGGCATGACTTGTGTAAATGTACAATATAACATTATGGAATGGTATGCATTATTTATCGACACAATAGCAAACGACGGTAGAAGGTAGACTGGAGTTATAGGTATACGTGGAGTTTAACTATGGTGCCAGTGGAATATTGTGTGTGTGTGTGTGTGTAGGTGTGTGTGTGTGTGTGTGTGAACAGATCGCACATACAGAGGCACATAAACGTACATTTAAATAGTTTGTGTTATTGTATACAACCGCCGTTCTTGTTAATGTACCTGGTCGTTAGTATTATTCAATGTGTACATGGGTGTACAATGTACACTGTACATGCATTACCCGATGTAATCATACTAATAACATTACACGCCGTGCAGGGTTGTGATATAGCAGTTTCTAAGTAAATGAGAGCTCGTTAAACTATACATATAATTGAATATTATTATAAATATAATCGCATTTTATACACGCGGATTAATTTCATATTTATGGATATTTAATTTTGCTCTCAAATACTATATTTACAATAGAATTAAATACTATATAATAATAATATATATATAAATATATATAATATATATATACTATATACACTACTATACTATAATTTATTCATGCGATGTAATGTGATACCCAGCATATATAGGACAACGTTTATTTATAAAGTTATATATATATATATATATATATATGTATAAATTACTAGCTATGGACTCGAATTAATAGCAATTTTTACTACGATATCATATATTCACTATTTGATATAGTTACTATAGTATAAAATATATTTTATATAGGTGAACGCATTCGATATAGTAGTTTATTTAATAATTAACTAGATATTTCTATTGATTCGGATATAATGTCACTTATACCCTGGAATTATACTGGTACCCTGGATATTAACCGAGTCACTATTTATCAAGAGTATAGGGTAGTGGCCACATATGTATAATTGAATACTAATGTATATACTATATATACTTAATCATATATATATATATATAGCACTATCACTGGTATAGGCTATCTCCGATGACTCACGATATTAGCGATATTAGCGATGAGTCACGAATGTGCTAATTATCTATCCGATCGTGTATGACTCATAGTAGTAGTAGTGGATATCCCCCGGACACGTGTCG
The DNA here is from genome assembly GCA_964019155.1 of Osedax fenrisi. NCBI lineage: Eukaryota > Metazoa > Annelida > Polychaeta > Sabellida > Siboglinidae > Osedax > Osedax fenrisi. Next base: position 85,585,231 of record OZ025241.1, on the reverse strand, counting down.
GGTAACTAGGGGAGACTAGAGTGTTTGAAGACATATCAAATGTAGTCGGTATATAGGTGTTACTTTATATGCGTATACATAGACGTATGTGTGTACAATGTACACTATTCACGTATGTATGTGTGTATGTATGTATGTATGTGTATTTTAATGTATAATACTCATACCCATATATATATATATACATGTATATATATATATATAATACATTATATATATGTTGTTTTTGTGAATATTTAGTCTGTATATAAATATATATATATATATATATAGTATTGTTCTCTAAATACTAAATTACATACTTCGCAAATTTATCCCACGATCAGTATCATATATTATTATGTTACTGGGGAGATATCAAGATATATCAAGAGATTTGTTACTGGGGAGATATCACGAGATAGCGAGAGATTTGTTACTGGGGAGATATCACGAGATAGCGAGAGATTTGTTTAAACTCTAGTTACCTACGTTTATAGAATATAGCGTTATTGTTAATTATGTAAATAAATAGTTATAATATAGTATTCCCTGGATTATTGATATATATATACGTATATGTTTATGTGTGTATTTATATGTGTGTGTATATATTCATATACACATAAGTATGCATATGTGTGTGAGTTTTATGAATAGGATTCCTACTCTAAAGTGTCTTCACGGTATTAAACACAATTATACTTACGCTGTATTCAATGTACACTGTATATTGAAGAGATATATCCAAATAAGGATATAGCGAGATATTATAATATATCTATGATATATCTATAAATATAATATATCTATAGATAAGGGAGAGGGCGATAAATAGAGATATAGTCACTATGAATAGTACAGTAGTATTATTGTAATATAATATTTATTATAAATGAATTATATACATAATACTACAGTAAAGGAAACATTCACGATACAAAACACACTTATTGAAACAGCACACACACTACTTGGAACTCTACCCCGCAAGTCACCTGGCCACTCGTCCTCGATGTGAAGTTATCGATCACGTGGTATGACTGATTCACGTGATATCGAGTTGAGTCACGTGATATCGAGCTGAGTCACGTGATTTCGCGGTAAACACTCCCGCCAGGTGGCCTCCGCGCTTAACGACTTCGCGCGCCTATTGTCACGTGACAATGGGCTGGTAGCAGTAACTTCCGGTACCGAGCGACGTGTCTTCTAGAGCGTGACCGCGATAACAATGGCATTATGGGTATCGCCAAGGACATCGCTGTCCTCTGTATACCGATAGTTATACCAGGATATATTGTATAGCGCTCTCTCTCTTTAGAAAGCGGGAATACGGGTTCAAGTCCGTAGTTGTAGCGGTTAGTGCGTGTATTGTGGTGTGTGTATACGCATGAATAGTGATGTGTGTAAGCATGTGTAGTGGTTTGTGTATAGTAATAATAATTATAATAATAATATTAATTAGAAGAATTTTAATTTTTTTTTTCTGTTAAATTATTATGATATTTATATAATATTTTCTTCTAAAGGGCTTCAAAATAATATTACTATTTTCTGTTGTTGTTGCCCATTACATTACATTTTGTATGCGCAATTATAGTGGTGTGTGCGCGTGTATAATTGTGTGTGTGTGTGCGGGTGTGCGTGTACACATTAATCACATGTAACTTGAATGGCGTAGAGCGATATCGGAATGTATATCTAGTAAAGAACGTTTGTTATAGCGCAGGTATTCATGTATCATACGGGTATATATATATATGTGTGTGTGTGTGTGTGTGTGTGTGTGTGTGTGTGTAACGCTGCCAATATATTATAACCATGTATAACCAAAGTTATAATATAGTATACTATACTATACTATAATATAGTACACTATATTCAAGTATTACTACATCACTACATATTGGCGAACAATGAATCGTAGGTATAATAAAAAAAAAACAGTTCAGGGTGATAGTAATCGTGTGAGTGTCGCGCTATTGTTGTTATATAACAATATGTAACATGACGACACGTGACAGTATAGCAACGGTATACCGCAATAGTAGTGGGTGGGTGGGTGTGCGGTATACTATAGATACGCAATAGCAGTGTGTACACTAATAGTAGACGCATGTGACATTGTATTATTGTAGTCTATATCCCAGGGTCTATATATCGTCTGCAATATTGTTATGCATTTGTTTATCTAATTTATACCTGGAATATATATATATATATATATATATTGGAAATTATATTATTTAACGTAGATGTATACTATTATATTATACAATATATCATAATCATTGATGATCATGTATAATATACTACGAATATATAGATATAGAGATATAGTCAGAATATATAGTATATCAGATATATTTAAGGAAGTAGGTTATAATCACGAATATATACAAACTTATCTAAAACACATGTGTATTTGCCGCTCTTATACCTATAGCATTACATTTTATAGGAGTAATATAGTATTAACATAGAGGTAATATAGGTCGGGGTCTGTGTTAGGTTAAGGTTACCCATTATTATAGGGTTAAGCTACATTCCGTCAGCGTACATTGTACAACTTGGGTGGTACCCAGCTTAGCGTGACTGTTACTATTATGATATCATGTTAAGGTATCCGGTCACGTGTAAGGCGGCGTGTAGGGGGCGTGTCCTTGCTACCATCAAGGACAATCATATCCTTGCTACCATAATGGCGGTGTTAATATATGCTAGTTTCCAGGGAGTCGAATAAAACTATATAGTATTAACACTATAGTATATATATATATATATATATATATATATATATCATATAGTATACTTTCCAGCAATAGCGTGTATACATTGCTAGATTCAATAGATAATAGTTATAACAGCTATATGTATCGCGTATCTAGGAGGTTACGGTATTGCTATTCTGAGCAACGCTATGCTATTCTGTATGTATTGGTGCGTGTGTATGTAATTATGTATTTGTGTGTGTATGTGGTGGGAGGAAATTATATTCATTCGATATATATATATATATATATAT
>OZ025241.1:85484727-85577227 GCA_964019155.1 Osedax fenrisi | reverse complement strand
TCTTTCTGCAGGAACAGAAGATGACTGCCCAGTTAAACATTTTTTGCAATCTTGGAAAGAATTGGAAATTCCTAATCGTGGTCATACCACCACATTAATGTACAATCATTCCGGTCAACTCTCGGTTTATACAGATATAATTTCAGTTCATCTATTTTATTATAAAATAGAGATAAGTTTCTATTATTATAAATAAAATAATGAATTATATGATAATTAAAAAGGTTAAAACAGAAGTAAATAGCCTAGGGTAAATAGTATTAAATTATTTGTTTATTGTATAATAAAATATATGCATGCCTTTTACCGTTTTTTTTTAATAGTTAAATTTTTATATTCAAATTTTTCGAATAATTAGATTTAGGTATTCGATATTTTCGAATAATTAGAATTAAGTATTCGATATTTTCGAATAATTAGATTCAGGTATTCGACATTTTCGAATATCTGTCAAATTCGAAAATTTACTATTTGAAAGAATCGAATATTAGAATATTCGAATATTCGATTCGATATTCGAAACCGTTTACAACACTAGTATATATATATAGTATAGTATACTATAGTATAGTATACTATAGTATAGTATACTATAGTATAGTATACTATAGTATACTATACAACGATAAGTAAGTGATACATTATCCGAAGTTACATTATGTGGATTCTAACACTGGTATCAACTATTTATTCCATATATTTGTTTCCTTTATATTTTTATATAAATTTATATTTATTTTTAATTATTTTATAATTTTGTATTATAATATATTATATATATATTATATTGAAAGTATATAAATATATATATATATATATATATATATATATATATATATATATATATATATATTAATATATATTATTTGGTTCCATTCAATTAATATATTTTTTTGTGTACCTACTTGTATGCAATTATGTGTGATATACACGTACGTTAAGGGCGATCATAGAAAATTTAAAATTAACAGATTAACATTGGACTATGTTTTTCTTAATAAATATACCATTAAAATGAAGCACACGAATTTTTTTTTATTTTTATTAATCTAAGCTCACACGACAGCCTCGTGAAGTTTAACATGTAGTTAGATACAAATTTTACATTGTAAAAAATAAATTATAAAAAAATAAGTATTTGAAACCTTTGTTATGAATAATTTGTTATCAAATCTTAACACACTATTTATTTTATAATAATGGAATAGAAAATATAAAAAATAGAATTAAAAAAAAAAATTCCTGGACATTTCTTGGAATTTTAACAGGACACTGTACATGTAAAAAATCGTAAAAAATGACTAAAAAAAAGATTGACAGTATGTCGTGTTGTCAAAAATGAATAAAAAAAAAATTGAAGTATACATATATTCTTAAATTTCAATAGCTATAAGATGCAATGTGTCCAAAAAAACTATTTTTCTATTATCACCTTTAACGTACGTTTACATTACACATCCTCATGTAGTCGACAACAAAGGTAGGCGCGTGTGTGTACATTACGCATGCGTGATATACGTACGTGTGTCACGTGTTAAGTGATTACGTAATACCCCCCCGGATTACGTCACACAAAGCGACCAACTACAAAGGGGCGGTGTCTAGCGTAACAATCGATTAAAAAACCAGCGATACGCGCGATTACCTAATCAGCATCGTGACCACGTGCTCTGTTTAATTGTTACATAACAACTACTCATTGTTAGGCTGCACGTTTTGTTATTACAATATTATATATAATAATACATATATATATATATACTAGTTATAAGTTAATATATATTTATGTTATTGTTATTTTTATTTGGTGGAGTCCTTTCATCCCATCCATGAACTTAGATGAAGTATTCACTTATAACCGTATGGCTATAATATTTGACATATGTCTCTTGATGCAACTCTCATGCTCTTAAGGCATTCATGGTTTTAACAAGAGCCGATCATTGATTTATACACACTTATATAAGTATATATATATATATATATATATATATATATATATATACATATATATATATATATATATATATATATATTTCATTTATATAATATACATATAATATGTGTGTTTATATTTATATTTAATATAATCAATCAGGAAATTTACAAATATCACTCTCTTTTTATGAAGATTTTTTAAATTTATATATAGATAATAATAAATCGGTAACACTCATTTTAACAACACTATTTGTATCATATATCAATTGTAAACAAATTAATTATATAACTAAATCAATTAATACTTCATATTAACTACAATAGTCTATCATACGTTATTAATGTACGGTAGTGTATAACAATGCTTGTTTTTTAACAGTCTCATCGACAATAATATTACATAATATTATATAATTAAGTACAATCGATTACGTTGCTGATAATACGACAATTATGTATCACCTACAGTAGTAGTAGTAGTAGTAGTAGTAGTAGTAGTAGTAGTAGTAGTAGTAGTAGTAGTAGTAGTAGTAGTAGTAGTAGTAGTAGTAGTAGTAGTAGTAGTAGTAGTAGTAGTAGTAGTAGTAGTAGTAGTAGTAGTAGTAGTAGTAGTAGTAGTAGTAGTAGTAGTAGTAGTAGTAGTAGTAGTAGTAGTAGTAGTAGTAGTAGTAGTAGTAGTAGTAGTAGTAGTAGTAGTAGTAGTAGTAGTAGTAGTAGTAGTAGTAGTAGTAGTAGTAGTAGTAGTAGTAGTAGTAGTAGTAGTAGTAGTAGTAGTAGTAGTAGTAGTAGTAGTAGTAGTAGTAGTAGTAGTAGTAGTAGTAGTAGTAGTCGAGTAAAACCGATAATTACCGATAATTACGTAGTTACGGTATCAACATGCACTCGGTTGTTTACTTATTTCATAGGTGTATAAAGTACTAAGTACATATATTATATAAAGTATATGTATATATATATATATATATATATATATATATATATATATGAACAAAGTATTATTATGACGTCATTAATTACATTGTTAAGTAACTCTGACCGTGTTATATGAAGTTATTACAGGTACCCGAGTTAGAGCCCCACATAGGTATGCTTACTTGCATGTATATACGCGTATACATCGGAAGACCGACGCCTAACACGGGCACACCCTTTAGTTGGTAGACAGCACCGTATAATATACACTATAGTATTGTATATTATAGTATATAGTGTATAGTATAGAGTATAGAGTATATTTATAAGAAAGCGTTGTTGTGAACAACATATGTTTTACTCTTTTATGGCCCCACAAATAATTATCTGGAAATGCAATCCATCATATATTGTATATGAATACATATATATATATATATATATATATATATATTTTAAACTATATTACATAATTATATATATATATATCTAAAATAATTAATTTTATAATCATTTATTATATTCATAATTAACACCGTCTATTTTAATTAGTTTAACATTTTACACTTAACGCATTTATAATACATAATATTATTATATATCATTATATAATTATATATTAGTTTAAATATTTGTTTATTTAATTTAAATCGATACATCAATTATATAATATAATTTCATATCAATATTAATTAATATGTACATTTGTTATTCTAATAATAATAATAACATTTAGGCATAACCATGGTAAACAAAAACGCGATGCTTATCTAGATGTTTATCTGTTTTACCCAATGTCAATATATATATAATAGTTATAATATATATAATTGTTATATATAAAATTTATATATGTATCAATTTATAACTATAGAATATATTGTATATATATATATATATATATATATATATATATATATATATATTGGTATAGCATACTAACAGTTAGTGCGATAGATAATATAATCATCCATAGTATTTGAATATACATTTCCTAACGTTAATTATCGTATTTAATTACTAATCTTTCCTAATTTGTCCTAATCGTCTACGAATACGATAAATTAACCTACGACTACACCTACGCCTATCTGTCTGTATATCTACCGAGACGTTGAACCCCGAGAGTTGTGCGGCGGCGTTCTCGTCTACGCTCGTATTTATACCGAATGTCCGTCACGCTTCACCGAACACGCTCGCTATACCGCCTCCCCGTGGTATTAGCGGTATCGGCGGTCGCGGTGGCACCTATTTAGGTTAAACTTTCTTTCCGCCACTGGAAACCATTACTCACTTCCGGCGTGACCTAATTAATAATGCAACGACGCACGTGTTCGCGGTACGGTACCGTGCGCATGACTCATCGTAGTTACGTAACACGAGTCTCATTGTCTCTATAGACACTAGGGGGCGGGCATTGTTAACGGTGCTGCCAACAGACAATGCACATCGAGGAGTGGTTTAACGCGGCGGCGGTGACTGTTCGATAACGAACCAGCGATATAATTGTAATCATTATATTTATAATTCTATTAATATATTATACTGATAACATACTATTAGTATATATATACTAATAATCGGCAGAAATGTTTCTAACGATTCTGCAGCCGATATATAAAATAAATACTATATATGGTTCTGGTAATCTATAAATAGTGCAACGAATATTATGTAATCAATTACTTGACGTACTTGACGTAAGTAGTGTCATCTTAATGAACGCCTCTATTATCTTGATGTTCAATCATTACAATTAATACCTTCATTTACATATATAATAATTGTATATATATATATATATATATATATAATAAGTGTACGACGTACAAGGTATGTGTTAACAGAACGATTGTCGAACTTATGGTCATGATCTCAAATAAAGTATCGTGTTATACAGGAGATGTAGTTAAATAATCATGAAGCAAACACATGGGACACACATCTTTCAGCTTATGAAACAGTTCATGTACGATGGTTTCATTGTTCTGAATATCGCTATTATTATTAACGGATATCGAGATTCGAATATATATACGAAATTAAAAAAATACAGATATTAAATCGCTTAAATTTAAGTTACAGTAAAAATAAACGAAAAATTATTGAAATAATAAATAAAATATAGTATAAAATTGTGTTTGTAGATGATAGCATCAATATATCTTATTTATAATTTAAAAAATTGAATTCTTCTCATATTTGTAACCTGTAATAGTAATACAGTATTAATTATATAGTGGCATATTTAAATTATAACATATATGTTTAAAAGTATATATGCAATGTTTAAAATATGCATATCACGCACAACACAATGGTGAAATTAACAAACAAATAATGCAGTACTTATCTATTTTGAATATGTGTAATCGTAGTACAAGTTAATCCTATTAGGTTACGTAATACTACTTTGTTACGCAATACTCGTTGTATACATTGTGTACTTATAGTTAAGAATTGTCTACGTTACACAATAGTTATATTGTAATTTGTAAGGGCATCCTTAATATATTATAAATTGAATATGAAATACTTTTTTAAATAGTTCATAATAATATGCGACCATTGATATTTAAAATATATGTAGGTATACCGAGTGTACCTTTACTTAAATATATACGTTTGTATATATGTATGACTCATTGTTAATCAGTTTGTAATTAATACATATATTCTACATAATCAACTTACAAATATACATAAATATTTTATTTATTGACGATTTTCTTATGAGCGAAACATATATACATACATATATATATATATATATATATATATATAAGTTTGTTTTCATAGTAATACGTATCTATATATATATATATACGTATAAATGTACGTACTATATATACTACTATAGTATATATAGTACTTAGTATATCTATACTGTAGTGCAGTGTAGATCAATATTAGTATAGACATGACGCCTAACAAAGGCAACCCGCATGTCGGGTATAGTTCTGTGAATAAACTCGGGTGCAAGTGTGAAGAGGTGCCTAATTACAAGATGGCCACAATACCAGTATCGCGGGGGATTGACCGGGAGGGTCAAACACGAGTGGCGGCGGTGCATTGCCATATATGGGCAGGGGGGCATCGATCAACGCGTCTTTTAGCGCCACACTTTTCGTGTATTGTCCTGCGGGGTGTGAGGGCCGAGTTGGAAGATGTGTGTGTGTGTGTGCTAGTGTGTGTTAGTGTATGTTAGTGTGTGTAGTAGTAGTAGTAGTAGTATTAGTATTTATTTATTAGTATTTATAGATTAATATAACATTCTACAATGTGTTTTAACTGTTTGTCGAACAGTTTACAGGTGTGGGTTCCCGGATGATTTTACGATCATCCGTAAAAATAATATAATAAAATAACATTCTTAAATATAATAATAATATAATAACACGATTACATTTCAAAGAGGGTTAGGTAAGTGGTATTTTAATGGGAAACGTTTAAATAGCTCCTTGAGTTTAAATTTGAAAGTGGTTATTGACATATTTTCTTTGCGTATGGATTGGGGAAGTTTATTCCAGAGAGTTGCACCTCTCCAGCTAAATCGTTTGTTACCGTATTTTCGTAGTTGGTATGACAAGTCTATATGTTTGTCTCAGTTGTCTGTTAGTGGTTTGTTTGTGAAGTAAAGCTTGTAAATTATGAGGTTGAGTTGTTTTTGTAGTTTTGTAAAGTATAGTTAGTAGTTTAATGTTGATGTTGTCAATTGTAGGTAGCCAGTTTAGTGATTTCCGTAAGTTCGTAATGCTAGTAGTGTAATCTGTGTTTTTTAGATTAAAAATAATTCTAGTAGTTTTATTTACTAATCGGTCAATATTGTTAATAACTGTTTTGTTTTCTCCGGCTAGTAAAGAGTTACAGTATAGAAATCTAGACATTATCAGTGAATTTGATATAATTATAGCTGTTTGTTTGGTTAAGTATGGTCTTAGTTTTTTTTAATTATATATATGAAAGGAAGAAGTTTGTTTCATTTTACTGATATGTTTAGTAAAGTCGAGTTTGTTAGTAAAGTGCAAACCTAAGTATTTTGTATTTTCAGTCGGTATAATATTTATGTTATTTATATTTATTAGTGGAACTTTAGTATTGATCGTGTAATTAGTTGTAAAGTTGATGAGTTAAGTTTTTGTTGGATTTAGTAATACATTATTTTTTGTAAGCCAAATTTGCAGTGAGGTTAAACATGATTGTAAGTTAATTGAGTGAATGAATTGGGAGTGTAATTCTATGTCGTCAGCGTAAAGATTATAGTTCACGTGTGGGAAGTTAGTCAGTAGTTTGTTGAGTGGAAGTAAATAAATGGAAAATAGTATGGGAGAAAGAGTGGAACCCTGTGGGACTCCATATTTAATAACATAAGGTTGTGACAATGTTTCGTTTATTTTAATAGAAAAACTCCGACCCCGGATAATTTTAAAACCATTTGATAGGTACCTTCCCTATACCGATAGATCTAAGTCTTTCTATTAAAATGTCAAAGTCGATAGTGTCAAAAGCGACAGATAAGTCCAGTAGTATCAGTTGTATCGGTAAGTTGCTGTCTAGTGATGTGTATAAGTCGTCAAAGAGTGATAGTAGTGTAGTTTCTGTACTGTGATTCTTGTGGAATGCGTTTTGTCTTCTGTCTAGTAAGTCGTAAGTATTTAAGTATGATATTATTTGTTTGTTTACAATTTGTTCTAGAATTTATGAAAGTAATGGAAGTTGAGATACTGGTCTATAATTACTCAGTACTTCAACATCTAAATCTGGTTTTTTTAAGTAAGGATTGATAATTGCGTATTTTAAATTGTTGGGTATTTCACCAGTCATTAATGAAGTATCAATTATCTGTTTATAAATGGGAGCTAGTGGAGAAGCCAGTATTTTAGTCATTTTCAGTGGAATAGGGTCAGAAGGAGATGTTGCCTTTGCTGTAACAATTAAGTTATAGATATCAGTTATAGTAGGTCATTCAAATTCTGTAAATGTGTGTTCACAGGTTGTAGTTAGGATTGTCGTATCAGTTGGTAGTAATTGTCGTTGTAAATCTAGATTATAGCAAAGTTTTTCTACTTTGTCAGAGAAAAAATCACCAAATCTAGTGCAGAGTGTTTTATCTTGATTTGTAGTGGGAAGACTTATTTTATTTTTCTTGCCTAAAAGTAGTTTGGTAATGTTGAATAGTTTCTTAGTGTGTGTGTATGTGCGTGTGTGTATATGTGTGTGTGTGTGTGTTAATGTGTGTATATGAGTATGTGTGCAGGTGTAAGTGTGTGTGTTCATGTGTGTGTATGTGCGTGTGTGTGTGTTAGTATATGTTGGTGTGTATGTTGGTGTGTGCGTATGTATATGTGTGTGTGTGTGTTCTATATCGCAGTCGGTACACTTCTATTAGGATAGTGATATTCTGGAACCCGTGTACAATCACGTGACCACATCAACCACGTGTGTACGGACACGTGACCAGGTAGGCATTCGACCACACGTGACCAAGAGGGTCATTAACACATCGTGTGTGTACACCGTGTGTAGATATATCTGACCCAGATACTATACCTACTATAACTGTATCGACATCTCAGCAACACGGGTACTATTAATTACCCGGGTATATAATCTTCGAATAGTACCAGATCATATCACCAGCACGTGTCTGTGTGTATATGAATACTACAAGTATATTTACCTTGACTGCTATTATCTTATATGTATTTTAAGTAATATTGCGTGTATTTTATGTATTATTTAGTACGCTAAGTATATGTAAGCTTTCGAGTGGAGTATATATTTATTAGTAAATCTCCATACTGGATAAATTCACATCAATAATATCAATATAACAATATGTACAGTATTTGTTGTATACTTACTTTACTTCCTTTAACTCTCGTTCGACCCCATTTTGCACACACAAAAACACACACACACATTTAGTTGTACTACTTATATAATGTTTTATACAATATTTAAAAGTGATGGAAATATATTTCCACTATAGTTGTAGGGTTTAACAACCCTTCTACTTACCTATAGGTAATCATACACGTATCTGAAATTGATAACGTATGCCATTAGCTGTAATAATACACCATGACCTTGATTAATTATTAATAATATCTTAACCATAACGTATCCTTTGCTTAGAATACAAGTATATCATTTGGAAAATCTGTGGTTATCTTCAGTATATATATATATATATATATATATATATATATATATATATATATATATATATATATATATATGTAAGTATACTTCTATATAAGTAATAGAAGTAATACATTACATTATTAACAATACTTTGTCTTGAAATAGTTATGAAATGGTTATCACTAAATATGAATACAACTGTGACATCATAGTATATATCATTTAGTGTATTATATATATATATATATATATATATATATATATATATATATATATATAGCAATGTTAATATCAATATTAATATATAAATACATATATTAAATGAAATATTCTGCAAGGTATTCACGTATCAGATGTTAATAACAAAACATATGTTCTCTCACAATCTATAAATAGATATGGGTCTAGAAAATCTACATTCGATACCGGGAATAATCGAATAGTGATTCAAATGAGGGGGGTTTATATTCACTACGTGTATTACTATGCATATGCACAACTAGGTACTACTAGGTACTAATAGGTACTGATATGTATACCATAGGTGTATTAATATACTATCTTTATCGAAATTATGATATTTAAATTATTATAATACACTATTATAACATAGTATTATAATAATTTAGAATATATATATATATATATATATATACTATACTATATATAGTATACTATACTTTAGTATATATATATATATATATATATATATACTATACTATACTATACTATACTATACTATACTATACTATACTATACTATACTATACTATACTATACAATACTATACTATACTATACAATACTATACTATACTATACTATACAATACTATACTATACTATATATGTAGGTATTATGCAGCTGTGGGGAATTAAAGGTGTTCCCGTGTAATACATGTATAGTTCTTATAAATACATATACTACCCATGTGTTATATATATATACCCACATATATTATAAATAGATATTTTGTATACCATGCATATATAAATATAACCAATACATTATATGGACAGGTATACTATAGTATGTATATACATAGAGTAAATTCTGTTTTTATTCTGTATGACCACTTATTTAGAACCCGCCACAATAAAAACTGGTAGAATTAATGTTCATGCACACAAGTCCTCATTAACCGAGTTGAAATGTGTATTTAATAAATCAACAAACACTTACGAACTTCGTCCACTTATACACTGCCATCATTCATCCAGTATGTATATTGATTGGAAATGTGACCCGTATACACCAAATGATGAAGAACATTCAACATGGAGCAAATCACTGGATTCCTACAATGAGGAAAAACAAAAAAACAACTGACTAGAAACAGACTCTACTAACCATACAGACTCCTCACATCCGTGCTGCTCTTGTTAACTCACGCTCTATACGTAACTAATTCCTTTGATCATATAATTTCGTATTGACTTTAACATTGATATATTAATAATCACAGATACTTGGCTATCCCATACAGATTGCCCATTACTGTCTTCCCTAAATATAGATCCATACTCGTTCTCTCATTTACAGAGATCATTGGGTAGGCGGGGAGGTTGACTTGGCATTTTATACAAGTCATCTCTACATATTTCACCATTACTTGATCACAGACACGCTTATTGTGAAGCTTTTTCTTGTTCGGTAAGCTCACCCCGCTCACGCCACCTCACTCTGTCTTTTATCGTTTGCCTAGCTACCATATCTCCCCATTTCTCGGGGAATTTAATAATATCATCACTCATCACTATAATTCAAACATTAAATTTGGAGACTTCAATATCCCAACTAACTTAATCTCTCAATATTCTACTAGATTTACCAATATACTCATATCTTTAAAATATTCGCAACTTGTCTACTTTCCTACCCATAAATTAGGAAATACAATTGGTCTCATTATGCACCCTATTGACTAATATTTAGTTCATTCGATAAGAGCTGGAACTCTTTCTCTGATCATTTCGCCCTACTATTTCAAATATCAGTTAATAAGCCTAAACGTCCTAAAATTTCTCGCTCTATTCGCCATCTAAATCATATATCAATATCTCAGTTCTTAACTGACTTAAATACGTTGCTTACATATGATGCTCAATCTCTTCATAATTCACTACTCTACACACTTGAGATACATGCTCCTATACTTAATAAAACTATCATTTTACTCCCTAACACATCATGGTACACTATCGATCTTTCACGTCAAAACTATTTCATGTCTACGCATGCTTGAATCTAAATGGAAAAAAGAAAAAACCTCATCATCACTAACTACATATGAAAATTTGAAAAATAAACATCGTATTGATCTTATTAACGCTAAAGCTATATTTACGCATGACAATTTTATTTCTATACAATATAATAGTAAGTTACTTTTTAAGTTAGCAAATAGCATACTTGGTAGAAGACGATAATTGTCATACCCTGAATTAACTAATTTATTTTATTCATTTTTCAATGACAAAATCACCAATATTATGTCATCATTACCCAAACCTATAGATATCCTATATATATATATCTATATATCTCTTGTCCTCTACAACTAATACACTCACTTCATTTGTTCTACATTCTAATTATCAACTAATTTTTCTACTTAAAAATGATCGCAGCTCTTCTAGAGAAGCTTCTCTTGATCCAATTCCTCTTAAAATTACTAAATGATATAGCTCCTCATATAATATCAAATATAGCTCATATCATCCATGAATCACTTACTTCTGGTACTGCCCCCTCATTTTATATCACTCATATCATTAAAAAACCTTCTATTGACCCCTCATCCTTTAATAACTATAGACCTATATCCAATCTAGAAATTCTTTATAGAACCTTAGAAAGAGTCATTTCAAAACAACTCTCCCATTTCCTGACTACTAATAATATACTTTGTACTTTCCAAAGTGATTATGTACCGAACAAATCTACTGAAACAGCAATAACCAGGGTAACAATACATATCGTATGTGACCTTAATAATACATATTTAACAATTATTGTTCTTGATCTAAGCGCAGCATTTGATTCATTTGACCACAGTCTTCTCATATCACGATTGGCTAATATTGGTATCGCCGGTAATGTACTTAAATGGTTTACGTCATACATTTCTGACCGTACTTCTTCTATTATTATCAATGGGCACATATCATCTCCTAGAAATATTCTTTACGGAGTCCCCAAAGATATTGTATTATGACCGATTATTTTTAATATTTATCTACTTCCTATTTTTAATATAATTTATAAATTTCCCCTTATATCAGTTCACTCATACGCTGATGATATATAACTTAACGTAAAATGCACTTCTGATATCAATTTTACTCCAAATCTTATGTCTAACTATATTAAATCTATACATACTTGGCTTTCAAATAACTCACTATCACTGAATCCCAATAAAACAAAAATCATATTTATTCACCCTTCTCCCAAACACCCATTAACAGTCCCACCTTTTATCATGGTTAACAATCATAATATATTATATTCTGATAATGTTAAATATCTTGGTATTTATTTCGACAGTTCTCTATCTTTTCATCGCCACATATAACATCTTCTTCGCCCTATAAACTTTCATCTTCACTCTTTCCGTATAATCCGAAATTCCATCTCCCTAATGTTTCTATAACTCTCGCCTCATCTTTTATATTACCGCTTTTCGATTACTGCAATATTCTCCTTTTACCCTTACCTGGCTATCAAATTAAAAAATTACAAATACTACAGAATGCGTTAGTACAATCAATTTTTAAAATTGATCGCTTTTCTCTAATACATATTTCTCCATATTTAAAGATATTACATTGGCAACCAATAAAATTTAGAATAATATTTAAAGTTCTTCTATTAACTCATAACTCTCTTCACCATAACTGACCTGAATATCTATCTTTCTTAATCTCTATTCCCACTCATAATATCTCTCTCCATTCTACTACTCCTTACCTTCTACATCTACCCTATAATTGTAATCTACATACCATATGGTGCACTAATATTCGTGCATGGCACATATCGGCCCCTTGTGTGGAATAAACTACCACATAAACTACGTTCCACTCAATCCACCAACTTATTTAATTCTCTATTAAAAACATATATATTTAGTATTGCATTTCCCTGGTCATTATTTTCATCACTATTTATATCACTATTCACAATTTTATTTACTATTTATATTAATGTTGACTTTATGTATTCCTATTGTTCATTTTTATTAGTTATATTATTTTCATTTATGTCCTCTTATATTGTTTTTTCTCTCTAATTTATACGCTTAGCAATCAAATAGCAATCAAGCGATTGCTATGGCAAAAAAAGAGTCTTTAAAATAAATTTAATTTAATTTTAATTTTAATTTAAATTTCCAATAATATCGTGTCCTTATAAATGTCATTTTAAGATGATATGCACAATTGCATACATTTTAAATGTACAAATATTATAATACATATTATACAATTTAACTATTCGTATAAAAAGCATTAATTATTATTATAGTATCCTAATAGTATAGGATACTGTAGTATAGGCTAATACTATATATTGAATACGCCTTAATTATATATATATATAAATATATATATATATATATATATATATATATATATATATATATATAATAATAATAATAATAATAATAATAATAATAATAATAATAATAATAATAATAATCATAATTTAGGTATGACCATGGTAAACGAAGAAGCGCTATGCTTATCTAGTCGTTTACCTATTTCACTTTCCTACGGGACAATTACGAGGAGACAATTATAGTCAAAGTAAAATATATAGTTATGTATATGTGTACAATTAAATAGTTTAGTGTATTTCAATTATACAACAATATATATATACTTTACTATAGTATTCTATAATATACTGTAAACTGCTTGTAATCCTAACTTTTAACAAATCACCTACCGCATACACTACAATACGTTCACCCATTCGACGACATCACTACGATACACAGCACAGAACACCGCACAGTATACCGCACAGTAAACCGCACACAGGCATTACTAAGGGTATGTGATTAATAATCACTTACCGAGTGTATGTACAATATTAGATAATTAATGATTCGGCGTCGAATGAATATGCGCGAGCCTAGTTGTCGATAGCGACGTGTTCGATAAATAGGGAATATTAGAGTTTTGTTAGATTCGTTAATCATTCTGGTCGGTAGGGCTCTATTCACTCGGTCATCCCACGCAGTATCATAGCTCTCTAGTGTATGTCATACATAAAAGAACATATTTATCATACCCTGCGAATTATACTACTATATTTACGTGTATATATGCTATCAATTATAGGTATTTGAAAAATCCATCATGCGCTATAGAATCTTTTAATCGGAGTATTGAGATTAGAATACATGTATATAGTTAATCATGCATGAGTAAATGTAGTTATTGATAATATAACAATATATTAATGTTATTATATAAGTAATACTTATTGACATGGTTATAAAAGTAATGCGGATTAGTATTATAATATAGAAAATCATCTACCATACATATAATTTATTTAATATTATGTATACTTAATAGTATTAATATAATAGAATCATAATTATTAGTATTATCAAATTAAGTTTTAACAACCGAATAATCATAGAACCGGAGCTCGAGCTCGATCTTAATAACATTACTTTTAATCATAGTGAAAAATCCCATAAAGTATAATTAAATATGGAATGTAAGTCATAACAAATATACTAAAACAACATACATCAAACAGTATCTAATATATACTATCTAATGATATATTTTGAATTCCTGTTTAATTTTAATATAAGTATAATTTATAGAAATATAGGATTAAGATCTAGTTTAAATTAATATTTGTAATACTAACATAAATCATATTGCTGAATAATTATATTGTATCCTTTATTTGAACATATTATTATTTATCTTATGATTTATCTTGATATCCAAGTACCTTTAATTACAGTTAATTAAAGTTTAAACTTTTATAAACCACTTTACTCTTTTGTTAACCTTGGTTTGACTTTGAAATAAAAAAACTTAACGTGCACATCATCTAAAATGTTCTCATATAAATTAATTATTCATTTATAATCTGTTAAACTTTCTTTAAATAATTATTATTAAAAATAATGTGTGTATTATAATAAATGTTGTGATATAGGTAATTTTGTAATCAACTCTATACTTTTAAAACGTTATTTCTCTCTGATTAATAAGATAAATATGAAATAACTCCTGACCTGTATGCTGGTGATCTATTCTGATTATTTCCTATATTTTGCACATTAAAATAGTAACTGACATTTGTAATATTATTTCTTTTAATAGTTGCTTTTAATAACTCATCCTTCAAATTGTTATTTCGTATGTCCTCTCTTACTTCAATATATATATCATACACATTAGAATGTATGTATTCATTATTTTAGTCTCGTTCTTTCTTCAAATAATTATTATTATCTAATTTGTATCTGAATATATTGGTGCTACAATAAATTTTTCCTTTATTATCATGTTAACATAATTATTATTATTCCCCGTCATAGCGAAAAGAAATGACCATAATTAAATTATTAATATCCCATTACGTATCATCATAATGTATTAATATAATTGGTATTCAATATCATATGCATAATTGGTTCATGTTATTTGTCAATTGCCAACTATTATTTATTAAATTGATAATAGCTAACTAATGTTATATTTATCTCAGTAGGCTTAGCATTCAGATACACAGGAAGTAGGACGCGGATTCTATCATTATCCGGATCAATAAAATGTATCAATAAAATAAAAAATAAATTGTTAGCGTTCTTCTAAGATATATCCTGTTAATGCTAATAAATCAAAATTAATATAATATTTCTGATTAAAGATATTTATTTTATATTTATTTGATTTATTTATTTATATATATATATATATATATATACATACGGATACTATAATATATTCTAAAATTACTTTGTGTATGAATTTATTCTACTGTTTCCTTGTTAATATAACATTAATAGTTATCCATGAACATTAATATGCAATTCTATAATAATATTTGTAATTTAAATTACAAATGTTTTATACTATTACAAATATTATTACAAACTAATCAGGTTTTAACCTAGTTTAATTGCCGACTTCTAGCCTAATACTATTAATAAAGAAAAAATATAGACATGTTTTATAAATCATTCATTTATGTTCTAGTTTATAGTATATGATATTACTGTAACGCTTTAGTTATATACTTTCTTAAAAATATTATTATTAATGTGTATATTCAGATGAGATCTATAAGTATTTTATTTTTTTTTATATTTTATTTATTTTTTTTATTATTTATTGGCTCAATAAACTGCATATATTTTGTATAAATGAAATGAAAAGTAAATAAACAAATAAAACGAATAAACGAAAACTATATTATTAAATGTAATGATACTAGTTGATAAGGCGACAATTTAAAGTAATATAGGTACCTTATAGGTAAGTAATATACCTAGTGTTTAGTGTAAATTAAATGTATACATTTAATAGCAACTGGTAAAGTATTCGATAATTTAGGTACCGTAATAGTAATAAGGGAAAGTAATCTAATACGTACACTTTAACAATAAATTGTCTTAATATTTTATGACTCATTATTTGTATTCAAAAATTACAATATATTAATATTATATGATTATAGATATTATTTTGATTTTTAAATGTTATTTAATCTTTTAATACCATACGGGCACTTTGTTTTATAATACGGCCACCATATATACCACTAGATAAACTATATATTATTAATGTATCCAACAAATTACAATTACGTTATTTATAATTAATTGTATGAATAATTTATTCGAATATAATTAGTTAATTATTTTTTTTTGTATTGTATCTAGGTATCCTAAATAATATAAAATTTAGATTTAGTTTTATTGGTGGTATTAATATTATAACACACGCGATTTTTATGAAAATTTGAATAGTTCATACACTGCGCCCTGATTGGTTACAATGTTTCCGTATTAAGACATATAGAGTGTCCGTATTAGGGACATATATGACCTCTAGATATTTGATAATAAATATAGGAATTATATATATACTTTTAGAATGCTTTATTTTTTTGTTGACATTTTTTTTCATAAATTTAAAAACGTAATACAAAAATCAGTTTATTGTATATATTAGCAATATTTTGAATAATTAAAAAATAAAAAATAATTTTTTAGACTATATATATATAATTATGAATATGTTATTCATTACTCTTTTTTGTAGGATTTATGGTTTCTAAGATACCGAGAGTTTCCGTATTCGGGCACTGTCCATATTAGGCTACTTTCCCCTACATCTATTGTACTTTCTCACATACTATTATATTTATATTATATTATCCAAACTCTTTCTGGCTAACATGTTGCTATATGTTTAAAGTAAAGTTATATATTGCTCATAAGGCTAAGTATTACTAACTGTGCTTCTTGTCATGCTCCTCTATGGCATCGGTACCAATAAGTACATCATCCATGTGAACTAGTACACCTTCTATCCCAACTAATATCATACTCATTTCTCTTTGAAATATTTCCGGTGCACTCGTGATACCAAATGGTAATCTACAATATCTAAATATCCCCCTCTGAGTTAGGAATGTAGTTAGATCTCTACTATCCTTATGTAGCCCAATCTGCCAACATCCTGAATTACAGTATAACTAGGTACATATTTAACTTTTTGCTAGCCTTGCTAAACATTGTTCTAATTTAGCCTTTCGGTTTACTACTTTATTTAGTTTTGTATAATCTACACAAATTCTAATCTTGCCATTTGGTTTCCGCACTTCAACCATTTGAGAGTTCCATGGGGTTGGTGTGGCTACCTCTTCAATTACACCTAAACTTAGAATACAGCTCGGTATCTACTAGTTTACATAATGGAATAGGTATTGATCTAGTATTATAAATAGCGCATGGTTCGGCATTATCTACAATAGCTATTACATTTACTCATGATAATATAAATTTGTAATTAATTAAAACAAATTAAATAATTAATTTGAAATATAGAAATATAGTTAATATTAATTATGAAGTAAATTTGTATGTTATTAAATATTAAATTATTTAAATAAATACTTAACATTCATTCATGGATGCATGTATGTATGCATGCAGTAAACGGCTTATAATATATGTATTAGGAGACGGAACGGAGTAGTGGTCGTTTTAATTAACGCTTAAATGGTGTTAAATAGGATAAAAAGTGTATAAACAATATTTAGATAATCAAAATGTCTATAATATAAAGTAATTTTTTTTTAAATAATTAATTAATTACTCTAATTTATTACATAATCATTTTCTGTCAAATGTTAAGAAAAACACGATTATATATATATTTAGACTTATGTATGTGTGTGAGTGTGTGTATATAATTAAATCATTGAATCAAATAAGGAGCGTATACATCATAAATATAATAATTAAATATTATATAATTAAAAAATATAAATCGAATACATTACGATACACCTATACACGTATGCTGAGGCATATAAATTATCGTATACTACTCCATTCTCTCACCTGTGTATACGTTAGTGAAACTACTATTCTATAGTGCGTAGTATATATATATATATATATATATAATTGTGTATATATATATACTTTTGTTTACACATATACGTGATGGAATGCAGTGGGTATACCTGTGTGATTTATAATAGCCGTGGAATTATGTAAACACAGACGACTAGGGAATTCCTGCATGCCCAGAAATAGAGTCGACTACCGACTGCCGCCACACGCACCTTGAACCCAAGCCGACACGTGGTCTGCGCGCTACAGGTATTGCGTGCGTCGACCGTAGCGTGCAGGCCAGGCATGCGCATTACGTGTTCCACTCCGAGTTTCCCAACACATAAATATGACGGTAAGTTCAGATATTTAGAAAGGTATATATATATATATATATATATATGTGTATATATATATATATATATATATATATGTGTGTGTGTGTGTGTGAAAGTGTATATAGGCAAATAAGTATTAATAACTAATAATTATTACCGCATACCTTATTTGTTATGTTTACATTTGGACGATATTAATCGAAGATTATATTTTCATTAGAGAAAAATATGCATTTAATTAAAAACATATTACCATATAATACTATAGCCCTTATACATATATATATATATATATATATATATATATATATATATATATATATCCTACAGGATTTATAATAAGTAATATATGTACTCGAATGTATATGGAGTTAGACACACAAGCAGTAGTATCATTAAAATAGGTCTTACAATATTATTTAGAATTTATCTTATATAATTGTGTATAAATAAATTATCGGCTCTTGTTAAAACTATGGATGCCTTAACATGAGAGCGACTTCGAAGAGACTAATGTTATATGACGCTCTATAGAGCCATATGGTTATAAGTGAAAACGTCAGCTAAGTTTCTGGATGGAATGAAAGAACTCCGCCAAAATAACCATAACAATAACAATAACAACAATGACTATATAATATTGCTTTTGTTAAGTTTTAAAGTTATATCTTAAGTAATATTGGGCTCATATCGCATATGTTTACAACTAAGAAATGTATAAAATAACCTATACTAATATATATATATATATATATATATATATATAAATATATATATATATATATATATATATATATATATATATATATATATATATATTATCCTTTGTAGTTGATTGGTTTATTGGTGAAGCAATTGTATTCTAAATATATAGTATACCGTGTAGTTTGCATATTTGCTAATGATGTGATGACTAATTACCCGGATGATGACTCATAACCTGGATGGTAACATACGTTATTAAAATAAACAAAAAATTATTCTAAATTATATAATATAAATATTGTAACAAAATATTTACATTTACCGTAAAAATAAACTAATTATAATCAAAATATAAATAAATAGATTGTTCATTAAATGGGGATATCTAGGTACCTCCTACATATTCTTACCTCCTATACATCCCCTATATATATAGGGGATGTCATAGATATATAGATAAAGTCTCCGATTACCGACCCCCGCTCGTATCTCAGTAACTATAAGATATATCAAAAAATTATATATGTTTTATATATATATTGTTATTTGATAAAATAATATATTCTGTTTTTACTTTTTAAATATTTGAATAATACTTTTTTTTAAATCATTGTAAATATTTTATTAATTTAAAGAAAACTTAATACTGCATATAATATTGTAGATCAATAACATTTTTATAACGTTTATAAAAATAATTTAATTATAATAAATATTAACCAATATAGATATAATAATAGCAACCCATATTATTTTCCTATTACCGACCCCCTAAATTACCCTAATACCGATCCCATGTGATGTATTGTATCCAATCAAAATAGATCCGTATTTTACTTTAAATATGTCGCAAGTTATTTGTGTATCATTGATATAGATTTAGGATTCTTGATTCCAGTTGATTATATATATATATACTGATTGATAACAATAATGTATTTTAATATAATTACTATACAGTTTAAATTTAAATGTAATATTACTATTAAATCATAAATTCAATAACAAATAAATTGCGTGTATGTTATAATTAATTATATTTATGTATATCTACTATTTTTATTGGATATTATAATACTACAATTATTTATACTACGATTATTGTAGGGGGTCGGTAATAGGATAAGGGGTCGGTATTAGGCACATGTATCCGATTACCGACCCCCGGTTTATTCTTGTAAATATAATTATATAAAAAAATTTTAAATAGCCACATTATTCATTGCCTTAATATTACCCTATTTACAAAATTTCAATTAAATATATTTAATATTGAATAAGTTATTACAAATAATCATTTAGGGGTCGGTATTCGGAGACTTTCCCCTATATATATATATATATATATATATATATTAATATAATATATTAGTGTATATGTATATATATGCTATGCATATAAGCTATATCTTTTAAAATTATATTTAAATTTGATAATTTGTATTTCTCCTTATCTCCCATAATTCTAGTAAAATTCCTTAAATTATAGAGCTTTTAAAAATTCCTGATAGTCTGCCAATTCTCAACTTTGTATTATCAGAAGATGAATTGCCCTAATCACTATAAAATGATTATTTGTATTTATTATCGAGGGGAAATATGTTGTAAGAGTAAAACCGAAGTCTTAAAAATAGAATAAAACAATATTACGATAATGGTTTAAAAAAATTACCATGTTATTAAAATCATTACATGTAATGATTAAGCTGCAGCTTAATAATATTAAATTACATTTATAATTGTAATATGAAATTATTTAGATTCATTTATATTTTCATTAATACCCCCCACTCAATTATGTTATACTAATACTTAGGGTATTCGTTATATAATACGACCTACATTAATACTTTGACCTATATTAATACGACTTACATTAATTCGTAACTATTGGATATTAAGATATTCAGCTCATTTTACTAGATATTGATAATGAATTATTATCATGATATATGCATATATTGATTAAAAACTTAATAATATACTTATTGTATTTTATAATTTATATATATATATATATATATATATATATATATATGCATTTATAAGACTATATAAAGCAATGTGTTTGGCAACACGTGGGTAATTCATTAATACCTATATCGCATATAACTATATACATGTATAATAACAAGACCTCCTATAACCTCCGAGGTTATAGGAGGTCTTGATAATAATAACATGCTACACCATTATATCACGTGTGACTCTATAGAGTACTATAGTAACACTCAAATACGTTATATATTATGGCTTCGCCCCTTATATGTATATAGTAACACTATAGTAACATGTATTACCATTATATCCCTGCATTACCATGATATCCCTTAATTACCATTATATCTCTGCATTACCATTATATCCCTGTATTATCATTATATCCCTGTATTACCAGTATATCCCTACATTACCATTATATCCCTGCATTACCATTATATCCTCGCAGTCGGTAGATGAAATCTTAGAGAGGCTGATCCCGTTGGTAGGAGAGCACTTGGACGTTGACCAAGATCAGGTCAGAACTGGTGTGTTTATAGCAATAACTTGTATAGGCATTATATACATATATATTGTACGACGTACATTGTACGTCCTAAGTGAATGAAAATATGAGTTTATATCACCTGTAAATATATTTTTTAATATCATAATGCTAATATATTAGTATACACTTATAACGTAAACTAATTAATCTTTACTAATATTAGAAATAAAATAATGTAACTGAGCCATTTACTTATAACTCGTAATAGCTTACCTACATTTATTACCTACATATATTACACATAGATTAATCATATTATTTATATAGATAATTATCATATTAATTATAATTAATATATATATATATATATATATATATATATATATATATATATATATATATATATACATATATTCCCTATTTTCTATTTATTGCCGCTTTATATGACGCTTTATATATTTATATACCCTATTGCTGATCTAATTAAGAAATTTCTAAATATACACTACCATATTTTTATATATTATATTCAACTATTTATCTTTAATAATAATTATCTCATAATACCATTAACTCTGAATTAATCGTGTGTGCAAACTGCATACAATTATGGCTACTCTACAATAAACTACTAAGTAATTCCTCTGCGACTACTTTACTTAACATATCTACTTCTGATACTTCCTTTCCAGACTTTACTTTAGACAACATGATTATTTCTCCTTAACATTCCTACAAAAACCTAGAATTAGTATTTGATGACAAATTATCATTTAAAAATCACATATCATCCATTACTAAATCATCCAACGTTCATCTCTTCAGAATTAAAAAAATACGGACCTCACTTTACAGAAACCTTACGAAAACTCTACTAAATGATTGGTCTTTCCCGACTTGACTACTATTCTTCCCTACTGAATCTACTTCATGATAAAGCTATTGTTCTACTAAATCGGATTATCCATTCCTCGATACGTACTACTTACTGCATAACAAGACTGGATCACTCTACTACAACATCACACCAATCATCTCGTATGTGACTACCCTTCTCCATCAGGGGTAAATTACTCGTGCCCTCTATAATCCGAATGAATATATTATTTCACCCCTATAGGGGTGTATAGCTTATAGGGGTGTATAGCTATAGCTGTATCTCTGATCTAATTAAAAAACTAAAAATATAAATTATCTTCGTTACAAAAATGCCTCTACTTATCTCACGGAACTTTAGAAAAACTTCCATAAATTATAGAGCTTTTAACAATTCCGGTCCCAACCTATGGAATTCCATCCTACTATTCGTTCTATTAGATCCCACAAAATATTTATAAATCTTACTACTTCCTTTCTTTCTACCTCTAATCATTAATTCATTCAACTTATTATATTTGTATCGTGTTATCTACAACGTATTATTATATAATTTGTATCTAGATATGACCACATTTTAGTACCTAATAAACCGTATATCATCATCATTATCATCATATACATATACATATACATATAATGTTATAATATTATATAATTATTATATATATATATATATTATAATTAACTATGTACATTTTATGATTACTCTAAGTGTAATATATGTATTATTAATTATAAATAAATGGTTCCATTAACTTATTAATATTGATAGAGATAATAAATATTATCGATAATATAATGATTAATATAATATAATAATGATCATTATATTTTTATAATATTCTATTAACTTATTAATATTGATAGAGATAATAATTATTATCGATAATATAATGATTAATATAATATAATAATGATCATTATATTTTGATAATATTCTATAAATAATGTATTTGAATTTATTTAATTATGTAATTTATTTTCATTACATTATTATATTATTATTTCATATTGAAAGTTGTATTTAAATTATACGTGTACATTTTACAGATTGTTTGGGGAACGAATCTCATGGATTTAGGGGTAGATAAAATGGCAATCGTTGAATTCATGACATTCCTTGAAGACGAATTCGGTTAGAATATAACCTATTATAAATGACACCTATCTATATTGTTATATATTTATATAATTGTATATATATATATATATATATATATATATATATATATATATATATATAGAATAACATAAATAAGTAACGCTAACCACAACTTATTTACAGGAATATGTTTTCCGGATAAGAACGCGATGAAACTAACGAAGATAAGTGAACTCGTGCAGTACATAGCGATGCGCATCGCGTGATGATGCAATCAAAGCTGTTACGTCATCCGGTGTAATCTCATTGGTCGACAGTCGGGTATATTATCACGTGACATATACCGTACCCAAATACGTCACGCATATACACGATTATTCGTTATATTTATATACATACATGTGTATGTATAAATGCATGCTATTAATACGTTAGAACTGTATTTATTAAATATTCTATGTTAATCTATGCTATCGCAGACGAACGTATGTTAAGTTATATTGTCAACGTATTATATATAATTAATGTATACTTTATTAACTGAGTTATACGTGGTACTGATGCGGTAACAATAAAGGTATTTTAATCAAGAAACTCTTTATTTGTGTATACTATAGTATACTATAGTATCTTATAAGACAGTATCGAAGTATGTGTCTACATGTGTGTTAACACCTAATTAGGTATATAGGAAGTTAAAATGTATATCATTAAAGTTCGGTATATATATATATATATATATGAATGATTGAAATAAAAATGTATTTGAGTAAAGTGGTCAAATAAATAGTATAAATAGACATTCATATATGGTTTTATGTAATACATATGTATTTCCGAATCGTTACCAGTAAGTTGTCGACTTTTATAATGGCTGTCTGATATCATATATCAGTGTATACTTCCGCTTTCCTACTGTTCTATCTTCATAGTATATTCTTTAATTAATATCCACTGGAATAAGTTAGTTTATCTTTGTTATACATATAGGTTTATGTACCTATGTTGATGTCGTCACTTTGTTTTTCATTTAATGAACACTAATATATAATCATATATGTATATATATATATAAAATATATATATATATAACATATATATAACAAAATATTATATATATAACAGTATATACTAATACATTATTATTTGTTTATATAATACTAAACATATTATAGTTATGTAATTTATGATTCAATATATACCGACCATAGCTATTCCTACAGACCATAGCTATTTGAAAACCACTGTCGCCATTACAGAACAAAATGTATTTTTGTAATATATTTTCGAAAAAATAACTAATATCTCTCATACAAATAAACTTAAAATAATATCATTTCGCAAGTAAATTAATGAGGTTATGCCTATATAACCTATTTGAAATTGTAGTTTTGCTACGAATTAAAACACTAATTGTCTATCAAATTTCATCGATCAGGGAGTTGCCAATAGTTCCTAAAATGTACGATAGTTGTAAACCTACACATGTATATGTGTTCAGCATCACGCATTATTAACTACTGTAGTAGTATCTATAGATCTATTTATCGTATATTATTAATTAGTCATATTACTAATATAGAATTAACTGTAGATAAAGCATAGCCTACTATTACAACATAACACGTAGCTTTAGATTAGAACATAAACTGACTCATATATGCTCTTAACTTACGTAATGACACTTACAACTGATAATACAACTTTAATCTGGATACATTAACCACTTTAACCTTTAACTGAACAACTATACTAATAGACTAATTATCAAAATTCGTTGAGGAATACAATATGATATCAACATGAAATTAATAACAATATATAATACATAATACTACCTAATGGGACATTAACGGAATACGAACAGTGCCCGAATACGGACACTCTCTGTTTCTCAGAAACCATAAATCCTACAAAAAAATGTTTGATGAATAACAAATTAATAATTATTTATAATTAGTCAAAAAAAGTATTTTTTATTTTTTTATTTTACAAAATATTGCTGATATAAACTTATATATAGGATAAACTTATAAACCTATAAATATTCCATTAAACTGATTTGTTTATTACGTTATTACATTTATGAAAAAAAATGTAAACTTAAAACCTTCTCAAAAATATACACATTTATCGATATGAAATATAACAATGAATTATTAAAAAATAAAGCATTCTAAAATTATATATATATATAATTTCTATATTTGTTATCGAATATTCATTAAGTATAAGCATATATCTAGAGGTCATATAATTCCCTAATACCATAGAGCTAGAGAGATTTCTCTCTAGAGAGATTTCTCTCTAGCTCTGTGCCTAATACGGACATATATGTCTATATATATACCAAAGATCTTGCGAAGCATCCTTCGGAAAATCTTTGTATATACTCTATAGAGTGTATTAATCCAAGCGGTCTCACTCTCGTGATTTTCCGAATATGTAAAAGTGATGGATGTAAACAACAAAATCCCAGTGACTCCATTACGGGATCTATAGATTGTAATCCATAGTAACTATATTTTTCATAAAATTTCACGAAAATGTCTTCAAACTCAATCAAAGCGGGATTCAGATGTGCCATTATGAATTGTGACAACTATTCAATAAATGATACCTTTCCCTACCATAGATTTCCACTAGATGATGAACAATATGTTAATAAATATGAAAAAAAATTTCACAAAATTATTATTTGGAATTTTTTTTATAATTAATTATGTATTATAGAGACTATTTTATAATCGTAACTCTATGAGGTATGCATAGCATATGTAAATATTTTATAACGTATTATATACTCTTATTTCGAAAATTTAAAGTATTAATAATCATTAATAATTATAAAATAGTCATAAAATCGCTGAATATATAATATGAGAATACAGTGGAAACCGGCGCGCTATACCTTATGACATCGGCGCGCATACATCGCGTTTCAAAGTATGCACATTTAAAAAATGATTTTATTAAATAAAATAAAAATAGTGTACTAAGCACATTATTAACCAATAAATAGTAATCCTCAAATATATATATACGTGCCGGTTTTTCACTGATACGTAATATAGCATCCTATTATTTGTATTTTTTTAATGACAGAATTAAATTCAAAATACAAATACTATATATATATATATATTATTTCTATATTTTATATTGTGATATCTAATTATATAGATATACAAATATTATATTAAATAGTGATTTTATAAATAAATATATACATTACATAAATACACATATATATAAATACAATATATAATTATATATTTATATTATAGATATGTAATATATCTATTAAAAAATAAGTATTCTATTGTGATACTGCCGTGTATATCTGCGAACTAAGCGCCTAAAGTGTCGGGTCATGATACTGCCGTGTATATCTGCGAACTAAGTTTCGGGTCGTGATACTGCCGTGTATATCTGCGAACTAAGTTTCGGGTCGTGATACTGCCGTGTATATCTGCGAACTAAGTTTCGGGTCGTGATACTGCCGTGTATATCTGCGAACTAAGTTTCGGGTCGTGATACTGCCGTGTATATCTGCGAATTAAGCGCCTAAAGTGTCGGGTCATGATACTGCCGTGTATATCTGCGAACTAAGCGCCTAAAGTGTCTGGTCATGATACTGCCGTGTATATCTGCGAACTAAGTTTCGGGTCATGATACTGCCGTGTATATCTGTGAACTAAGTTTCGGGTCGTGATACTGCCGTGTATATCTGCGAACTAAGCGCCTAAAGTGTATATTAAGTATGGATATGTCAAAAAATAGTATGAATCGTATTCAATCAACTATAGTATTTAATAATTATATAAAAAAATTGTATATTTTATTCAACTTGTATATAAAACATATCGTTCATAAAGAAAACATATGTAATACCTTTTTATATATTTTGAATATTAATGATGTACATTTTAAATATTCTGATATATGTGTAGTTACTAGGAAAGTTGTATTATTTTTTATTAAAAACTGTCTAAAATCAACATCATCAGTTGAAAATTTAGAAACTGTAGAAATCGTCAAATGTGGAATTAGAAAATCAAGAAAATTATTAAAATTAAAACATTTATAAACTATATCAAAAAATGTTTATTATTACATATATATTATAATAAATTATTACATATTAATTATAATATAACTAACTATTTATTGTATATAAAAATATATTATAAAAAGGTTATATAACCTGATATTCAACTATATATACTTAAATAATTTAATAAATATATTTTTAAATTACATTTCATATTTCAAAAGTGTAGTACGACAGTAGGCACACATTAAATAACTATAAATAACAAAGTTCATGCGTATCTATCAAGGCGTGCGTCGCGCGAATAAATTATTCTTAGTTAATAATTACTTTGTATAGGCTCACTTCGGGATATAAAGCAGCTATAAAAAACTTAAGAATAAAACTAAATGATTTAGTTGATTAATTCATATTTTCAGATTGATATTTTTGGGTTGTTTGATTTACTAAATCAAACAACCCAAAAATATCAATCTGAAAATATGAATTAATCAATTAAAACGAATAGTGTATACGTATATTTTTATAAAGTTATCATTCAAAATATACATGTTTTCATTTAGATTTTATGTTCGTGTGCACTAGAGCGTATAATAAATTTGCGTAACGCACGCCATGCGCGCAACTAGTGAAGTTTGCTATTTATAGATATTTAATTTGTGCCACCCGCCCGTATTCTCTTTTCAAAATATAGGTTTAAATATAAGTATAGGGATTTATGTATTAAATAATAGTTTAATATTTTTTATATTATTTAAAACTATTAAATTAATAAATATAACTTAAGTAGTAATTATGTATTTATGTATTTAAAGAAATATATAAATTTTAATATTTTTAAATTTAATTTTTCTATATCCCAACATGTTGTTTGTTTACATTTATTTGATTTGTTTACATATTTGATAAGTTTGCATTGGAAGATAGAGAGTGAGATCGCTTGGGTATTAATACGGACACCTTATAACAGTATGTGAACTATTCTGATTTTCATAAAAAAATCGTGTGCGTTATAATATTAATAACACCAATAAATTTAAATCTAATTTTTTTTTATTTAGATACTTAAATTGTATTATTAATTAAAAAAATAATTAAACTAATTAAATTAGAATAAATTGTTCATAAAATTAATTATAAATAATATAATTTTAATTTGTCTGATTGATTCATCAATAATATATAGTGTATCTAATGGTATCCAGGGTGTCCGTATTATAATACATGGTTTCCGTGTTCGGACATGGGTACCGAATATGGACACCAGCATTAAGGGGATCCAGCACATTTAAAGTGGTGATATTTTATTTTTTTTATATTTTATTTTATTACATAATAATACTTATTGTAGTGTTTTTAGGTATCTGTAAAAAAAGTAGTCATGAATTCAGTCTAGAAATGGCAATAAAATGTATTTTATGACGATAAGATAATGCTATATTATATACTATTCAATATTACATTTTTATGCTGTCAAACTTCAAACGCTGTTTTCTAAGAATACTTGTTTCGCGCTAGGTATGTGCATTCAAAAATATAGAACACAAAAACTATTATAATTATAATATTATTTTTTTTGCTTTATATAGAATTTAATTATGTGAATAATAAAATAGAGAGATATTTAATAAAATGTATAGAATTCATTGTATAAAATGATAATTTGTATGGAAATACCATCATTTTAATATCTCTAATTTTTAATTTAGATATATATAATATAATAAATAATAATATTAAAAATAACTTTCTATTTTCCTATGCATGTATATGTTATGAATACATTCCTAAAAAAAGTAGGTCAATTGAATGAATAGAATATCAGTTCTATTTTTTGTAGTGGACTTATATTTTTCCTATCTATTTATACACGAAATTGGTAAATTGCGTGTTATGTGTGGGATCCCCTTAAGCCCCTTAAGCCATTAAGCCCCACTACATAGCTGCAACACATAACACCCACTACTTCATTCAAAGATACATAACATCCACATGGTGGTGGACTAGCTGTCATCATTAACTCGAATTTTTAATATTTACAAATAATACATTCTAACCTCGCTTTCAACTCCATCGAACGCATACTACTACACTTCACAATGCAATCGTCCTCAACAATACGGTACTATACCGACCACCAAATTCTACCTATCCCAACATTATATGTCATTCTTCATGAATTAACTGATGAACAGAATTTAAAATAAGTAAACCATCATTGATATCAAATCCAATAATGCTCCAGAATATATATATATATATATATATATATTAATTATTTACCTATTGAAAAATTATAAGATTAACACATTTTAAAATATATATATATATATATACATATATATATATATATATATATATATATATATATATATATATATTTACCTTTTTTTACCTATCCCATAGCATATGGGTGCAGTAGGGACGCAATTGATTTCTGAACAATATTCTTCCATCTTTCTCTATTTTTGTTCTTAACATAGCTTCTCCCTACCGGTCCATTCCACTATTATATCTTGTCATTGCATTTTGGAATCCCTCTCCATATTTTACCATCAACCTCACATTGGAGAAGTGTTTTAGACATAGTATTAGATCTTATTACATTACTAAACCATTTTAACTTTTTCGTAATGACCATTGCTAGTAATTTAGAGTGAGGGCCAATTTTTGTAATTCTTTCTCTGTAGGTTATATTCAGTAATATTCTTAAACATCTCATTTCTAGCGCTTATTTTTCCTTGAAATTATTTTGTTATCATGGAAATATATGTGAAACATATGTTTCACATGCATATACGAATATTGAGCTGACTAACGATAGCATACATTTCATTTTCAATTTCAGTTGTAGTGATTTATCCTTCGATATAATATATAGTTTGGATAAAGCTGAAACCGCATGTCCTGTTCTAGCTTTTATTTCGGTATTTGATCCTTTATCGTCGATGATTGTTACTAAGTAGTATATTCCTATTTTAATGTGTCACCAATTTTAAGTGGTTTATTATTTATTTGTATTTCGAATGTGAATTTACCTTCGGAATTAGTCATTATTTGTGTTTTTGTGGCGTGAATCTATATTCCATATGAGCGTGATGTGATTTCAATTTTTCTAATAATACTGTTTAGTTCATATTCACTACCAGCTAATCCATCGATGTCATCTATGAATCTTAAATTTGTAATTATTCTTCCACCAATATGTATGTTCCTAACGATATATAATGCGTCATTCATTATTTGTTCGAGCATGATGTTGAGAGTGTAGGTGAAAGTAAGCAATTAACATTATCTCACTCCAGCTGTTGTATGAAGCCACTCTCCAATTTGTCCGTCGAAGTAAACTACACTTTCTGCTTTACTATATAGGTTTTGTATAGATTCAATTAGTTGTAGAGTAATGTTAAATCTTTTCATCGCCGACCATAATGCTTTATGCCAGACTCTATCAAATGATTTCTTGAAGTCAATGAATACATGATATAGCGGTTTGTTATGTTGGACATATTACTCTGAGATGATTCTTAAATTAAATATCTTCTCAATAGTACTTCTTCCTGCTCGAAATCCGGCTTATTTTTCAGAAATGAATTCTTCAGTGATGTGTTGTAGACTACAACTTGTAGTCTATGTAAGATAATTTTCAGCATTATTTTACTAGAGTGTGATATAAAGCTTATCGTTCTGTAATTTTCACATTTTTGTTGGTTTCCTTTCTTATGTATACTTATTATCAATGATTTCATCCAGTCTAATGGGCATATTCCTGTTTTCATATTTTGTTACATATAGGCATTTCTATTACATATTACCTATCAGTAAATATTATATATTACACATCATATATTATCTCTGGTGACCTTAATCTCCACGGAATTTATTGGCATACTGGAACTGGTATTGCTCACATTGATAAATGTGCTAGTAACTTACTATAGTATATTATAATTTATAATAGCTATTATAATTGTCGAAAATCTAAACTTGAGTTTTATATTTAACTAAATAAATATCACTTAAATAAATAAATTTCTATATTCAATTCTGATAAAAATATAGTTTATACGTACATAAATAATAAGATATCCTAATATCTCATCGAATTCTATATCACATGTATTATATACTCTTACAAATAATATAGTAACTGCTGATGTTGATAAGGTATACCTTATCAACATCAGGCTATAGCTTTCCTATCTCGGCACTTTAGTTATACTTGCATATTATCTAACATATAGGTATGTAGGTACTTGTACTTGATGTTTATAATAAACTCTTCAAATCTGGAAATGCATCTATGATATCACTTATATAGATATAGCTAAGGCTTTGGATACAGTATCTCATTCAAAGCTATCATATAAATGTTAGTATTATGGTATATGGAGATATTCTTAAATGTGTTCACTTCCTAGTTATAAAATATATCTCAATTAAAACTAATACTATATTCTAATCATGTAACCTACTTATTACCTCTGTTGTCCCTCAATGATATATATTAGGTCTACTACTTTTCTTAATTTATATTAATGATTTACCAACAATTATTAATCCAAATGTTGTATCTTTATTAGCAGAAAATGACAATTTATCTTTTACTTAAAACCTAAAGATTCTACATATCTTCAATAAGACTTAATAATTGCTCAGTCTTTGAAATTGGAAGACTGCTGGCAACTGTAAATGGCACCTAATAAACGCATTATTATGAGAATTGTTTTATTAATCCACCACCTATTTATATATTAAATAGTATATCGTTGTTAATTGGTAGGTAACTAAACTGTAAAGATCTTAGCATAACTTTCTGTGATTATCTAAGTTTTTAATATGCATATGTAACACAGTATGTATTAAAGCGTAGTTATATACCTCTATACTTATTAATATGCTTTATTACCAATTAGTAGGGATTTATAGATCCCTAGAATATATTCCAAAGGTATATGTCTGCTATGTGAGTCATATATTGGAATATAATTCCTCTAAAGCTATTACATAGACTTATGGATATTGATGGACTATCTTTGATACATATAAGAATAAGTTAATAACCCCGCGGATCAAAATACAGATACACTATTACATAAACTACTTTGTAAATATAATGGAATATTAGTTTATTATGTGTATCCTCCTCGCTCTCTGTCAGTAATTTCCGAAATTATATTAATTCATCTACATGGCTTAACTCATATACATTTCCATATATCTAATAATCTCATTTAATTTTCTTTCATTTATATTTATTTGGTTAAATTTCCTATTACATATATTTATATTTTGATTATTACATTGTTTTTGACATATGTATGTATTTCTCATAATTTGTATGTGCTCCTCTCATTATTGTATTATAATCTAATAGATTTTATGTTTATCGGCTCGTGTAAATTAATTATTTATTTATTATTATGATTTTTTTATAATAAACTTATTTTTTCGTGTCGTTTAGTTTTGTTTCAATAAAATAAAAATGTTATATATTTATCTATCTATAGATATATCTATATAATATTCAAATGGTTTATATATATATATATATATATAGATTATTTTAGAGTAGTCACTCTGAACATACTTTACACATTCTATAGATTTACTATTATCTATATTATTAATAACATCTTAACTATTATTTCATTAAAATAATTTATTTTTTATTAAGATTGAATAGTATTACGAATTTAAAAAATGATTTTTAAATAAATATAGATTATATATTGAATTATAGATAATTATACAAAATAGAGCAAAAATATACACAGAGCAAAAATGGCACAAATTCTTAAGTCATACGGTATTCTAATGAAGATAATTAAAGAAATTATGATATTATATAGATTATGATTATGATACTAAATCAATGTACGGTCACCTGATGGTGACACAAAATAATGTGATATAAATTCAGGTGTTCTACAGGGGGATACTCCGGCACCATTATTGTTTATTACACTCGATTACTTATTAAAAACATCTATTGACGAAAATAAAGATCTAGGCCTAACACTATCGAAACAACGAAGTAGAAGATATCCAGCAAGTAAGATTACAGATGCAGATTATGCTGATGATCTTGTAATATTTGCAGATTCTAGAAGAAATGCTGACAAACTACTGAATATCTTAGTAGAAAGTGGGAAAATAGTAGGTATCAAAGTAATTGTTAAAAAGACACAACATATGAACGGTAAAATTCGAATAAAACGGTAAAATCTATAGATAGGGAATTCTTGAAAAATGTCGATAATTTCATTTATCTAGAATCAAACGATAAAGAAATCAAAATATGAATAGCTAAATCCTGGGCAGCTCTAGACAAATTAAGATCCATATAGAAATCACCACTCAGCACAACTTTAAAGATGAACTTCTTCAGAGCCGTGGTAGAATCAGTTTTATTATACGGCTCTGAAGCTTGGACCCTAACTAAGAATTACAATAAAAGATAGATGGAACTTATACAAGAATGTTGAGAGCCATATTAAATATCTCATGGAAAGAGCATCCAAAGAAGATTCGCCTCTACGGATATAATATTACACCACTAACGAGTATAATACGTATACGAAGAACACGTTTCGCAGGCCATTGTTATCGAAGTGAGGAAGAAATCGTAAAAGATGTGTTGAAGACGCAGAAACATGGAACAACAAAGCTTGGATGATCCATAAAAACCTATGTAAAACAGCAATGAGATGATACGGGACTGACGACTGAAGTACTGAAGACAGCTGTGAAACATGACGACGTGGAAGAAAATTGTTGAAAGTGCTCGGGAAACAATCCCTATCCCGTAAGGTAAGGTAATACAAAATAGGTTTGTAAATTAACAAAAAGTAACTGTTAAATTAAATATACTATTAAAAATGTAAATATTTATAAATTATTATATTAGTCTAAATATATATTTATTCTAGATGGGAATTTTATAAGTAATTTTAACATGGTAACTATTTTTATTATGTAATAATTAGATAAAAACTACTTTTAATATAGAATGTTTTATCAACAATAAAAGTAACATTAACAACAATAGTATTAAGTATAAAAAAACTAAATTATAACTACATCATTATGTAATTTCAACTATATTTAAATTCGCATAGCTAATATCAATATATAAACATACTAATTTACTATATCATAATTTATAATATGACTAGTTTTCTAAATTTCATTTATGGATTACAGTGATTTTTGATATATAAGTTATATCATATGATATTTATGATTTATATAATTTAAATATTAAATTATGGATAGTTTATCAAATAATTAAATAATGAACTATATTGTTAACAACAGTTTTATTCAAATATGAGAGAATATAAATAATAATGTATATATATATATATATATATATATATATATATATATATATATATATATATATATATGTTATGATAATGCTATATAATAAATATAGTATAAGTAGAGTATATGTACAACAATCATTAAGACTAAATGTGTGAACGTTTTTAAATATTAACTATATAAATCTTTGATAGCGATGTCGACCATATGATCGGGTTCCACACATATATACAGGTTCATTATTGCTTTAGCATTTTCTAATGTACAAGTATTACATACATGTTTATCTCTTCCTGTTGACAATGAATATTAAAAATATTATTTTGGAATATTTAACATATATTTAGGGTGTGTTTTTTGTAACATACAACGTACCACATTAGCAAGCGTTTTTCGTTAAGTACCAACCAGCTGTATGTTTATACATGTAAATGCAGATGGTACGTTGGTAAATAGGTATGTTACGAAAAATGCAAAGTACCATCTACACAATGGATAATCATATTTTCATATAATTGTGGGCGTTTCAAATGGTGCATTGAATCTGTATGTTGGTACGTTGAAACGTTAGGATGGGACGTCGAAATAGTAGTACCAACGTAACATCTTAGTTTACATGTATAAGCATACAGATGGTATGTTTGTATGTTACAAAAAATGCATCCTTAACTAAATACGATGATAATTAAATAAAATTTATATTATAGTGTATATTTTATTAATTAAAATTATTTTTACATTATTTGATGATATAACATTAATAATATATTAACTTTTTTATTTATATAGTTTTAATTAATTTATATATAATTTTGTAATTGTATAGTTGACAATAAAAAATGTACTTATAGACAGACAATGTTTAACAAATAAAAACATAGCTGACATTTTATATTTTAATTAATTTTTCCTACTCTATTCAATAATATATTATTAATTTTTTTAAATAACAATTATATTAAAGATCATTATATATTGTTATTGTGTTATTTTTTTATTTGTTGGAGTCCTTTCATCCCATACATGAACTTATATGAAGTTTTCACTTATAACCATATATGGCTATAATGTCCATTCGAAGCCGCTCTCATGTTAATGCATCCATGGTTTTAACGACAGCCGATCATTTATTTATACACAATTAAATAAGATCACTTCTAAATAATATTTTAAGACCCATTTTATAAAATTAATATATGGTCAGGACGAGGCTCGTACCCGAATGCTAGTGTGGCTGACACCTTAGCCAACTGAACATCACAAGCAGTTAAATGTATATATATATATATATATATATATATATATATATATATATATATATATATATATATATATATATATATATATAATAATACAAATATATATTAAGAATATGTTATACCACAATTAATATAATTAATGCTCTTTGGTAGACACAAAATAGTCTACCAATATTTGTTTCTGCTAATTTGATATTATAATGAAAATAATGTCTACCAAACATAAGATATAAATATATATAAATGTATATATTAATAATGTATATATTAATAACCCAGTATTTTATATGCCAGAAAGCGTAGTGAAGTTCTAATTCGTCTACCAGGCTTGTCATTATTATTGGCTAGTATCTTCATATCGTCGCACAAATGAATGTCGATGATCATTAAGGATGGATGTACGATCTTCAGGTCATATAATGTCTGCGTGATACGGTAACCTATGATGATCTTTCCCTGTTAATGATGCCATTAATATTGTAATATTATATTATGTTAAGCGTGTATTAATATTTAGTTTTTATTTATAACTATTTGGCTTACGATTAATAATTAAAATAAAAACTTTAGATTTTTAAATATTAGCTATAATAGTGCATGTCATTGAATTGTATTTACTAGTTCAATTTTATTTTGACATACTTTGGGTTTATGTTATATAGTAAGTTAAGTTAAATAAATCAGAAAATAAGATATAAATTATGGAATTAATATTTATATAAAAAGAATATATATATATACATTGGTAACGATTGTAGGTAGACGTTGGTAATGATTGTATCTTCCTATTACATACATACGAAGTATGTTTATTGTAATATTCCTTTAACTACAGTTACATAAATTATGTACATTACTATTTATGATATTAATAATAATGGCTCTATAAATAAAACCAGTGGGATAATTAGAAATTATAATGTGAATTATGAACATTAATATCATTTATTACTTTTAAATTAGATTTATAAATTTAAACTATGTTAATTCAAAATCAGTGTATAAACAGATTCCATACACTGTTGTCTATGATAAAGTATAACACATTGATTACATATATAGATTAATCAGATGTAATAGTATAATATTATACCTATAATATATTTTATTTAGAAATAATTGATGAAATTCTATCATCATTCATTGGTGAAGGTTGTGAATTTTTGTTTTTATTTACTTCCAAAATATGTACTATATATGTGATGTGATTTAATGTTTAAGTATTAGTTACCAAAACTATTGAAACTTAAGTTAATTGTATACTATTCCATTTAATCAAAAAATATTAACATGGATTAGAATCTATCATAGATAGGCTGGAAATACTATATAGCTAAATCTTATATTATATTCTAGGTTAATGATATCAAGTATCAGTGTATCCAGGATTCATAACCATATAGATATATAACCGTATGATATACGTATTACATAAATAGATTGAATGTAGTGAACATTTAATGCATATATATTCTTACTTTTTTAATCATAGAATATATATACCATTAAAAATAAAAATACCATTTAAATCTGAAAACCACATTTGATATCTGTATTATAGGTACGTTTATATTAACCATGGTATTTATTAATGTATATCTATTTATATATATATGGTACTCTCCTTTGAGACGAAATTGTATTTGCTAAATTATATTATCTGAACTCAATAAACTATTTTCATTCATTCATTCATATTAAGTATACTAGATATATAATATATTGAACCCTGTTATTTATCAATATATATCTATTTAAGTATAATATATATATATATATATATATATATATATATATATATTATTTATGTGTTAAGTCTATTACATATGATTATGAAATACGGTTCATTATGCACTAAAATAAGGTCATATTTTGTTCATATCCCTTCGCTCGTGCAGAAAGAAAATAATAATAAGATAATAGTAATACGATAACAATTAAATAATAATAACATAATGTAGATAACATGACATAAAAATAATAAGTTAGATGATTGGAGGTAGAGAGAAAAGAAGAAGAAATATTTATAAATCTTTTGTGAGATCTAATAGAACGAATGGTAGGAAAGAGGGAATTACATAGGGTGGGGCAGGAATTTTTAAAAGATCTAGAATTTAGAGAAGTTTTACTAGAGTTCCTGGAGATAAGGAGAATATTGGTAACGAAGAGAAGGTAATATTTTACGTTTATAATTATATCAAAGATATAGCTAGGTGTGCAAGAATATATTGATTTATGGATTATAGACAGTGTGCGTAATTTATACCCGATGGAGAAAGGTAGCCACACATGAGATGATTGATGTGATGTTGTAGTAGAGTGATCCAGTCGTTTTATGCAGTAAGTAGTACGTATTGAAGAACAAATAATACGATTTAGTAGAGACGTAGATTTAGCAGGAAGTAAATTCAATAGTAAATAAGAACAGTAATCAAGTCGGGAAAGTACAATAGCATTTGCTAGAGTTTTCGTAAGTTTCTGGAAAGTGAATACACATATAATATATTATTTATTACCTTTATTTATTACCATTTATTTATTATTTAAATGTAATACATTGAACATATATTATTATAATGATGATTTTATTTAAACGTTTAAATAAAGTGTACACTAATTAGTGTACACTAATTCAATTATAAAATTCTTATAGCATGACAATAATATATAAAAAACAATAAATAAATGTAATAAATAGTACAGAAAAGTGTACAACATGGCGCACGTGAATATATTTCATGTTTAGATATCATGAACAAGGAGGTACTTATTTAGTTTATGTTTGAAGGTTGTTGTTGATGTATTGATAGTTTTGAGGGATGGTGGGAGTTGATTCTAAAGGAGGCTAATGCAAACAGAATAGAGACGCTTCCCAGGTTTTTTATGATGAAAGGATGGTTCAGTCAGGACCGTATAGTTAGAGGATCGTAGGTGGTTTGGTTCATTATGGAGAGAAATTAGTCTATAAATGTAATCAGGTTGTTTAGTATGTAGTGAGGAATATAGAATGGATATTAATTTAAGTTGAACTATTTTTTTGCTGATGGCCAGTTAAGTTGTGTTCATAGGTAAGTTATACTTGAAGTTTAGTCGGTTTTCTTAGTCGGTAGATTTGTCTAAGTGATCTAATAGTTAAGCGGTCGAGGGTTGTATAGTATTTATTGTGAGAAGAAAGTAGTATAGGTATGCAGTAGTGTAGTATTGATAGAATTAAAGTCTGGGTAATAGTTAGTGAGGTGCATGTTGTTATGTAAGGACGTATTTTGTTTATATTGAATAAATATGGTGGAATATGGAAACTTTAATGTTAATATATGTTTATCAAAAGTTAATTTGTTATTAATATAGATGCCTAGATATATATATATATATATATATATATATATATATATATATATATATATATAAATATATTCATGTAGTAGAAGGAGGGATTAGAGTATGATCTAGGTACATTTGTGGGAATATTATAGTGGGAAGGGATTTCGAAGGTGAAAAATTCATAAGTACTTTATCTCACTTTGTCTTATTTGGGTTAAATAGTAAATAGTTGTTGGTGAGCCAGTTAATAATAGTAGTGAGACATGAATCATGTCACATGATTGAAGGTGAATATTGGATGATTAGTGACAATCGGCGTGAATTTCAATGTTGTCTGCATAAATATGGTATTTGAAGTAAGGAAATGATTTAATAAGTTTGCTGAGGGGAAGTAGGTAACAGAAGAAATGATCCTTGAGGACGATCCTTGAGCTACTCCAAAGATAACTTTGTGTTTAGGCGATAGTGATTTGTTAATTTTAGTACTGTAGGTTATGTTAATGATGTAATTTGAAAACCAGAGTAATACAGTATCTTCAAATCAAATTAATGTTAGTCCTTAAGTAAGTAAGTATAGGTTATTGGTGTAAAATGCTGAAGAGAGGTATACAATCAGTAGATGTGTTGGCAGGTAGTTGCCAAGGGATTGTAGTGGTTGTCGGGTAGTGATATTTTAGACGTTTCTGTACTGTGTATTTTATTGTGGATGTGTAAGCATAAGTGATGAGATGTGATAAGTATATTGTTGGCAGTGAGGTAGAAGATTAATTGTTTATAGATTACCTCCTCAAGTAGTTTAGTTAAAATTGGAAGTTGAGATATGGGTCTGTAGTTAGATAGTGTGTTGCAGTAGAGTTGGGGTTTTTTTATCAAAGGGTTGATAATGGAGTGTTTTAGGTCTGAAGGGATAATACCATTATAAGGGATTCGTCAATGAAACGTTTATATATTGGTGTAATGGTCGAGGCGAGCTTTTTCAGAGTTTTTAGGGGTAGGGGTTCTGATGGTGAAGAACATTTGGAGGTAATAATAAGATATTAAATCTCAGTAGTAGTGGGAAGGGAAAACAGTAAATGTGGGTGTCAGAATGGCACGGTCATAAGAAAGTTGTATATCAGGTAATTGTTTGTTCAGGGTGTTTAGATTATCATAGATTAATTTAATTTTATCTGAAAAATAGTCAGAAAAAGTAGAGCATAGGAGAATATCTGGTAGATTAGGTAAAATGATCTTCTTAGTTCTGCTGAGAGTTTATTGGTTATTTTATAGATATGTTTGTAGTCATGTTTGTAATAGTTGAATTTGTCATTATAGTAGCTGGATTTAGAATTTTTTAGAAATGTAATGATTATGTTTTCTAATTATGTATATTTAGTCAATAATATATCTATACTATGTATAAGCTACTTATCTATAATGAATATACATATTAATATAGTGTTATAAGTATTAACCAATCGATTATAGGGTTAATAAATATAATGACGGACTGTGGGCGATCTTTTTACTAAATAA
Organism: Osedax fenrisi; assembly: GCA_964019155.1. NCBI lineage: Eukaryota > Metazoa > Annelida > Polychaeta > Sabellida > Siboglinidae > Osedax > Osedax fenrisi. Next base: position 85,535,633 of record OZ025241.1, on the reverse strand, counting down.
AGAATACAATTAAACAATTTTTATTGCAATTCCGAACTCATGGGTATGGCTACATTAATACATATATACATATATATATATATATATATATATATATAAATATATATGTGATTCAAAATTGCACATACACTCACTGAACTATACATAAACATAAACACCCACACCTTTATTAGCTGGTCAGTACAGTTAGACCAGTAATCACGAATGTTTAACCTTGATTATATCTTCGACGTTCTTAATTTCGAAATCGGTGAACGACGAATATGCCATTTTGTGTATCGGATGTTGACAGAGCGTCATCTCCGTGAAGTTAACGCGTCCGTTGTAATTGTCCAAGAGGACATGACCTTTATAATCCACGATACTGATACGTACTGTGTACGAATGCATACTTTATAAGATATATTATGTATATATATATAATCACAAATTTCTAGATTATTATTGTATTTTCTCAATATTTTAATATATTATTGATATAAATATATAATAATAATAGTAAGGTTAGGTAAGGTAAATATTTAATAGTTTTGAAATATAGTTCTAGTAGATTTAAAATCTGGCATTGAAAAATATCTATGTTATCAATGAATTATTTTTATAATTATATATTTCTGATAATTATATATATATATATATAAATAATATATTATAATATCAAGAAAATACAATAATAATATATCCATTTTGACACACATATATATATATATAAATATTAATAAATATATATTAAATTGTATATTGTGCATCAATAAGTTAATTACAGTAACTGCACTTTATTTAAAGCTTGTGATATATTACAATCATTGTTAATCTCAGGTATATTTGTTAATTATGTATTAATGAGTGAATCATCAGATTAATGTATTATTAGTAATAATGTATTAATAATGTTTATTCAATGGAATTATATCATATATAATTGATATAAATTGTTTTATTTTAACATCGATCAAACATAAAACACTTGTATTAATGTGCATACCGAATAATACAATAAAGTGAAACTCATATACCTGTCCAATAATTCTATATATTTTAAAATTTAGTTTAAAAATGTTGAGAACTAAGATGACAGATATACGATTTCTACACTATAGAATATAGAGGTACAATAGAAGGAACACATACTATAATTACAATGGATAATATTATATTACTAATATATTATCAGAAGAAATAGTATTGTATAAATACTTAGGTTATACATATTATCTATATATTAGTGACTAGTGATTTCATTAATAACAATTTCAAATAGATTATATACTGGCACACAACTTTCTTATGATTAAAATTACGTATAATGATAGTATCAAAATAATATTTGTATATATGCATCTACATAGCATTTACATCAGCATTGATAGATTATAAACTATATGGACTAGTAAACAAAATTGGATTTAAAACAAAATTCAGTCTCTATAAAACACTGGTGCTCTCAATATTATTCTATGGATGCGAAGCTTGGATGATTACTGAAAAGATGAAGACAAAAATACAAGCCTTCGAAAATAAAGTACACAGACGACTATTAGGTATACATTACAGAGAGCACAAAACGAATATCTACATTAAAGATAAAATTAATTCATATGTTGGGAAGTTTAAACCAATGTTGTCAATTATCAAAAAAAGAAAGTTGTGTTTGTTTGGCCATGTATCACGTAACTATCTGTAAAACTATTCAACTATGAACAATCTAAGGTGTAAGACCTTGTGGCCACCCAAAGATGGAATGGATGGACAACATTATCTAATGGATATCAGATTTAGACATACAGATGATGACAAAAGATCGAAAGAAATGGCGACGTTGTTGTGAAATTATTCATATTCCCTACTATTCAAGAGTCGTGGTATAAAAATAAGTAAAGTAAGTACGTATAAGTTATATATATATGTGTGTGTGTGTTAATTATATCAATAAATAGAAGTTATAAACAATAAGATATATAGTGCGTTAGATAACCTAATACATTAACACCGCGGACTGCTTCGATGAACTCACAGTCCATTGCTACGTAGTTCATGGACTTCATCTTCTCATACATATCAGCATACGTATTAGTCATTGTCGTGTGTGTAGATAATGGAGATCCTCACCTAGTACGTGAATATGTCTTATTATTGAATTATATTATATATGTAAAGATTCGAATATATAGCTAATTCTACTACTGCTACTGCTACTGCTACTACTACTACTACTACCGCTACCACTACCACCACCACCACCACCACCACCACCACCACCACCACTACCACTACCACTACCACTACCACTACCACTACCACTACCACTACCACTACCACTACCACTACCACTACCACTACCACTACCACTACCACTACCACTACCACTACCACTACCACTACCACTACCACTACCACTACCACTACCACTACCACTACCACTACCACTACCACTACCACTACCACTACCACTACCACTACTACTACTACTACTACTACTACTACTACTACTACTACTACTACTACTACTACTACTACTACTACTACTACTACTACTACTACTACTACTATATTAGTAGTATACCACCACAACTACCTGTTTTTTTTATAATTTGTTTATTGTAAATCTACAATATATGAAAAATAATCTTTATATTTTCTTAAATCATGTTTCTATGAAAATAAACTATTATAAAATAGCACATTTTAAAACACCAATAAGTTATAATATTAATTAAGTTATATTATTATAAGTTAAACATAACGATAACACTAGTATAATATAATATATAAATGTATGAATTAAATCAGTTTATAGACATACGACATACTATGTATATCATATGTCTATGGAGGTTCAATGAAAGCCTAGGCTTTATTTGGTCGATACCTCCAATTTGTTCATGTACAGATTACAATATTAGTAAAAGTAATAATATAATAATAAAGATTCAAGTGTTAGCATTCTTTTTAATATAATTAGTAAATGAAAAAATAAAATAGAAGATACATATATATATATATATATATATATATATATATATATTATATAATATATATATAATATATATATAATATATATATATAATATATATATATATATATATAAATTAATAAAAATAATAAAACACTGTTCATGAACATAAGTTATCATCATATTTCAATCCATTACATTAAAGTAAATAATAAAATAAGTTAATAAAATAATTGTATAATATTAAAATATATTAAAATATATATTAGTAAAATATGTAACTTTATAATATTGTAATATTAAGAACTTGTTAATAAAAATAGTAAATTATTATAAATATGTGTAAAATAAAAATATCTAAAAGTATAAAATTAAAACTACTAAACAAAAATTAATCATCTTTCAATAAGACAGGCAATGGCGCCACATTCCTGTCAAATTACAGATGACAAATAATAAACGAAACAAGATGTAAAACAAATATAAATATTAAAAAAATATATATTAAAAAATATAAAAAAACTAATATTTACTTATAAATGAATATTTTAATTTTTTTTAGAATAAATACATTATTAATATTATTTTTTCGTAAAAGATTATTAAACAATAATTCATTATATAACTTTGGTCCGGCACGGGCTCGTTTTTTTTATTCGAAAATGAAAGTTTCGGCTCTACATTAATAGCCAAAGCGTATATATAAACATTTTATAAAAATATTCTCACTACAGAATAATCAAATGTAAATATAATGTAACTAAGTATTATTAGTGTAAACACACAATAATTATAAATATATAATCAAAATTAAAAATGTATTAATACCCTTTAAAAAATAGGCTTTTCTCTATATTTAATATAAAATTACGAATTTCCTATTACGATGTATATATGTATAAATATAGGATTTATTATAGTTATTTAATATTATTCGGTTAATATCGAATGTGGGTTACCTGTTTGTTTTGATTGTGATTGTTGAGGTAAGATTTAAAAGATTTTAAATGTATTGTTGTATACTTTACAATTATAATAAAAACTAATTTATAATATAAATTTTATATATATACCAAAGATTTTGCGAAGCAAAGATATAATTATATCTTTTCTTAGTGTTAACAATCCCTATGCATGCAACGTAATTTAGTTATAGCCCCAACCGCTGCTAGCAGTAGTATCGAAATCACTGAAATAGATTTAGGTTCGGCTCTGTTTGCATACAACAATGTTTTCATTGCTCTATTAAATTACATGCAATATAATTTAGCTTGTACTCACTAAATATATACTTATAGCATTTAAAACATACATATCATATTTGTTTGTTATATATTAGTAATGAACACTTAGTTTTCATCATATAAATATTAATTTAAAGCATATTATTTAACATTTTAAAAGTGTATAGTTTGATACGAATTTACATTATAAACAACGCATATTTCCTAAAAGTAACCCGCTATAGGTGGCACCAGGGTATTTTGTATACAAATTCGAATTATACGATTTCGCGTAAGTGTTATATCTTTCCTTCGGAAAATCTTTGTAATTACTACATGTGTATTTTGTACCATATGCACTATTTTGTCAAATATCTAAACAAGTATTTAACCTCATATATCATTATAAAAATAAATGGGGACCATATTCAATCGAGATCTTTTACTCACAATGGCTATGATATATAATTATATATATATAGGATATTATAATAGATACATTTAATATTACACATTATTTATTAAATGAAATTCATATGTAAATATATATATATTTAAATATGCATATATATATATATCACTTATATTATTAATTATACTATATTACAACTAATTATTAATTAGTAATTAATGATTTAAACTATTTTAAGGAAAACATATTTAAATTGAATACAATGATTTATTAAACAGATAATTAATAGATAATATTAGACTACCAGATTACAATACATTTAATGTTCTTTTTTTACATTTAATTATTATAATAATAAATTAAATTACATAATTGTTATTATATTAAAAAAACATATATTTTAAACAATATATAAAAAGTGTATGTATGTGTGTGTGTGTGTGTGTGTGTGTGTGTATGTGTTTTGTAACATAACATATATTTTTCAAGTATAAAATATTTATTATTGATAAACAACATTGTTATTGAATATGAATCATATTATATGATATAACATATAAATATAATAATAATATATATATATATATATATATATATATATATATATATATATATATATATATATATATATATATGTATATATATAGGATATAATATATATATAATAACCAATTTTAATAAATTATAAGGTGTTATAAAAAAGTGTATTTAGTTCGGAGTATTAACGTGTTCGGTGTTGACAGTACGGATTTAGCATAGAGATAACTGACGGTTTGTTATTCAACGAACAATGAAACACGTGACACGATAAGTAGGCCTACCAATCAATTCATTATTGTATATTGATACTTATTGGTCAATCTTACATTAGTCTTATCATTAATCCACACTTTCATATTGTCAAATCGATAATGTCAGCTATTATGTAATTCAACTTATATTGTATACATATATGTATAAGTAGGCGTGGCTTATTACTATTATTACTTGTTGTAGCATATATGCACCTATAGGTGGTGGCATAGATTCATAGTTTATATGTAAACTATAAATCAAAAATTACAATTAATTCAAATTTTAATATTAATAACTATTAATATTGATAATATATAGCTATAATTTATTATTGTATTAAACAATCTAAAATTATTAAAAAATAAAATAAAATAAGTCATAATAATAATCTTAATATACACCATATAATATAGTCCATATTATAATAACTTTATTTATATGTTTATATATCTTATATTACTATATATCTCATATTATAATAACAATTTTACTAGTAATTAGGTTGCGTATCTAGCTGTATTATATCCCTGAGTGTATATATATATATATATAATATTATAGCTATATATAATATTATAGCTATATATAATATTATAGCTATATATAATATTATAGCTATATTGTAAATAACTATACACACACATAATTACAAATATTAAATATTGAATGACGTATATAAGGTAATAGCAGGGACTCCTTGGTACTAGTATACTAGTGTATACATGTTCATTTACAATACCACATTTTCCACTTATATGTGTACAATGTGCATTGTAGATGTACATTTCTAAAAATAGAACACGATAAGCGTATGTAAATGAAATACATTTATAAAAAACTAACTTCAATATTATATAATCGAATTAGTGTGTCCATGATGTTGGTTATTGTTACACCCCACTATTGCCACGCCCATACATACAATGGGTAACATAGTCCCACCCCCAACACTCGAATTGCTAAAGCATCGCCTACAATGTAGACGATACATGTACCATGTACATTGTACACTGTACATGGTATACAATACTCAACAGTATATAGAGATGGCCTCTTTTACCTTTGAAGCTGGTAAAAATGCTGGTATTTTCTACACATGCATACTATAGTAGGTAATGACTATATATAGTAAATATTATTTAATAAACACATTCTATAAATTATAACTTATAATCAGGGAGATTCCATGTTATAATCATATATTTACATATACTAGTTATATATCAATTTCGTCGGCCAGAGTAAACATCTAATATAGTAATACACTTATATAATAAACCATATTGTTCTCGTAAGTGGATTTATCGCATCGTTACAATACATTTATAAATATATATTATATATATATATATATATATTTATATATATATATATATTTTACAAAATGTACTAACCTCCACAATATTCGAGTTATATATAATTAAGGATAGATATTCTCATGAGAATGTATGTGAAACGAAGCGTAACGATTGGCTCAGCGGTAATGAACGATAACGCGTCATGTCTATATATAGACAATACATCCTTAATTAATGGCGCCACTGGTGTCGAGCGCCACCTATGAGACATGTGATATACTAAATACGTATAGTGTAGCTCTCTTGCAATAGTATTATATCACATCGTTACTAGTGTTAGTTTATACTAAGTAATAATAATATATAATATAGTATTAGTAATATAGTTATATATTAGTAGGTACCTATATACTAAGTATTTACACAGGGGAATGTATTGTAGACTACAATTTGTAGTGTATTGTATTAACATGATAGTGTTATTGTGACGTTATATATATATATATATATCAATTATAGTTGATTAGCTATTTATTTATCAGATTAATTGTATTAACTTTTAACGATTTACTTCTCTATTACAAATAATCGTCAAAATAAATTAAATTAAACTACAATACAATACTAGAGAGATAGTAAGAAGTTCTTACTAAAAGGGGTTTCATACAAACTCGAACGAAATTATTAACTCTAATTATTAGAGGTTACATTTTAATTATATTATTTAAATCTTCGTAAAAGGGGTTTTACACCTACTTATTAGAGTTAATAATTGAGTTTGAGTTGATGTTAAACCCCTTTTACAGATAAGCATTTATTTTATTTTAAATATTGGATTTAAATATTAGAGTTAAACGTTAACCTCTAATTATTAGAGTTAATAATTGCGTTCGAGTTGGTGTAAAACACCTTTAAGAACAAAGATTTTCAAAATTAACCTTAAGAAAATTCGTGGTAAGAATACACATTTATAATGAAGCCACTTACAGATCCATATTAGTCATATTAATTGTTTAGTTCTATATTAATTTTATATATATATAATTATTAATTAATTAACTGTCAGTTATGATGTAATCATTATAATAATGTTACGATCACCCTACTTTTACCCCTATATCAATATTCGTCGATTACGATGCTCCCATGGCTACGAGCTATGACTAATAGCTAAGATGTTGCGAAGCAAAGATATAACGCTCCCTATATACTCACCGTGATTAATATACAGTCATATGCTAGCAGTTGTATCAAAATAACTGAAATAGATTTAGTTTTGCCGAAATGTGTATACTACAATGTGTGCATTGTTCTATTACATGCGATATATATTAGCTTTTGTATTAGCCAGTGGTCACTTAGATGTGTAGAGCATTTGAAACCTAAATATCATATTGCTTTGTTATATATTAGTAATGAACACTTAGTTTTCATCATATAAATAATAATTTAAGGCAGATTATTTTTAATTTTAAAAATGTAAAGTTTGATACGAATTTATATTATAAACAACACATTGTTCCGGAAATTGACTGTATATAGGTGACGCTGTTAGTTTTTGTTATACAAAATCTTTACAAATAGCTCCCTGCTAATAGTATATTTTGTAATACATTAAACACTCATCATATGATACGTGATATATGCAGTAGTCATAGAAATAGACATGGAGAAAATCATACTTCTCCCCAAGTATATATATATATATATATATAAATATATTACATATAGTATGTATTATTGTTACGTAGTGTGTATATATACTAATGTACAACGTATACAGTGTACTCGGAACACCATCATAACCTACCATACACTACCGCCTATGTATATACGCATAGCTGAGTACAGGTGTACAGTGTACAGTGTACAGTATGTAGGATTACGCAGAAGAGTTTTATTAATCCTCAGTCACCTCATACTAAACCTACTGTGAAGATTGACCGACGATGTGAGCCACTAACAACTCCATATACGGAGTTGTTTATAGTATAATCGAGGCACTGCCGTTACGTCATTTTGTAGGCGTGACCATAATGACGTATCTGGTATCGAGTGAGTGTATGTTTGACTCCCGAAACAGTAGGCGTGACTATAGACGAAAGATCTGATAACGAGGACATACGCGTCCTTGCTGGTAATTACTAATTACTAATTACTAATTAGTAATAGAAAAGCGTGACCTGTTAACCTATAGGTATACCGTATACACCGAAACAGGAAGTGACGCGTTAATCCCTTTGATGGTGCGTATACGATGTTATGATGTTATTTACCACACTCTATAGACGCACACTATAGTGCGTATGTTATATGTGGTACGCACACAATTGTGCGTATGCATACGTATCAATAAGAAGGTATATAATATAATTCATACATTATATAGCATGTATGTATACATACATGTGTATTACCCACAGATTACAATGCTATATATATATATATATATTGTTATTGTTATTGTTATTGTTATTTTTATTTGGTGGAGTCCTTTCATCCCATCCAGGAACTTAGATGAAGTTTTCACTTATAACCATATATGGCTCTAATGTCCCTTCGAAGCCGCTCTCATGTTAAGGCATGAATGGTTTTAACGAGAGCCGATCATTTATGTATACACAATTATATAAGATCACTTCTAAATAATATTTTAAGACCCATTTTATAAAATTAATTAATGGTCCGGACGAGGGTTGAACCCGTGTCCTACTGCTTGCGCATTAACCACTGAGCCACACAAGCAGTTATATATATATATATATAGTTTACTATAATATACCTATAGTTTATGTGTTAATGTGTAATATAGTGGAGTATCGTGTATGATATATTCCTACACGATACATTAACATGTATACACACTGTTACATTATAAATATATATGTTTGTTACTGTTCAGGATGGATATTATCCCCGATATAACTATCTACACGTAATATATATTTACACATAAGTTATTAAAGTATCGATATCTGTATCTACGATGGCTAACACTGTATATTATACATCAATTATAATTATAATATTAATAATTTATACATTACAATTAATATTATAATATAATATTATAATTAATAAAATTTAATAAAATAATACATATTATTTAATGTAATTTTAATTATATACTATAATCATTTGATTCAATATATAATACGATATGTGTTTTATATTTATATTTAATATATATAACATCAAAGAATAATATTGATAATAATGATAATAATAATGCTTGATTTCGCAGTGGAAAATGTCTAACTACTAATTTCAAAAATATTCTTTGATGTATTTTTATTATTTTAATAAAAATTATAAAATGGATATATACATATATTATACAGCCTGTAATTTATATATAATTTATATTATATATATATATATATTATGTATAATACATATGATTTATTATTTATTATACGAAGCAATAGTAGTAAAGTTGTTATTGCAATACGATTATTATATATATATATATATATATATAAGTATACGTATAAGTATAAGTATAAGTATAAATATAAGTATAAGTATACTTATAATTATATATTATATACTATATTGTTATATAATTACATTCATTTATTTCTAAAAATAGATAGGTTTTATGTATATGCGGATATTTAATAATTTCTTACTTTTCTGATAAAATACATTTAAAATGTTTTTAATTGGTGAATATATTTAAATATAAATGTATTCATAATTCATATTATATAAATATAAGTATCCCTGCAGGCATTCCTATATAAAGTATGTTATCAGTATCTAATATATATAAATATTTATATATATATATATATATATATATATATATTTGTCAACAGTTGCCATGCATCAGCTAGTGTGTATGTCATTATTAGTTGAAATAAATACGCTGATGTCATCCTACATACGTTTAGATCTTATCTACATATAAATAACATACATATATGTATTATATATATAATATAACTAATATAACTATAGTTACCTATTATTTATCATGTATAATAAATTAACTAACAGATTGCTATTTGTTGTATTTAGGGGCGCTGGAACGATTTTGTATATAGGGGGGATTAACCAATACAAATAAATAGTGTAGTAAAAGTGTGGGGGGCAATACATAGGAGGCCCCCCTATATTTTAAAGTAGGGGAGGGGGGGGGCATATCCACCCTGCCCCCCCCTGTTGCAGCGCCCCTAATTATATTACATACATATCCTATAGGATATATGTGTATATATATCAACAATTTATATCTACAACTGCCTGTGTGGCTCAGTGGCTAAGGCGTCAGACACATAAGCAGTAGGACACGGGTTCGACCCTCGTCCGGACCATTAATTAATTTTATAAAATGGGTCTTAAAATATTATTTAGAAGTGATCTTATATAATTGTGTGTACATACATAATCGGCTCTCGTTAAAACCATTGATGCCTAAACATGAGAGCGGCTTCGAAGGGACATTAGAGCTATATATGGTTATAAGTGAAAACTTCATCTAAGTTCCTGGATGGGATGAAAGGACTCCACCAAATAAAAAATAACAATATATATATATATATTATAGATGTTATACATGCATGTAAATACATGTATTAGGATACACCTGTGTTAGGATTACGGATCCTATATAGGATACACATAGTTAATATAAATTATTATATAAATTCAGTGATATAATTATACTGATTATAGTATAACAGACACATTATAATTAACAATCGGAATCAGTATACTAATATATATATATATATATATATATATATATATATATATATTATCACATCGTAATGTACATAAAAAGCATATGTATTGCGTCATGTTACAGGACTCCTGTATTACGTAATGAAGCGCACCAGTCGATGATTATATAATGTTACATAACAATCAGCACACTAGCATTAATTACACTTACGATTTAAGCGAATGGGCCTAACCCTTTTTACGATGCGTTCAGTGAACGCCGTTCACTCCTATTTCAACTCCAGGCTTTCACAAATCTAGGCAGATACGTGTTGTGATAGCTATCCAAATTGGATGGTTCCGCGATCTATTTTCGGATATTTCGCAGATATTATGCGGCCACAAAATCGTATGCTTCGTTATGGTATTCATCACCTAACAACTAGGGGCGTTGCAACATGGGGTATATGTCCCCCCCCCCCACTTTAAAATATACGAGTACCTCCTATGTGTTGGTTCCCCTCCCCCACTTTTACCATAACATTACTTTTGATTGGTTGGTGCTCCCTACATACAAACCATCATTCCAGCGCCTCTATTCACTATACGAGTAATCGTTAGTTGCATGAGGCTACGAATTTGACAAAACATCGATGTTTTAATATTAATATTATATACTATAATTATAAAATATGAATATATTCATTATATTGTATACGATTATGGTATACCATGTATGATTATCACATTATAAACTGTATATGTTTAAGCATATGATAATTATCATCATAGTTTACGGTTACATGTATATATAGATATATTAGTATACTAACACTAATATACATAATATATACGTTATATAGCATACTATATATATATATATATATATATATATATATATACACTATATGTTGTTATCGGCTAGTGTAAGAAAAGCGTCACTAGTAAATAACGAGTGATTACGTCACCGCGATACGAACACGCCCACTAGGGTTAATCATTACGTCATATACTAGCGATGAGTGCACGATACGTATGACGCGCTTACGTATATGATGTAATAGTGACGTAACACCTGCCGATTATGTCATATAGTGAGCGAACGGATGATGTCACCGACGCACGCAGTATAAATACGTGATGACGCCATTACGATGTATTACATAATAGTTACGCAACAGTACGCCGAGGTCGTCTACTATTATATACATACTATACTGTGCTATACTATACTGTATATACTGTTATATATCTACGCGCAACGGACATCCGCGAGAAGAATATCTCCATTGTGGAAAACATGAAGGTCACTGATAAAGAGGTTATAACCTTCAGTAGTATACGTATACTTGTTCGTATTCTCTTATTAGTGTTGACCTGTATGTGGAGAACTACTATGTTTAATGTTATTGTGTGCATGCATTATTACCTTTATTAATATAAGTTAATTAAGCAACCCATTAATATATTTATATAATATATGTGTGTATGTGTGTATGTGTGTGTGTGCGTGTGTGTGTATGTGTGTGTGTGTGAATATGCATATATATATATATATATATATATATATATATATATATATATATGTATGTATATATAACAATAATAGTGTACCTATAGATATATAATTATATATAATTAATTAGTACCTATAATATATATAACTAGTGGTTATAACTTAATATAAATAGGCCATGCATGCACTACAATAGGCCATGTATGCATTACAATAGGCCATGTATGCATTACAATAGTGATTATATTACACAATACATATATGTAGTAACAATAACTGTAATGACCGCTCCTCACAGACTGGCTTTACTAGTGGACATCCGATGTCCGTAGAACAGCTCACCAGGAGGCTAACAATAGACGCGTATCTAGGCACCGATGTCCTAGACGAGAACAATAGCGCCAGTACAGATATAGGTCTGATGTATAGAGGACCACGTCAGAAACCGTCACCGACAATGAATCAGCCGATGAGTAATTCGCCAGCTAATGGATCAACTAGAGTAGACGACTTCGGGGTATCCGAGCTTACGGCGCAGTATTCGTCGATACGCCTATCCGCTCTCGTAGCGCCCTCTATAGTCGATCTACCACCGCCTCGAATGTCGGATACGTCTTCTTTTTCTAGAATGTTCGATGCACGATCAACATAGTAGACGAATGCGTATATTGATCATATTATTTATTTATATATATATATATTTATATATATATATATAGGTATATTTGTATTTGTATATATTTGTATATACATCTAAGTGGAAATAACTCTGTTTCGTTATCGTGATGTTATATATATCCAATTTGTATTATTAAAATAATTATTAAATAAAATAATTTTATAATATAAATTAAATAATTTAAATTTAATAAATTTAAATAACTATGATAAATTAATTCATAATTAATACATATTAATTAATTTAATATACATATTCATATAATATTAAATTAAATTAATATATAAATGAATGTGTAAAACAATATAACCTTACTGTAGTATAATCTATAGATCTTCTGAATTAATTTGTAGTGGAGATTTTAATTATAATATTGATTCTCTCTTCCGAACTCTTTCATAATGTTTACATAGCAACCAAATATAGACGTGTTATTTACAGCTTAGCTTTTAAATATCTTTTAATTGTATTATTATTATAAAGATAAGTACGTATTCATTTATTTTTTATATTATCTATTATATTAATTTTATTTACATATTAATATCCAACTTGTTTTGAAATACATAATAGTTGTCTTTAAATTATAATCATTTCTTATTCAGATATAATTATATTTAGGATTTGTTTTTATTTTTAACAACAAAACAAAATTTAATAAAAAATAAAAAATAAATAAATAATAATTACAAAGATCATAGAATTATATATTTTTTTTTTAATTTGATATAATTCAGATATATATCTTATACTGTTTATGTATATTTATAATTAGATCTATTATTTATTCGTATCAAATTGATAAATTATTGTTATCATAATATCTAAATTTGATATACTCCCGTGGATCTCCCGTGGGAATTTACTTTTGGTAGTTGGATCTGCCAAACTTCATTTGAGGTTAGCTACCATTTATCACTTATATAGTATCATACTATATAACATAGTCTGCTGTTTTGCCTATATTACTACAGATCATAAAAGCATTGATAACGACCTGAGAAACGAGTAACCTGATAAGAACATGGATTCAAAATGCATTCACTGCAACACATCGACAAAAGCTGAAGCATCACATGCTGAAGGACACGTCGTCGTATGCAGATGTACAGCTACAATCCACTATAGATGTCTTTATCCGGCGAAAGAAATATCGATGCAATGGGGTAATAAAAACTCACCTTCAAAACTATTAATAGCATTTATGCAATCAATAGCCTTTAAATATACATGCCCTACCTGCCGTACTACTAATAATACAACGATACCAACTACTAATACTATACCCACACTAACTATTAATACTACACCAATACCAACTACTAATACTACACCCATAACAACTAATATTACTACACTCATACCTACTACTAACCATAATACAACGACTACATCTACTACGTCTAATAACATAACTATTGAAAATAAACTAAATGATATAATGCAAATACTAGACATACATACTACTCAGATTAACAATATCAAAAAACGGAATACTACAACACCAACAAAACTAACGAATAAGACACTCACTACCTCATATGCACAAGCCGCCAATACACCTACTACTAACCATACTAATACCGACATAAGATTGATTACCGATACTGATACCAACTATACTGCTACTACACTAACTGCCACCACACAAACTACTGTTACTAACGCTACATACAATACAAAATGTGAGGACAACATAAACACAATACTAGCTACACTTAAATCACATACACAACAAATCCAATCCTTAATGACTCACAATAATAATTTAACAAATAAAATAAACAACAATATTTCCCATCATGACACTCATTTTACACCAACATTATTTACTTCACCACCACATACTAACTACAATACTCACTTCCCACATATAACCAACACTCTAAAACATAACACACACACAAACTACATAAACATTCCTAAACCTACAAACCACCCACAGAGACTGTATACAGACAACTTTACTCATAACTTGATACAACCTAATATTAATAACCTCAATACTAATCTCCTAAAAATTAACCGTAATGAAATTAACCGTAATGAAATTAACCGTACTGAAATACCTAATAGAAATGTTTATAATAACCATTTCTCTCCTATTAACCTAAACTACAACAACAGACCCCAACCAATAACCTTCTTAAAACCGAAATTACCAAATAATACCAATCTAACTGTCACTATTGAAAACATTGACAAGACTAAATGAATCGCACATACATAAACAAACTACTAACTGATTTAAATATAAATAAAAACACTGTTGCACTTGTGTCTTTCGGGAACACCAGCTGCTTCATCACATTCACAACTTACACAGCTAAATACTACTTCACAAATCTAAATTTTAAATTAAAAAATACACCATATAACAAACTATTCATACATAATTTACTGACACCTATTCAGATCCGCCAAAAAAACATTTATTACCATGCGGTTAAATCTGGGAAACTGGATGGTTACAAATGCGTTTTAAATCTAGAGAATGACACCTACTAATTACGACTTAGACGTACTGACAATACGACTGATTGGAAAAACAAACCAATGATACCGACTGACACACACAAAATTGAATGGCAAAATTACCTAAATTCATTTAAATTTGATCAAACAAAAAATACGAACAAAAACGACATGACTATCATCCAATGCAAACTTACTGACCACACTGATAAATGCTAGATCTATATCAAAAAATATTGACTTAATAATTTCATACATATCTAGTAAACCTTACAATATTATAGCTTTGACTGAAACTTGGCTGAATGCTAAAAATAAAATAATCCCTACCGAACTTGAAAATTTAGGTTACACCATGATATCAAAAAATAGAGATGATGGAAGAAATGCCGGTGGTGTTGCTTTGTTAATACAAAAATACATCATCGTCACATCATCCAAAGTCTACCAATCTACTAACTGTGACTTACTACTTACAAAAATAAAACATAACAATCTTTCACTGTCCCTACTTCTGATATATAGACCACCAAATAATGATTACCGTTCCTTCATTACTGACTTTACTGACATTATACATGACCACTCTACCGAAAATCTTTTAATACTTGGAGATTTTAACTTTCACGTAAATACGGACTTACTACATCACTATAAATTCAAAATGACTTACAATGAACTAACCTCACTCAACATGTAAACTTCCCAACGCACATTCATGGAAATACCCTTGACTTAATTCTAACCTTCACTGACTCTAAACTGTTAAACAAACCCCCTGTCAGACATACTTTACTTACTGACCATTATTCCATTCATTTCACCATTACAATGCCATACACTACACCTAAACGAACAACAGTCACATACAGAAACATCAACAAAATAAACTATGATGACTTTAAAAACGATATAAATAAATCAGTTATTTCATGTCACTTAACAGCCTACTCACTAACTGAATTACTAACAGACTTACTCAACAAACATGCACCACTTAAAACTAACTACTTAACCAAACACGATAACCAGCCCTGGTTTAACTCAGATCTAGGGAAATTGAAACATATTTTTAGAACTCAAAATAAGAAATATTTAAAACACCCAACAATAATTAACCGATCTCAACTGCAGAAATCCAGATACACTTACAGAACACTTTTAAATCAAACCAAAACAGACTACATTAAAAACAAAATAAACCATTCACAACATGACTACAAGAAACTATTCAACATTACCAAAACACTTTTAGGCAAGAAAAATAAAATAAGTCTTCCCACTACAAATCTAGATAAAACACTCTGCACTAGATTTGGTGATTTTTTCTCTGAAAAAGTAGAAAAACTTTGCTATAATCTAGATTTACAACGACAATTACTACCAACTGATACGACAATCCTAACTACAACCTGCAAACACACATTTACAGAATTTGAACGACCTACTATAACTGATATCTATAACTTAATTGTTACATCAAAGACAACATCTCCTTCTGACCCTATTCCACTGAAAATGACTAAAATACTGGTTTCTACACTAGCTCCCATTTATAAACAAATAATTGATACTTCATTAATGACTGGTGAAATACCCAATAATTTAAAATACGCAATTATCAATCCTTACTTAAAAAAACCAGATTTAGATGTTGAAGTACTGAGTAATTATAGACCAGTATCTCAACTTCCATTACTTTCTAAAATTCTAGAAAAAATTGTAAACAAACAAATAATATCATATTTAAATACTTACGACTTACTAGACAGAAGACAAAATGCATTCCGAAAGAATCACAGTACAGAAACGACACTACTATCACTCTTTGACGACTTATACAAATCACTAGACAGCAACTTACCGATACAACTGATACTACTGGACTTATCTGCCGCTTTTGACACTATCGACTTTGACATTTTAATAGAAAGACTTAGATCTATCGGTATAGGGAAGGTACCTATCAAATGGTTTTCAAATTTTATCCGGGGTCGGAGTTTTTCTATTAAAATAAACGAAACATTATCACAACCTTATGCTATTAAATATGGAGTCCCACAGGGTTCCACTCTTTCTCCCATACTATTTTCCATTTATTTACTTCCACTCAACAAACTACTGACTAACTTCCCACACGTGAACTATAATCTTTACGCTGACGACATAGAATTACACGCCCAATTCATTCACTCAATTAACTTACAATCATGTTTAACCTCACTGCAAATTTGGCTTACAAAAAATAATTTGTTACTAAATCCAACAAAAACTGAACTAATCAATTTTATAACCAATTCCACGATCAATACTACAGTTCCACTAATAAATATAAATAACATAAATATAATACCGACTGAAAATACAAAATACTTAGGTTTCCACTTTACTAACAAACTCGACTTTACTAAACATATCAGTAAAATGAAACAAACTTCTTCCTTTCATATATATAATTTAAAAAAACTAAGACCATACTTAACCAAACATACAGCTATAATTCTATCAAATTCACTGATAATGTCTAGATTTCTATACTGTAACTCTTTACTAGCCGGAGAAAACAAAACAGTTACTAAAAATATTGACCGATTAGTAAATAGAACTACTAGAATTATTTTTAATCTAAAAAACACAGATTACACTACTAGCATTACGAACTTACGGAAATCACTAAACTGGCTACCTACAATTGACAACATCAACATTAAACTACTAACTATACTTTACAAAACTACAAAAACAACTCAACCTCATAATTTACATACTTTACTTCACAAACAAACCACTAACAGACATCTGAGACAAACATATAGACTTGACATACCGACTACACGACTACGAAAGTACGGTAACAAACGATTTAGCTGGAGAGGTGCAACTCTCTGGAATAAACTTCCCCAATCCATACGCAAAGAAGATATCTCAATCACCACTTTCAAATATAAACTCAAGGAGCTATTCAAACGTTCCCCACTAAAATACCACATATCTAACCCTCTTTGAAATGTAATCGTGTTATTATATTATTATATTTAAGAATGTTATTTTATTTTATTATATTATTTTTACGGATGATCGTTAAATCACGGAACCCACACCTGTAAACTGTTCGATAAACAGTAAAACAAATTGTAGAATATTATATTAATCTTTGTGTATAAATAAATACTATTACTACTACTACTACTACTTTCCCTATTTATGCATATAATGCATTTCTTGGTCTATATACTTAACTTAGCGTTGTCATTCGGACCCGGACTTCGGACCCGGACTTCGGACTTTAGGTCATTGATACCGGACTGATACAGTATCATTTATGATATATCGGACTCGGACCGGACTCGGACCGGACTTTAATATTTAACTCGGACTATGTCGGACTTTAAATATTAGATTCGGACTATTTCGGACTTTAAATATTAGATTCGTATTATTTCGGATTTTTATTATTGGATATCTAAAATACATTCCAATGTTTACCTTTGGGATTATATTTATTCGCGCCATTTTCAACCAACATAGCGGTTCTGTGTATGTATCCGCGACACTATTACTCAGCTTAGCGTCCCTTTGTGTGAATAGGCGCCAATGTTTATCAAACTAACCCGTCCTTCGTACACTGTTAAAAATAATAGCGTTCAAAACCCTTTACTTTATAAAATATCAATAAGTAAAGGGTTTCGTTTCAGTTTATTTACCAAACCCTTTACTTGTATTTCGTATATAACTAAAGGGTTTGTCGAAACCCTTTAATACCTTAAATTTGCATATATAAAGGGTTTCTATTTATGAGTTAATATAATAGCTTTCAAAACCCTTTACTTTATCAAATATAAATAACTAAAGGGTTTCGCTAAACAAAACCCTTTAATCGTATTTCGTAGATACTAAAGGGTTTCACGAAATTCATAGTGGTGATTCGAATAATTATTATATACATAATTATTATGCCAACATTATTAATTATTCTAAGTAAAACTATATTATTTTATAAAATTTTCTCTATTTTAAAATATTTATTTAATTATACCCTAATAAAAATTAGTAATCAATTATTATTTTTATTTTATATTTAAGATAATAATCGTCATTATATAAATAAAATGTTATTTTAAAATTGAAATTTTAATAAATAATCAATATTTCTATTCAAATTTTATAATTACCTAACTCGAATTACGTAAACCAGACCTTTGTATTACATTGGAAATTAAGTATATTAATTAAGATGATACGATTGGAAATCATGTTTAATTAAATACTCAATATTGGATATATAACAATTATACGTTTATTAAATATTATGTATAACATAACATTTAAAACATTATAATATTTAATTAATTAATTATTTAATTAATTATAATAATACAAATTAAAATACAACTGATAATCAATTAAATAATATTTTATGAAATTCTATCATTTATTAGATATATTCACGAAACCCTTTAGTATAAAAATAGCTTAACTAAAGTGTTTCAAACCCTTTAGTGGATATTCGCACGAAACCCTTTAGTATAAAATATGCGTAACTAAAGGGTTTGAAATTTATTCTACCAAACCCTTTAGTTCGAATAACGGCATAACTAAAGGTTTACAAACCTTTTAGTAAATATTCGACCTAAACCCTTTAGTTTGAAAAAAAGCTTAACTAAAGGTTACCAAACCCTTTCATTAAACGGTCATCGATTAAAGGGTTTATTTCACGAAAACTAAAGGGTTTTTTTAACAGTGTATGTATCCGCGACACTTTTAATCCACATTGCATCATTTTAAAATTATTCGTGCAACCATCAATATCATTATTTTAAATTTTTGTATTCATTTTAAATATTGTATATACATTTAAGAGATGATTCATATCGAAGAAGAAACTACACTGCCATTAAGTGCACAGTTTACATCACTATACGATACTTATGCTGCTGTCAAACGATGCGAATACAATTATCAAACGATACTGATAGTGATACTTCTGTCAAACAATACTGAGACTTATGTCAAATGATACTGATACGATACTGAGACTTCTGTCAAACGATACTGATACTGATACTGATACAGCTGTCAAATGATACTGATACCATACTGATACAGCTATCGAATGATACTGATACGATACTGATACAGCTGTCGAATGATACTGATACGATACTGAGACTTACATTTTAGAAAATTTGACAACACTAACTTAACTATATATCTTGCTATTCTCGTATATCAACTAATATATATATATATATATATATATATATATATATATATCGTAATAAAAATAACTGTATACAGTATCATATATGACATTATTCGATACAGACAATAATATCAAAATTTATATAAAATTAATTAAATAAATATTATATAGGGATAACAATAATGACTGAAGATATTTTGTAATCTATACATGTAATGTAATTTAATGTAATTTAATGTTATGTAATTTAATATTGATGTTAGTTAGCAGCTGATATCACTAGTGCTAACTTAGCACATATATTTGAAAAGTAACTTCATCAAACATATATATATATATATATATATATATATATATATATATATATAGCCTATATAATATAGGTTAATTAGGTAATAATCATTAGGTTAATAACCTAATGTTATTATGAAAGTATATGTTAATAATTTCCTGCAGGCACTGATCTAAGAGTAATTATAAATATCTAGATTATTATAAACTACCAGTAACATATATATATATATACATATATACATATATACATATATATATATATATATATATATATATATATATATATATATATATATATATATATATATATAGATATATATATAACTTATATAAATATTTTAATTTTAATTGCAGGAAATAATGACTCCATATATCAGAAAAGAGGATGCGTATTATGTGTGTCGATAATTGTTTGGTTTTCGTTCAAAATAATTTATTTCGTATAGAATAAAATATATTTTATTAAGTGGTATTGTTAATTTTATTTGTTTCATAACATGTCCTACAAACATTAATTGTTTATGTAATTTTGTATCACGTTATTTATTTTAAAATGTATCTGTTAATTAACAATATTGTTAAACTAACATATATGTGGTTTTTAGAAAATAAATTATCATTATAAATGTCGATTCCATATATAAATTAATAATATAGAATAGTAAGTTATTATAAGCACTGGTATAAATTTAAATAAAATATAGTATAACTTTTAATAAATTATGATATAACTTTATATAATATATGGTATACATTTTAATAAATTATGGTATAACTTTAAATAAAATATAGTATAACTTTTAATAAATTATGGTATAACTTTATATAATATATGGTATAAATGTTAATAAATTATGGTATAACTTTATATCAAATATGGTATAAATTTTAATAAATTATGGAATAACTTTGTATCAAATATGGTATAACTTTTTATAAAATATGGTATAACTTTATATAATATATGGTATAAATGATGGTATAACTTTATATGAAATATGGTATAACTTTTTATAAAATATGGTATAACTTTTTTAATTAGTTATACCGTAAATGGTATACCAGGGCGCCACGGGGTTATACCATTTTTTAATCAATGTTATACCATTTATTTCTAATAGTGTATACTATAGTATCTTTCAATAAATAAATTAATTAACAACATAAAATACAAATATTCTCATAGTATTCATTCATAATAATTTGTTTCTTTTCTCCATTTACAATATTTTTATAGCTAAATATATTTCATTAATAGAAATAAAAGTAGTTTTTCTTTAGATATTTTCTTATTCTCGTGTTTATAAAATGAATGATTATAAAATTAATATTGAAGATTGTAGATATGTAACATAACTCTTATTTCATTGGTTTACAATGAAACTTGATTGCAATTCTACTCAATGGCGCCGAATACGTGATACCACGCATTCACTCAATACCTACCTGATATCAAGACCTCAGAGGTTATAGGAGGTCTTCATTCACTTCGTATGAATAGATCTCTTAATTATACACATTTCAGAATACTGTATGTAGTCCTACTGCGCAATGTGAAGTCTAATATATTTACTATTTGTGTAAATATATATTTTAATTATACGCATTACAATGTTATACTACCTATTGCATTAGTATTATAATGATATTCATAATTATAATATACATTATTCAAAGTAAACATTTCTGATAATTTAAAAAAGTCCGACTTATCCAGTATACAAATCATAAAATTGACAATAATATGTGTCCGACTTATAGAAAATTCATACTTATCCAATCTAACTTATCCGATTAATAGAACATGAATCTAGATACTAATCCAACTAAATGTATCGAGAAGTCTGACATATCCGTAGTCCGACTTACCGAGAATTGACTTTATATATATATATATATATATATTTATATATACGCATTTAACATGGGCTGTGTATGGGGGAGTGTCTTATTAAGTTGATAAGTCAGGTGTCACATTGACCACAGCAGTCGACCAATAATAGTATAGTTTATATTGTAGACCAATGAAATGATTGGTAATTATTGTGTCACGTGTTTCATTTCGTAGTTAGGTTAATAACAAGTATTCAGTTGTCTAGCTGAATCCGTATCGTCAACTCCGACCACGTTAATATTAAACTAAATATGCCTTATTATGTTTATTATTATATATATATATATACATATATGTTATATATATACCACCTATAGGCAGAGCTGGGCAGTATCGGCGATACAGTATCTATTAAGGCAAAAAATCAGTATCGTAGATACATTTGTATTTGTATCTATTATTATAATAGATACATATAATAATTATAAAAATTACAAAAGTATTTGTAATCGTATCTATTAGTCATAAATAGTATCTACTAAGACAATTATTTAAATTATTTAAAGATACATTTTATTAAATAATATATCATTTGGTCATTATATTTATTTTATATTAATATTTTATAATATCATTTTATAAATTAATTTTAATATATATATATACATTATATATATATTTTTTAATAAAATATCTTTTGTAAATATTGAAATTAATTCATTGTTAAAAATTATGATATAACAATTATAGTGATTTATTCTCAACAACTATTATATACATTTATTGAAAACAGACATTATTTTGATAAATATGATAATTTTAAATAATAATATATTAATAATTTATTTTTTGTATATTTGATAATTTACTATATTCATGTTTAACATTCGAAAGTAAAGGTTGATGATTATTTTTAGTTGAAAAATAGTATATTGTAATAATGTATATTTCTCTAGTCTGTAATGGCTCAATGTATAATTGCAGATGAAATAAACGCTGGTACACTAAATTATTCATCGTGGGCATCATTAAATGTCAATAAATATCAACACATGTATTCTATATCATCTATTGAATAACACGTTATAAGGTGTAAATATGTAATATGTCATTTTAAAGTAGGTATCCCACTAGCAGTATTTCCGGAAATAATGTCCTGCAATATTTTTAGAAAGTTATTTTCTAGCAAGTTAACTACAATTTTAGTGGGTTACCCTCTTACTTTCCGGCAACTTTCCGGAAAAATAGTAACTTTAAAGGGTGAATCCCACTACAAATTGCTAGAAAATCACTTTCTATAAAACATTTCCGGACATTATTTCCGTATAAAGGTGTATCTACAAGATTTTTCGGCAACTTACCGGAAATATTGTAACTTTAAAACCATATTCTATCAACTTGTAATGGGATACCCTATAAAGTTATTATATTTCAGGCAAGTTGCCGGAAAGTAAGTGGGTTTCCCAGTAAAATTATAGTTTATAGAATCTTTATAGAAAATAGTTTTAAAGTTAAAATACTTGTAGTGGGATATCCCCTTAATGTTCCTTGATATATACTTTCAAATCGACATCGATGAATATATACATATATATATATATATATATATATATATATATATATATATATATATATATATATATATATATATAATTTATATCTATATACTATATACATTGTATATAATTATAATGTATTTGTATCTACTAAGATGTATCTACTAAGAAAAGTATGTATTTGTAATTGTATCTACTATGATTTTTTTTAAAGTAATTGTAGTAGTATCTATTATAAGAAAAAAGTGTGTAATTGTAATTGTATCTATTATACATTTTTCGAGTATCGTGCCCAGCTCTGCTTATAGGTGTATCGTTAATTCTATAACATATCAATTGATAATATTATGCTACAAATAGGTTGTAAATGTTGTATTTTGTAAACAATACTATTATTAATATTATATTAATTATAATATATTAAATATATGTATATCAATATTAATATTAATAAATAATTGAGATCAACGGAACTTTACTATCGACGGATATCGATCGTCCATCGATCGTTAAGTTTACTTGATTGTCCTATTTCATTTTAGAATATAATATTAACTTTAGATCGATGGACATCTGTGCACATAATACAATACAATAAGGTAAACTTAATTATCGAAGGACATCGATTACAATATTATAGAATATCAGATTAATTTTACGATCGATATCCGTCGAATTTGTCCGTCGATCATAAAGTTCCGTTGATCCAACAATTGATTATCAATAATGCATATTATATATTTGAAAAGTGTACGATATGTTTAATACAATATTAAATCGTATATTTAATCATTAATGATATACGTAATATAGTATATTAGTAGAATAATATTCATTAATATATTTAAAGATTACCCTGATCAACATAACTTTACGATCAACGGACGTTAATAGTGATTTTAGACATGATGTTGATGATGGATTCGGCTCCTTCACATGATTCATCACAATTTTAGTATTGAGAATACCCAACATTTTTTTTTTTTATTTAGGTCAATATTTGCAGTGCAAGGGCATGTTCACTTTACAAAAAAGTTAACATGGATAGGAATAGATAGGAAAATTCCAAAAAAAAACAAATATGTATATTTTTCACATTTATATTTAAGATAAAATCATACAATTTTCAGAATATATGTAATATGTATAGATCCTATGAATGATATAAAATTTATAAAAAAAATATTTTTATTTCTAAGATTTTCTAGAATTGTTGTTGACCTCTCATAATTTTGTATAAAATTGTTATATTTGATAAATTTATATAATATATAATAAAAAAATAATTAATTAATCACTATATATAACAATTTGGCCTACAAAATAATAACTACCCTGGTATTTCTTTAATTTTGTTAAAAATCATCAACAAATTACCCTTTTTTCTTTGGATTGTTACCTTTACACATTTTAAGATTTTGTTTTCTACCTCATCTTAAGATGATATATTTTAACCTACAAGTATTATAAATTTAAAAAAATAGCTCTTTATAATTTAAATAAATAGTCAAAGTGGCCTAATTTTTATAAAATGTTATATATATATAACATTTATTTTATTGTTTAAATTATCTAATAACTAATATTTTATTTAGGGATACTATAAATAATATTTACTATATAATAATGTTATCTATTAGAAGAATATAGTATTTAAAAAAAGTACTCATTATTATATATATACCCATTACAATAAAACACAAATAAAATGACAGAATTCAAATAAATGTCCGTAAGGAAATTTTTTTAATAAACATATACAATACAATTACATAGGAATAATGAAATTTCGAGAATTATTTTTTTTTAATAATTTTTTTTTTAAAACCTCCGTCGCATCACCAATAATGAACCAAAATGTATATGGTTTAATAAAATAGTATCATGAGCATCATATCTATAGAATCTAATATGAAGCAGTATGATCTGTAAAATAAAATCACTCTTAACGGACATCGGTACACGTCGAGCATAATGTTAATTTGATTGTATTGTATTTTAAAATAAAAATAAAAGATTAACTTTTTCTGACTTATCCATGACATTTTAATAAAAAATAAAATTATGTGAGATAACATCCTTATTCTTATTACTAATTAGTAATCCCAAACTTTTTTCATCTTGACCCTTTTTTTGATAATTCTTAATTACAAAATAAAACATGACCCAATGACAATTTTGATTTTATAACTAGATTTGTTATTAAATTATTATATTGGAGCATTTTTTTTAAATTAAAATTTTTGGATAACAAATTTTTAAATTAATAACTGGCTCATGAGTCATGAAAAAAACAAAATGACTCTTATGTTGGGAACCACTGCTCTAGAACATATATGAAGGATATTAAAATCTATATAATATATAGCATCCATAATACACATGGACATATCTCTCGGATCCCCTTAAATAAATCAATCAGTGATGAGCCATCACACATATACATATAGTATATATATATATATATATATATATATATATATATATATATATATAAATTAATGTGATCTAAGTAATTATATAATATTATATATGAGCGTATATATATATATATATATATACGCTCATATACTTAGATCACATTAATTTATATATATATATATATATATATATATATATTAATTATTAGTGTATCTATATATGTTAGGGGTTACACTTGTTTTGACAATTTTTTAAAATTCAATGTAAAAAGATATTTTATAAATAAGAAAATATTATATATTTTTGGAAATACAACTCATCTAATAATATTAAAATGTAGTTTACTTTTTATTTGTTTTTAAATTATATTTTATATATGATATAATACAAATAATTGTATATTCATCTGTTCAGTCAATAAACACATAATAACTAATATATTCTGAAAATTTCATCAATATATGAGTATTATTTACATAGTTATTGAATTTGTTAAGAATACAATTATACAAAAATAATTATTCCCAATCAAGTTTGAAAATGACATATATTTTTATTAAAATATAGAGCTTATATGAATAAAAAGAGTATAGTTTATGTTTGTATATGTTTATTATACAAATATTATATGTATATGTATGAAATGCCTAGTATAGTGTATATAACTGCCCGTGTGGCTCAGTGGCTAAGGCGTCAGATACACAAGCAGTAGGACACGGTTTCGACCCTCGTCCGGACCATTAATTAATTTTATAAAATGGGTCCTAAAATATTATTTAGAAGTGATCTTATATAATTGTGTATTAATAAATGACCGGCTCTCGTTAAAACCATGGATGCCTTAACATGAGAGCGGCTTCGAAGGGACATTAGAGCCATATATAGTCATAAGTGAAAACTTCATCTGAGTTCCTAGATGGGATGAAAGGACTCCACCAAATAAAAATAACAATAACAATAACAATATTATACATAGTTATGATCCACAATATGATATATATATATATAATATATATATAGTAATAATTACAATATTAATAGTAATCAAAAATATTATATTAGATACAAATAATAATAATGTTTGAAATTATTGCAGTATTTTTAGAGATTTTTCTTATCATTATGTATTCTCAATAATGGGTAATATTATATAACCTTTATTTTTATATTTGATCAATCGTTTTGAGCACTAACATTTTAATTCTCAAATATTACATATTTCAAATACTTTTTTTTAATTATGTTGGTTTAACAAGTGCTAACTGTTTTTCCCAAAACCTTCATATTCCCTTAATAAGTGATTTTTTATCATGTATACAAGTAACTGATCGAGTCCATTGTTAAATTAATACCCTATTTTAAAAAGTCCTTTATTTCATTAGGAAAGTGTCTCGATTTTAAAATAGGGTCCCCCATAAGCAGGGTTGGATGAAGTAGGTGTTTTTGGGTTATTGGGTTTTTGGGTTTAAACCTTTTGATAAATTTAGGTTTTTTTGGGGTTTTTCATTTTTATTTTCATTATTATTTCTGGGTTTTAGTATATAATTAATTATTATTATTTAATAATCACATTTCAATTAATTTACAAGTAAGTTAATAATGATATATACATATATATATATATATATATATATATATTTATTTATACTGAGGAATCTATTTATATCTGCTATTATTATATGTGATTCAATACATAAATATTATTATTGAGTGTATAAATATAATTATATAATTATATTTCAAATATATATTAATTATTTACTTTATTTATAATAATATAAACCATTTATTAGAATACTTGCCATTTTATAATTTACATTGTCATTAACCTTTATAGTATTATATTAATATATATTACAACACTTATATTATATAATTTATATAATATATATATTTTTCTTTTATATTTTTTCTTGATTTTTTTATTTTTGGATTCAAGATAAACAAAAACCCCAAAAACACCTGAAAAACCCCACCAAAAACCCAAAAATCTCACATATTTCTTAGATTTTTGGGGTTATTGCCAACCCTGCATATAAGGGACTCTGTCAGTTATTTGTATACATTATTTGAGCTATTTAACGAATGTATTGAATTTAAGTAACTACCTTATATATATATATATATATATATATATATTTATATATATATATATATATATATATATATATACTATATATATACACGACTGCCTGTGACTCAGATGACTAAGGCGTCACACACACACGAGTAATACGACATGAGATTATCATTGTATCAATTCATTAAGCATGCCTTCGATTATGTGTTGTGTGTATAATTCGGCTACTCTTGATCATCATATGATTGCGATATTCAGTAATTTAATTTTTCTTGTACAATTATTAATCAAAAGTTAAGGTGAAGAATAATATTTTACTATATTTAAATAAATTATCTTTTAAATATAGTTGTTCATTTGATAATAATAATCCTAATTATATGCTATATCTAATCTATATCAATTAAGGGTAGGCGTTGGAGTTCATCTACACCATGCTATGTATAGCTCCACCGAAAACGCTACTGATAAAAAATTAATAAAGATAATTACATAATTTTTTTTTATTCAATAGATACTATCCTAATAAATATATATTATGTTTTTTATAAATACAATTAATTTAAAAGTATGAAATAAAACAGTTTATAAACGATGAATATTTTTTATTATAAATATATTACATAATCATTATTTATTTAATTAATATAAAATATAATAATAATTAAAACATAATTGATATAGATGTATATGTTATACATTTACAGTATAAATTTCAGATAAAAATGATATAAATTAAAAAAGTAGTAGGCATTTACATGTGGTTACTAAGTAAAAAAGTAAAAACTGGAGAAAATTACATTCAAAGTTTTTACATAAATAATCATAGATAATATGTACAAATATGTAACTATATAAAATATACAATATAAAAACAAATAGGATTATATAACACATGATTTGTTTATTTATTTAATGCTATTTAATCTATGATCTATGCTAAAATAAATCTAGAAATTTTTAAATTAAACGATTATTCTAATAAATCGTAATATAAGATTACATATTATAAGTATTTATATAAATACAAAATATATTTATAAATTGATTACTCCTAAAACACTTTATATTGATAGAAATACTCAAAAATATTTTAGGATATTATAAATAAAATATAGAACTTGGAAAATACATAATAAAAAAATATTTTAAAAATTAAATTATTTAACACATTTTAACTCCAGCGCCTACCCGTTTAATAACGTTTAATAAATACTTAATATAATAACAAATATTTTGCTTCGCAAAGATATAACACTATCCACGTAATGTAATTAGTATAGCAATAATATCATCACCCATATAGATTTAAATTTGGTACAGTTATTACAGAGCAATTTTGTCATTGCGAAAGAGATAATAAGTTAGTATATAGTATAGTAAATATACATAAGTTAGCTTTTACTCACATCATAGTTATTTATATAATGTAAAACCAAAATATTATTATTTGTTATATATTACTAATGAATACTTAATTGTCATCATAATTAATAATTTTAAACTATTTGAAAAAAATTGTATCATAAAAAGTGTATATTTTGATACAAATTTACATTATAAATAGCAAATTTTTCCGCAATAACAATATATGTAATCTGTAGAACATAATAATATAGTATTTTGCATACATTTACTTATATATTTCCTTAGAAAAATCTGCCAAAAAAGTATTAATTCTGATAAAAGTATTTCACTCTTACATATTCAATTATATACTATAACAATATATATTTGTATTGAAATTATTTTTAATATTAATATTTTCCGTATATATTTTAATATATACATATATCATTTTATTTCAATAAATTGTTATCACTAAATATTAACAAAAACATCTTTAAACCCTTAATCAAAAGTAGATTGTAATGTGTTTTCTAATTATTTATATTAACACAATCTTAATTATTGGAGAACAAAAATACAATTCTTTATAATAACTCTATCCTAATGTCTAAATTATAATACATTTTTATTAAATATCATTTAATATAAGCATAATTATTATATTTCATAACATTATTGTTTATAATTCATAATTTTCAAATTATATATAGTATTTGTTATTTTTCTACCACTTTTCATTAATTAATACTAAATATTTATGTATAAAATAATAGAATAAATAACTTTATAATATTGATATAATCTATATAAATACATTTTAGTTATCACTTTCTTAGATATACTAATGTGAATATATTGTAACATTAGAATACATTAAGTGTTGTATTAAATAGCATATGTAAATAATACTGTATTATAAATACACCTAATCATGTATATAATATTTAGCATATATATAAACTATTCATTATTTTATTATAGTGTATATTTGAAATATTATTCAAATTATAGAATAAAGTAAAATTGGTGAACTTTATACTAGACTATTAATGAAATACACTAGTTGTGGTGAGATAACACCCATACTAGCGGCTCCCCAAGGTTGCGGATAGGGGCACGACCATTAGATATAATGGTTAACTGCGAATAAATAAGCAGTGCCGGACAAAATCCTAGATATCCTTTGGCAAGATATCATAAAACAGAAGCCACCCCCGCAGGGTTACGCAAGCATCGGAAGCAGGGTGCTATCTATGGCAAACCGGATTTGATTAATTGAAAAAATCGGCGAGGCACATCAATTCTCAAAGAATACTGTTAGCAGTTGTATGGAGTGGCAACCGCATCTGCTATACCAGCCATTGAAAGCATAACATGACACAACAATAACAACAATATTCATGCCGCATCGCTCTTCGCGCGGACAATCAAGGAGCGCGTTCTATATTACCATCCCAGGGTACACTCGAAAAGTTAGCTACTGAGAAAATTAAAGAAAAAGAAAAGGAGAAAACTAAAGAAAAAGAGAAAACTAAAAAAATTAAAATTACAAAATTAAATATACTACTAAAAACTAAACAGTTATTAACTATCGGAACACTTAATGTTCAAACTCTTCGAAAACAAGAAAAATAGGTGAACTGATAGCCTCAGCCGAATCTACAAAACATGATATAATATGAATCCAAGAACATAGACATAGTCACGAGGATATAAAAGAACAAACGTTTGGAAAATGGATATTGCTGACATGCTCTGCTTGGAAAAACTCAATAAATGCATCAAATGGAGGAATCGGAATTCTAGTTAATCTACAGACATATAACACAATAGCTAATGTCGAAATGATAACTCCACGTATCATGATAGCAACTTTTCATGGAAACCCTGAAACCACAGTAATATCGTGCTACAGCCCAACAAATGTAAGTGATGAAATCGATACCGAAATATTCTACTCAGACCTATCCTCTTTGATTAGACAAGTCCCAAAACACAACGTTACTCTTAATTGGAGGCGATTTTAACGCTCAACTAGGTCAACATAATTTTAAACAAGCATATCATATAAACAGCAATAGGAACGGAGAAATGCTTAAAAATCTTCTTCTCGAGAATAAACTAGTTTGTTTAAACACACTCTTCCAAAAAAGACAAGGTCATAAATGGACACATACAGCTCAAAATACCTGCACTTCACAAATAGACTACATTATCATTAACAAAAAATGGAAGAACAGTGCAAAAAACTGTAGAGCATATAACTCCTTCGCTAGTATCGCCTCTGACCATCGAATCGTCTCAGCTCAAATAAAATTAAGCCTTAGAGCAAATAAGAAAAAAACGAGTAAGAACAAGCCATATGAATGGAGCTGTCTATAAAAGAATACTGAAATAAGAAAATCATTCATCACAAAGGTCAAAAACAGGTTTGAAATTCTTCTGAATACTTCATTCACAAAAACCGCTGACTCGACTTTTGCACATTTTGAAACATTATGCAAGGAAATAGCTAAAGAAGTAATACCACTGAAACCAAAGTTAAAGAAAAGACTACTATGGGAAACATTAGAGATATCCAACAAACGAACTATTCTACAAGAAACCGCAGAAAAACGAAACTCCCATCCAACAATGGAAAATATCAGAAAATTTAAAAAAGCACAAACAAATCTTGTACTTTCTTATGATAAAGAACAATCTGAATACATCCAGAGTAAGATTGATGAAATACAAAATGCTGGAAGAAATCAAAAATCAGCGAAAGCCTGGAAAATAGTAAACGAAGTAAGCGGAAGGAAAAACTCACGCAGATCAAAAATAAAGGCAAAAAATAACGAGGAATGTGTTAAACTTTGGCAAAAACATTTCCAAGATCTACTTGGTAAACCCACAAAGATCAATGAGAATTAAGAAGAAATTTCGCAAATTGTAAATAGCGAATTAGATATAAAAAAAGGACTCTTCACACCTGACGAAATCATTATAGCTGTAAGAAGTATACAACATGGCAGGGCAGTAGGACTGGATGAAATCCCAGCAGAAGTCTGGAAATTAGGAGAATTCCAGGAAATTCTATTACACTTCTGCAATAGTGTATACAATCAAGATCCAATAAAAAGATGGAACGAAGGTTGTTTATTACCATTTCCAAAAAAAGGAAATCTAGCTTTGACAACGAATTATAGAGGTATCACTCTTACATCAATAGCTTCGAAAATATACAATCTGATGTTATTAAATAGAATAAGACCCAAGATAGAAGATATCCTTAGAAAAAACCAAAACGGGTTTAGAACAAATCGATCAACAACTGGGCAAATATTAACCATTCGTCGTTTAATTGAAGGAGTAAAATCGAAAAATGAACCTGCTATACTTCTATTTATTGATTTTTCGAAAGCGTTCGATTCAATCGACAGATTAAAATTAAAATATATTAAAATATATCAGCATATGGGATACCAAAAGAAACGATCAATGCAATAATGATACTATTTACAAACACTCGCGCAATGGTCAGATCACCAGATGGAGATACCCCTTTCTTCGATATTACCACAGGAGTTCTGCAAGGAGATACCTTAGCACCATATCTATTTATTATCTGTTTAGACTACATAATGAGAACATCGATTGATAATAACTCACAATATGGATTAACTCTCACAGAAAGAAAGAGCTCAAGATACCCCGCATTCACTATAACAGATGTAGACTATGCAGATGATATTGCAATCACCACCAATAACGTAAAAGAAGCCAATATCTTACTAAATAGTCTAGAAAAAACTGCAAAAGAAATCGGACTTCACATTAATGTCGCTAAAGCAGAATACATGGCATACAACCAGAATTCAACAGATATGATTAAAACCCAGAATGAAGAAAATATCAAGAAAACCCAAGACTTTAAATACCTTGGTAGTTTTATAGCATCCACAGAGCATGATATAAATGTCAGAATAGGAAAAGCCTGGGCCGCACTAAACCAAATGAACAACATATGGAATTCAAAGTTATCTAAAAATCTGAAAAGAAACTTCTTTAGAGCAACGGTAGAATCTGTTTTTGTATATGGAGCAATTACATGGACTTTAACAACAAAATTGGAGAAAAAAATCGACGGAGCCTACACTCGCATGCTACGGGCCGCTCTGAACGTATCATGGAAAGACCATCTTACCAACAAAAAACTCTATGGCAAACCTCCAAAAGTAACTTCTTCGATCCGTGAACAAAGACTTAGATTCACAGGACATTGTTGGAGGAGCAAAAAAGAGCTGATTTGTGACGTTCTTCTCTGGTTACCTAAACATGGTAAACGCTCCCGTGGACGTCCAGCAAAAACTTTTGTAGATCAACTCGTCGACGATACTGAATGTAATGTAGACGAACTGATGAATGCGATGAATGATAGAGATGAATGGAAGTTACGTGTTAATGAATGCCGAGCAAGCTCGGCCTGGTAAGGTAAGGTAATTAATGAAATGTAATTTACAAAAGTACACATTTATTAAAGTATAATAACAAATATTAAATGGGATAAATAGACACACACACTGCCTGTGTGGCTCAGTGGCTAAGGCGTCAGACACACAAGCAGTAGGACACGAGTTCGAACCTCGTCCGGACCATTAATTAATTTTATAAAATGCGTCTAAAATATTATTTAGAAGTGATCTTATATAATTGTGTATAAATAAATGATCGGCTCTCGTTAAAACCATGGATGCCTTAACATGAGAGCGGCTTCGAAGGGACATTAGAGCCATATATGGTTATAAGTGAAAACTTCATCTAAGTTCCTGGATGGGATGAAAGGACTCCACCAAATAAAAATAACAAATAACACACACAGCGAGTCACTTATTGTCGAATAGAGGCTATAGACTTCCCTCAACATGAAGTGAATCGTGTCTATATTACTCATCATGATCAGTGCCGCTATGTGTTCGTAGGTAAGTGTGGGTTTCTTGTGAAATGGGCAAGCATATAGTGGTGTAGTCGCAGTTCTGTTTCTGTGTCGATGTCAAATGTACTACCGGTAGTATGGACATGTCCACCTGGTGAGTGTTTAGAGCATTATGTTATTGTTGTTTATTATCATTAGTATTGTTGCTTATTATTAGTATTGTTATTATCATTAGTAATGTTATTATTAGTATTATTTTTCATAGACATTAGTATTTGGTAGATTGCTATCTGTATATATATATTGAATGTAATTTATTTAACAATTTGAAAAATATGCATACATTGAGAATTTACTGAATAAAATATATTTATATAAATATAATTAAGTGATTTTTTATAATTAGTCAATTAATAAATTGCATATTTAAATATTATTTGTAAATATCTGATTATAATATACAATTGAAATTTCATATTTTTGCATATTTATTAAGTATATATTAATTTAAAATTGTGTTATCTCCATTAAATATTATTTAAGCTAATTATTTAGAAAATTTAAATGTATTCATTAAATGTAAATATTAGTTTAAAATATTTAAAAATAAATATTATAACATCACTTTTAACTAGATTTTAAACCTTATTTTGAATATTATATGTTAGGTGTACTTATTTTTATCATGTTAATCATTGTTTTATTTTAATAGGTATCTAATAATTATTAAAATTATTAAAGCAATTACGAGTCATAAGTAATTTAAGTTAATTTGAATTTTGATTGAAAATGTAAAGGAATAAACCCTGAGAATAAACAAAACATTCAAAATAAACATTGGATCGTTATTCAAATTGATGAACAAACTTTATCTCTAATAGAAGTCTACTTGATTATAATATCCATGTTATTATTATTATTATCAAATTTAGGATTAATACTTACTAAATAGAAATAAAAATTATTAATATTATCATTAAAGTAATTAGAAATTATCTATTTATAATATTATATTATATTGATTTTACAATAGTCAAATCAGATTTGTATTTTTAAGATCATTATTGATTGATTAATATAAACAATAATCGGATACATTAGGACTGCATTCAATAA
Organism: Osedax fenrisi; assembly: GCA_964019155.1. Taxonomy (NCBI): domain Eukaryota; kingdom Metazoa; phylum Annelida; class Polychaeta; order Sabellida; family Siboglinidae; genus Osedax; species Osedax fenrisi. The sequence continues at coordinate 85,498,845 of OZ025241.1, read as the reverse complement.
GTTTACTTAGATAGAAAGGATATTTATTTATTTGTCAAATGAAAATACATTCATATTTTAAATTATATTAATATACATATTTTATTAAAATTACGAATTTATTTATAAAGTCAGTTTAAATTGAATATTTTTTTTTTATATTCTTTATGTTGACATTCCAAAATAAATAATGTAATGTCTATTATATTATATTACGGTTTTAATATAATCATATTGAAATCATTGATTTAAAAACTAGTTGTTGCATTGATCATATTCAAATTCGAACATGATATAATAAAATCACTCGAACGTAAAATAGAAATGTCATAAAATATGCTTTAGTAGCCCAATCATTGATTGAATTATTTAATATATATCACTTTTAATACTTCTTATACATTAATATGTATATATATATATATATATATATATATATATATATATATATATATATATATATATATAAATAAATATAAATTATTATATCATATTAAAATGAGCATAGGTATAGTAGTATCAAGCCTAGCATCAAGTGTTAATTATATAGGATTACAAATTATTTTGATATATAATGAAATTGATATATTGAAATACTGGAGAGAATATTACATATATTTGATACTAATAATTGTTCAATTACATAATCTAAAATAAATAATAAATGTATTTAAAACCTTCTGTTGAAGGTATTTTAATTTCTCCTTTCATAAATATTGTCCAATCGTTATTAAGAATACCACTGTCCAATGGGCAACCTTTGTTCATTCTAGCAACTTGCTGTTTTATAGCGGTTAAGAAACCTGAAATTGAAATAGAAGAATCTGATTAATATAACTTTACTTATTTGTTATTAAACTTAATATACCATTAAAATAGATGGAGTTCAATATATTTACTTAAAAATATTGTAGGTTATGATTTAATGTTCATAATAATAAAATTTACATTTATAAATAATAATATATATAATGGAAATAATCTATACATATAAAAGAAAGTCTATTTAATTATTTATTATTTAAATGCGTTCTATGTTTAAGAAAACGTCTGGACGAATTACAAAACTTAAATGGCTACTAATTCTCTAGGACAATAGTATTGTCATTGTTCGGATGTCATTTTTTTATTTCCACCACTACACCGATCATAATTACGTAAAACTATCCTTTTAGAGTTATTTTCGACTATCGGGAAATATTTTGATTCAAGAAGAAAATGTTTCACACATTTTTTTTCAACAAATGTATGCGAATGTGAGGTGTTTCGTAAAAATGTAGTTATATTCACTTTATTTTAATTAATGCATTCGTAAATGGCAATAAACGGTGATAACGTTTACGTTTTCGCTATATTTAACGAAGACATTTTAAATTTGTCAATAAACACTTACATTTAAGTGCTTTGTTATAAATAAATTGTTTCCTATAATTAAATCTCTGTTTACATCTATGTTGCTAACGATTATTTACTATTATACCCGGGCAACGCTGGGACGTAGCCAGCTAGTCTATACATATAAAGATAACACTTTGATAATTAAACATGCCAGTTAGTCAGAAGCAAACCGGTCTCTTAATGAACAGCCAATCAGAATACTCTGCGTTACGGTCCATTAGCGCAGTGAAGCAGAATCCCAATGAAGCCCTCTCACGGGCAGCGGTTCCAACTCGATGTAACCTAGGTGTTGTGCAGTCGAGCGCGTCCTGTAATGCCTGCGAGGTAACTAGCTAAGACAAAAGCTGAAAGGCACAAATCTAAGACAATAGTTAGAAGGTACTTATATAAGACAATAGCTAAACGGTTATTAGCTAATTTTATATATATAGATCCCGAATAAGTTATTATTAGTCACTATGTTTTAGTAATTTAGAGCACTTCTGAAATAAACAATAAATAATACTTACTTAAAATGTAATATTAATTATACACAATATATAAGAGATACTCAGTTAAGTTGAGGTAAGTTTATACTAATATATGCTCGGATACAATACGTTATAGTTATGATGAAAATAGACATTCCGAGGAAAGCGTGAAAGAGGTACAATAATATAGTTTCATTGTATTAGATTCAATATTTACCTATTCAATAAGTTATTGTTATCTAAATTATAAATAAATTATTTAAATTATTATTATAAATTATAATATTTATATACGTTTATTATTATTCGAAACATAAAGGATAACATATTGGATCTATAATTATCTAATTATGAACTTTTTAGAGTCAACAATACAAATGAACAATACCTAGACTGACCTCATTCATTATGCTGGTACATTAGCTGAACAACTTCTAGTCGACGAGGGTTTCTTTCACTAGGATCAGATGTATTATTTCTATCTCTTGTTTCAGGAATATGTTCAGTGGTTTCTGTTAACTAGTTATAGTGTTGTGTTATAGAATAACGCGGATGTTAGGTGTTGGTCATATTTATTGTATAGATACGCACGTCGTGGTGCTATGATTAGGTGAGATGTACGTATACGTAAGGTGTGGGGATAGGACTAGTTGGAATGTGCGAGTACAGAATAAGTGCATGATATCGTGTGGTGAGGTTATCACCTTAGCCAATCAGGGAGGGTCGCATTCCCTCGGTACACATGCAGTGCGTGCGTTGACCTGATTCAAGAGGCAGTAAACATGTTACATAATGGGATGATATCTAGTTCGTTAGCTAGATATGTGACGTTCCATTATGCTAAACTGTATTAGTATAACATGTAATGATCCAATACGGATATCAATAAATAAAGATATATATATATGTATATAAGCAGGTATAGGTATACATGGTTATATATGTATGGAGATACATGATATAACAGTTTCGATGTACCCATGTTTGCAGGTTGACCTTTAGCCTAATGACGAGATGAACAACTATTGTGTCGCAATGGTACGACAGTATTATGTAATAGAATGCATACTATACATCAACATACTATACTCCTATGCCAACTCAGGTACGAAGCAGATGAGGCCACACATGTGAATATAAGCCAACATCTAATAGGTTTCATCTATAACAACGTGATTAGTATTCGCAAATAGTGGTGTGGCATCAGGTTCATAAAGTTAAGTAAACTAAAAGTAAAGTAATCATTGCACTACTGATTATAGAACTATATACGTGTGTAGACTAAGTATATACTAGTGATGTAAATAATGCTCAAATCTAAAGCATGATGCAGTCTCAGTCTCAGTTACCTAAAGTCTCAACTTAGCTCGGGCTCGTTTGGCTAGAGTCTCGGCTCTGCTCGGGCTCGTTTTTTTCCGAAAATGAAAGTCTCGGCTCGGCATCAAAAAGCTCTGTATTATGTACTCCAATAGATGAAATTTACATTATTATTCACTGAATCGCGAAGTTGGCGCAGATTATTTTTTTTTAATTTATGTAAATGTGAAATATATAAAAATTATTATTAAAATGTAATTTCAAAAAAGTATCATTTCGACTAGGTATTATTTGGTAAAAGTCTCAATTCGGCTCGGGATCGTTTTTTTCCCGAAAATGAAAGTCTCGGCTCGGCATCATTTACATTACCAGTATAGACAATCGTATATAGTTCTATAATCTCACAAATGTCGTAAAGTCATAAATAAGTATACGATACAAACCTGGTATTTATCGTAAGCAACCTGAATTTTGTGCAACATCTCAGTGGCTTGTCTATATACAAAACTTTTGAAGAGCACTACTGTCATCGAATATTTACTGCGAGCTATTCGTCAGGAACCTGCGTATCCTGATAATCATTACTAATTATTACGCTATTATTACGCTATTATTACGCTATTAATACTAATCAAATGTGGGCCTAAGTTATCTATTACAAACATATAAATATCTACATAATATTAAATAGTGGAAGTAATGTGCATATTCCCATGTAATAGATTATAATACTAGACTAAATAAGATACACACTATAGAGATAAGATACCCCACAACGACACGCTATAATGCCGCATTAACGAATACGAACGAGATATTATCGTTACGTGGTATTCGAGGTAGTCAGCTCTCTTGAGTCAGCAGTTCAGTATCTTGTAGTCAGAGTAGAACTGCAATACTTCGTTGAATACCTCATCGGAGAACCATACTTTTAGGTTAAAGTTCATATTACATTACCAATGCGTACGTATATATATATATTTATAAATTATATGATGACGCAAGATTTATTGTGATATATAATAGGATATCGTAGCCCTTCGCTTGTATCCACATTGCAAATTTACAAATAATAATAAAGAACATATAAATTAAAACGAGTAGTCTTTTGTCGTAGTGATCAGTAACTCTACCTCTGTATTGTATTTCACTGATCATATACCTTACCATTGTCCACGATGTAGACTGTGAGATAAAATAGGCTCATATTTAAAGTTGATATATCATGGATAGATGTATAATTGAGATATCAAGAAGTGTATTGACTATTAATCACTCATTATTTGTATGTTTATTTTTAATTAATATACAATTTGTAATATATATTAATAAAATCTTCTAGTAATCTTACTGATTATATAACTATATTAATATATATTATGTATTCGAAAGTAGCAATAGAGTAATATTAACTCTATATCATTTTGTACATATAGTAATACAAATAAATGTATGTATATTATATTTAATTGAGTTTCTGATTGAGCATAATAATGAAACATATTATATATTTAAATATTTATATAGAATAAATGGGAAAATTGAAATAATGGAGGAAGTGTGAAAGATTGTGCATTATTGTCTTTGGGATATATTGTAATGTTCACATGAATAAATCTGAATGAAATATTTACGTATTGTAGCATATATAATTGTTGAATGAAAATCATATGATAGATATTTGGTTTTTAATATAAACCTATTTGAAAATGATATTTCATAAATGTGTAAAATTACATAATTTTATGATTATGAGGGCAGATCAGAAAATACAATACAATTTATTTTTAGAATATCATTATCGAGTATTGATAAATGTTCTAATCAGAATGTATTCTAGTTTTGTGACAATGTATGCAATTGGTAAATAAACGCACGCACAAGTATATTGACGAGTATTAATTCATACGCATTTACCTTTCTAGGGGTCAATCTATTTATAATCGTTAACGATCGTTTAATTAATAATTAATAAATAATTAATAATAAGTGATTAATAATTATAATTATAATATATAATTCTTTATTTAATTATTAATTTATGAATATTTATATATTACCACTTAATGATAATATAATAAACTTAAGTTCATAAGTTCATAAAATGTATATATATTTTAGAATTCTACTGAAAAAATAGATTGCTCATATGAACACCCTAAAATTGATACCACTAGAGGATTTTAAAACTGGAATTTTTAAGAATTTCATTGCGAAATTACTGTAATAGATTGCTCATGTGAACAGAGCTTTATAAATAGATTATATTTAAATTATATAATTCATACATTTTTACTACAACACAATTGTTGTCGAATATATAAGAGGGTTTGATTATATACTCGTCAATGCACACTCACTCATTCTAAACATAATATATGTAAGTATACAGTATACTTCTATCGCACACAAACACACTCTCACTACACACTGCCTAACCCGCTGATTCAAGACGAACAGACAGCTCTGCGTCTACAAGCACCGCGAGATGAACTTGTAGTCTATGTTCCAGTCGAGGCCGGATAACTTGCGTTGTTCCTGTAAGCAGGTGTTCAGTAAGCTGGCGATGTACACCAGAGAGCGCAACTGTAAGCTGTTCGTCTCCTCGATGGAGTTGGGTGGTATCTCCGCAGACACTTTCTTCAGGCCAAACTTAATGCCCATCTGTGGCTGATTATTGTGTGGGGGGTCATCTTCGTAGGTATAATAGGGCATCGCGTGGTTACTATTATTATAATAATGTAGGTATAACATTACGATATTAACATAATATGAGAATCATATAGTAAATATTACATAATTAATATATCATGAGACTCATGCAATGAGTGACTGATGATAAGTATTACATGATATCACATGTGAATTATAATATGAGTAATTAATGATTATAAGGTAAGAGAATCACATGTTAAATATTACATTATAAGCATATAACGCATATTTAAATTAGTATCATATACGTTAATAAAAAGATGCTATATCCAATAAAATAACATGAATATTAGATGTATATAAATGTAAACAAACATGAAGAATACTGAAAGGGAAGAGGTTGTGAACTTATCCAACAGCGACAGTGAGAGTGAATGTTCACTGTTACGTTAAGCATCTGCACTAGTTCTACCAGAAAGTGTAGGCCAAGATGACAGTTCTGAAGTAGAGCCTATCCCCTATTGAGTAGTGTGTAACGTTATCGGTATTGTGTTATTTGATGTTATAGTAATATGTAATATTACTATATAATGTATATATAGTGTGATATAGTACAGTCAACTCCCGATAAGTCGGACTCGCAAGGGACTGTGAAAACTGTCCGACTTAGCGAGATATCCGACTTATCCGAGATTAAGAATATCATGCAAATACGACATGAGATGCGCAGCGTGAGTTAAAGGGTTACGAAATGTGGTATTATGCAACAATCAACAACATAACATGTTGTATTCAATAATATTACTTACTAAAATTATAATATATATATATTATAATTTTAATTTATACATTATTTAAAGTAAACATTTCTGACAATTTATAAAAATTCCGACTTATCCAGTATAGAAATCATAAAAATTACAATAATATGTGTCCGACTTATAGAGAAGTCCGACTTATCCAATCAAACTTATCCGACTTATCTGATCAATTTAACATGGAACTAGATACAAATCCAACCAAACAAACTAAATGTGTCTAATTATCGAGAAGTCCAACTTATCCGTAGTCCGACTTACCGAGAGTTGACTGTATATAGAAAATGTTATGATTTGTTTAATAATTAGTATTAATTAAACAAAATTAACTACAATATTAAATGTTGGTACCAAAATTAAAAATAAATAATCTTAAAATATCACATTAATATTAATATAATATTTATATATTAATATAAAAAATGTACAATAAAATATATAGAATTTGTTAATTAGTATTTCTTATAAAGTATATAATTTATTACATTATATTAAAAAAAAAATTAAATATAATTACTTTAATTTTAGAAGGAAAATTAGTTATTGATGTCACTAATTAATATACACACCCAATGGATACACACAATTGTAGATATTTAAATTATAAGTTAATTATAAGAATTATTAAGATTTAGAAAAATAAAAAGTTATACTAAAATAATATTTATTATACATTTTCTATTCATAATTTAATTAATAATTATTATTTAAATATTATTATATATTTAATCATATTTATTATTTAACTTGAGATTATCTATATAATTTTAAAGAAATAATTAAAAAAAATATATATTTAGATATATTTTTATAAGAAAATGTAGGTATGTATTTTTAACAATACTTATATGTGTTAAATATAGGATGTAATTATAAATGAAAATCATATACAAAATACAAATAATAATATGTATATAAACAGATACTACTATATGATAAATACAAACTATTTTTCATAAACGACAGCGATAGCCTATTGGAATGTATATCTTGACCTTAACCCATGGACACGACCTTGAAGTCGATGTAGAGCTGTTTAGCCAACTTTTTCTATAGGAATGAATCACATTATCTCACACTTCGCTCATTATCTAATATCTTATATGCGTATATATATATATATTTTTTGTAAGTTGATTACAGTAGATTTTACTTATTAATAATATTGATCTAACTATTTTGAGAGTTAATACATTCATGGTTCCAGGAGATAATGCAATATTTATGACTCATGGCTGTTGTATTATAAACAGTCTATTATAGGAGATAACTATCATTATTTATATCAGTGTCATTTATCTAGTTATTTCATTTCTATATTTATAGGACATATTTGATTTTTATAAACTACATTATTTCCCATATGGAAATATGATAGAGGCATGATATCTACATTTTAGTATATTCATAATGGCACCAATATATATAAATCTTAATAAATATATATATAGAACTCTTAGAAAATATAAATATATATAACTCTAAATTTGTTATTTTTAAAGTTTAACAGTTAAACATCTGGCATCATGGGCAACATTACCTAGGGAAGCTGAGATGTATGTTCAGAGTTGTGGTTTAGTCCTAACACCAGCATCTGGCATCATGGGCAACATTACCTAGGGAAGCTGAGATGTATGTTCAGAGTTGTGGTTCAGTCCTAACACCAACATCTGGCATCATGGGCAACATTACCTAGGGAAGCTGAGATGTATCTTCAGAGTTGTGGTTCAGTCCTAACACCAACATCTGGCATCATGGGCAACATTACCTAGGGGAAGCTGAGATGTATGTTCAGAGTTGTGGTTTAGTCCTAACACCAGCATCTGGCATCATGGGCAACATTACCTAGGGAAGCTGAGATGTATCTTCAGAGTTGTGGTTCAGTCCTAACACCAACATCTGGCATCATGGGCAACATTACCTAGGGGAAGCTGAGATGTATGTTCAGAGTTGTGGTTTAGTCCTAACACCAGCATCTGGCATCATGGGCAACATTACCTAGGGGAAGCTGAGATGTATATTCAGAGTTGTGGTTCAGTCCTAACACCAACATCTGGCATCATGGGCAACATTACCTAGGGAAGCTAAGATGTATATTCAGAGTTGTGGTTCAGTCCTAACACCAACATCTGGCATCATGGGCAACATTACCTAGGGGAAGCTGAGATGTATGTTCAGAATTGTGGTTTAGTCCTAACACCAACATCTGGCATCATGGGCAACATTACCTAGGGGAAGCTGAGATGTATGTTCAGAGTTATGGTTCAGTCCTAACAACAACATCTGGCATCATGGGCAACATTACCTAGGGGAAGCTAAGATGTATGTTCAGAATTGTGGTTTAGTCCTAACACCAACATCTGGCATCATGGGCAACATTACCTAGGGAAGCTGAGATGTATGTTCAGAGTTATGGTTCAGTCCTAACAACAACATCTGGCATCATGGGCAACATTACCTAGGGGAAGCTAAGATGTATGTTCAGAGTTGTGGTTCAGTCCTAACACCAACATCTGGCATCATGGGCAACATTACCTAGGGGAAGCTGAGATGTATCTTCAGAGTTGTGGTTCTGTCCTAACACCAACATCTGGCATCATGGGCAACATTACCTAGGGGAAGCTGAGATGTATCTTCAGAGTTGTGGTTCTGTCCTAACACCAACATCTGGCATCATGGGCAACATTATCGTGGGGAAGCTGAGATGTATCTTCAGAGTTATGGTTCAGTCCTAACACCAACATCTGGGTGCACGAGGGGGTTCATGTATGTTACATGTGGTAGTAGTAAACGTTAGATGTGAATAGGTAGGGCAATGTACTGTATCGAGAGAGATATGGGCAACATTAGCATGCGGAATGATTCGGTACTGCTAGAACTTACTTAATTACACATAATAACAACAAATCACAATTATTTACTGATAAATCTAAATTATTTACTAAAAGATGCTTAGTAATATGACTTATTATTGTCATTGTATATTTTGTTATTAATAAATACTTATTAATTTATAAATAATAAGCTCTTATAATCGCGTAATAAGTGATATGTGCATAATAAACATGCATGTATCAAGAGAAGTTAGTAAAGAACTGAGGGAGGGAGGTGTTATACCCACCCATTCAGGGGGGAATACCATCTGCTCGGGTTTGTTATAGTCTTACGATAACGCCCAGACTTTCTCATTCGCGAGGATCTATTAGAACGTGTAATCATGTGTAAGTAGTGTTGGGCAGTCAGGCAGTCTATTATATAATGCTGCAATTGCCAGTACTAATGGATTTAGAGTGTAAGTGCTGCAATGGCCTACATTTGGTACATACAATACATAATAAGTGCAAGTGAGCGTGTGATCTACTATATTTATATAGTAGATAGAGAGCTAGCGTAAGTGTAGCTTAGCTAGTTCATAGTTACCCACAACTGATTACCTGCATATAACGTATGTAATATGTTACATGCATGTTCACTTCCTGTTTATATGTATTAACAACAACATTATTATTTTATTATAATTAGTTATCTGGACAATCTACTTGACAAGATAAGTTATCATGCTTACTAAATTAGATAATAGTATTATCATAATACTATTAATGAATATATGATATATAGTCTCATTATAATATTTAATTATTCTATAGTTATTTAGTTATTTTATATACACATTACTAGTTTGATTTTCATAAAATTCACAAAAATCATTGAATTACAATCACTGAAATAAATGTAGAGCTGTTTATATTATATTTCTATTCATGCATTTCCAAGAATTCAATATATTACCATTAATTATAATTCCTAGATTTCATTAAATATTTTATTGTACATCATTACAATAAATATATATGTATTATATATATTTATATATATAGTTTTTTTTTTTTTTTTATTTGGTGGAGTCCTTTCATCCCATCCAGGAACTTAGATGAAGTTTTCACTTATAACCATATATGGCTCTAATGTCCCTTCGAAGCCACTCTCATGTTTAGGCATCCATGGTGTTAACGAGAGCCGGTTATTTATTTATACACAATTATATAAGATCACTTCTAAATAATATTTTAAGACCCATTTTATAAAATTAATTAATGGTCCGGACGAGTGTCGAACCGTGTCCTACTGCTTGTGTGTCTGACGCCTTAGCCACTGAGCCACACAGGCAGTTTTAGTTACATATATATATTCATTATCCATAGTGTAAAATTGAATAATTATAGGATTACTATTGAATTGCTATACCTATATATGATTATTTAGATATTATAACGTATAGTGTATAAGTAGTGTATTAACTTATTCAACATTATTCCATTTAATATATTTTAAAATGGTCAATTGTAATATATGTAATAAGGTGTGGGGTAATGATATATCAAACTATAGTTTCATTACATGTTCATATTGTTCATCGAACACTTATATTGTATGTTTGCATGTTGCTAAATCCATACAAAATAAGTTCCCCAATGGAAACGATGCATCTAAATCATCGATGTAAATAAAAGTTTTATTTACATCGATGATCTAAATGTGTATGTCAATTTTCCAAAACGCAAATCGAATATACTAGACTTAATACTAACTAATGATATTATAACTATTTCTTCAATCTCACCTACTAGCCCTATTGAATATAATAATCACTGTATCGATCATGTATCTATGATATATTTTTATTTTATATCCATCTAATTATTATAAGGTCAAATCAAAATCATTTAATCAAAAGTCATCAGTGATGTATTAGGTGAGATTGAAGAAATGGATGACTCATCACCCAACTACATTAAATCTGATTATGACTTAATTAAATATGATCTTTCTATAATTAATTGGGACTACCTATTAGAGTCAGCTAATGATAGTTCGGATATGTAATCCATATTTATAGAAAAATTATTATTAATATATCGTGTTGTTAAAAAACGCATTTTTTATTCATTCTTGTTTAAAACATGATTTTAACTGTTTTATTCATTTTTAATCCAAAATTTTCTATTACAAATAATAAAATTACTTAAATAAAGTAGATATGTTATTAAATAATAAAATAATAATAAAGTAAGTACATATTATATGAATAATCATTATTAATTAGAATAATATATTATCTGTATTATTAGCATCATTAAATCATATTTTCATACTATACATTATGTATGACAATTATAATTATTATAATATTTATTTTGTTACAATATAACACTGAGTAATTCTGTATTATTTAATGTTATAGACATGGATATTGCATCACAATCTATATATAATATCCTACATTGTATTTGTATATAATTAATTTTATAAAACTATATGAATTTTCATATTTATTTTATAATGAATTATTTATAGATATATAGAAATTAATAATAATAATATTAAGTTAATAAAATAATAAACTATCCATATAAATAATAACTGTTAACTATAGTAATAAAACCAACTGTTAAAGATTTAATAATGATATAATTAAGATATCAATAATTACCATTGGTAAATAATTAATAAAACAGTTTTTAAGACATAAAAAATGATATTGTAATTATAATATTAGTAAAACATATTGTTACTACTGAACATTAATTATTACCACTTTTAAGGTTATTAATTATTACCATTACTAATGACAGTATAATACTGAGAGTATTAAGAATAACGATAAAGAACGCAAAGGCTAAACTACTAACTTAGCGAAAATGTCGTTGAACTGTTACAGTGACGTCTGAACATGACATTCACTAGTGAGATCTCGACCAATAGGAAGTAGAGGAGGCTAGCTGCCGGACTGATCATCTTCACTGTGGCTGTGGCTAGCTAGCTCAGCAATAGACCCATCAGTAGCTTTGTTCACAGCTAACCTCTTCATCAGAGTGTCCACCTGTAGGTGTGTGAGGTGAGGCTTCATTATACACATTAAATTATCTATGTTTTATATATAACTAAAGCCGGTATAATATGTGTAATTAATATTGCATCTATCTAAGTTATATAAATATATATTTACCCATTAAATATATAAGTATACATGGGCGCGGTTATAGTGAGTCATCATCCAAACTGCGTATACGTGAGAGACAAATAGCTGTGGTACCTTGATATTGTGATCGCATTACGACTTGTAATCGGACTGTATTATAATGTGACTACACCGATAGCATGCAAGAGAGGCATATATGGGTCTATCGGGCATACCTAAGCGAGAGTCAATGAGAGTTAATCTTAATGCGCGGTACCCTTAATGTTATGGTAATTACGCAATAATATTGTTACCCCGATTGTGGTATTCTATTATTACGTTATCGGAGAGGCATCATTAATCAGGAAATCGCATGTGTGAAAGTGCATATGCTAAGCTAATAGGTACGCATGATAAACTAGCTATGGTCATTATTGAGTAATACTACTGTTACCCTGATTGTGGTATACTAACATTAGGCTGATTGTATGATACTTATATCTAAATGTATGTAGATTTGATACAAACCTATTGATTATCTACCAGCATAGTAATGATATTAAGATCACATGATACAGGTAGGGATATCTTATTCGCGTCTTGCTTCCATTATTGTACCATTTTCTTAGGGAATGCGTGATGAAACGGACTAGTATAAGAGAGGAATGAAGCATACATACAAACATCTCCTATTAACCTAAATCATAATATATAAATAGCGGTTACTTTTAGATATTGAATGTCTAAATTCACAATATATAATTTACAAATCACACATGAAATGAGAGACTTTTAGTAAGAGTAAGCTGTAGCTAATAATTAATCTTTACACTGATTTAATATTAATCAATAAAGAGATGATGTATATAAATCTGGTTCATATAAAGCTATTTCATATAAATATAAACAAGTTCTACTCATGTGAATTACTATTTCCACTTATTAACACTTCCAAGAATATTATTTGTATATATATGAATGAATGAATGAATTCAGTTTATAGACAATGTCTAAGGAGAATCAGTGAAAGCGATGAGCTTTTTTAATTTGATATCTCCTAACAGTAGTGTAATGTCATATTTCATCATTTTCATTCGGATAAAATACAATAAAATTACATAAAAATAGATATTAAAATAAACAATAAAACAAAACTAAAACAAAATATAAAAGAAATAAAATATAAAAGAAAGAATAAAACAAAACTAAAACAAATATTTGATTCCCATGTTAGCATCCAAAACAAAGTATAAAATATAATTAATACATTTTTCATAATTGTAATATAATATTTATAAAGAATCTAAATATTTGTATCACATATTTTATGTCAATTTTAATAATATTGATATAAATATATATATATTTGTAGGTTACTATAGGTTATTAATACTGTTTATAATTGTTTTAATTTCAATACTGTTTTTTATTGTTTTAATACTTTTAATTTTTAATACTGTTTAGTTTTTTTTTTTTAATTAGTTATGTAAAGTTAAATATATAAAACGTAAAATTTGAAAAA
>OZ025241.1:85442227-85479727 GCA_964019155.1 Osedax fenrisi | reverse complement strand
ATCACTAATTAATCAACTATAATAAGTGTAATATATAATGTTCGTTTTTTTAGTTTTTTTGATTAAAAAAACCATGGTTTATTTGGTTTTTTTGATTTGTGTTTATAAAATTATTGATAAATATATTAATTTCAATATTATATCATTTAAAATGAGTATCAATATTAATAATAATAATAGTATATATTATGTATATTATATAAATTATACCTTATCATTTTAAATTATATAAGTCATTATTGTTAGTTTTTATCGTTTTTAAAAAAACCAAAAAATCAAAAAAACCAAAAACCAAAATAAAAATAACAAAAATCAATAACCCTTAATATTATTAATAATTGTATAGGTTATGTGTATAATATAAATTTATTCATTTAATAAATAAGCCCGGTCGAAAGAAAAATATAATTTGGATAGAATTTACTGAATACAAATATAAATTATACTACAATACTTGTTATAATATAATATACACGAAATATCTAAAAATAATCATATAACTTTAGAAGTATTTATTACAAATATTTTCAATATAACAATTTATTAATAATAATTATTTGATAAATAAAAAAACCAATATTCTTCACAAAAAAACCAAAAAAACCAAAAAAACCAAAACAACCCTGAAACCACCTAATACTGATATAATAAATTGTACAGATCATATTTTACAATATTTTAATAATCTGACTATTAATAATGATGTATTCATCATTGGTGATTTTAATATAAATATTTTAAATCATAATTTAAATACTAATATTAAATATGTTATTGATGCTATTTTCAGTTTAGGCTTACATCCATTAATTAATAAATCCACTAGAATAAGTGATCACACACATTCATTGATTGACAATATTTATTGTAATAAAAAAAAGAATCCTATTTTAAACGGTATATTAATAAATGATATCAGTGACATTTTATGATCTTTACATGATCTTTACATGTTTTAATACTGATTTTAAAATAATTGATAAACTAGTAAATGATAAATCATACAAAAAACAAGAAAACTCACTACAAAAAATATGAATAAGTTAAAAAATATAATTAATACGTTTGATTGGTCATATATGTATTCTGATATCAATATTAATATTTTAGTAGATACTTTTATATAGATATATAGTAATACACTAAAAAATATTAAATAAATATATATTTATATTGATTTACATATATGACAAAATTCAAAATATTTTTTTTTTATACAATTTTGTTTCCCTAATAACTTTTTTTATATTGTATATTATTTAATATTTTTTTTGTAAATTGTAGACATGTTTTAATAAACATAAATTATCTTAAAAATAAAACCTAGTGAATATATTTTTTTTATTAATTCATCAATAAAAATAATTTTTTTTTAATTTTCCAAATTCGATACTTTTTAAATGAAATAAATTAAAAATACTTATCCTTAAAATTTATAATTATTTTTATTCTATACTTTGGTTTAATAATCTATTTAAAAATATGTTCAAAACATTGCTTTATGATCTATTACACTCGTTACACATGACCTTCAGTTCTTCTAATTCTTTCATCTAATTAAATTAATATATATATTAGCACAATTAGCTTTTTTATATTTATACAACAATATATACGCATAAATTTAACGCGTTATTTCTACAAATTAAAAAAAAATTTAATTTCTTTAAAACTAATTAATTTCGACATACATTCGGATAACTTGTTCTCTATATTATACGGAATTACATTCGATATTTACGTAGTCATTACATTAAAGGATAATGTTTTAAAATCGATTTCGAAAATAAGAAAATTGAAACATCACAACGCTAATTTATTTAGTAAACAAGAAAAATCGAATTCGGCAATTGTTCAATTTAAAATCATAGGGAAACAGTTTGTTAAAAATATATATAATTTCTAAACTATATAATTGTAATATATTTATTACATTAAAAATGGATTGTATTACATGTAATTTAGAAATTAATAACGAAAATTATATATCATGTTCATGTTGTAATAAATACCATTATAAATGCTTATATAAAGCAAAAATAATGAAAACAAATTGGTCTAATAAATCACCACCAAAATATGCTATTCAGTTATTTAGATCACCAAATTTTACATTTAAATGTAATACATGTATAAATAATAATAATGATAATACACCAATAAATCAACCTAGTTTAAATAACTCATTACCATCGTCTACTATTATTGATAATAGTAATATTAATACTTTAATAAATAGCACAGAAAAAAAATTAAATATGTTACTATCAAAAATCACTGAAATAAGTGATATGATTGTTGTTAAAAAATCATACGCTAATGTAACCGCTAATGTAACTTCTACTGTAACCAATTCTGATACCTTTACTGACAATTTGGTAAAATCAGTAAATATTATTAAAAATAATATAGATAGCAATAATGAAATAATTATTCACAATATAAATATTCCTAATAATGATAAAACTAATTTCTTTAAATACTTAGTAAATATTATTTGTAAAACAGTAAATATTAATAAATCGTGTGTATTATCAATAGTTCAATTATCATTTAATAAATTAAAATTAATTTTAGATAATGTGGTCTCAAAAAAAATTATTTTATCAAATGTTAACCGATTATGTAAATTACGAGATCTACAAAATTCATTCATTAGAACCTCTCTAGATGAAATATCACTAGAACGACATCAGATATTATACCATGTAGTTAAAAATAAATTAATTAAAAGTAAAAAAATTATCAAATGTATTTATAATTCTAGAAGTAGTTCCTATGAACTAAGATATATTATAAATAATAAAATTGACTGGAATATGTCAATTGGTGAAGATAATTTTAGTGTATGGAAATTGTCATATATTACTTATAAAAATTCATTTATTAATAAAAATAAAAATAAAAATACAGGTTCTAGATGACTAACCGGCAATAAAGATGAAAATATTAAAAATAACAATTTAAATATATATTACGCTAATGCTCGTAGTATTAGAAATAAAATGAATTTTTTGGAATTTTTACTTTCATCTAATAAATATGACATTATATGTTTAGTTGAAACATTCTTAACGGTAGATGATAGAGATTCTCTATATTTAATCGGTGGAAAAAATTATACACTATTTAGATACGATAAATTAATTCATAGAGGAGGTGTTGCGATATTTTGTAAATCTAGTTTATGTCCTGTAAGAAATTTTATTTCACACATAGATGTTCAATATATACATTTAAAAATTAATTCAAAAATTCCATTTAATATTATATGTGTCTATAGACCTCCAAATTGTAATGATGTTTCTCATGAACAGATATGTAAATTATTTGATATAACCCAACAAAATTATAATTCATCTATAATTATAGGAGATTTTAATTTACCAAATTTTAATTGGAAAAATATACATTTCCTAGTTACCCAAAAAGTTATGCATTACTTTACGATTCGATTATTAAAAATTCATTTTCACAATTAATAAATAAGCCAACTCGTAATAATAATATAATTGATTTACTTTTTACTAATGAAAAACAATTACTATCTAATATAAATATTGGAGACTATTTCGGATTATACCAAAATATAAGTGACCACTATTCTGTTTCATTTAATGTAAATATTGAAAAATACCCATGTAAACAGATTTAAAAAAAAAAATTATCCAAAGAATTAGAATCTTTAAATTTTAAGAGAGAGATTAATGCAATTAATTCAAAAAATAAATGAAAGTTTTATAAATTTATGAAAAAAAGACAAAATTTAAAATCTGGAGTATCTCCTCTAATTGATATATCAAATAATAATATTTTATTTTCAGATCTCGACAAAGCAAATACGTTAAATTCATATTTTAGTTCAATTCAACAAAATGATAATGGAAATTTACCCGAATTTTATAACTTAACTAAACAAAAATTTGATAATATTGATTTAAATCTTGAAATAATTAAAATATTTTTAAATAGATTAAAAATTACACATACTTTCGGAACTGATGGGATACCATCTTCTATGTTAAAATTATTATCTAATGAATTATGTAGGCCTTTATATATTATTTTTAATTCATCTTTATTATCGGGTAATATACCGACAATTTGGAAAAAATCTATAATCACACCAATTTTTAAAAAGGGTGAACCATCAAATTCAAATAACTATAGGCCTATTTCAATAACATGTGTAATGTGTAGAGTATTAGAACGTATTATTTCTAAACAATTAATTTTTTATTTAAAATCTAATAATTTATTAACAAAATATCAATATGGTTTTATAAGTGGAAAATCCACAGAATTACAATTAACAAAATGTTTAAAATTTTGGTATAATGAATTGAATAATAAAAAATGTGTAGATATAATATATATTGATTTTGCAAAAGCTTTTGATGTTGTTTCTCATGAAAAACTACTATTTAAATTAAAATCATACGGTATATCTAATAAAATAATAAAATGGTTTTATAATTTTTTATCGAATAGATCTCAAATTACACGGGTTGAAAATTCTTTTTCAAATAGTTCTATTGTAAAATCTGGAGTACCACAAGGATCGGTTTTAGGTCCAATTTTATTTTTATTATATATTAATGATCTTCCTAGTATATTCTCGTCAAAAATTCATATTGATTTATTTGCCGATGATACAAAAATATATTTTTCATACGCATCTGAGAGTGAAAGATTTCTTTTACAAAATAATTTAAATTTATTTTCACAATGGGTAAATAAATGGCAATTAAATATTTCATTATCAAAATGTGCAGTTATGACTTTAGGGAAGGTTACTCCATCAAAATATTTTATAAATAATATTCAATTAGAAAACGTTACTTTTTATAAAGATTTAGGAATAATATTTGAAAATAACCTTTTATTTAATAAACATATTGATTATATTTGTAAAAAAGCTTATTTTTCTTTGAATTCAATTTTTAGATGCATTACTACAAAATCCCCTAGAGCATTATTAAATGCATATAAAATTTATTGCTGACCAATTTTAGAATATGCATCCATAATTTGGTCACCTTTTTCAAAGGTTAGTAAATTTCGTAGTCTCATAGACCAAATTGAAAGAGTGCAAAGATTATTTACTAGACGATTAATTACAAGATGCGTAGGATATACAAATTCATCAAATATTAATTATAAAACATATATAGAGAGATTGGTATATTTTAAATTAGAATCACTTGAACTTAGAAGGTTAAAAATAGATCTAACTACAATTTTTAAAATTTCAAATAATTATACAGATATAAATATATCTGATATTCTTAACATTTCGAATAATTGTAGAACTAGAGGTAATTGTAAAAAATTAAATGTAATACATAATTATGATAATACAATTAAAAATATAATTAATAATAGATCAGTTAATATATGGAATTCATTAAATAATGATATAATAAAATCTGTATCTGTTTCATCTTTTAAAAATAAAATAAACAAAATCTGTTTCGGCAAAATACTTTTTTTTAACAGAAATTTATAATTTTATATTGATTTATGTTTCATTTTGTATCTAGATTATTGCATTATCTCTTCAGGTTTTTTTAATGTGTTTTTGTTATAGAAAATTTAGGTTTTTATATATATATTTCAAATATATTATAATATAAAATTAATAATTCATTATTATTACAGATAAAGTGGGAAGTATTATTTTATTTTTGTTTGTTCTGTATTATATTTTGTTATAAATTTATTTTTGTTATAGAAAATTCGGATTTTTTATATCTATATTTCAAATATACTATAATATAAAATTAATAATTCATTATTATTACAGATAAAGTGTGAAGTATTATTTTACTTTTGTTTGTTCGGTATTATATGTTTGTTTTATATATATTTTGTAAATATGTTTCAAATGTATTATATTACTAAAATACAATATTAATAATTTTCTATTATTTCAGATTATAGTGATAAGTATTATATTATTTTGTTTCGTAATATTATTGGTATGTTTTGTTATTAACTGTTTTTTTATAGGTATATTGGTTTATTTTATTTATAACTTGTTCTGTTTTTATATATATATATGTTTCAAATTTATTATACAATTAAAATATAAATATAAATTAATAAAGTACCTACTATTATTACAGATTTTGGTAAGTATTACATTATTTGTTTGTTTCATTCTAGTATTGGTTTATTTGATTTTTAATATGTTCTGTTTATAATATATTTAAAATTTAACATTTAAAATTTAACATTTAAATATTAAATTATATAACTAATAATTTATTACTAAAACAGGGTACAAGATGAAGAATTCTATAAAGTTAAAGTAGAAATTGAATATTTCGATGCCACTTACAAAATAATGTATTTTATTTCTATTTTCGATTATTTTTACGCTATCTTTTATTTCTATTTTGATCATTTTTCGTTTATTTTTACTATATGATTTATTTCTACTTTCGATTGTTTTTCGTTTATTTTTACGGTAACTGTAAAACGTTTTAATTTCCTTAATTTTTTAATTTCGTATTATTCTTTATTTATTTCTATAACGTATGTTATCGTTAGCAAATATTTATACTTTATACTTTCGATTATATTTTCGGCTATGTATTTGCTTAAATAAATTATCAATCAATCAATCAATATTATAATTTAAAGTAATTTAATTAATTTAAAAATAAAATAACTACAAATAATTATCAAAAAGGGTTTAACTTATTTGAGCACTAAAGTGAATATTAAAAATGTACACAAATTTAAACATTAGTTGCTGATTTTAATTTTTTAAAAAGATACAATTCTAATTTTTAAGAAAAAATATATGATTTATATTTATATTAAATTATATTTTTTAATTAACTTTAATGTACTTTTTAATAATTATAAATATATATTATATTTTAATGATATATATATTTTAATTAGATCTATAGTTTCTGACCACACCTTTAAAGTCAAATTGAAAACACATCTATTTAATATAGCTTATAATAATTAATATACGATACACCACCGAAAACTCATTACTGATGTTGATCGCAGTGTCTAAACAAATTGGTTACAAGGTTACAAGGTTACATGAATTAATTATTTCATGAAAACATCTATTTAATTTTGGCACCAATAAACATACAATATCATCATTTATATTAGACATTTATTTAGACAAATATATTCAGAATAATATTTGAAATAATGTATTTCATTAGAATTTTGAATATTTCATATGAGCTTATATATATTTTTATCATTTAAATATAATATATATTTATAATTATTAAAAAGTACATTAATTAAAAACATTATTTAATATATATATATAAATATAAATCATATATTTTTCTTAAAAATTAGAATTGTATCTTTTTTTAAATTAAAAATCAGCAACAAATAATAGATCATAAAGCAATGTTATGGAAATTGTTTTATATAGATTATTAAGGGGACGCGATACCATTGATTTTTCGAAAAAAAATTGAATTTCAAATTTTGTATTAATGTAAAATTGTAATACTTCACATATTATCTTTTATGTGATGTTTAAATTATGTTCATTACATTATTCATTTTGTCAATAATATATTATTTAATGTTTATATTCATATATTATATTTGAAACTTGATTTACTCAGAATAATTATTTGTGACCAATCATGCTGACATAACTGGTATTAACTTTTGTACAATTGAATATTTTGTCTTCATTTTTTCAATATAACTAGATAAAACCTGTAAGATTAAAGAAATTTAAACAACCTAAACCTAACAAAATTAAAAAATATTTATTTAAAAAATTTTAATTAGCAATTTAGTTGGAAAATTAAAATTTTTTATCAGATATTTCAATTATTTTTTTTAGAAACGTATAACATAAAGATATGTAAACATCTATAAATTACAACATATAATATAAAAATATGGAATATTATTAATAGATTAAAAAAAAAAAAAAAAAGTGAATATTTGTTGAGTTAATAGATTTCTAAAAATAGCATTTTTTGGTATCTTTTACATGTAACCCAAACGATGGTATCGCGTCCCCTTAAACCAAATTATAGAATTACAAAAATTTTATAAATTTCGAAGATATGTATCTTGATTTATTTTCATTTAAAAAGTATCGAATTTGGAAAATTAAAAAAAATATTTTTTATGGATGAATTAATAAAAAAATATATTCACTAGTTTATATTTTTCAGATAATTTATGTTTATTTAAAACATATCTACAATATAAAAAAAAAAAAAATTACAATATATAAAAATTTATTAGGGAAACAAAATTGGATAAAAAACAAATATTGTGAATGTTGTCCTATATGTAATTCAATTTAAATATATGATTATTTAATATTTTGTAATATATTACGTTATATCTATATAGAGAATATATGATATAATCTTATAGAAAAAAAATTAATGACATTTATTAAATAAATAAATATCTATAGAGTTTTAAAAATGTGTGTTTTACTCTAAAATTACATTTCAAAATTTTCAAAATATTTTTAAATTCATTGTGAGGGCACAATATTAATTTTTGTTAATTTTTTGTAAGTATTACGATAACTATATAAAGTAAACATTCTGTGAAAGTTTTAAGAAAATCTGAGTTTGAGAAAAATGTGAAAAATTTGCTGATTTCATTTGGAATGACCCTGCTATTTAATTTAAATTTTGGCAAAAAACCAAAAACCAAACCAGCATTTTGAAAAAATCAAAAAAACTAATGAAAATACCAAAAACCTCACAATGCCAACTATGGATATAATCATAATAATAATTATTATATTGGTTAGATAATACCGTGAATCTCGAAGCAGGAGGCCATTTGTTATTATAAGAATTTCAGAGTTCAACGTGGGCGGTGCTTATGTATTTCACTCAAGTACATATGTTAAGCAGTACTACACAATTTAAAATAATCTGAACGAGTTTAACATCTATACATACAAATACATATATAAAGTGTAAGTGTATGCTATAGACATACATATACAGACATATACACATACACGCAAACATACTAGTGATTCAAACGACTCCAGTTTTTTGAGTCGAGTCGAGTCGGACTGAAACTCTATCGAGCTTTTTTTTTAAATTATTAAATTTAAGGATTTAAATTATTTAATAAAATGTATTGAAATGTATTATATTATTAGTGTTTATATTTTTCTATCATTATTGGTGTTATTATAATTTTTTAAATATGAATAATTTATAGTATTCGATTGTAATTGATGATCACATGAATAAAAACCCAGATATTGGTAATTACAGATATTATGCAATACATTATTGTTAATATAATAAAATATCATTATTAAGATATTTAGGTGCAGCAAATAACCTATATGCAGCAAATAATTGTTATATCACTAATAGTACTACAACCGTAATGTCTATTTCCATCATATCTTACTGTTACCTATTATCTGTATATAATTGTATTGTAATATTGATTTTATAACGACCACATTTTATGTTTCGAAACCAACTTTATCGGGTTTCATTTATTTTGAAACCAACATAAAGAAGGTTTCAGATGTTTCGAAACCACAAAAGTCGGTTTTATTTTAATCACTAATACATACATATACACACACACATTTAAACATACATGCATACATACACATATACATTTGTGTATATTGTGTTTGTATGTATTTTGTATTATTTTAGTATTCCCACATATATTTTAAGTAGGAGATGTAATAAATTAATGCATTCTATATTCTAAATTTATTTTATTATATGATCTAATATAATCTATATTAGATATATATATATATATATATATATATATATATATATATATATATATATATATGTAGGTGCATGTTATATCCTACATTTATTTTACTATATGAACTAATATAATATATATAAATTTAAATTTAAAATTTAATACTTAATTCAACTATAACCAATTTTTGTATAGGGCTTACAAAAAAACCTTTTCTGTAACCAATGCAAAAAATGCAAAAAATCAAAAAATATAACTGAAAAAAATAACAGTAACAATATTATAGGTATATAGATTTTATAAATTATATTTGGATATATATACCTTAAATTCCTATTAAACTCAGACTGAACAAATGTATCTAATATTTTCAAGTTACTGAGATATCGAATTGTTCTTATATGTTTATGTAGATACAAAACAAGCCAGACTCAAAAATATGAATTATCAGGGTTTCTGAGTTAGCGTTTGACTCTATAGCTTTGTTATGTGTATTAATATATATATATATATTAATATATAAAGTTAATTCTAGATTTCAACCAATTTGACAATACTTTTAGTTTGTATAGACAACTGTTACACATAACAAAGCTACTGAACTATCAACTATATTCACTATTCCTTATTCGTCATTGAATATCAATATCCACATTACTATTATAGATACTACCTACATCCTACCTTTAATCGACAACCAAAATGTCATCCTTTATAATACCCCCTTATCATATATTATTAAACTTCAAATTCTCCAAAATTATTTAGCTAGGTGCATAGTAAAAATACCAAAGTAATGGTTACTTGTATGTCATAGAATCCTCTAGAAAACCCTACTACTGGCACATAAAGAAATCCATCATAACTATCAAGACTACCTAGCACCCTTACTCAAACTTAAATTAATAACTATAGTTATTATAGTAATACAATACACGCTCCGCCAATATGTTTCTATTTTAATTACCTCATGAACATAACTTACATTTAACTCACACTCATACCTGGGAAATATCTCATACTCCTGGCATATTCTCCCTACAATGTAGGGCCTGCATACATACATCATCATCCTTAATCTTCAAGAAACTACTGAAAACACATTAATTAAATCTTACAAAATTAATTATCACACATATATGGACGGCAAATTGCTTTATAAGAACAGTTTGCCATCAGAAAACCGAAAAATGTAATGTAGTATAGATATCTAAAAATTCAAAAGACCATAGAATGTTTCTTAGATATCTAATTATACTTGCATGTAGTTACATAGGTAGAAAACCAAACTAATATTTGTAAACAAAGTCTGATTTAGAGTGGTTCTGAAATATAGAGAGTTGATTGTATATGTAATAATATTTTTAATATATATCGCTATATAAATATTTCCTGTTATTTTTTTCTCGCTATTTTAACCTGGCATTTATTTTCAGATTCCCGTAATAATAAGTTGTAACCAATTACACAGTCAGCAATATAGGCTAATAATATCATATTTTATAATATACAGTTCTAGTGAACAACTTAATTCTACTAATGGTGATAGGCCACCAACTTATACATTACTTTAATCTAAAGACATAATATTATATTTAAAAAAAATTATATTATTTAATATTATAATATTATAATATTAAAATGATATTGTGTATGAGATTATGGCATAGATATTGAGTTGGGACTTCACACTAATATCTATTGAATCCATAGCTGCAGTAAATACTCTTACCATAATAGGTAAATAATTTCTATTTGAATAAATAATGGAATATAAATTTGATAATAATATATTTTTAATAAATTGTATTCATCGATTTAAAGAAAGTGGATAAGCAATTGACGCACGCAATGCATGTACAATATAGATATGTGTATGACACTTTTATCGATAAATTAACAACATGATATCAGTGATTTTGATTGGATATTAGTCATATTATATATGTCAAATATTAAAACAGTAGGCTTTTCGTCAAAATAGATTAAAGTGACTTATATCTATATCAATGGATTTAGATTATAAATTTCAATAAAATAGTATGATATCTTCAATTTAAATACACACAATTACGAGGAATGTTGATATGATGTATTTTAAATATATAATTTTACTTTTAGTATAGATAGTACATTGAAATTGGTAGTAATTATCAATATATATATATATATATGAATACATAAATATTATTATAAATAAAAAGTAGTGGGCCAGATAGTGGGTTTCGACTGCAGTGCCTGTATCAGATAGTGTCATACACTACATTCAATTGCTTATCCACTTTCTTTATATCTATGATTGTATTATGTAGAATAAATATACAATTAATATTAATCATAATAGTACAAATACAAATAAATATTATATAATTGTTATTTATATAGTTATACATATATTTAATATAGTAATTTAATTATTTATTATAATAAATCATTATCTATATCTTGTAATATATATTGATTAGTTAGACAAGTGTGCGCTCCTAGAAACGGATATGGTATTGGGTTAAAGTGTTATTACATTCATAAAATTTACATTTTGCATTACACTTTATTCTAATCTATATGCATCTTTATTTTATTAATAGTAATGTAATTAATTCTTGTTACTAATGGATGTTCTTCAAGTTCACTATATCGTTCGGCTATTTATATATATATATATATATATATATATATATATATATATATATGCCATATTCAAAATAATTCAAATTAGTATATTGATCCTTGTATTTAGAAATGATTTTCGCTAGACTTGGGAGATAATAATTATATTCTTTTGAAAATATGAACTTTAACAATACCTCAATTGAAGTATGTGTACTATAACATTTTAAAGACCATTGTTTAATATTATGATGATAGATAGATAGATATCAATGTTATTGTAGTGAAACAAAAATAGAATGACACGAAAAAAAATAAGTATCTAAACAAAATAATAATAAATAAATAATTAAAATACGGGCTAATCATAATACAGCCTACTAGCATATAATACAAGAATGAGAGGAGCATATGAAAGTGGTGATTGTATTTTATGTATTACTCGAGTAATACATAACATTTCAAATATACTGACACAATACAATATATATGTAGTTACTACATTGTAGTAGGAAAATGTAAAGCAAATAACTACAAATTAATAAAAGTTGATCAAAATTAAAAAAAAATTAATATTCAAATAAATGAGATTATTATATATATGGAATTCTGTATGATGTAAGGAACATGGAGAATAAACATCTACATTCCGAGTCGCAAATGTGAGCTGATGAAACTCTCTGTACCGCTTGTCTCATCTATATATGCAGATGCTGCTTTCACTGTTGCTGCTCCGAAGTACTGAAACAGTCTTCCCGATGAATTACGGACCCTATTATATTTTATTACTTTTAAATGTCGACTACATTCATATATGTTATCATTATAATTTCTTCTTTCTAAATTTATTATTATTCGTGTAATTGTTTATTTGTTTTATTATTTCAACTTGACGCACATAAACGTCCATCGTGTTCAACTGAGTCAATAAACCTTTCTATTAATATAAGTAGCTATTTCTAAGAAGTCACTATATATCCAAAGTAGTTCAGGTAGAAGGTGAATATGCACATGGAAGATGCAATTTTGATCTCTTTAGTTATTCCTTTATGTCACAAATATCGATGACACTTCAATATTCAAAAGTTCATGTAATAGCTTGTATGTTAGAAACATGTTATTTATGAATTGAACCATTTGTATTTTGAGATTCATAATATATTTGAAAATATATTTATGTTATATATATTATATAACAATTATTATTATTATTACTCTATTGAGTAATATGTATTATTTAAAAATTAAATATATTTATAAAAATTGATTACAATTATATAATATATTTATATTTAATACATAATGTTATTATTAATTATAGTATTTATTTATTATAGTATATATATAATATATATATATATATATATATATATATATATATATATATATATATTTAAAAAAAATATAAATTGTGCAGTGGTGCGTAACATATGTACTTGAGTGACATATATAAGTACCGCCCACCTCGAACTCTGAAATTCATATAATAACAAACGGCAGCCTGCTTCGAGATAATTCGATAATACAATTGTATCAATATATATATATATATATATATATATATATATATATATATATATATATATTAAATATATATAATATAATATTATATTCATTAATTATATCATATAATTTATATGTCATATAATATGATTATCATATTAAATATATTAATCACTAACTGACAAATAAAAAAGTAAATCAACTGTAATCCTAAATTTTTGCTGAATACTGACATCGGCCCCCAATAAGTCACGTGTCAAACAAAAGTTCAAATATACCTATCGCGGCTGGCGTTATATTTCTCAGTAAAGTATTCACCTAGTAGTGAATTCCTGTTTTATATATACATACATATCATAATACCGTTTTTTTATACATTAATATGATATTATATAAGCCCTATACGCATTGTTTACTCTTGGTTAGTCACGTGACATATTGGGGGCCGATGTCAGTCTAAATCAAATTTTTATATATATGTAATATTATATATATATTATATTAATATTATATATTATATATATATTATAATAATATATATAATATAATATTTAAATTACAAATATTATTATAATAATTATAAAATATAAATATAAATATTTGATAAAAATATAAATAATTATTAATAATAATTATTATAATAATAATATCAACGAAAACAAACATTATGTTTAACATAGTTGCAAACAAAGTCACAATAGTTCAAGTAAATTTGTATTTCCGTAGATTTAGAGTACCACTGATACTCTATATCTATGTTTATTTCACATAAACTGCATAGTTTAGAAAACCTGATATACTGAGAATAATTCTCAGTGTTATAATGATTCATATTCAATATGATATTGACCGCAGCATAAATATTTATTAAATATCTTCATTAATTAATTAAATAAACATCTAATATAATTAAAATCGTTCAAAAACTTAAAATCTATCAATATACATTAGAGTGAGGTAGATATAAAACCCATATATCCCATTCAATATATATGAATCTATCCCATAACAAAGCTTACTTTACTTTTCCCATAATTAAATCCAAATCCAATCGGAATTAAACATAGACATTAGAGTGAGGAATCCAGAGGCTGCGGTTTTGTAAGAAAAAGGGGAATTGTCACGTGACAAGGGACTTCGTACTGAGGTTTTGTAGCACTATATAAGTTGCATTTGATTGGTTAATGTGGTAAACAAATAGCAATGATCCTTGAAAACCCTTGGAAAGGTTGAAAACATATTAAATTGACATTTTACAATTATTTTAATTAAATACTTTTATTTTTATTTAATCTGCGTATATTCGATACATACAAGATGGATACAAGGTAATTATGTTTATTATATATTTATTGTTTTAATTATTTACTATAAATCGTATTATACATATTATATATATCTTTAAAATTGATATATAAATGAAACAAATAACTAATTTATTTTATTTTTAAATTAATCTTTAATAAGATTTTAATAATAACGAATTTCAGACATTCACTTATTATAAATATACAAAATTCATACTTATATTAATAATAGGCTACTATAAAATATAATTGTTAAAATAATACTATAAAATATATCTTTAATATTGATATTTAAATGAAACAAATCAATATTTTTGTAATTATAAAATTAATTATTAATAAACTTTTAATAATAACGAATTACAGACATTTACTAATTACATATATATGAAAACTCATACTTATATTAATAATGGGCTACTATAAAATATAATTATTAAAATAATACTATAAAATATATCTTTAAAATTGATAAATGAAACAAATAAATATTATATTATATAATATATAATATATTCAATATATAATATTGTTACAATAAATATTATTTTAATTGTATTAAAAACTGATCAGTACTATACTATACCGAGTACTATACAGTATATATTGTTATACAAATTTGATAATAATGATAATTGTAGGGTTAATATAAGCAATGGTAATCATATTTATTATACATTTTTGATTGAATTTTAATTGCATCTACTAGATATTTTTTTAGAAAAAACAGATAAAATAAATTAAACTGCATTCTGATCAAGTATTTATATTTATACCAAATACATACTTACATGGGTAAATAACACATAATTATTAATTACACTTTCATAATAAATACATTACTAAATATTTTTAATTTCTTGGTTAATTATTATCTATGTTATATTATATTTATCAAATTAATTACAGAATGAAGAAATGCTCGCAATTCAAGGGAAGGAATCGTTTCTTGCCTTACCAAGGCTCGTAAAACCATTTCAAGTATCAAATGTGTCAGAAGAAGAAGACAATTTCAATAGTAGGCATCACGAGTGCGAGAATGGCAAGTCAGCATCATTTGGATTTCTCAAGACAAGATATCTGATATTATTAAAACGATAAGATACAGAGTTCCATAATCTACACTTGCATTGTTGTTTGATTTATATTAAATAATATATATATATATATATATATATATAATTATGATGACAATGTTCTATTATGGCATGTAAGATCTAATAATGATATTATATATAATATAATCGAGAGATATGAAGTAGATTTAAGAAATATAAATATCAATATGATAGATTTTATTTAAAATAAATAATGATAAAAGTAATAAACTATTTTTTATTTCAAAAAATATAAATTTATATATAAAAAATTAACTATATATCAAATAAATTATTTCAACAAATGATCATTAATTGTAAAGTAATTTTATATGCATCGTATACAATTATTCATCTAATAGTTTTCGTTAGATAAGCTTTTCTGCAATTCTTCCAATCTGTTATACATATATTATAATAACAAATAGAATATGTAATAAATAAAATATGATTATTTTCTTTCTATTAAATAAATATACTTTAATTAGCTTTCTAATTATGGGGGAACAATTATAGGGAAAGGGTTTGTTGTGGAAGAGTAGTTGGATTTAATAATTATTTAGATATGTCAGTGTTGTAAGGAAGTCTAGCTATAGTAAGGGATATATGAGTGATTAGTAGTCTATGATTTGGCATAGTAGCAGTAGTTACTATAAAGATTCTTCGTTCAATTTATATAATTTAAATAATAATTAAAATGTAGTGTGATCTATAGATGTTGTTAATTTTAATAAATGTATTTGAAATATTGGAGTTATATCAAGGTTTATTTTTCTAATAAAATATTAGTATTTAATAATAATATTACCTTTAAATGATAATTAGGTGTTGATAGCTTTTATTGGTTTTTGCAAGTCCCTAGTTCCACAAGATATCCATGTATTATTTCATAATAGGGGGGCCGTAATGTTGCAGACTCCTCATCGCATCCACTTTTTTATTAAGATGTGTCTTTCTCTAAATATAATTTGAATGCATTAATTATAATGTATAATTGAATAATAATCATAATACTGTAGTTTAAAATTAAATTAAAAAATGTCAAGTAATAAGTAATAAAAATAAGTAATTTCTGTTTTATATATATTAACATTTTATAATGTGCATATTGATAAATGAACAAAATAATACTTAATAAATATAAATGTAATTATTAGCTTTATATTAAAATATATAATTTTATTATAACATATTATATTATATTGTAAGTTTATATATAACATGTATAACTACATGGAATATTGTTATTCTATATGTATTTATTATTCTAATATATATCAAAATTGTATACAAATATTAATATATAATAATATGTTACATAACATATCTGATTTCAATGAATTAAATTTAATATATTTATTTATTTTATATTATAATTTTAATACTATACATGTATATGTATTTACTAAATTATATTTGAATACTGTAATATTTATTAGAATTATAGAATGATATATATTCATTATATAAACTATTATTCTTATAAATGTGAATTGTATTAAAATGCAATGCTAATTATGTAATTAGAATGTATTCTATTAATCTTTTATGAGTCTGAATATACTGGTCAGTACAGTGTTACTAAATAGTCATATGGATATTGATTTTACTTTGATCTTTTATTTTGAATATACTGGTATAAAACAATTATAAAAGTATAGAGAAAAAATCAATATAGTAATTAATTTTACATTATGACTAATATTCTTTATCTTATTTTTCAGTATACCATATTTTTCATATTTCCATTTTTATATAAGAGTGAAATACATTTAATAATAAAATATATTATTAATCTATATTTTAAGAATGTATTTCTACCTTTTCATATATTACTTATTATTACTTTTAATAATATATAGTTGATATTAATGATAAATAGATATCAATATAACACTGTGATATTTATTTAATATATATCCATTATGAAAATTGTTCACATGTAGATTACTAAATTACATTATAAAATTAAAATCACTACTAGATATAATTAATCTAAATATGAGACATATATATCAATGTGTAAATCAACATGTAATATAAATTATCTAATCAACTATGAATAAAATCTCATAAGTATTATTCAATAAACTTGATATATATATGTGTATGTAATATGTATATATTTTGTTATTTAGAAATAAATTTATAAAAATTACTAAAGTACCTACTATATATATATATATATATGTGTGTGTGTGCGACAAAATATAATACGGTTCTTTGAGATTTTCTAGAAATAAATTTACACCATATCGTCCAATATTAATACATCATATATATAAGAGATTATAATATTGATAACAAAATTATGCTGATATTGTAAGTATATAATAGGTAGAAGTCAATGCGTAGGAAAAAAGTTAAATCGTACACTTGGTTTAAGTATATTTTACTGTTTTTTTTGGTACAAAATTATGGTATTATATATAAACAGTATTGGTAAGACTATATGGAGCGATTATCAATACTATTCGATTCTAAAGTGTACAAGTGCTATTTATATAGTATATAGAGAGATTAAATTTAATAGTTGCATAAGATTGTATATAATAGAGCATTCAAAAGTTGTTTATTTACTATATTAAAAATTTTAGCCATTAATCTCGTACGACTTATTAAATTTAGTTTATTTTATAAGTGTTGTATATAAATTTGATAGTAAAATTGTCTAAATTTCTCCTCTATAGATTATAGTCTTTATTTATATTAATATATTATATTTGGAATCAATATTGCAATCAATGAAATTATAAATATTCGAATACTAATGAATTATTATCAAATAAACTTAATTTAATAAGTCGCCCGAGATTATTTAAAAAGTCTTACAAAATTACTAAATAAGTTGTACGAGATTACTGATATTCTTAGAATGACTAATAACTATGAATATTTAATAAAAATAAATAATAATATTATATTTAATGACTTACATATAATATATCTCGAGCCAAACGACGAGATGCCTTCGGAAACTATGTATTCATGTGGAAAGCAAAGGGACGATAATCCTACGCATTTAAGTCAAGTAAGTCAAGTAAGTAAGTCATATAATATATTATGGTTAAATGAAACAAGTTCTAAAATATAGAAACATACATAGTATTATCAATTATAAAATAATGGAAGCAATATTATTTTTAAAATATAGTTACAAAGGTACATCTAAATATATGTAATGTATACTATAATATTGTAGTATTATACCAAAGATTTTCCGAAGGAAAGATATAACACTTACGCGAAATCGTGTAATTCAAATTTGTATACAAAATACCCTGGTGCCACCTATAGCGGGTTACTTTTAGGAACTATGCGTTGTTTATAATGTAATTTCGTATTTAACTATACACTTTTAAAATGTTAAATAATATGCTTTAAATTAATATTTATATGATGAAAACTAAGTGTTCATTACTAATATATAACAAACAAATATGATATTTATGTTATAAATGCTATAAGTATATATTTAGTGAGTAAAAGCTAATTTATATTGCATGTAATTTAATAGAGCAATGAAAACATTGTTGTATGCAAACAGAGCCGAACCTAAATCTATTTCAGTGATTTCAATACTACTGCTAGCAGCGGTTAGGGATATTACTAAATTACGTTGCATGAATAGGGAGTGTTATATCTTTGCTTCGCAAAATCTTTGATTATACTAAATATATTAATCATAATTTAATTATATATTAATTAAATTAAAATGACATGAGTTAAATATTTATAGTTGGTTACATTTAAAGAATAATGCATACGAAATGAATTATCGTATAAAGCTTCACTTATATTAATATATAATTGTAATATCTATATATGTAATATAATATAATATATCGGAGTAATAGCAGCAGATATTAAATATATTTCATATTTAAATTAGAATCTAAATTATTGAGATTATTAATATCCTTCTAAATAGAAAATCTAAATTGATATACCTTTTATATGCTTATAATTACTATACTTAACAGTGCAAACACATATATTTATAAGACAATTTGACAGTTATAATTGAAGAAAGTATAATCATTATACTTTATTATCATTATAATAATGAATAAAATATAAACACTAATTTCTAGAATATATATATATATATATTTATAATATATTATATTATTTATAAATAATTATCATACTTATTATATAATCATTATATAATAATATAATATAATAATGTAGTCAAACTTGTGACAAAACTATAAAACCTATGCAATTTTAAATTGAATTTAGCGATTTATTTAGAATAACTTATTTCGTTATTTAGAGCCCTAACGTGATTCTATTTTTAATATTGACATCTATAACTCTTTTAAATTATAATATAATAGTATATAGTGTAATTATTTATACACAATGGCTATATTTCATCACGCTCTGATATAATTGTTAAATTATTAAATAAATATATAATTTTAATATTTAATTTATAATTATTATATTTCTAATTATTATAGTAATAAAGTATTACGGGTTAAAATATCTAAACATAAAAAAAAATAATATAATAATACTAACAGACAAAATATTTCTTTTATAATATCCGATTTATTGAATTAATTGCTTTGTCGTAATTATAATATATTAGTTTTTTAAAAAGATTTTGATCAAATTATCACATTTGCTGGTGTTATTCTTTATTATATGATATTTGTTTAAAGTATTGTCCAAACATAATTGAAATTAAACGTATATGAATCTTCGTTAAATCTAAGTTTGCAGTTTTGCATGATAATTGAACGTAAATGATCATTTTTATTTAATTAATTTGAAATTATAATTTGTGTTATTATTTACATTTATTAATTAAAAATCATCATTATCTGTGTAAAGTTCGCCTCGGTTCACTGATTTAGGGTCAATTTGTTGCATTTACTAGCGATGAATCATATTCCCCTGTCACATTACAATTCCCCCATATGACTCGTGACAATTCCCCTTCGAAATCGACGGGGACGATTGTCAATCAACTGCGCAATGTATTTAGATAGGAGTTTATCACGTGACTTTTCCCCTGAGGCGAACGTTTAGCGTTACAAAACCGCAGCCTCTATGTCTATGGAATTAAATAATGATTGTATTTGTTAATAATTTTTGGTAAACTTTAATACCCGGATGGAAATCAGACTATTATTATTTTAATTATTGTAATATAATATATTCAAATTAACTCATATGCCTATACTAATAATAATTAGATAATGAATTATAAAATTAATGAAATGATAATTACGTAATTGTATTTTAAAACAGAAATTGGAATTTAAGATTGAAGCCTCTTCAGGTATTATAATATTAACGAATAATTATGTATCTCCATTTAACAAATTATTTTATGATACATTATTTATTAAATATAAATTTATATTAATATATATATATATTATAATAATATATATTAATATATAAAATTATCATAGTAATTTGTAATAATATAAGTTATAAAATATTATAAATTGGGAAAGTTAAAAGATGGTGACAAACATTATCAATATCATATTGTTAAACTATTATGCAATAATTGTTTAACAATATGATATTGATAATGTTTGTCACCATCTTTTAACTTTCCCAATTTATAATATTTTTGATCTAGGTATATCATCAGATTTTGAATGTTTATCCAATTTTAACATGGAAGGTATCATTAGAAAGGTATTAAAAAGTTAGATTAGAAGTATATTTTTACTTTTTGTGTATCTTGTAAATTTAGCAAGATATGAGAATAAATAAGGGGTAAAATTTACATCATTTTTTCAAAAAATTAACATGGGAGAGATACAACATTTTGGTAATTTATAGATATTATCAAATATATTATATTATATATGTTTATTTTTATTATATATTTATCCTATAACATGTTGTAACATATATTATACATATTTTAATATAAAAATCGGGTACCATTAATTTCGGACGAATTGTTAAGTAATTTCTGACGGATTTAGATTATTGATGATAAATGGTAAGTAACAGGGAATTCCCTAGTATAGTTATAGATATTAAGATATTTCAAATGAAATTATTTAGAAATTAGTATAGTTCTTATTTATCTTATTTATAATTGAATTATTTCAGAGTTGTATTGTATATATGTTATATATATTTTAAACAAATTTAGTAAAATATGTTATGGATTTACTAAAAAAACAAAGAAAATATTTATGATATTTTATTGTGACATAAAAATAAAACATAGAAAATATAAATACAAATATAAAACAAGATATATTTGATTTAATAAAGATAATATAAAATAAATAGTTAATAGTAATTAGTTAACAAATTATGACGATATAAATAACAATTTTAATAAAAAACTAATAATTTTTCTTTTTCTTCAGAAGATTCGCAATTTTTTTATTCAGCTTACCCGGAGTAATGCTGGATTCCCAGAGTATCCTTAATTCTTTTTCGAACCGGCTAAATATTTAATTAAAATAATTAATAGATATATATATATATATATAGTACTCGTTTGTATACTAAGTTAGTATAGTATTACTAACATTGTACCTCTACGTTGTCGTCTAATTAGGGTGCCATGACTTACGATTCTGCAATATATAGAAACTAATTCTGATTATTTTTGTAGTACATCTATCAGTCTATACAAGTTTTGACAATTATTGTTTTTGGTATTTAGCCTATTATGGAAGCCTTCAACGTCATTGTTCGTGCGAATATGAATTCTGAATTTGTATATATTTGATATTATTTTTAAATAAAATATAAATTGTACTCACTTATAAATTGACCACTCTTTAGGATGGAAATACCCGTTTAGCCAATTTCTTTCAAAGTAATTTAATAATTTATCCAATCGTTCATTTGTAATTTTTAATTTAATTTTCTGGTATACCAAGCTAATATTTTTATTGATTTATAAATATAAATTACATTATTACTGCAGTACCATGTTAGGCAATATTATGTATACTTACTTTATATCAATACTTCTATTATAAGGAAGCGTCAGAATTTTATTAATTAAATATAGTTCTTTTTTTAAACCAAAGACATCTATAATATAAGATTATGTAATATAACATAATTTAGTATATTATTTAAAATATTTTTAATATATTTTAATATAGTGTATATGCAGTTTATTATCTATGTTAAACAAACCTTCCTTACTAAGGCCTGACTGAAATGGAAGAGACACCCACTCATTATGATATCTGGGAAAGCTGATAGGGCACTCTTCCATTCAGCTTTTTCAAAGTCTGTAACAATTCTTTTGACCTTCATAGGGTCTCCAAAGCATTTTTTAATAATTCCCAAATTTTATCATAATCTGAAGTTTCTATTATAAAAAAGAATATATATATGTATAAACATACATGTAATAGTTTATACAAACTTCTGCTGCTCATGAGTACAGATACTAGTAAAACTTGCTTAACGGTGGATCCCTTTCTCACCGGCAGTAGGCAGTGGCATTAGGTACAATAGTCTGTTTGTTGGTAGTATTGGTAGGTACGTTATTATTAAAGTTATGTTCAGTAGTCTGTGTGTTGGTAGTATTGGTAGGTACGTTATTATTCAAGTTTGGTAAAGTCAGGTTAGTCGATGTTAAATTAATAATACAAACCGGGCATCGGAAAGTGAAGAATCTAGATCCCAGTACTTCCAATAGACTTGCGGGTGGTTTTGATTTAGACGACCATCTTGTGGTGAGAATACCAGCAACATGGATACATCTGTGATGTAGCATTTTGTCACAGATGAAGCATTTTATCACCGCAGTATTTGTTTCTATGATTCTTTCTTCACATTTCATGCAAGCCATATCAAACACCATATTTGCCGATTAACTAAATGGGTAATAAGTAGAGCAGCAGGGTGTATCCGTTAATAGTGACTTGTAGCTAACCTTATATTGAAGGTATTGTAGGTGGTGACACTACCTAATGCGCGGCTCCCAGAGGAGATCTCCGGGGTATGATGATGACAAATCGTATGATATATTTTAATATAATTTAATTAATTGTATGTACATTAATATAACTATAAATTATGTATACACAAGATATATGATTCTTCTACAATTTGATAATAATTAAATGATAGTAGTATACTATGTATACTTATGTAATACACAGTATATGTGTAACAGTATGTAATATATATTTGAATTTAATTAATTAATCGAATTATTCTATAATATTTGTGATTTTTAATTATTTTAATGGATTTTTATTTTGTTATTCATAAAATGTAAACAAATCTTAAATATAATTATATCTAATTAGAAATGATTATAATTCGAAGACAACTATTATGTATTTCAAATAAGTTGGATATTAATATTTTAATAATAGTAATAATATTAATAGTATAAAAATAAATAAATATGTACTTATCTTTACAATTATAATTAAATATTATATATTAAATATTATAATTAAACGATATTTAAAATCTAATCTGTTAATAACACATCTATATTTGGTTGCCATGTAAACAAAAGTGTGTGTAAATTAATAATTTAAATTTGGTAAAAATTAAAATTTAAGTTTTGTAAATTATTAATTTCAGTTAAGGTTTCTGGTAGGTCATTTAAGGTAGTTGATGTATACAATTGAGTATCATCGGCATGCATATGGTATTTTATATTATGTAAATTAAATATGATATTGATATCAGATACATAAATGTTGAATAATAGAGATCCCAATACACTACCTTGATGAACTCCTATTTCCGGACAGTTATAAGTTTTGTTATGTGTATATGATTTTATGTTGAAAGTTCTATTTGTTAGGTATGATCGTATTAGTTCTATTATTTGTTTATGTATCACAATGGATTGAAGTTTATCGTAGAGTATTTTATGATTTATGGTATCAAATGCGGCTGTGAGATCTAGTAGTATGAGAATTACATAACGGTTATTGTTGATGTTGTAAGATATGTATTTTGTTAAGTCAAGTTTCAGTATTATGATTTGGTTTATATGCACTTTGTCTTTGATTATCTAAGTTGTTATTCATTATATGTTGGGTGATATGATTTGTAATTATTTTTTCTATAATTTTAGATAAGAAAGACAAATTAGAAATTGGTATGTAATTTTCAGGGAGTGATTTGTCTAGTGATGGTTTTTTCAGTATTGGTGTAATGATGGAATGTTTTAATATTAGTGGGAAATTGGCATACTGTATACATGTATTAATCGGGTCAGTATATGAGAGGCAGAAGAAGGTAAGGTTTCTCTTTAGTAGATAAGGTGTGATATTATCAATGTATATACAGGTTTTAAAATGTTTAGATCTTATAAGTTTTTCAACATATGCTGGAGTGATTTCAGTTATTGGACGTGATATAATTGATGGACTAATTAGTTCATTTAGGTATTTTTATCTAAGAAGGTTATCTGTGTTATGTTCTATATCTTCAAAGATTATTTTTATTTTCCTAATGAAAAATGTCATTCGTCAGACCCTGGGTTGTTAATCCATAAATTGTAATGTTTGTGATATAATCGTCACATGATCAATCAGATAATACCCCCAGGTAATCATAAACAAGCTAAATGCATATTTCTTAAAATATGTACATACAAAATTAAAAAAAAAACTTACTTAAGTACAGTAAGTAATAATTATAAATAATAGAATAAATAGGCAAA
The DNA here is from genome assembly GCA_964019155.1 of Osedax fenrisi. Taxonomy (NCBI): domain Eukaryota; kingdom Metazoa; phylum Annelida; class Polychaeta; order Sabellida; family Siboglinidae; genus Osedax; species Osedax fenrisi. The sequence goes on along the minus strand of OZ025241.1, from coordinate 85,453,823 downwards.
CTCAACATTTTAGTGAAATTACATGTATAAATAAAGTTTGATATAATACTGTATATTAAATATATATAATACTTTAAAATATAATACTTTAATATATAATACTTTAATAGATAATACTTTAATAAATAATACTTTAATAGATATAATTTAATAAATAATACTTAATATATAATACTTTAATAAATAATATATAATAATAGATAATACTGTAATAAATAATACTTTAATATATAATACTGTAATAAATAATAAATAATATATAATACTGTAATAAATAATACTTTTAAATTATCCATCATATTTTGAATTTGGTTTTCTCTTACGAGATTTTTTATGCATTTGATTACCTGTCAATTCCGTTGGAATTGGAATAGTTTGCAATTGAGGTGATGTAATCACTAATTCAGAGAATATACAATCACCTTCAATTACATCCGAAAACAATTGCCATTTTGTAAAAATATACGACATTTCTGTATCATCTCGTAGCCTAAGAAATACTGTATTTATCATTTTTATATGTTAATATTTTGCCAGAATATATATGAGAGGTTATTTTCATTCCAAGTATGTTTTATACTTGATCCAACAACATCACCATTACAAATGTTAAATACAGTATTTTTAAGTTGGTCATTTAATGATGGATAATTTTCATTTAAAAATTCTGTTATAATATTTATTGATTTTATAGATTTATCTAATTTTCTACGTTTTTTATTTTTACATACTAGCACCCTTTCATTATCTACCATACTCTTAATATTAAAAACATCTTTATTATATTGTATATCATTTTTAACTATTTTGAGCGATATATTTATTGATTTAGTTAAATTATATTTCTAGATTTTTCATTTAATAATTTTAAATCGCTCAAAATATTGTTTGTCTTCAGTAGTAAACATGCATTGGAATACGGTACAATGCAATTGGGAGATTTTTCTAAAATTTCACTCAAAATTCCCATGCACCGTTCTGCAGCAATATTACTACTTCGGACGGATCTAGATGTTTTCATTAGGTCATCGGTGATATCCATATCAAAGTAATGACTATATTGCGACTCTATCACATTGATACTACCTTCGAGACATACCTTAATCATTTCAATGAAACGACTGGTAGTGTCAATTCTTCTAAGATTAGAAATTATATGATCATTTATGTCTAATGAATTTCCAAAGAAATCAACTTCTAATCTTAGAATTTTGATAGGAGTAGCGATGCATTCCTTTAATACGGTATCACCTTCTTTATCAATACAAAATCTTCTAGGTGGTGCCTAATACTACTGTAGAAATAAGAAATCCAAGGTCCAGTAAGCATAATGTCAACTAAACCCAGGACACATAATTGCTCTTGGGCTTCAATTTTTTGAAAATCGGTCGAAACAGATTTTGTTAATAATCTATTGCATATATCATCTCTTAAAAAAAAGCACAGAATTCAACTTTATATACATAATACAATCCAGCTAATTTGTTTATTATGTGAATTCTATTTCCCATATATCAGGGAAATGTACTAGATTTTAAGTTATGGATATCTAAAAAATGTCGAAATGCAGCAGGACCATCCAGGTAACGGAGTTTATTGATACAATAAACTAAGTTACCAGCATAACAGTCCTTTCCATATAAAGTATTATAGGATTCATTATTTATTTGGAGTTTCTTTAGTGTATCTCGACATTTTTTAGATATTGTTTCCAATGCATGTATATGACAATAATATATATTTAATTTTTATCCAAAATATCGGATAAATCATTAATAGTATTTCTATTAACGATAGCCCGTTCACTCATTGTATTGTATATTGAATTGATGAGACGCTGTCTTATCAATTCGTAGTCTCAATCGAAACATATATATTAGATATCTGATCTATACAATCGGTTATGTGCTTTACATAATCAGATGCAGCGCCACCAGGAAGTTCGCGCATATCAATTATACGTATATCATATTTATCACCAATATACAGACAATTGACATGCACCCCTTCCTGAGTAGTTGCATCAAAACCAATTCTTAGAACAGATCTATCTAACATAAACTTAACAGTGAACAATGACGACAACACACTTACTTCACGTAACATATTATTGACAGTGGACATACATGGAACTTTATCACATTTAATATTTAACCACATCAAAATACTAGACAAGATTGTACTCTGATTCTTAATCGGTGCATTACCATTCAACAAAACATAAACAAGAACACGTAAACTATAATTATATGAACCATTTGTACTACATATATCATTCATTACATTCGATTCATTCACATCAGATTCTAACACATTTATAATACTATTTTGTTTAGATAATGTTTAAAAGTCTTTCTAATTTATTTATTTTATTTATATTACTGAGATTATCTAATCTAGATATTCTTCTAATTTCCCTAATTTTATTTTTATTTATTAATTTATTATGTTCTTTAATGATTTTTTAATTATTTATAATATTTGGTGATTTTAATAATCTTTCTGTATATAGTAGTCTATTGTATATTTCTTTTTCTATATTTTTTCTTTGTTTTCTAGTTTTTTTAGTGTATCTTGATTCAAGATTCTTGAAGCTATTTGAATAGATTTATTTATTAAATCATTCCTTTCTTGTAAATTTTCTAAATATTCAAATATTTAATTTTTACGACATTGTATTTGACATGATAAATAGCATAAAGTCCCATTTGGAGTAGAATTTTAGTTAGCCGAAAACATCCCCATACATTCTTCAGCATCAATGTTGTGCGGACGACTTGAATTTGCATCTCTGCAAATATCCTCGGTTATATCTATATATATATATAGGAGCGATATTGTAGATGAATTAATTCAGAGTATGTTTTCAGGCAACTTATCATCATATTTTCATAATCATTTGGTTTTACTTGAAAAATGTTTCTATAAATAATAATATTACCGAACATATCATATTTAGACATAACATTTCATTCACATTTAATATATAGAATTCTATTTTATTCAAAACATTTTTTATAATATCATATGCTTGCATATTCGTTAGTCTTTCACTTGTCTTTAGACTTTTATCCCACGATTCATTAATTTGTACTATCGCGGGGTTTACATATGCTCTAAAGGTTGATTTTATATTATTATTTCTTTTTTTCTTTATATTATATTTATCCATTCCAATAATATGGGATGATACCATGCTATTAGAAAAATTCCCAGATTATTTTTTCCTTTAAAGGAAATACCTTTCATATTGATAAATCTTTTAATCATCTTACTCGCTGCCTCCCCCAGATTTCTCCCTCCAATACAATAAGCTAATTCCTTATACTGAACATGTACACAATTTTAGTTTATAAAATTAATGTAAACATAGAAGGTTAAATTACATAGTAGGCCGACATATTATGCCTATATAACTTTATTAATATAGTAATTAATAATCAAGATACTTACATTTGTCAAATACTAACATACTTTCCCAGATCCTTCTTTTTCATTTTTTCAATAACTATAAAGTACAAATATCAGTTTGTTATGCGCCAACTCTGGTAACATTATCTCAGAAGGCACTATAGATTTTAGATTTTAGAGACATATTAATCTCCGTTAGTATTTCAATTTGTTTGGTAGAGAACCTTCATTGTTCTTCCAGATTGTGAAAATCAGCTCGCCGCTGTTAGAAATATAAAATGATATTATACATTAAATAGATGTATACATCTATATATATATATATATATATATATATATATATATATATATATATATATAGTTAACAATAATATAATATCCTTAATAATGATCATAAAAAATAAACTTTTAAATTACAATTTTAAAATTACCTTTACGGCTTAACTCTACGAGAGTGTCCTGGTTGCTCAAAATCATTTATAGATCATGTTTTAAATGATTATTTTTTATGTCATCTACCATCAATGCACTGTAGGTTTACTGGTCTAAGTATTATTTCAAAATTGCATGTATAGAGTTCATATTTATTTATACCAAATTATATTAAAATATTAATTTGGATAATCTATTTTCAAGCATATTATGCTTTAAGGGGACATCACATGGTGCACACCATTTAAGGAATGTACATGTATAAGAATAGGCAATACAACAGTTTGTTTCAAAAAATTGTATTCAAAAAAATATATATTATTTTTAAATGTATAAATAATTTAAATTGTTGTATTCTTTAAGTTATTTACGTTATGATTAATTTGTAATATTCATATTTTCTCTAATAATTTTTTTGGTTTTTAGACTGCATCAGTGCGTGAGGAATGGGTCTGGAGTGGAGTGATGGGTGTGTGTAGATGTAGGAGGGAGTCAAGGGCATTGTGGTGAATAGCTTTGTGGATAGTCAGGGAAAGTTTGTACTTTATGCGATAGGGGACTGGCAGCCAGTGTAGTTGTTTTAGGAGAGGTGTAATGGATTCAGAAGAATGACAGGGAAGTAAATGGACATAGCGAACTACTGCGGTTTGGAGTCGTTATAGTTTGATGAGTTTGTATTCAGGGAGGTTAAAGTGTAGGGAGTTGTAATGATCGAATAAGGGGATGATGTAGGAGGAGGTGATGGTAATAACAATGGGGAGGGGGTTGGATCGTCAGATTAAGCGGAGCCAGTATAGGTGGTAGTGGATGGATTTGTGCATATGTATAAGATGGGAGTCAAGGGAAAGGGTGGTATCAAGATGGAAGCCAAGGTTTCGGACGTGTTGAGGGGGTAGTGAGGTAATATCGAGTGATATTGGGGTTATTCAGGGAAGGGGAGGAGTGTAGGGGTAAGTGGAAAATAGTTTTTTTCAATTTTTTCCATCTCTTCTTTCATGTTCATTTTAATCTTAAGAAAAGTACCAACAGCTAGTAGGCTTATGATATGTTATATCATGTTATGAGAATCATATTTATCAAAAGCCATATAAATGTGATATATGCATATATAATTATAATCAGCCGAATAATATTTTAATTAGATAATATTATATAATAAATTCAATAATGTAATTCTAAATAGCACCACAATCCAACAACGATATAGGAATTCCAATAAACCATATTTATAGTGGTATTACATTAGTATATGTTTGCCTTTTATTATCAATTGTTTTATATATATATATATAAATGTTTAAACTTATTTTTCAATTGCTTTTTAAATTCAAATCAGAATTTAATTTTTAATTCTTAATCAATTTTAATAAATATCTCTTCTAGTCCGAATACATTTAACTATCATCTTACTCCGTTGCTATTTTGCGTGTCTTCCAATTCCAGTTTTATATCTTCCTGTGTTATTGGTGTAATCTTTACATTCACGTATTTCGCTTTACGAATAGAATAATTTTAAATTATGAAAATTACGAATAGAACATTTTTAATATAATTTATAAATATTATACATTAAACTTATATCTTACTTATATCTTGGATTTACTATTTGTTCGAGAATAATCACATTTTCCATACTACAATATTTGTCCATACTACAAATAAATATTATAGTTGAATTTGCTATACTATAATAAATACTTAATAACAATAACAAATTAATAACATATAAACCACCAATAGTCAACTTGAATCAGTATCAAAAGTATCATACATACAATAAGCATATGTAATATCATCTCTATAATATATTCTATGACTATTTGTATCTGTGGTAAATACCTTCCACTTGTATTCTATAAACACTTGCCAAGAATGCTTATTTCCAATAAATCTAATTGGGTAATACAATTTTCCACATAATCCCATACATTATTTATATTATAAATGTATTATAATTGAAAAAAATATGGTTTATTATCAACTATTCATAATAAATAACATGCAATGTCTGGAAATAAATATATCCCATTTATAATTAATTGTGATGTTAGTAATATATTATCTATAGATTCAAACTTGGTGTTTAACACATATCTCAAAGATAAAGGTATGCGATTTATAGGAATATTCTTAGCTTTTATTGCATTTTTATTATTCAGATCAAATTTAGTAGATGTAATTAAATTATTGAGTTAATTTTAATGATATTTTTCAGCTAAAGTATAAGTAGGATTTATAAAATTACAGATTACCTTTATTAGATGCACAAAATATTGATGTTTCATTTCGAAACACATTGTCTACAAATGGTCCACATTTTGTTATGGCATCTGGATAATGTAACAAATAATGCATATTTGTTGTTATAGATTTATAACCGAATAGATTACTATAACATTTTTAAATGATTCTATACATTTCTTTTAAATAAACAATTTTATTTTTAGAAATTGATAGACTAAATAACACATAGACAATATTTTGAAAATCTAAATATATGTTCCAGTTATATATATATATGTTTAGGTATATCTACTAGAATGTCCGTATCAATTATTTTTGGAATGATATATAAAATATTTCATTTTTGGGAAGCAGTTCCTATAATTTTACATTTCGAATAAAAATATATATGGTACAGAAAGTATTTGGAATATGAGTATTTTTAGGATATTTTGTATCTAAAAGACTTTCGTTCAATGAATTGACAGTAATAAATTTGTGTTAAAGTAACAATTTTAGAACTGCTAATTATATTAGGAATAACTCCTTCTGACAAATCATGAATGATATCCTGAGGAAATAATCAACTATTCTAAAATATCGCAATTTATTAAACGATCATTCATATTTGAGCCCATATAATTTTCATTCTTCTGCATCATCTAACATAGTATTTTTTTGAAAATCATAATTTGTATCCGTTTTCATAATAAATTTACTTAATTCTAAATTATTTGTATATGTCCTCATTACAATTTCTGCATATTCTACCATAAGTGAAAGACTGTTGATATTTATTTGAGATTCATGTGATAATTTTAAATGGTTATGATATAATTGGAAAATGTATATATGTGTATATCACAATATTTGCACACAATATAATATGACATAATAATAATAAACCAAACTGTTTTATTTTGTATTATAATATCTCTTAATCTGTATAAATTTTATAAAAATTTATTATAAATATTATATGATATATAATTTAAATATAATGATATACAATATATACATTTATTATCAATTAATTAAAAATGTCTTCATATAGTTTGTGTTCACGAATGCAGTCTTTCTTTGGGATAGATATCCCTTTCCGCGATACGAGTAACATTTTCACTTTATATTTCGAATAATTCTCATCATTGATGCCGCTATACTTGATGTAATAGTAATCCGATTCAATATTTTTAACTGTTAAAATATTATATTATAATTAATTAATATATTATACATATTTATATATAATATAATAACTACATTATAAACATGTTACAGAGAAATAATATGCATACATTTACACAAAGTATTAATAAACACACACTTTCTTCATTTTCATTTTCTATGTCATAAAAGTTAACAGTATTATATGTTGTAGTAATAATTGATTTTTCATCGTAGGAAAACTTATTCATGAGAGTACTCATTTGCAGGCATTTTGTTGACTGCCCACGTAGACATACTTCATGTACTGTTCATTTTTATATATATATATATTTATATATTATTATAACAAATTATTACAATACACATTTAAGAAATACTATTCATTTTACTTTATATTAAATATATTATAAGTAATAATCGCTAATTTCTAGTTCATGTTAAGTACTAACAAGAATACATTTTGGTATCAATTATTTTTTATATATATTCCATCTGAAATGATAAATATATGTTATTTTTCTTAATTTTAAACATTTATACAAAATATAATATTAATTGACATGTTAATACATTTTTATAAATATTTAACCGTTGACATCTCCTCCCCATCCTCCATCAATCTATTAAATTAACCAGCTGCTTGGGATGCAGGGAGATAATCTTGCATCGACAGCACTGGTCTTTTGGGTTATCTACTACAATCTATAAAAAAGTATATCATATTAATTATATTATTTCTAATATTATGTTATAGCTGATTGCTGTATAGTATTGTTTTTAAATTAATTATTTAATTGCCTTAGCTAAATATATCTAATAAAAAACATAATTTAGGTATATACTAAATATTATGTAATATCAATGTATACTAATTATAAGATGTACCTGAGAATTTTCTTCTTTTCCACAAAATTTTGTGACAATCTTTTTGGGATCCTTCTTTCTTGTTTTCCATTATTACTGAGATGGTTCAAATATAATTGTATATACAATTTTAAGTTAATAAATTATATATGTTAATTAAAATCAATAAAGTACAGAATATGTTATAAATAACTTTAAATGGTCAATAAAACATATTACAAAAATAATATATAATTCACATATTAGTTTATTATTTAAATTATTAAAAAATATTGCACAAAAAAATCGTATCGATAAGTGAATAATTATTTTTTACTTATACTTATATATTACTAAGGGCGTGTTTACACGGTAAAAAGTGTGCCCGAAACAAATTCCAGATGGGTTCAGAGTGTGCCCAAACATTCTGATTAAAGGGCACAGATATTTACCGTGTAAAACCAAAAGTATGCCTATTTTATAATAAATAAGACTTATTTAATAAGTACATTTACCAATGATTATACTATAATATTTAGTCAATATTAAAAAATGACAGTTAAAAATAACGATTGAATTAAAATGGCAGGAGTTAAACATTTTTCAAACATAGAAATATTATCACTAATAGAAACATGGCGAGATCTGAATACAGAAGGTTTACTAGATAAAAAAGCAAAATTAAGTACCATATCAGATCTCGTCATGAAGATACTATAGTAAAATGTCATTATGAAATTATAACTAGTATAAAAAAATTAATAGATATAGTGGCTGATATAGCTAAAAAACTTAAATAATTAAATAAATAATAACTAATTTATATTATTTTATTATAGTATAAATTGCATAATGCATCTCTTATTAATTTATTTGATAATTCTTCGTTTCCTTGACCATCTTCACGATTTAGTTATATATTGTCATGATAAAACTCATTTTCACCATCTTCATAAATACAATGATAATCTATACATAAATTATGTAATATAATACATGCACAAATGATATCATTCATATGGTTTAACTTGACGTCACAGCGCTTTAATAGTATCCTCCACCTACCCTTCAATCTACCAAATGCTCTTTCGATACTCATTCTGGTAGACGACAATCTCTTATTGAATTGACTTTGTACCTCGGTAATGTTAGCTTCCGGATAGGCTTTCATCAACCAGCTCCGTAGTGGATACGCCGGATCTCCAATAATGTGTGCCGGAACATACACACCATTTATATATCTGATTAGCTGTACATAATTAAAATAATATTTGTATCGTGTTTATATAATTATATCGGATAATCTATATACATTATAATTATTTAGTGAATAAGTAAAAAGCACGAATAGATATGTATTGTTAATTTAATTTTTACTTATAGATTTATTCAAAGTTATAATGATGGATATATGTAATGTGAAAAATACATAGTAATATATAAAGGTTATTTTATGATGTTATTTGAGAAGTCTGAATATTTAAATTGAGGTCTTGGTGTTTAATAAATAATAAATAATACAGGAAAAATATATTACCCGGGTAACACTGGGTCGGGTTCAGCTAGTATATGTATAGAATAAATATTTAAGTTTTTAATTTAAAGTGTATACAAAAAAATCATATTTAAGATATTAAGATATTAATATATTTTGTTATGACAAAATAATTTATTATATGATATATAAGCTAACCTATGTGAATTATTAAATTAGCTATTATAAATAAATAACCTCACTGGAGAATAATTGTCCTGATTCTCCCTTTTCAAATAAACTTGAATTTCTCAGAATACGAGCATCGTGTACCTTACCGGGCCACCCAATTACAACATCCAGGAATCTTAAAAATAATAATATATTATTTATTGCAATTATAAAATTATTTGTTATTACCTTAAATCTGCATCACATACAGCTTGCACATTTAACGAGTACTTCCCTTTTCTGTTGTAGTAATCTGCTGTAGATTCTGATGGAGCCATAATTTCGATGTGAGTCCCATCTATCGCTCCCTTGATGATGTCCAAATCTTGAGAATTTTTTGTATATTCTCTCTTTGCTTATTCAGATCCGGTAGTTTGATAGTATCTTTGTAGAAAATCTCTTTCATTGCTTTACAAAACTGTAATTTTTATATATTAATAATAATTTATAAAATGTAATAATATACCTCGATTATACCTGCATACATATGGTGTAGATACGCCAAAAAGATTTCCCATAGTCCGTAACGTAGCATTTGTAGCCAATCTATATAATACACATCTATGAAAGTAATAATTCAAAATTAATAACAAATATAATTATATAGTTTTTAAATGTGTTGAATAGTTTATTAAATATAATTAATATACTCAAACTCAATTTTTATCTCGACGCATATGGTTTTCTCATAATAGTGTCTTCTCTAGATAATGAAGAGAAGCATTTCTCATATATCATAGAAAACACATTTCTAGATACCCTGATAATTGTTATTATTAAAATTTAAAATTAATAAAATATGTATTACCTGAACGTTGCCTTAAATCTATCTTCAGAAAAATCTCCACATAAATTAAAAAAAGTATTCTCAATCCGTGGTAATTTCCATAAACCTATACATTAAAGTTGGCTTTATATGATTCATTTATATATATAATATATATATATATATATAAGGTTGAATAATATTATATTATATTAAATATAGGCAAATGTATAATATATATGTAATGTATAATAGCTAAATATATTTATATACATATATAGGTATTTATAACAATTGAGTTAATTCAAATAATAAGTGGAGATATAATACATTAATACTTGTATATATATACAAGATATACTACATTTGAACAGGATATTTCACACATGTTACATTTCATATTGGATTTGGTTGAAAATGCTCTAAATTTATCATTATTTGAATACATTATTATAAAACTTATATTTATAATACTTATATATATAATAAATATATACAATATATATTTCATTTGAACAGGATATATCAGAAATGTTATATTTCATATTTGATTTGGTTTAAGATGCTTTAAATTTATCATTATTTGGTTTCATTATTATAAAACTTATATTTATAATACTTATATATATATAATAAATATATACAATATATACTTAATTTGAACAGGATATATCAAAATGTTACATTTCATATTTTATTTAGTTTATGATGATTTAAATTTATCATTATTTGGTTTAATTATTATAAAACATATATTTATAATACTTGTATATATACAAGATATACTTCATTTGCACATGATATAATATAAATGTTACATATAATATTTGATTTAGTTGAAGATGCTCTAAATTTATCATTATTTGTATTCATTATTATAAAAATATATTTATAATACATATATCAATAAATATATATATATATATATATATATATATATATATATATATATATATATATATATATATATATATATATACACACACATATATGTGTATATTAATATCCATCAGTTAATCTAAATATATATTATATTTTACAAATAT
>OZ025241.1:85419727-85439727 GCA_964019155.1 Osedax fenrisi | reverse complement strand
TGTGTACCACACGGTTCAGTTTTGGGACCAGTATTATTTGTAATGTACATAAATGATTTACCTAATATAACTAATAAATGCAATTTTACTCTTTTTGCTGACGACACAACTTTAACATTTAAGTCTCATAATTTATATGATCTAGAAAATGAAATAAATTCTACTTTAGTTTTAATATGTGACTGGCTTTGTGGTAATAAGCTAGTTCTTAATATTGATAAAACAAAATTATTTTATTCCATCGCACAAGAGTTAAACATAAATTGAACATCAAAATAAATAATATATCCATAAAACATTCAACTAATTTTAAATTCTTAGGCATTTTAATTGACGAAAATCGTAATTGGAAAATGCAAATAAATAATATTAAAAATAAACTTTACTATGGACTTAGTTTACTACATTGATATAAATATAAATTTAATATTAATACTTTAGTTATGCTATATTTTTCTTTTTTTCATAGTCATATTAATTATTGTTCTATTATATGGGGAAGTACTTACCATAGCAATATAAAATGTATTCAAATTTTACAAAATAAATGTATGAGAGAAATTTATAAACTTGATAACAAAATCAATATTGATTACATTTTTTAAGACATAACATTCTTAAATTTAAAGATATAATACATATATCCATTTATAAATATATGTTTAGAATATATAACAAGCATTATTTGCATAATTCAATTTGTAAGTTATTTACCTATAATTGCTCTTTATATACTTTTAGGTTAAATAGAACATTCTTAATACCAAAAATAAGATTTGATCATGATATATTTAGTATTCGTACAAAGGCGCATATTTATGGAATTCTTTAAATACAACCATGCATATCATCTTTGACGAATTTGAATACTTTTATAATACATATTAAAAACATGTTTTAAATAGTTATATTTAATCACTTACACCTTATCTGTATTGTTTGTTATTTTATTTACATCTTTTCTTCTTTTTAGCTCTTTTAAATTGTTTGTATTGTATACATATTTTTTATCTCTGTAGCCTTTGGTCTTTAGTTTTCTTTGATTTTTATAGTTTAACTTATTTATTATTTTAGTATCTTTTTACATTTTTTAATATTTTATTATATATTTTTATTATATTTTATTATTATTTTATTGTTATATACATGATGATTTCTTGGTATTGAGAGATATATTTAATTTTATTGTATTGCTTTTTTATGAGACAGAACACGAATGAACAATATAGAATTGTAAAATATTTATTTATATTTATTCATTTTGTATTAATTCTCTCATTACCAAGAGCAGGTTGGTATCTCGATAAGTTCAATAGAACTTCTATACCATACCTGGGTTTTTGATCTCGGTCATCAACTGAATCTGATATATATATATATATATATATATATATACACACACACACATATATGTGTATATTAATATCCATCAGTTAATCTAAATATATATTATATTTTACAAATATAATTATAATTATACTATATAATATATATATATATATAATCAAATATATTTATAATACTTGTATATATATATATATATATATACAAGATATACTACATTTGAACAGGATATTTCACAAATTTTACATTTCATATTGGATTTGGTTGAAAATGCTCTAAATTTATCATTATTTGAATTCATTATTATAAAACTTATATTTATAATACTTGTATATATATATATATATAAGATATACGTCATTTACACATGTGCAATATATCCAGCAGGATTTATCTGAAATGTTTCATATTTGATTTGGTTGAAGATTCTCTAAATGTATCATTATTTGTATTCATTATTATAAAACATATATTTATAATACTTGTATATATATAAATAAATAAATATATATATATATATATATATATATATATATATATATATATATATATATATACACACACACACACACACACACACACACACACACACACACACACACAGTTACACAATCAGTTAATCTAAATATATGTATACATTATATTTTACAATATAATATATATATATTCAAATATATTTATAATACTTGTCAGGGTTGTTGTTTTTTTTGGTTTTTTGTGGTTTTTTTGGATTATTTGGTTTTTTTGGTTTTTTTGGTTTTTTTGGTTTTTTTATAATTAAATGTTATTAATTAGAAAATATTATATATACCTAGATCGATTATTAAATGTCTGTGCAAAATATACATATATAGAGTAAGTATAAAATATACAACACTGATGAATATTACTTATATATATATATATATATATATTACAATATATTTATTAAAAATAAAGTAAAATATAATAAAAAAAATAGTTACAAATTGTAACAAAATAATAATTAAAAAAAATAACAATACAGTAATTAGAAATATAATCAATATAATTCTCGCAATAAAATTACAAATTACAAATTGTAACAATATAATAATTTAAAAAATAATAATAATAATAATTAGATGATTTCTAATAGAAATATATTCAATTTAATTCTCGAAATAAAAAAAAAAATTTGCAGCCTTATCATTGCCTAATCGATTCATTATTTTTGATTGAACGCTTTTATAATATTAAAAAAACCAAAAAAACCAAAAAAACCGACCAACCCTGCTAAACATATGGGTAGATGAAGTATCCAAATAAAGTATGCCCTTTTTTATATACCGTGTAAACACAAAAGTGTGTCCAATTAAAGTATGCCCTAAAGTATGCCAAAAGTGTGCCGTTTTTCGGGCACACTTTTTACCGTGTAAACACAGCCTAAGACAAGATATTATAATTAATATATTTTTAAACGTGTGAATATATGGGAGAATAAATAGACAGGGCATATTCGATACAAACCGAATATATCAATTATTCATAAGTATTAATAGTTTAGTAAACATCGACATGATACATCGATAGAAACCTACATAGGAAAACGAGTCAGAAAATAATATTATATTAATACAATAGTGAAATTTATTATAGAAAGGTATTATATAGTTAACATATATAACAATTTATATTTATTTCTAAACTCGTATTATCATTATCATATTAATAATCATTATTCAATTTCTGCAATGTCGAGCTGCTAAAGAGGTCTCCTGTCGTTTTCGAATTACTAAAGAGATCGCCTATCATGCCAACCTGCTAAAGAGTTTGCTGACATGTCAAGTTGCTAAAGAATTTGCATACCCATGTAAAACCGTAATAGAACTCGTAAATTCTATCGGATTTCATACTGCAGGTAAGAGGTAACTCTATATAATCATTATTATAATTATTATTAAATGTTATTATTATCAATTATTAACTATTATTTAATCCTCAATGAAATTCAATAATGTTGTAAAGTGGTATTCTTATTAAAATTTAAAACAAACGTATAATAATATTGTTTCATATTCAATAAATCTATTATCATAACAGATCCATGCAAATCTGTTAAAGAATGTGTCTGCAATGTCGACCTGCTAAAGAGGTCTCCTGTAGTTTCGAATTTCTAAAGAGTTTGCTGCCATGTCGAGCTGCTAAAGAAGTCACCTAACGTATTGAGTTTCTAGAGAGGTCGTCTGTCGTGCCAATCTATATAATTATTAAATGTTATTAATTCTGTAAATCAATAATTTTATTTTTTGTCTTGTTTTGATAAACTGTAAAAAAAATTTCTCGACTTTCTTGACCATATTTTTCCAGCTATAAAAGACTTTAAGAGTCTTATACAGTGTTAAAATGGTTTAAACCAAAAGCGGTTTAAACCACCATGGCAAAAACTTAAATTTATTAAATAAATGCATAATAAATAATCTATATTCAATAAATACATTCTTATTAATATCTTAAAAATAAATATGTATCTTATATCTAACAAAGCTTTAAGATTAAATTAATTATATTTATTAAAATTATAAATATAACTTAAATATAATATATACATAACTTATATAATATAATTTATAATATTACTTACTTATTTATTATATTATATTGTATACAATATATAAATTATACTGAATCATTTTAAATAATACAAAGTATGCATATATATATTTTTTTTCTTCAATAAATTTAATTTCTTTGATCTCATAAATAATATTCTTTATAATTAAATAAGAATTATCTTTATTATATTATTATTTAAAAATACAATTACTTTGTAATCATATATCTCTGAATAAAAAAATAATATTCCAGAAAACATATCATTTTATTCACAGCACTTTGTGATTTACTAAAGAAATTAATTTTATTTATAATTGAAATCTATAAAAAATCACATCATCTGGTTTGCATTGAATTATGTATTTATAATATAAATATATAAATTTATATATTTATTATAAATACATTTGATTTGCATTTATAATAACAGAGTATATGTAATAATAGAAATTAATAATAATATATGAACAATACATTAGGCATTTATAAATTCTTTCTAAATCTATATCGAATAATGAACAAGGTGGAAGACCACAGAACCCGATATAGGATTAATTTATTAGAATTAATGAAAACTCTAAGATTATAGGCATAATTGTAATCATCATTGAATGTTATAATATATATAGTAATAAGGTTACATGCTGTCCAGTGCTGCTAATTATTGACATTCACATAATTTGTGTTTATCATTAATTATAAAACATCAGAAAATAATAAAGTTGCGAATGATTTATGATAGTTGTCAACCAAAATAGTTATTGTATGCAAAACTTAATATTGTCAACAAATTAGTTAGCTTATAGGAAATATATTTTGTAGAAATTATGTTTGTTTTTTATTATTCATTATTTAGAAGAAAAAAATTAAATATATTCAAAGAGTATATCATAATTAATTAATATGTACATGTTCACTTTCATAGCTATCTTATATAAAATGGCTACCATATTATATTTTACATTGTCCACCAAATTGTTATAATATGACTATATATATATAGGGGAAATAACTGAATACGGATCAGGTAACACTCGGTATTTGAATCTGAACACTCTGTATTTCAGAAACCATAAATCATACAAAAAATGTTTAATTAATAAAATATTCATAATTATATAAATAGTCTAAAAAAGTATTTTTTATAATTTAATTATACAAAATATTGCTGATATATCCAATAAAGTGATTTTTTTATTACGTTTTTAAATTTATGAAAAAAAATGTCAACTTAAAACCTTCTAAAGAATAAACAAATTTATAGATATAAAATATAACATTATACTATTAAAAAATAAAGCATTGTAAAATTATATATATAATTTCTATATTTGTTATATAATATTCATTAAGTTATAAGCATATATCTAGAGGTCGTATAAGTTCCTAATACGGATACTCTAGATGTCTTAATACGGACACCCTATAACCAATCAGCGCGCAGCGTATGAACTATTCGGATATTCATAAAAATCGCGTAGGTTATAATATTAATACCACCAAAAAAGATACCTTAACATTTTTATTATTTAGAAACTTAAATTGTATTATTAAATAATAAATTAAAAAATAATAAAAATAAATAAATTATTAACTAATTAAATTAGAATAAATTGTTCATAAAATTAATTATAAATAATGTAATTGTAGTTTGTCTGATTGATTCATCAATAATATATAGTTTATCTAGTTGTATATAGGGTGTCCGTATTATAAAACAGGGTGTCCGTATTAAAATCTAATAAAGCATTAAAATTACAATTCAGTATTAGATATAAAATGAAAATTAGATAATACAATAAATACAAGTACATTAAGTAATGACACATTAGTTAAATAAAGACATTGACATTTATTCAAGGCGACAAAAATAATATAAGTCGATTAAATTCCATTTTAAATTTAGAAATTATTTTAAATAGAATATAAAAGCATTCTAAAAAATTAGACTTTAAATATAGATGTACAGAACAAATGAAATACTTCCAGAACAAATTTATACAATAAATATGTTAAATATACGATCTTATTAATTATTTAAATATACTTATATACGCTTATATATATATATATATATATTACTTAATTACAAAGTTCAGTTTTATTGGACATGTTCCATAATCTTCTTTAACAAAGTTAAATCCTTCTGGAAGATTCGATTTCCTGCAGAGTTATTCCACTGTATTTAGTTATCTGATTGATAGTTTATATTAGGTGTAGCGGGATTATTTTATCCATGTTGTGGCTAACTCATGTTAGTAATACAGCACTAATTATATCTTGTTAACTTTTGAAACAATGTCAAGATAATTGCGTCATCCATATACAAATAAGATGTACATTAATAAGATTAATTTTATATTTAATTACTTTTTAGTAGGAAATTCACCCCATCTATTAATATTCTATAGTATTTCTATATGTAGTGAGTCATCAAGTGATTCACTTATATCAATTTTATTAAACATGCAGATAATATTCAGTTATATTATAAACTCCATAAACAAATTTGTTATCATAATAATTAATTAAATATATGTAACACTAGTTTAAAGACACTATTTGATATTTTATTAATATCATATAAAAAAAATGTGAAACACAATTTTTGTTCAATTTCAGACTTCTTAGGCTACCTAACTACTCTTAAGAGTTATATTACTAGAATTATAAATAGACTAGTGTACATTTCATATATAAATCAAATTTCCATAATGGAAATTACGTAGTTTATAAAAAAATAAACATTATAGAAACGAAATAACTAGTTCCTATCTTTAATATTACTATTTAATCATTTATATTTTATTATTAACTATCAACAATTATATCATGTCTAGATATAAGTATATTAAATCACTTGCAGTAATTGTAGATTATGTTTTAACTATATTGAATATATCTAATCTATATTTACATCTGAATATTATGACATTAATTAGAACTTATATAATCATTATATATTGAATCATTATTTAATAATTAGTAAGCAACTATTATACAAGTAAATACACTAAAACATACTACAATACTTTGTAAAACACATTTGTCAATGATTTAATTTTAATTTTCAAATTATTATGTATTTGAAAAAGATATAGCTTAGTTATTATAATCAACATTTTCATTATTCTACCATTATTTATATTTCCTTAGATCATATTGATTGTTCGATTATTTAATATAACATAAATATATCTTTTGTTATATTTATAATGTTAATTTATAATAAATAAAAGAGTAATAATATATATATTTTATTATATTAAAAAATGTACAAAAATAAAAAATATTAATATAACGAAAGTTTAATGTATATATATATATTATTATTTGTAATTGTATTAATTAGTAATTATATTATCATGGAGTATCTTTATAATAAATGAAAATATTATTGAATTGTAATAAAATATAGTATTACATATATAATAATACATTAAATGAAATTAAATATTGAAAATGTGTAAATTATTAAATAGGTATGGCATAAATATAATTCACATTTATTCTGACTAATTAAAAAATGTGTTAGAAAATATTATTAGTATATATACAATCACAATTTCCAATTAATAGGATGCTTTCGTTATAAATAAGAATATATTAAGAAAAATTAATATAATTATATAATATATTAAAATTTACCTTATAATTAATTAGTAAATATGTCAGGTATTTTTATATGTTGTCGTTCATTATATTAAATATTATAGACATAAATATGTACAAATAGTGTCTTAATTTATATACATTAAATATTAAACTACCAGTAAACAAAAGTTTATACAATAACTGAACAACAACGCAAACTTGAATAAGATATCACAATGTTTAGATCAATATTCAGTGTGGTCGGGTTTAAATAAAGAATGAGAGCTGCGGTTAGTGTCTACTTCACCTGATTTAGGAATCAGATAAGCGGACGATGCGTTAGAGTTCCCGTAGACGTCTGGGTACGGTGTTTTGTGCGCCCCGAACACGGGGTTGTTGTTGTAGGTGTGTTCCTCATCGTTAATACTGAATGTGTGTTCCCCGTAGCAGCCATCTCCTCCTCTTCTTCTATTATCATTGTTGTGGTGTAGCAGTCGTTGGAACTGATCATCGCATGGGTACGGCTTCTTGCCCTCATCGCTATTGGTTACTAGACTACCACTGTTCCTAGCGCTGCTACACCCGCTGCCATCTGTTAGAGATCCTCCCCCCGCTACAGTGTGGCTGTAAGGAGCTCCCCAATCAGTGTTCGTCACGTTATGGTATCGTTGCACGGCCGCCGCCATTGATTTCGCGTCGCTTTCGATATCGTAGAGGTCGTCGCAGAGGTCACTCCCCCGATGGCTCTCCCTACGGTCGTACACCTGTAGAACCCTTTCGGTCAGCTTGACCAGAGCACCGAAGCGAGGTCTGTGCGATGGATCCTCCATCCAACACTCGTTCATGATCGAATATCTGTAGTGAAGGGAAGCGGACGTGTTAACGTGGATGTTAATTCGAACATATTTCATATTAACATTTTTTAATAATTGAATATATTTAAATTTAAAATATTTTATAATTATACAAATTATATGGATATATGTGTGATGTATACCAATATAAACATAATTAATAAATATGTATACTAAAATAAAATTATAGAAACAAAAACTACTTGGATCAATTATTTATTTATTATATATATATTAAATTTAGTAACAATATCATAAAGTATCCTTGAATACATTTAAATGGAGTAAAAGTAATGAGAAATTATACATAATTTACTAATAAAATAATTGTGCTTCACATAATATGACTCGATTACTTTAAATCATAAATTATAATACTGACCTTACCTTACCAGGTCGAGCTTGCTCGGCAAAAATTAGAATACATATCTAATATAATACTAATAAAATAATAGAACAGTAAAGAGAAAAATAAATATGATTGTATATTCATATGTATTACCTTTACAAACTCATTTATATATATATATATACATGGAATATTCTTTGATTATATTTCAATATAAGATATAGATTTATAAGTTATAGTTATATAGGTATATATCTCATAATATCAAATGGTAATGCGGATAAGAGATTTTAAGGTTCTGATATTTATACTCTATTGTAATTTTATATATATCTCTAATATATCTCTAATTTTATAAAAATGATAGTTAAGTATAATTAAGTTGATGTAAAAAGTCATGATGTTAGAAAAGAGAGCATATTATAATAGTTGACTATATCATTATAATGAGTGTATACTAAATAAAGAAATAGGTGATCATATAGATATTATTTAAAGATAGTAACTATGGAAATAATCCTATCTTATTTTGAAGCCATTTAGGATGAACAACAAACATATACTATATATATATATAATAATAGAAAAAGTAAACCAAAATGTCTTCTATTAAATAATAATAATAATGATTATTATTGATAACAACGAATGAGGTACATTATCCCTTGCTGATATTATCCGTACACCATTACTAACAGTTCATCTGGACAGTAATTAGGCTGATACAGTCTCCTCTTACTCTTCAGATAGACTATGATCTCCCAGTTGCCCACCTCCGGGTAAGGACATATGCCCCTAGTCAGAAGTTCCCAGAGCACAACACCAAATGCCCACTATGGGAAAGGTGAAAGGATATGTGTAAATAACATGTCTAATGTATATGTAGAATATGTATATTTAATCAATGTAAATACACATATATCTATATTGATTAATTATTTATCTTATTTGTAATTTATAAATATAGTTTGATATAAGTTTATATACGATAATTATTAGGATAATAATTATGCGAATTCACCTTCAGAAATTGACAATAATAATTAATATGTAGTTATAATAAATACAATAATACACGCATACATATATATTACACTTACAACATCAGTTTTCTCATTGTAAATAGCCTTCTCTAAACTCTCCAAGGCCATCCACTTCACCGGAAGACTTGCTTTCCTGTGATCAGAACTGTAGTAATCTCTTTCGTAGATATCGCGAGATAAACCGAAGTCTCCCACCTTTACGTTCAATAGTTCATCCAACCTTTATTGTGAATATGCGTACATTATATATATATATATATATTAGATATATATATAGAGATACATATCATGGGAAGTAAATATAATATTAGGTAATATAAATGTCTAAATTACGTGTTATCTAGTTATCAGGCATTATTTATAAACTATAAGGGATTCATTTTATATTTCTAAATTTACAGATTAAATTATATTTAAAAATAAACTGTTTAGAATATTATACCACTCTATAAATAGATTTATATATATATATTAGTGATGTAAATGATGCTAAAATCTAAAGCATCGATGCAGTCTCAGTTACCTAATGTCTCTACTCGGCTCGGGCTAGTTTGGCTAGAGTCTCATCTCGACTCAAGCTCGCTTTTTTTTTCAGAAAATGAAAGTCTATATTCGGCATTAAAAACTCGTTATTATTTACATCACTAGATGAAATTTACATTATTATTCACTGAATAGCGAATTGGCGGATATAATTTTTTTTAAATTGATGTAAATGTGAAATATATAAAAATTATTATTAAAATGTAAGTTCAAAAAAGCATCATTTCGGCTAGGTTATGTATTATAATAGAGTCTCAACTCGGATCGCGCTCGTTTGACTAGAGTATCAGTTCGTGTTTTTCCGCAAATCTCGGCTCAGCTCGGCATCATTTACATCACTAATATACATATATATATATGCAGCAGACTAACGTCTTCTATATTTTTATGTAGTTGTTTTGATGTGTATATTATATATTTTTAATTAGTTATTTTGTTGTTGTGTATTATGTAATAATTATAAAAGAAATTGATTTCGTATATATTAATTTTTATGTTTTTTTATTTAATGTTATTTAGTTTATATTAATATAATTGGTTGGACCAATGAACTGTCGCGTAGCAATAATATAATCTAAATTATATTAGATTTAAAAATATTATTTCATTTTTGATTATATAAAAGTATAAATGTTGATTTCGTATATATTGATTTTTGTGTTTTTTTAGTTAATGTTATTTAGTTTATTATATATTTTTAGTTGGTTATTTTTTTTTGTGTGTTATGTAATAATTATAAAAGTAAAAATGTTGATTTCGTATATATTGATTTTTGTATTTTTTTATTTAATGTTATTTAGTTTATTTAATATAATTGGTTGGACCAATGAACTGTCGCATAGCAATAATATAATCTGAATTATATTAGATTTAATAATATTATTTCATTTTTGATTATACCTTGGCACGTGGAGGTTTGTATAAATTTATATTATAATAGTTTTTGTTTTGATTATATAATAAAAGTAATTTAAAACGATCCTCATTTTGAGTGGTGTAATATTGCTAACATCTATTTCAACTCTCATTATTACATATATATATATATATATTTATAATTTATAAAACATTAACTTGAATTATATAATAGTATAGTATATATTAAATATTGCAATCAAACAATAGACTATTGCCTATGTAATTGTGGTTCTAACAATAGAATGCCTACTACTAGTGTTATACAAGTATAGTTAGGACCAATTCCCCCACACGGGAACACCCATGCCACCCTAGTTATTACGGTGACTAACATACAGTTACGAGCTGCGAGATCTCTGTGCACGTACTTCAAGCTAGCCAGGTACTCCATGCCTTTAGTTATTTGTATGCCAAATGTTATCAGTTCTTTAACGGTGGGAGTCTGTAGTAGTGGGAGTATCAGTTAGGTGATAAGTTGGGTGATAAGTGGGTGATAAGTTTAGCTTTATTGTTAGCATTAGTGATGTGAGTTAATAAAAAACACGTTTTAAACAGACTTTTTAAACGCGTTTTAAACATAGAATAAAAAACGAAAAAAACAGAAAAAAAACAAGAGATATAAATTTATACATATATTTATTTAATTGTTAATATTTAAATTTAAATTTAAATTTAATTTGACAAATAATAATTTCTCTGCTCTTTTTTTGATATAATAAATTGAAAAATGAATGATTATTTAATAAATATATAAAAAAAATGTATAAAAATATAATATTATAATAATAAAGTTAAATTCGATTTATTTTATGTTTTGATATAATAAATTGTATAATTATATATATTATGTTTAATATCATATAAACAAAATAGTATGAATTTTCATATTTTTTTAATAATATTATATTAATATATAAAAGAAATATAAAAGAAATATCAAAGTTCATAATATATATTATTATATAATTTATTATATCAGAACATAAAAGAAATCTAATTTTACTTTATTATTTATAATAATTTTTTATAAAATGAATATGAAAGTTCATACTGCTTTACATAATATTAATTATATAATGTACTATAGATTGTGATACAATCTCCATGTCTATAACATTAAATAATACAGAAATACTCAGCGTTATATTGTAACAAAATAAATATTATAATTATTATAATTATCATACAAATGTATAGTATGACAATATGATTTAATGATGCTAATAATACAGATAATATATTATTTGAATTATTACTGATTATTCATATAATATGTACTTACTTTATTATTATTTTATTATTTAACAACATATCTACTTTATTTAAATAATTTAATTTTTTGTAATAGAAAAAAATGGATAAAAAACGAATAAAATGAATTAAAAATGAAAAAAACCGTTTAAAACATATTTTAAACAAACATTAATAAAAAATGCGTTTTTTAACAACACCAGTTTGCATGTATATGATATGAAATATATTTGAAATATAATATTTCTATTGTTTTAAACTTCGTAATAACTAAATAATGAAATAGTCTTTATAATCGGATGTTGGGACAATCTAATACTTGCATATTACATAATGAAGCAATGTACATAGTTTCCATAGCAACACCAATTACTACCGAACTAACATTTTTCTCATTTCTAATGTATCCGAGCAGATCCCCATGCGTCATGTAGGGCAGAATAACCCAGGGTACCGCCCCCGTGTGGGTGTCCATACTTACCCCTATCAAACTTAAGATGTTCTTGTGCTTAAACTCGTGCATGCGTAATGCCTCTTCCAGGAACTTCTTGATGATAGGTTCAGAGTGATCTGACGTGTCGTGTACTGTTTAATATAGTTAATTATTACTTATTTAATATGGTATAGTATAGTAGTATACTATTTAGTTTGATATAGAATAGTATTCAGATTTGGGCGAACACCAGTCAAGATACGGAAACTAATATCTTATCAACACTGTTATTAATGTACACAGTTTACAATTTTAATAAATAAATAATTAATACACGACTTCCCGCTTAAATCAATATCATAATATATAATTGAATACACGAAAAGTATAATAATATAATTTAGAAATAATAACCAGGCCAGATTTTGATGGTTTTAACTGCCACTTCTATATCAGACTGTTTATCTTTTCCCATGTTCAGTATTCCTCTATGTACTGTTCCAAAGTTACCCCGACCTAATAGTCAATATCATCAATATCGTATTATTAGGAGCTACTATAGTATTATCTCTAAGAAAAAGAAAACACTGATATCTAGTGTTATAGATATGCTGAGATTATAGATGTAATATTAATGAATAAAATGAATCATACTTTTTTGTAAATTCTCTATATATATATATATATGTGCGATTGCATAGAGCATGCATTACCTATGACTTCGAACAGTGTGATATGCTTGCGCTTGATATACAACTTAGCATCCTCCAGCAGGTAATGGTGTTCCACATTGGCCACATCAGGTAGTAAGCTGGTCACATGTTCCATAGGCTCCGTACTAATATTGCCTGTATAGGCTGTGTGGCCAGTGGTGTGTGGGTTAGATAATAAATTACTGATAATAGGAATATGGGGCATATGTTGTTGCTAAATAGCAGGTAAATTGATATATTTAAATTTATATATTTGTATTTTTCTTACACATTTATATATGCTAAGTCCAATAAAGCCTCTATATTAAAAGGGTTATTAACACTTGTAATGATATTATTATTATTAAAAAAATATGAATATTCACTGGATCATTATAATTTTCGTTATATATGTGTAATGATAGACATTTAATCTATGTCTACATGCATATAATTTGATAGTATGTTGATTACATATTTATCTAATAATGTACTATATACATATATCATATATTAGATATTGTAATACTATAGATCTATCATTTCAATTTAAAGAAATAAATATTCTATTTAAAATTAATATTTTATAATAAATAGGTTAAAAATTATATTGATTTATAGAAGAAAATGTTTCAGTAAAAAATATCATATTAATTATACTCATTTTGAAATAAACTTATTTATTTTATATTATATTATAATAAACCAATACAATATAATATTATATTTAATGGATATAAATTAATAAATACAGATAATATAATTAACTTATTTATCAGGACTAATATAATTCTATAAATAGATAACTATCTGTAACTGGTATACAATTATATAAGCACTAACGATTTTCCATATTATTATCATGATTATGGCTGTATAACACATTACTTTCATGAGTGATTTTCTCTTGGCTCTTCTTGTATCTAAAGAAAGTATTTATAATTATAGTAAAACCAGTATAGTATTTTGATATTTATTATTCAAGGTAATCATATATATAATATATATTTAGTATATATTATAATATTATATGATGCTACAAATTCAAAATTCAAATTCAATGTTTTCGGGAAATTGCGATATCGAATGATATAGATATTAATGTTAAATTTCATTTTTAACAACATATATTAAAAATTATTTATAAAAAAGGTAAACATAATTGTATAGTTAAAATGGCATTAATATTTAATATAATTATAATATTATATATATATATATATATATATATATAAATTATATATTATAATATATTTAAAATTACAACTTATCAATGATGATTAAAATGGAATTGTGTTAATAAGCTTTATTTAATTAATAAACTCTCCATTATCACCTATATCTGTATATGCTAATACTAATATTTTCTGATAATAATGATAATACTACTATATAGATCTATTAACAATTACGTTTATTTTATTTTGGTGGAGTACTTTCCTCCAATCCAGGAACTTAGTTGACATTTGTACTTATACTGAAATATCTCTAATGTCCCTCCAATCCACTATAATGTTATCCATGGATATAACGAGAGCCGATCATTTTGTATACGCGATTATATATGTCACTTCTAAATAATATTGATAGACCTGTTTTATTTATAGACTGGGTTTGAACCCGTGACCTACTGATTGCGTGTTGATGCATTAGCCTGCTGAGCTATCTAGATAGTCATACGTATGCACATCGAACACATTCACCTACCTCTTCTTATTGAAGCACAAGCACATCACAGACAGCAGTGTGCAGAACACCAGTCCAAGTATAACTATCATCAGGAAGATGATCTTATATTCTAGGTCTGCATCACTGATGGTGTAATCGATGGGCATATGAGACAGAGGTGAGGTGTCATTGATAAAAATGCTGACGCCACGTGATACCCTCATTTGGCTAGCGTATCTAGTCTGTTATGAAAAGATGAAGGATTGTAGTAATAATACATAATATATTTTGGGTGTGAATATATATATATATCATTTATATATATAGCGGATAGAAATGGATCCCTAAAGAAGTCATAGACTTATAAGTATATATACATGTTATAAATAATTGTGAGGGACAATACAATACAAATAGTAACATTTATTTCTTGTATTTTGATATATCGTTTATTTAGTTCTTGATAAACATAAGAGAAAAAGAAGAACTAGTTCTTAGGCAGTTGCCATAGATCCCATACTAATTTATATTGATAGATGCATATAAATAGAAATACGGTATATACTAAAATATATAATAGTATATAACTAATGACAAATTTGAATATTATTTGAATATTTAGTATATAATGTAATTCAGATATTATTTTCCAAACAAAATAAATTGTAATTATGGATCATTTTTTGAAAATATTTCACAAATGTATATTATATATGAATTAATTTAAAAAATATAATAATTACCATTTAATATATATACTTAATAAGTATATATATATATATATATATATATATATATATATATATATATATATATATACTACGCATTGTTAATATAAACCGTTAACGTGTAATTATTCATGCCTGTCGATGTAATGTACTGTAATGTACGAGTAGACCAAGTTATAATGACGTTGTAATCTGTTAGATTACGTAATAATTCATTATCCGATTACATTTACATATGAAAATATATATCATATTTATTAGAATAAGTGTATATAATAATATTGGGTTATTTCACTAAATGCAGGGTTCCATTATTTTCGGTAAAAACCTGTTTTTACCGGGCAAAACCGGTAAAAACCTATCACTACCATGTTAATTTACGGTAAAAACCGGTAACAACCGGTAATTACCGGTAAAAACCTAGTACTCATAAAATATAATACCTTTAAAAAAAAATGTATATTGAAATTTAAAGTAATATTGATTCATTTATATATATAAATGTTATGGCTAATTAATCTAGCAGATTTATTTGATAATTTGTCAACATTTGTCTGCTTTATTATGCCATTTATAGTACATTTATTATTTTAAATCCAACTGGATTTTGAGGTCTGCCACCCTTATATTGTAAAATTAACAAGTTGATGTAATTGGATATATTTTATAAATGAAATAAAATCATACTGTGTTATATATTCATAAAATTACACAATGAAAATATTACTAAATATTTGTAAAAACTATATTTAATTTCATATATATAAAAATAAATATTCTATTCAGTATTTATATATATATATATATATAATTAACAATATATATAGATATATTTGATATATTTAATTAAATATCATGGTATAAAATCAAATAATGAATATATTCAAATAATTTCTCAATGAAAATATTATTAGTTCTATTGTTTAATATATATATTATTTTTTACAATATTAAGTCCCTGTCACACAGAAAAAGTTGGCCGATTTTTCACCAATATCGTACGGATTTTTCTCTCTCTCTCTCTGTGCTACACCCCTACCGATATATCACCAATATATCATCGATATCGTGACAATATCACTATTCATCATTTCGAGATATCTCTAAATATTTAACTATTTCTCGACGATTTTGTTACTGCGCATATCGGTGAAAAATCGCTCGCTTTCCTTTTACTAATGCAAAAATAAATATATTATTATATTCAATATTTTATATATATATATATATATATATATATATTGACTTATTTACTCATTTATTTCAATATCATATTATTTATTTTAAAAATGTTTTCTTTACATAGAGTCAAAATTAATAAAGTTTTTTTTTTAATATAAAAAATCTTATAATATTGATTTTAATGTAGAATTATTTAACTTTATTATTGTATATTATCTATTAAATATAAAATCTATAAATAATATATAATTGTAAATTATATAGACACTAGTAGGTTTCAGAAGAGTCAAAATTAATAAAGTTTTTTTTTTAATATAAAAAATCTTATAATATTGATTTTAATGTAGAATTATTTAACTTTATAATTGTATATTATCTATTAAATATAAAATCTATAAATAATATACTAGATATAAAGATACTAGAAGGTTTTTACCATGGTAAAAACCTGTTTTTACCGGACAGGTTATTACCGGTTATTACCGCGGTTATTACCATAGGCGGTAATAACCTATGGAACACTGACTAAATGTATTCGAATTCAATAGGATATCCTATAATTATAATTTATAACGGATGATGAGGTAAACTTATATTCTAATAAGTAACAATTTATATAAATATATATATATACATATATATATATATATAATATGTTATGGTATATAATTATGTATGATTATAATATATACATATATTAAAGAGATGTACACAAGTTTTATACATACAATGAATATAGAAATAATTAATAACCTGTAATATTATAATTATCTATTAAATTATTAGTTGTATCTTCTTTGGTCAAAGAAATATAAAACAGTTGTTCATCAAATTTTTGTAAGTTTGTTTCCTATATTAATAGTTTATATTAATTGTAAATTTAGTTTACTAATTCAATGTGTTATTAATGTGTAGTACACATTGTGTACTAATCCCAATGTATATCTTATATAAATATAAGATATGATATAAAACATATACTACTATATATAGTTATTATTATTATTATTATTATGATTAATATTTGAGATTGAAACCTCTGAAAAAATCGTGATAGTCGAAATGGCTTTCGGAATGTGTATAATAAATTGTCCGACGGTGGAAAACATCACATTCGGGTCATAGGTCAGTACATATCTGAAGAGAACGAGACGTCCATCATGATGGTACGTAGTTAGCACTAGTGTTATCTCGTGTTGAGAGCTGTACGTTTTAGCTGGGAGGCTGGCAGTTAAACATTCCACAGTGTTCCGCTGTACTAGTACACATTTCTGTGTTGGGCAATGATGTTAATGATGGCGTAGGATACAACAGGATGCTACAGGATAATATAGGATGCTGTGATATGATAGGAGATGCTGCGATATACGATATATATATCCTATAGGATGATACGGCATAACATAACATATGATTCTGCGATATACGATATTATGATAAAAGATAATATGATATTCTACATTATGTTAAGTGATGATGTGATATGATATATGATGATGACATGATAATGTGATGGTGTATTATGACACAAACAGCTATAGTTATAACTCTATATTCTTCAATATACTATATTACACACTATACTACACATTGCACACTGATCTAGTCTGAAATATCACATGGTCACTAACCGAGGTAACATTGTCGGTAATCATCTCGAAGGCATCGGTTCCGTTATAAAACAGCAGAGCATTACCGGTCAGTGTCACAATACTTCCTCCGCTATTGTATTACGCATCGATTATGTAATGCATTATATAATGAGGTAATAGTGCGTATTTAATTGTTTAAATTCAATTAAATTTTAATTATTAAAAATATATATATATATATATATTTGTGTAGTTATTATGAACTAATATACGTACAAACTCACATTCAACCAGATAAGTCTATATATTTATATTCACAACACATACATTACTGAATGGAAGCCTATAATCCTACCTATACGTGGTTCTAGTGTTAGAGATGTTGTGGATGATCGGCTTAACGAGCACTCGCGTCGCTAAACTCGACTCCTCATTAGCGTATAGCACCGATAGCGAGAAGTTTCCGGAACTTGTGAATGTCGCCCGACATGATAGGTCTACCATGTACCTGTAATGACAGGAAGTTAGTCTATGTGAGAGGTTTCGAGGTTGTTTATAGGGGATAGTTACGAGGTATCTTGTGTTATATTAATATTCTATAAAACTCTATATGCTAAGGAAAGAGAATACTGAGTTAAATATTAATTAGTAATTATAAAAGGTTTATCCAAAGTATTTAATCAGATATTTTCTAAAATATTTATCTTAGGTTTGGAAATTCTTTGATATTGATACTAAAATGATTTATTTAATCATTTATTAATTTATTAACTGCCAATTATAAATGTATTAAATCAGTTTGAATAAGGACAGGAAATATGTTCGATATCTCTGTGATGGTTACTTTTTGTACTCCTAACTAAATACTTTTCACGTGGTATATTAAATAATATTTAAATTATTAAATTTTTGAAATAAAGATATCAGATATTGATTTATTTATAAAATAAAATACATTATTATTTTTAATTTTATTTCTATATAAATATCTAAATTAAAAATATATATATTAAAAATGATAATTAATTATTAATTAGGTTTGAATTGAACGATGATTTTGTATATTATTTATGTAGAAATTCCCGGGATTCATGGAGAAATTCTAAATTATATAATATGTATTATATTTTAATTTATATTCCTGTACCAATATCATATTGAATATGATAAAATCACTCTCGTATAAAATAATACCAATCACTGTTACAATCATTGTAACAATGTCATCAACATAT
>OZ025241.1:85364727-85414727 GCA_964019155.1 Osedax fenrisi | reverse complement strand
TGTATACAATGTATATATGTATATAAATTGTATATATGTAATAATGAGTGGTCTAAATAGGCATTAGCAATATTACACCATAGTGAGTGCACTCAAAATTATAGAGGACCGTTGTATTTAAATTTCTCTTTATTAATCAATCAAAACAAAAACCATACACTAATGCTGTTAAAAATGTTAAAATATATACAACATTACAATATAGAATATTACAATATTTAACTTTGTACAAACCTCCACGTGCCAAGGTATAATCAACAATTAAATAATATTATTAAATCAAATATAATTCAGATTATAATATTGCTACGCGACAGTTCATCGGTCAAACCAATTCTATTAAAATAAACTAAATAACAATAAATAAAAAAACACAAAAATCAATATTCACGAAATCAACATTTATAATTTTATAATTATTCCATAACACAAAACAAGAATATAAATAACAAAAAAGCATTGACTAATACAAGTCAATGCTAAAAATATATAATAAACTAAATAACATTAATTTAAAAACACAAAAATCAATATATACGAAATCAACATTTTAATTATTACATAATACACAACAACAAAATAACTAATTAAAAATATATAATATAAACATAATAAACAACTACATTACAAATATATATATTTATATAATATATAAGACGTTAGTCTGCTACATATATATATATACAATTTAAATCGGCGATACGATATTTATAAATAACATCAAGTAGACATAAATATATTTACTTATACAATACTATACAATTTATTTATAAAATGATGACAAATTATTTGGTATTTTTATTTTAACTTATTAACTAATACGAGAGAATAAATAACTAGTTTAGTTTTAATTTAATGAAAAGAAGCATGCACTGTTAATTGTCCATATATTTAACTATAGCTATAATGTTATCTCTGGTTATATATTCAATTAATATACTATATATATATATATATATATATATATATATATATTTATATATATATAAATATACACAAACAGCGTTCTTATTGTACAAACCTAAATACATAAACAAACATCTACACACACACAAATAGTTGTGTGGTCCTTTTGTATCCGCTATTTATAAATGTAATAGATATATATATATATATATATATATATATATATATATATATATATATATTCATATAGTGTTTATATAGTGTTTATATGGGTATGTATTATTATTATTATTATTATAATATATTAATTATGTTTACTTAAATATTTAACATAATATAAATAGTCATAATTGTTATGGTTATTTATTATATCATGTGTACGAGTACGCATTTGAATACAACATGACCATATATGGGCTCCATCATATGTCAACGTATAATATGTGTGTTGTGTTTACTTGCGAGTGATATATATGTGTGAGGTTAAACAAATATTTAGTATATTATATAATATTTAATAGGCGAGGATATCGATACGATTGTATATAACAACGAGTGTGCGCACACACTAACATTCACACACACACACACACACAATCGCTCATATGCATATCAATACACACACACATATGCATACTAGGGATATTAGAGTATATTGGAGACAACAATTCTGCCCGCTAATATCAATGATAAATCATTATAATACTCGAACAGCGCAGTAAGAATAATATTTTGAAACTATATATCCATTTTTGTTATTTATGTTCCTCTTAAAAATGTTTAAACATTCTTAAAATATATATATATATATATAAATTAAATTATATTAAATTGAATATATTACAATCTTAGTTAACATATAATTATTATTACATATAGAGAGATTGTCGACAAACCCTGTCTCCCATCGATACGAAGATGAAATTCCTGTCATCGCTGAAGGACATGTGTCGTAAGGGAGAGGTGAAGCTAACGTCGGGGAAGCTGACGTTCTTCCGGTCAGAGAACCGGGAATAGAACTGCGCGTCTTCGGTACGAGATGACCCGGTATCCGGTTCTACGGTAGTTATCACGTGACCTGGCTCGTGTAGGAACCGTAGTTCCGGGGGATCGTCAATTCGGTCCTCGTTTAAATCGAACGACCCGAACCGATGCAAGTTCGAGTTCGGTTGATCTTGACTCATGTTGCTCATGTTCAACTGTAGGTGGCGCTATAGTTAATCACGTGTGCATATTACTTTGGCGCTTATCTATAACGAAGTAGCATTTATTTTATTAATTTATAATTCTAATCTCGATTATTTAATGAATATATGAATAATATATTAATGTTAATGTTACTGTTCATATTTTTATATATTAATTAATTAATTAATTGATTAATTTAATTAGTTGAATTCGTATGCATTTAATGTACGTCGTACATTATTTTTTTGCACAAAAATGGGTTATTCATAGTAGCCCACATTTATTATGAAATCATGATCGTGCACGTTACGTTATATTGATAAAGATCTATAAATAGAGTTAATTAACAATAATTTATTGTATATATATATATATATATATATATATATATTGTATTTGTATATTGTATATAGTGCAATTCGGTTGATATAAATGTCATATTAAATTAATATGAAAATTAAATATTAAATGACATTCCATTGCATTTACTATAGTCGCCTTATCAACTCGTTATCCTTCGCTCTCGGTTAGCTTATCTATTGCATACAATAATACACCACTACTAACAACACATCCATTAACAATACTTGACAACAGCGAATGGAGCTTATGTTGCTGACTATATGTGCTCTTAATAGTTATTATTTTATCTAATTCTCTCTATTATTTTATCTAGAATGTGTTTGACATATGTGCATATATATATATATATATATATATATATATATATATGTTATTTTAACTGTATATAATATATATATTCTCCCGTTTTTGAAGAGGTAACCAACTAAAGTTTATATTTATATGGCATTATTTTACTATACCAATATATTGTATTATTGATTTTTATACAAATGAACCTGTACAGACCTTATGTGTACACTAATGGTATCGTACGGATTATAACGTATTATATACGTAACACTACATAATTGTATGGTCAAACTATTACGCAACGGTGTAGGGGAAAGTCCCCGATTACCGACCCCCTCTTAATATCGACCAACTCTCGTATCTCAGTAACTATAAGAGATATCAAAAAATGATATATACATGAACTGTTAGCAACCCATATGATTATCCTAATACCGACCCCCTAAATTACCCTAATACCGACCCCATTGTGATTTATAATATCCAATCAAAATAGATCAGTATTTTTTTTTTAAATATGTCGTAAGTTGTTTATGTATCTTTGATATAGATTTAGGATTCATAATTCCAGTTAATTATATACATACTGATTAATAATTAAATATTAAATAATAATATACACTATTGTAATATAATTACTATAAAGTTTAAATTTAAATTTAATATTACTATTAAAACATAAATTCAATAAAAAATAATTGCGTGCATGTTATAATTAATTATATTTATGAATATCTACTATGTTGATTGGATATTATAATACTACAATTATTTATACAACGATTATTTTAGGGGGTCGGTAATAGGAGAAGGGGTTCGGTATTATAAACAGGTATCCGATTACCGACCCCCTTGTTTATTACTGTAAATATAATTATAATAAAAATTTAAAATAGCCACATTATTCATTGCCATAATATTACCCTATTTACAATATTTCAAATACATATATTTACTATTGAATAAGTTATTACAAATAATCATTTGGAGGTCGGTAATCGGCGACTTCCCCCAAATAGTTACTTATACTGAAGTATACCCTAATATAAGTAGGGTTACATAACTATACATAGGTATACAAGTATAACCCATATAGGGGTTAATCAAATCCATAGAGGACAATTCCATCGTTTCGATATTTCTAAGAATTCCTAATGATATTATTATTCAACTATTTTTTTATAAAATAAATGTCAAACTATGGTGTCTCCACTTTACAAACGGTTCTGTTATCGCCGCGTGGTCGTACTGATGACGATGGCATTAGCTGGTAGGGATAGAGGGTGGGGTAGATATAGAGTGGTGGGGTGGATAGAGAGTGGTGGGGAGGGTAGCGGGACTAATAACTATAACAGAGCTATG
This sequence comes from Osedax fenrisi, assembly GCA_964019155.1. NCBI lineage: Eukaryota > Metazoa > Annelida > Polychaeta > Sabellida > Siboglinidae > Osedax > Osedax fenrisi. Next base: position 85,410,617 of record OZ025241.1, on the reverse strand, counting down.
TGACAACGTTTACTACTAAGCTCAAACGAACACTACGTTACATAATGACGAATCACTGTCAACTGTAACTCTATACTATTATGGAAAACATACAGCTTATGATATATCACCAGAATATATCACTAGAATATATATATATATATATATATATATATTAGTGTATATATTACATGGGGGTATACACAATAAAGAATAGCGGGTGAATACAATCGCCCGAGATGCTCACCGAGTGGCTTCAGCTGTCGTAGCTCTACCCCACAACCACCACCACCACCGTCACCACTGATAGTAAGATAGTTTATGACTAAGTCGGTGACACGTCAACTGTGTCCCCCGGATTACGTGTCCCCCGACCGCGTTATTCGAGTCACGTGTTAGCCGTGCGAGTAGACAGTAAACAAGTGTGTGACCGTGGTAACTAATATTACTACTACTATAGTAGTAGATTACTGCAGTATATATATATATATATATATATATATATATATATAATACATCAATCTTCTAGATATAGCGACAGTAATTATTATTATATATATAACTATAGTTATTATATATAATAATCATTATGAAAATACACAATAATAATATCATTCTATTATGTATTTTTAAAATAAATATCAACCTATGATAATAATAATAATACTAATATTAATATATTAAGTATATCTCCGTATATATATATATATGTATTGCTTGGATGATCTTTCCACGATCTATTTAGTATGGCACGCAGAATTCGAGTGTAATTCCTATTATGTCTTTTATCAAGCATTTTTATTAGAGTCCAGCTAACAGAACCATCTATTAACAAATACTCAACAGTTGATCTGAAAAGGTTCTTTTCATTTTATCAGGTATACCTAATAGTCTAGATTTTCATTTATATATATATATATAGTCCATCTTATTTAAGGCTGCCCAGCTTTGAGCTAATCTGATATTGCTATATTTTTCAGTTAACTGGATATAGCTCCCAAGATACTTAAAATCATAAACTTCTGTAATACTCTTACCGTTATTCTTTTGATAACTTCATTTGTTCCTTGATTTATACTGATGAATTCCCTATTTTCAGTATTTATCTATATAGACAGGATACTTTATTTTTCAGCATGTTCAATTATATATAAAAGCAGTATTTCTTTATCGATTGTATCGGTTACTAATGCTAGATCATCTGCATAGCATACATCTGTAATTTTTTGCTGGATATATTTTGCTCATTCTCTCTATGAGGGTAAACACAATATCATTATTTCGGACTAATGCTTTCTTCAAAACATAGTCAAGACACATTATGAAAAGAAAAGGGGTTAGTGTATCACCTTGAAAAACTCAACCAGAGATGTTAAGAAATAACAATAATAGATACTTTTAAAGTTGATGTTATAAATATCGCTATATATAGCTACAATTCTGATAATAATAAATATACAAATAGTAATAATATATTTGAATATATATTTGATTAAATAGCAACCAATAATAATAATAATAAATAATAATATTGAAGTTGCTATTATTAATGGTGCACTTTACTAATTGTTAAGTACTACATCCGGGCAGAACTATGGCCTACTTATTATTCTTACAAATATGTTGACATTGTTAATATTAATTGTATTTTATTTCTGATATTATTAACCATATAAATAAATGCATGCGGGTATTTTTACTTGAATATACAATGATGGAGATACTAATAGGCGTATGAATTTATATATGTGCATACGTATAATAATAATAATAGAATAGATCATCAGATATGTCAAATATATCGGAGCAATTAAAAATCAATCAAACTTAAAAAAATACAATTAAAAGCGAATATAATAACATACATATATACGCGACAATATTTCATAATCATCTACACATCTACACAACTACATTGACTAGTATTCGTAAACTATAGTAGTATCATACCGCAACTATAGTAGTAATGGTGGTGGGGTCTATAGTATCTACGCCGTAGGTCATACGATGAGGGTGCGACTGCGCACCTGGTGCGGGTGCGGCTCGGTGTGGATGGAGTGGCGCACACACACCTTATCTATCGGATTACTCTCGATTGTTAGATCAACTGTGACATATTAATACGCCGTACGGCATACGGTTTAAACTACTGTATACTATATATATATATATATATATATATATATATATATATATATATATATATATATATATATATATATATATATATTATATAATTGCATATATTTCACGATATGAATCATACTTGTATTATGTTTATAAACACAGTTTTACACACGTATATCCTTACAGAGTTGTCGTGTTTACATGTCGGGGTAATCACTTCCTGCGTGTCGGGTTGTACAGTAGCGTTGTTACAATAGGCACCGTGAGAGATAGGACAACAATAGGTATTGTCACCGCGGTGGTTATCTAATAGGTTACGTCATACTCGGGTAAACGGAAGCCGTCTAGCGAGAGAGTGTGGTACTAGACGTGTGTTTGTTTGACGTAGTATATACTTGTTTCCGGGGGTGGGTGTGGGGTACCTATTGTTCTATTGTTGTCATAGTGTGTATCTCTACTACCTATCAGTATTACCGCCTACTTGTTCCGCAAGGGGGATCTCTATCACGTGATCGTAATACGATAGTACACGATAATTAATAACTTACTTATATTGATATACTTATGTATACATATTATGATCAATTATAATTATGAAATAATAACAATTCAATATATATGTATATATATATAGAATATATTTTAATATAGAAAATAACCATGTTTGTGAAATATTAAAATATTGTGAAATATAATAATTGCGATATATTGTGTCAATAAAGACACCTTAAACCTTACGAGTGCACTATTAAACCCACTACTCAACCCCAGTATAAGTATATACTAAAACCCATAGACATCTAAGGGACGAAGCCTATTAATATATAATGTATTTGCTTATACGTATTAGTATACAGATAAGATTAATATCGAAGTACCGTATTGTGTACATTGTATACTTTACAATGTACACAATACATACATACAGTTATACATTACAATGTGTACACGTATACACATGTGCACACGTATACATGTACTTAATAACGCAGTACTTCCGTTTCTCAGTGTATGTCCTAAAATGTAGTTGTTCTTTATCTTAAACAATTGTGATTTATCAGTGAAGCACATCAACTTCCACCGTGACCACATCATATACCCCTCCACACTATTGATACACATAAACACACACACACACACACACATATATATATATATATATACTCACGCACTCACAAAAAAATCATACAAACACACACACGCATATATATATATATATATATATATATATATATATATATATATTCGATACAAATATATTTTTTTAAAGAACAAACTGTAATTACAACGATGATATATATACGTGTGAGTATTTTCGTATATATATATATATATATATATATATATATATATATATATATATATGTGTGTGTATACACATGTATGCATATACGTATGCGTGATCACGTGATTCAACTATATGTGTGATCGTAAGTACGTATACATATGTGTGCGAGTGTGTGCGTGTGTGCGTGTGTGCGTGTGTGCGGTGCCATGTGTGCGCTTATAACCCAATACGCTTTAGTTGTAAATTACGACATGTTTATTCAAAAATAAACTCACGTTTTTATCGTAATTATTTCAAGTATAAGTAACAACTTCTGTTGGTTACCAGATAATATGTTAAGTAGATCATGAGACACACACTACAATTAGTTTTTCAATATATAGTGATTTACTGTTTTACTATGTAATTTATTATCGACTTCTAATACTATTGTATAATATGTTATTATAATAATAATAATAATAATAATTATTATTATTATTATTATTATTATAAAGTATATATGAAGTATACTTATATACTATAGTATTTGCTGTAGTAATAATATTATGAATAGTAGTACGTATGACTTTATGTAACATATCCATTATACGTGTGTGTGTACGGCAGTGTATGATATCATTGATTAATATACATATAACTAATTGTGAATTTATTATTATTTGATTAGTATTCATATAGATCTCGAAGAGCTATAGTTACATATATGTATATATATATATATATATATATATATATATATATATATATACATACTACTATAGTAAATTGTGTGTAAATATTATTTACTAAATACGTATTCATTAGAACATTTACACTTTTACAAATGTGCATGCTAAATATATTTTCTATATATTTCTTAATATATTTTCTCTATAGAGAATTAATCAAGTGAAACCTACAAACATCATTTAAAAATACTTTTAAAAATACATAATTTGATTGAAGTTCCGATTCGATACTTGATATAACAAGCATATATTCTATAGAGCATGAACACGTGTGGTAGAGAGATTATATAATGTGTACTTTGACCCAATGAAACCATCGTTAACAACACGTATGGAATCACTACGACCGCATTGTTAATGATGAACACAGGTCAATGTGGCTTTAGAGGTGGTCAGTAGTGGTCATCTTATACTCTGTAGAGTTACGGTCAGTAATAAGGCCTATTTAGTACTCTAGTGGTAAGTTTTCTGCCTGTTACCAAAGCCCAGGGACTTTGCTATTACTATTAAATATTCGTATAAGCGCAATATATGTTACTAATATAATACAATATATAGTATATACTGTATACAGTATATATATATATATATATATATATATATTATAATGTATAGAGTCCGTATTAGTTCAATTCATAGAAAAGTGCCAGCTCGCTCGGAATAATTCGTGTACATTGTATAATGTACACATTGTAAAATGTAAAGTGTATAATGTACACATTGTACAGTGCGTACAATATGTAGTGCACATTGTACAGGACGCAATAATACGTGTAATACTACCAGTGTACGATATGTACTATATACAGTGTTCTCGGCAACCCCTCAATACCCAATTAGTTGTATCATTCCGCCATCTATTGTTACATATTAAACAATATAAAGATGTTCTGTCATGGATACGCTTGTGTACATACGAACATACATACGTATAGTATATATATATATATATATATATATATATATATATATATATATATATATAATATTACACTAATAATGGAAATAGATGAAACTAGTGTAGGTTATTGTACACATACACATACACATATACATACACATATACATACACATGTACATGCATATGCACACATATATGTGGGTATATACTATATATTATATAGTGTATGATTTATGTATGTGTATACTATACACATATACAAATACATACATCATAACCGTATTGTAAGATAGTTAGGGGTAAGATCACACTACAGGGTATACAGCCGTTAGGTAATATGGTATTGTCATTAGATAACGTAGAGTAATAGTCTCGTACTTAAAACTGTTCTCGAAATGGGGTGCACGATAAGGAATAATTTAAATATTATATATATTATATATAGTTGGTATGTAGTAGTAGTAATAGTAGTAATGGTAGTAATAGTAGTAATGGTAGTAGTAGTAGTAGTAGTAGTAATGGTAGTAGTAGTAGTAGTAGTAGTAGTAGTAGTAGTAGTAGTAGTAGTAGTAGTAGTAGTAGTAGTAGTAGTAGTAGTAGTAGTAGTAGTAGTATTAGTAGTAGTAGTAGTAGTAGTAGTAGTAGTAGTAGTAGTAGTAGTAGTAGTAGTAGTAGTAGTAGTAGTAGTAGTAGTATTAGTAGTAGTAGTAGTAGTAGTAGTAGTAGTAGTAGTAGTAGTAGTAGTAGTAGTAGTAGTAGTAGTAGTAGTAGTAGTAGTAGTAGTAGTAGTAGTAGTAGTAGTAGTAGTAGTAGTAGTAGTAGTAGTAGTAGTAGTAGTAGTAGTAGTAGTAGTAGTAGTAGTAGTAGTAGTAGTAGTAGTAGTAGTAGTAGTAGTAGTAGTAGTAGTAGTAGTAGTAGTAGTAGTAGTAGTAGTAGTAGTAGTAGTAGTAGTAGTAGTAGTAGTAATTGTAGTAGTAGTAGTAGTAGTAGTAGTAGTAGTAGTAGTAGTAGTAGTAGTAATTGTAGTAGTAGTAGAAGTAGAAGTAGTAGTAGTAGTATAAGTTATGCAATCACTTAAACTAGATTTTAAATAAATTATTCGGAATGATATATAGGGAATATCTTAATACTAGTAATAATACAAATATGGCGACATTAACAATACAATATATAATACAAATAAATATTATGGAAATTAATGTATTAAACTTTATTTAGTTCAAATAAGTATATGTGTAGTTTGTTTTTAATTTGTGTGAAGGTTTTTGTTAGTTATATACCTACTTGTGGATTATGCACTGATGAGATGAGTATACTATAGTTAATCAATTTATTGTGTTTTAAAAGGTTAATATTTAAGTTTAAGTTTGGGCATGTGTGTGTTTACTGAACATTTGTTAGTATTACATAGCTCTGTATCTATATTGATATATACATAAATTAATATATATATATACATACATTAATATATATATATATATATATATATATATATATAGTTAAATATTAATAGTATAAAATGACATTTTCTTATAAGGTATTTGTATAACTTCATGCTACACTCAACCCCCGCGACCAACATTTCACAATGATCGATATGATCGTTAAGTTCTGGATGTTTTCTGTGAACTAGATTGATACCGTTTCATTATTATTATTATTGTTAATGCGTATTTGATCTCATCATATTCGCCTCTGTCATGTTTATCATCTACACCCGATACACTATCAACAGCAACGGCTTATACTTAAGCTGTATACAGTTATATATATATATATATATATATATATATATATATATATATATATAATATATTTATTCGCGCATATATACTTTCGATATATATTTTCAAAGTTCAGAAAATTAATATTATTTAGTCGATTAAAGGCGTCTTCAAATGCTGTCCTCTCTCTCTCTATAAATAGAATGCTGGCTGCCCGTTCTCAGTCGTATGCAATAACACGTTCCATAGCGATCGGTTAAATTCGCTGTTTGTTTATTTATCTATTGATGAATTAGTTTAGGGTGGTCACTTTAAATAAATATTAAGCCGTCCGATTTGTTTACGTTCGGAATTAGAGATATCGTTTTAATGATAAGACACCGTCGGCAGTGACCTCTCGCGGTGACCTCTCGCGGTGACCACCCGTTTAGTTACGTAATATTAGTGGATCTATATGTATGTGTGATTATTGTAATACATATATATATATATATATATATATAAATATATATACACGTATATCGTGATTCAATAAATAATAATTAGTAGTATTATTATAATATATATGTGTTGACTATATATAATATATTATCTATAGAATTTTAATGGAGATATACATATCAGTAGATGACATTGTTTCAAATCAATAATAAATGTGGTTCAGTATTAGCATCAGCTCGAGTAAACTATGTTATAATATATCATAGAATATGCTTATAACACCATATTAGGGTATTATTTTACAGCAGGTAATGGTCAGATGGTCACATGGTTAGTTAGTTGACAATGTACGTAAACACAACGGAATTATGTTGATATTTACAACTTACAACGCCTCAAACCACGTGCTTATACATGGTAAACCACGTGTGGCGTACACATGATTAAGTCACGAGGTCACGGCGCTTATAACACGTGACGTCTGCTAGGCTGCTTGTTAATGAAACGAGATAGAGAGAGAGAGAGATAGCGAGATATAGCGATATATAGCGAGAGAGCGAAGTCCCAGTGATGTTATTAGAGCCTGGGGACATAGCACCACCACACATAGGTGTAAGCGTACCTTTATACGTGTGTATACAATATAAATATTATATATATAAATATATATATATATATATATATATATATATATATATACATATAATTAACACGCTCGTATACATATAGAGCATGAATAGTATAGTATTCATTGAATTACTTTAGAGAGTCATACACATATCTACACATATGTTCATCCATACCTTTATACTCGTTACATTAATACGCTCATCTACACATACGCACCTATAGAGACATGTACATCGATGAACACATCTACACATAGGTATACGCGTACCTATAGAGGTGCGCACACGCATGCACTTCTACACGAGTAGTGCTAGATATTCTAGTGGTTTCTAATCATTAATTAAAGTGACACGTGTCGCATGCCATTATCGTCAGATCGTGATATCAACGTTAGTCAACTAAGCGAATATGTGTATGCTTAACTCGATACACGTATTATTGTATTCAATTAAACACATAGTATATACATGGTAATATTTAAATATACATATATACATATACGTATAAATATATAGATATATATACACTATATACCGAAAAAACTGACTGTATCAACAATCTATAGTGGAGATATACTCGAATACCGACACCTTAACAATAAATCACCAATACTTTATTATTTCTCAATTAAATATTTCCAAATTTTATTTATAAATATTAATCAGGTATATACATATACCAAAGATTTTGCGAAGCAAAGATATAACACTCCCTATGCATGCAACGTAATTTAGTAATATCCCCAACCGCTGCTATCAGTATACTATAGTATCGAAATCACTGAAATAGATTTAGGTTCCGTTCTGTCTGCATACAACAATGTTTTCATTGCTCTATTATATTACATGCAATATAAATTAACTTTTACTTACTAAATATATACTTATAGCATTTAAAACATAAATATCATATGTGTTTGTTATATATTAGTAATGAACACTTAGTTTTCATTATATAAATATTAATTTAAAGCATATTATTTAACATTTTAAAAGTGTATAGTTTGATACGAATTTACATTATAAATAACGCATAGTTCCTAAAAGTAACCCGCTATAGGTGGCACCAGGGTATTTTGTATACAAATTCGAATTACACGATTTCGCGTAAGTGTTATATCTTTCCTTCGGAAAATCTTTGCATATACTATATATATATTATATATATATATATATAATATTATATATATATATATATAATATATATTATATATATATATATATATATATATATATAATATTATATATATATATATATAGGTTACATATAATAGTTATTTTAAAATTTAATATGGTTTGTTTAACTCTGTGAAAACAAGGGTGTCGATATTACAGGCACTGTCCCGAATACCGACACCCTTGCACATAATATCGACACCATAAATATATCGATATTAATATATAACATATATTATTTAATATCCACTGTCCAAACAGAATTACAACGCGTTACTTTTAGTTAACATACGTAATTCATATATTTAGAATATACATAGAATATTTCGATGCCCTTTAACAAACAATGTATGTTATTTCTAGATTCAATTTATACTTTATATTTCTCCTTTTTAACTTTATAGAATTCTTCTTATCGTTGAACCTTGTATTATTATTATAACAAAAATAATAATCATTATTGTCAAACTATTATAAATATAATATATACTATAATAATATGATAAATAATATAGGTTATCATTTATCACATATATATTATTCTTTAAATAACAATTCAGTTACATAGTATCACGTCATTATATGAAACGAGACGTTATCATGCGGTATTTTATCATCATAAAGTCCCCAGTAGATATACGTAGTTATATACTAGAACCGTACACCTATGGTATAATATAGTATACACTATAGTATTATATATTACTATATAGTGTTAGTCTTAATCTTAGTCTTATTATAAATCTTATAATACTATAGTATTAGTCTTAGTATAGTATTGATTCTAGTCAATCAGATTATTACATAATAGTAGATTACGTGTTGGCGTTAAGAGAGATTTCATTTTCCATATCATACAATGACATTGCAAATGCTATAGCTAAATAGTGTCATAAACATCATATATGATGTTCATGATACTATTCTAGTAATACAAATAGTTTGTTCAATATTGATGATGCGCTATAGGGGTTTAAAAAAAAAATTAAAATAAAAGAATATCGAAATATCATTACTCCTCGCATATAATGGTATCGTGTATGTTTATAAACAAGTACATTTATTTCAATTTGTAATACGTAATAATAAGTACTTTTCTAAATAATCGTAATTTCTTATCATGCATAATCAACTATCTATGTTAATACATTAAATATACGTGTTTACCTATAACATTATTTGTACATAATAATAGCGTAATCCATAGCGCACCTAATAACACCTATTCGAATTATTGTATAATATTTAAATGTTTCTTGCGATATTATTACATACAAATTATTAATAAAATGTATTTGAAAATTGTATATATCCGGTTAAGATTAAGAATTATCAGTACATTATGGGTTTATATATATTTTTACATTGCATAATATATATATATATATATATATATATATATATATATAGTATACGGTATACTCTCTATATACTCATCATGTTATTATAAATAAATTATTAGCTATATAATATGTTGAATTCCAACATTAGGCTAAATGTGGATATATCCGAATTATTGATATATTCTGTAAGCAAAACAAGGGGTTATACTGCATATATATTGTACATGTTGATATATATGTATGCATATTTATAAATATGTATATATATATATATATATATATATATATATATCTATATATATATATGTATGCATATGTATACATATGTATAGCTACTTATTTACTATATAGGACACATAGTATACGACATTGTGTGCAATGTTTATAATTAACAACAATAGAACGTTATGTAAGTGTTGTTTATCATAAATTGTTATATTTAAATTGTTTATGTATTTTAGTATTTACGATAAGTATGCACATATATGTATGTATGTATGTATATATATATATATATATATATATATATATATATATATATAGTACTAATCTGTAAAAAAAAATATTCCAAGAAATAATATAATATAAAAAAAATACACATAAATTTATGAATATATGATATATGAATATAACAAATTCTATAATATAAGTATAATTGGTGAATATGAATATACTATTGGTATACTATATTAATATAATTACAAAATATGGATAAAGCGACTCTGAGATTAAAATAAGATTAGCTCAAGCTACATCGGCTATGGTAAAATATATCCGTTTCAAGCTCAAAGATAATAGCTCTCTAGTATTATCTATTCTAACTTAAGGATGCGAATCTTGGAATATAGGTGGGGTACCCCTTCAACAAAAAAACTACAAGGTTTCGAAAACAAATCTCATAGAAAACTTCTTGGAATATCATACAAATAAATGAAGACAAACGAGTATATTAAATATATGATGATGAGTTTAATAGGTACATATGAACTGTAGGTAGACCCATGTGGTAGACCCAAAAGATAATGGATTGATGATATCAAATAATGGAACAAGATGACTCAGTATGACTTAATGGTGAAGCCACACGACCGCAACGAATGGCGACGGCATTGTGTGCCAGCCAGCTCATTGATCCCCCCTACGATTCGCGAGTCAAGGGCACCCAATAGGGTAACGTATACTATATTCCTATGGGATTTCTCTATTATAATGTTGGTAAGATATACCTGCAATATTTACCTGTAATATTTATACATGTAAACTATATTTACACTGCACCATGTACAGTAGGAGTGTATAATGTACACTACCTATGTATATAACGTGTATAGGTGTTATAGGTGTATGTGTATATCACCTATAGCTTTAACCCGACACCAATGATTCATTATATAGATACGCATTCGTATACAAATAAAGATTGTAACAAAGTTATAGTCACTTAACGAAGGTTTATCAGTTCTCATTACATGATGTACTGGTCATGAACGACTGGTTACCGATAGTAGTGGTCTGGTAATGGTCAGTAGTAGTGGTAAGTAGTAGTTTTGATCGATAGTTATAGCGGTGATGGTCAGTATTATTAGTTAGAAGTATTATTAGTTAAAAGTAGTAGTGGGATATAGCTGCATTATTAGTTAGTATACTTCTATAGAAGAAGTTCTAGGAAGTATTAGTAGTGGTCAGCAGTATATTTCTATAGTAATCCATATCAGTGGTAAGCAACAGTAGTGGTATTAGAGGTGGTGGTGGTGGTGGTCAGTTTATAGCGAGATGTTAGATAATAATCTACATATTTGTCACGTGATGGCATATAATATGACTAGTTTAGTCACGTGACTATTGTGTCGTGTATGTAGGTTATCACTACGAGATGCTCCAGTAGTAGCATCAATAGCAGTGGTCATACTACAATAGTAGTGGTCAGTAGTGGTAGTGGTCATTAGTAGAGGTCAATTACCCCCTTAACACGATGTCGTCATTGTATGTGACCAGTATAGTGGTCGTACAATGACCCATATAGTTCATAACCTACACAGTAGGGGGTATACATTGTACGTGTACTACACACATGTACGCGAGTGTAGAAGAAGGTGTGACTCACACGTAATCGCTGGACGTTAACACCACATAGAGGACATATCGCCGTAAAGGATTACGGTTAACCGGAAGTTGTTAAGCGATTACGTTATCATGGCGAGATGTGTTACGCCAGTCATGTGATAACTTTATAATAACAAATAGTGCATTGAGTTACCTTATTGTGATAGTATCTACACTTATATGTATATATATATATATGATGATGATGATAGGTAATTATTTGGATACTCAAATAATATTATATTCTTGAGAGCTCTCACACTAGTGTGAGAACGAAAAAAAAACGAAAAACGAAAAATACAAACACGAAGTAAAACAAAGAATTTGGATATGATAGAAGTGGGTATTTAAACAATGTGTTTTGAATATTATGAAGGTCATATCTGTTTTCATTACATTTTTCGGTATCCTGTTCCAGATATAAATATATAATATATATTTTAGTAGATTTTTTGTCCACAATTAAAATCAGATATATTTTCACACACCAATACATTACTATAATACATGACAGGACATGATTATATGGGCTTATGGTACACCCCACAATGTATAGTTATTATATTAATAGATAGAAGGTGTAGGGTTTATTAGTTTCAAATAGGATGAATAAGTACCTTCATACCAACAAAGTAGTCGGAAGGGTTGGTAAAATAATGTTTCAGTAAAGCTTCAAAAGATATAGTATACTATATAGATTAGAAAATTAGAGATAGTAATAGATACAAATGTCAACTGTATCGTTAACTAAATATTGTTATTTCTTGCTCAATCGCAAAAGTTATCCAATTTTTAGGATATCCATTTTTTAAAATTTAATCCACATAAAATAAAAAATACTTAACAAATTATATATACAACATATCTCATGTATTTAATTTCATTAATGATATATTATGTATATACTCTAACAATTTTATAAATATTCAAAAAAGGGATACAAAATATATTGGGTTATATATATATGGAAGAATGAATTCAGTTTATAGACAAAGTATATATATAACTATAACTATAGTTAAGTATAATCAGTGCGATTTACTTTTTTAATTCGATATCAAATAATAACATAATAGTATTTACGTCTTAAAATATAGATACATATATGTTTTATATAATCTCAAGAGCTATGGATATCCTATAGATTCCCTTAATTCTCTATCTTTTACATGTAATGCTTCGAACGTAAATCCAGGACTTAACAAAACAATGGCGTGTATTATCGCACTGTTTTTGTTTGTAAATCAACACAACATGCCATATCGTAGTAGTTCTTATCAACTGTCTATACACATATGAATACACATATGTTCACACGCCAAAGGGCTTTGCGCATACGTACATATTTACACGTATGCTGTACGATGGGCGTATACACTGATATTCGTATTTCGGTAGTATACTCTCTGTAGTATTCTCTCTGTACTATATATAGTATACGATATCTATAGATAACGCGCTCCTTACATCGGAGTGGTGCGCGTGTGCGGTGTGCGACATTATAGGCGCACCGGGCGGAACTTAACCGGTGCGACCTGTCAATCAACGAGGTGACCGGTAATTACTGCGCATGTGCGGAATTGATATTTAATTACGTAATGATTAGCATTGTTACGAACAGCAGCAGTAGCAGCAGCAGCGTATTATTGTACGATAATTAAAATACAATAACACAGACAGATAATGCATTATTAGTAATATACCATTAGTATTATATTTAGTATTATATTTATCAATTCTATATATATATATAATTTATAGTTAGTAAACATTTGTTTATTAAACAATTTTAACAAGTTATGTGATAATTAATTGTAGTAAGATTATTTTGCATTAAATAAACTAAATAAGCAAATGTTATCTATGTTAAAATATGCAATTCCCACCAAATATTATAATTTAATTTTTATTTTGATGGGGTTCTTTATAACGAGTGTTTACAGTATATACATAGCAATGACTTTAAATTATTAACAATTATGAACATATAGGTATTATAATAAAACGGAAACATTGAATTGTTAAAGTTTAACACATAATTATTTTTAAATTGAAAATGATTACATTCAATTAATAAGATTAACATGAAGTTATACATGTATTTATGCGGGTAATATATCACTATTTATATAAAAATAATTTAAAATAATTATATATTTACGTGTATATAACTTAATACGAAAAATTAAATATTTATATTTATATATATACGTTTTTACCTATGTGTATATATATACACGTGTGTGAGCATTAGTGAGTATGCATGTGTATGTATCCATACACATATATGTACTGTACATATTGTTTATAAAATTAATTTAATTTTGATCCTAATCTAATCTTAATGACTAGTAACCTTTAAACAGACATATCTTATTTATTCACTATTTATTTTTATATATATATATATATACAGTCTAGCGTATCATATAAAATACTATTAACATATAAAAATATATTGGCGTATTTCATTGAAAAGGAATATATAGAAATAAGGTAATTAAATAGATAACTTATATTATTGATTATTTTCACCCATACATTTCCAGTATTATTTATATGACAGTCTAGTCACAATTACATTTTTTTTTTAAATTAAGTATTTAATATAATATAATATCTGTTAAAAAGTCACCATTTTAAAATAGTATTATTATATTTGTATTTGTTACATATATGTAACTATGTATACATAGTATTATTATGCGCACTATTAATATATATATTATTATATTACACCTTTGTTATTATTATATTTTCTTATTTAATAATTATTATTATATCACAATATTTGATATTTTTGTATAAGGATATTATTAATATAAAAAAATGATCCTTCCGTCTATTAATTCAATATTCCGGAAACAAATAAATGTATTCAATTAAAATACTTGTCCTATATAGATAATATATACTCTACCATATTCCTACTATATAAATGTACCTATTTGGAAGCCAACCAACTCTATCAAATGTATTACCTTTAACAACAAATTCCGGATGGAAGGAATCGAATACATTTTGTGATTCCACTAAATGCCACACGATGTCGCCAACATCTATTTATAATCACTCATATAGACGTACACTGTACGTCGTAAAGTGTACGACGTACACAAACAAGTGGTGTAATATTGGCGTCAAATAGGCCATATAGCATGTATCCATTGTTTTCGGACTTATCCGGCAAAAGTAGTAAACAAGTACAGTGTTACTAACAGTTATATACTATATATATACTATATATAAGTAGGAAATACTATACATTATTTTGTTAAACATGTGGTATACCGGTGATACTGTTATTTCTATTACTTCTCCACTACCACCACTACTACTATAGTATACTATAGTACCCCACTACTACTATAGTACCACCACTTGCGCCATCTCTCCGTTGTTACTGTTACAAACACGTGACCCCCCCCCCCCCCGTACGACTAAATCACGTGATTAGATTAGGTTCAGACTAGACGACAACGTGACAAGATGACCGTATAAGGGCATATATGTATAAGGATGCGGACGAGGCGCCACACACAGATGAATAAATTCACAATAATACAGCGGAGTTAATTAGTAGCGTAGGCATTACGAATAAAGTGGGGTTGTAGGCACGTCTATAGATGCGCACGTACGATGTGTGTGTGTGCGTATGTGTGTGCGTGTGTGTGTGCGTGTGCGTGTGTGTGTGCGTGTGCGTATACGACGTAGTAAATGGTAAACAATGTTATTATATCATATGTCTAGTGTTCACGAAGATTATGAAAACTATAGTTATATGTGTATACACAATATATATATATATATATATATATATATATATAAATATATTATACTTACATAAATATATTATGTTTATTTTGTTTATTTTGTTTAATAACCTACTAATCCCGATAAGCTACAGTAAAATTCACTAAACAAGAAAGTTGGGCACATACCTCGTTAGCTTTGCATCCACATACCTACATTACACGTGTGACATAATAAAGCGACACCTATAGTGTATCGTTATAACAATAGGTACTCAATGTAGTCATTGTCCTCCTGTAGAACGTTCTAGTTACCCGCAACCGATGTAAACAGAGCGATTAATATTAATAACCGCGATAAGTACCGTTCGGGGCTCCACGGGTGTCCCTATATTGTTATCAGTAGCTGTCCGTTATATAGGGGTGTCGATATAACGATGAAGAGGGTGGATACTATGACCAGTGTCCAGTAATAGATATACGCGTAGTGGTGGTGTTAGTGATGGTGATGGGGTTGGTTGTGGTGGTGGTTCTGCATTGTATTTTATTTTATATACATGTATATATATATATATATATATATATATATATATATATATACAGTCAACTCTCGGTAAGTCGGACTACGAATAAGTCGGACTTCTCGATAAGTAGCATGGGCTACATAGAGTATATTATACTATAGTATACTATATTATACTATAATATATGTATTATATAGGTCGTGTGCTTATTGTTAACAATTGTGAATAACAAGCGACTTATTACTATGGCAACACGTAAACACCATTTCCCTAGCGAGCGCGCCACTAACTAATACCAAGGACACGTGTCCTCTCTCTTACCTTGATGATGTGTCCGTTAACGGTGCCCACGTAAACCACGTGTCCGTCTATCAGGAAACGAGTGGACGATAATCGGGAATCAATGGAGTGCCCCCCTCCTTCGGTTTTAACCATGTTAGTTGGCTGAAGGAAGTTGTCAATCAGACCGGACTGTTACGTAACGGAAGGCACGTTATAGTGATAGTTACGTAATGGGGGCGGGGCATATAGTGGGGGCGTCAATAATAGATAATGTTATCCATAAATGTTACAATATTAATATATTAACAATATTAATATCCTAACTAAAACATGTTAATGAACTAACATTTGAGAAGATGCCGGGATTCAACGGTGATCCGCAGAATGTCTCGTCTATAAACACATCTTCATCCTATAGAGATAATTGTGATAATAGTATTATTAGTATTACCACTATAAGTATATAAATATATATATATATATATATATATATATATAATAAGGACTTATATAAATAATAACATAACAAATAACATGTTAAATTATATTGAAAACTGTGTACGCTATGACGTAACCCGCAGATTACGTAACACGTGATATCCGCCTATAGCACGTGATATCCGCCTATAGGGAGTGACCTCTGTAGTGTTGGTAAACAGCGGAGAGGACGGAGATATAGGAGAAGAGTGAGAACAACAATAACAACAATAACTACTTCAACAGATGCGTTCGCAGTGGAGGAGGCTGCGATATACGCTGAGTAATATGACGTTAATGTCAGCATGTGTTCGTATTATATATATATACATATATGTATACAATGTATACATAGATTTATACAATCCATATGTATATATATATATATATATATATATATATATATGTGTGTATGTGTGTGTATGTGCATATTTTTGTGTTAATATATAACATATATGGTAGTGTACTGTATACATTGTTGTACTATATATACATATAGGGTTATGAATTACTTTAGTATATGACATGGTATACTACACTAATACAATGTAACTAGTGCCACTGGAACGATTTTATATGTAGGGAGGACAAACCAATTAAAATAAATGTTGTGGTAAAAGTGGGGGGGGGGAGGGGACTAATACATATGAGGTCCCCTTAGGATTTAAAGTGGGGGGCATATCCCCCGCCCCCCCTGTTGCAGCGCCCCTAAATATAACGTAGATGTTACATGTTGTGTTATATATAAAGTTAACATAAAGGCAATGCGCGTATGAATACTTATGATGTATATATAGTGCGGCTTACTGTGAACACGACTAGTGCTACGCTTAGGTGTATATGCAGTCGCACCATTATTTAGAGGCCACCCTATTCACCGTATCACTACACTAGTATTACATATATACATAATACTATAGTATTATATAGAATAGTATAGAGGTTTTCTATTGTTAGTGTCGGATGCTAAATTCTACCGCTAGGGGGCATACGCTCGGGTATTGTCGTCGAAGAACTCGCTATTACCGGTAAACTCGCGCATTAGGTTATTAAGTTGGCCGTCAGGGGGAGTCTCTAATGACCTCTAAATACGGAGTGGCTCCCTAATCTTGTGCGGTGAGAATTAAGTTATCAGATTCATCCTTCAGGATCATGCATGTAGAGTAATTATTGCATAATAGCCATTGTTAATGATATTTATTAGTAGCTAATGCATACAATATATATAAATATATATATATATATATATATATATATATATATATCTTTATATCGTATTATATAATAAATAATGTTAAATCTATTTGATGATATTTAGTTGTGCAACACTCGTCTGTATAAAGAAATAAGATGGGTACTTTACAATAATATGCGACTTTCTTTACATCGATGACCCTACACGCATACGATTATATACGCGCATACACCCGCACAAACATAAGTACAGTTTACGTAGTATACCGTTTGATATGAACACTAACTTCCAAGCAATCGTTGTTGTCTTGTCTCGGTTTCCATGGTATCTCATGGGCATCGTTGTAGCACTCGAAAGAGTCTTGGTAAATACTGACAATGAGGTAATGCTGTTGTTATTATTAGCTTCAGAGATATTATATATATATATATATATATAACATATATATATTTGTTATTTGTTTTTTTGCTATTTGGTGTAGTCCTTTCATCCCATCAGGAAATTAAATGAAGTTTTCACTTATAACCATATGGCTATAATGTCCCTTCGAAGCCGATCTCATGTAAATGCAACCATGGTCTTAACGAGAGACGATCATTTATACACAATTATATAAGATCACCTCTAAATATTATTTCAAGACATATTGTAATGGTCTGGACGAAGCTCGAACCCGCGTCCTACTGCTTGTGCGTATGGCGCCTTAGCAAACTGAGCCATCAAGGTAGTTATTATATATATATATATATATATATATATATGAGTATATTAATCAAGTATACTACATCAATGCTTTAGTTGATATTAGTAGTTTATAATATACTTATATATATATATATATATATATATATATATAGATATACTTATAATATAATAGATTATTTATAGCTAATTACTAAATCATTAGAACTAATGACAATTGTGCGAGATTCTCGCCTATTATCGCGAGGCGATACGTGATCTCGCGAGAACTAACTGAACGGCGTCATCAGTGATAGTATCCCTATTGTAGCCGCATAGTCCGTAACCGTAGTCATAGTGATCGGTACCGGTGTTGTGGTACTCCATCAGTAGGTACAGGTACTTACCGGCGATGTGCGCGTCTAGGGCTGTCACTATGTGACTTGTAGTTCTGTTGGAGCGCGTCGGTTAGTGGTAATGTAGGATGAGACAAAGATGGCGGCATTGTAATTTCTTATATTACTATCAGCAGTTGTATCGTATTGTTTTCGTTATTAAATACGGGCTATTACGATAATTAGAATAATCATAGCTACCTCCAATTATATATATATATTATTATATATATATATATATATATATATAATTACGTATTTATGAATGTTGATATGTAATGGTTGAAATTGTTCATTTGATTCTGAATACATGGACTACATAGACTAACCCAGCGCTACTTCGACGCAGACTATGTTGACAGCGAGCCATAAACTCCACCATGGAAATGAACGTCGTATCTTCTTTGCAGATACGCGCTACCATGGCAACGGTGGCATCGTATGAGTCATCGTATCGGTTGTAGATGAAGTACACGTACCTGTGAACGCACGTGATACAACGTGAAACACAGCATAACATACGAGTGAACGCAACAGGGGTAGACACGCATATACAGATATATATATATATATATATATATATATATATATATATATATATAGGGGAGGGAAGGGGGTAGTGGCCGAGGACGTTGTAGTGGCCGTTTTAATTAACGCTTAAATGGTGTTTGATAGGATAAAAAGTTCTATATACAATATTTAGATAATCAAAATATCTATAATATATAGTACATTTTTTTTTAAATAATTAATTAATTACTCTAATTTATTACATAATCATTTTTTGTCAAATTTTGAGAAAAACATGATTATATATATTTATGCTTATTTATGTGTAAGAGTATGTGCATATATAATTAAATCATTGAATCAAATAAAGTGTGTATGAATCATAAATATAAATATTTAATATTACATAATTAACAACATTTATATCAAATACATTACGAGACACCTATCGCATTTTCTGTTACTAGCGGCCACTACTACGGAATTGCCTTATTTTAGTGATTTTAAAAAAATATCTAATCAAACGTTTATATTATTAGGTTAAACGTAGAGAAAAAAGATACAGATACATATATAGTGAGATAGAGAGATAGAAAGAAAATAAGATATATATATATATTGTTATTGTTATTGTTATTGTTATTTTTTATTTGGTGGAGTCCTTTCATCCCATCCAGGAACTTAGATGAAGTTTTCACTTATAACCATATATGGCTCTAATGTCCCTTCGAAGCCGCTCTCATGTTAAGGCATCCATGGTTTTAACGAGAGCCGATCATTTATTTTTACACAATTATATACGATCACTTCTAAATAATATTTTAAGACCCATTTTATAAATTTAATTAATGGTCCGGACGAGGGTCGAACCCGTGTCCTACTGCTTGTGTGTGGACGCCTTAGCCACTGAGCCACACAGGCAGTTTTATATATATATATATATATATATATATATATATATAGAAATAGAGAGATGGGTATTGATAGATACGAACATATGAAATTAAAATCTGGATAAGGCGATATATAGAGATATAGAATGCCAGAACATATGATAATGACGGAATCATCGTAAAGATGTTCATCAAGGCATGGCTAACAATTCATCGTAAAGAATAGATATCGGTTTGAGGTGCATTTTATTCCAGAATATTCTCTCGTATACCAATTTATAGGTTTCTCCGCCATGTTGTTTACTTAGCATAGCGCCTCTATCCATTGTGCTGTTGATGCCTATGTATAATGTTCTCTATTAATTATGATAAATATAACGTTATATCATATATTAGTTGATATATACATAATATGTATTACATATGCATATTCAATACTGTATATATATATATATATATATATATATATATATATATATAAGTGTATCCTTAGGGATAAGGACATAACAAATTATATCATTAACAACGGCGCCATATGGCTATTTCGAAGCGTGAATAATGCATATATCACGTAATTGTATTATCGCTATTAATTTATTGTGATTAGGGGCGGAGGGGGTATCCTTCGATAGACTCGCCCACTTATAGATAAACGAACGGTCGAGTATCAGTTCTCCTCCCATACGCATATACACATATGTATGTATGTATGTATGTATGTATGTATGTATGTGTGTGTATGTGTGTGTATGTATGTGTGTGTGTGTTCGGGCATATGATTGCGTAATTGTATGTTTGGATATAATGTTTGTATCGAACTGATATGTTCGTTATTAGCAAGATTACTAGCGTAGGTTATCTTTATATTATCGTATAGAGTATTAACGATGTCATTTATTATTACCTAGGGGTTATTATCTATTACCTAAGGGGACCCTAAGGTTACATTAAATATCCCTTTAAAACGGTATTTAAAATAAATCGTTCGAATAAACAAAATATATACTTAAGTATTATAGCACATAAGGATTACTGTATTCCCTTTAATTTAAATCTTAAAAAACATCTTAAAAACTGTGTTAATGACAAATAACTACGATATGTATAGTTGTGAAACTGAGGAATCTGTTAGGTTGCTCGAATAAACTTTTGTTTTAAGAGAGTATGCAAATCAATAGTATCTATAAAACTAAATATTTAGTTGAATTCTATTAAAATAGTAATACATACAAGTATACTCATATATCACAAATTATGTTATCACAATTATGCTAATTAGGAAGTTATTTTAATCTAATATATATATATATATATATATATATATATATATGTGTATGTGTATATGTGTTTGTATGTATATATGTGCGTACGACGTGAGTGTGTGTTTGGGTATATGTGTATATACATATGTATGTCTATTTCCCGATGTAAGAATATATATATATCAATATAATATGAACAATTATCAACTTTATATATATATATAACATATTTATAACTGTTAAAAGTGGAAATAACTATAGTATAATATAATTATCAACATTTTTAAATTACTATAAAAGTATCATTATATATATATATACCTATATAGTATATACTAGGGATGTAAATGATGCTCAAATCTAAAGCAATATGCAGTATCAGTCTCGGTTACCCAAAGCATAGATGCAGTCTCAGTCTTAATACCTAAATCATCGATGCAGTCTCAATGTAAATAACAATAGCATCGTTTAAGTCTCAGAATGGGTTACCTAAAGCATCGATTCAGTCTCAGTCTCTATAAAATGCATTGCTATTAACTCATGTTCATTAAAGTCATCATTTAAGTGTTAGTATCAGTTTTCATAAGCTCAATATAGTTTCAATGTCAGTTACCAAAATCATTGTTTTGTATATCAAAGGAAAATAATTTCATTACAATAAATAATATACAATACAAACTAAATAGAAGGAAAAAATATCTGAGTGTCAATTGATAATTTAGTATAGCGGCACCTATCGAGTGAACCAAGCTCGATATTGATTAAATATCTTGTGTATCAACATCATCATTTAAGACATTATTAAAAACTCATTTATTTATAATTGCCTACGATTTATAAAGTATTTTTTGTTATTTAATATATCACGAGCATATATTACCATTTTATTTTGTATCTCATATTATCTTGTTATTATAAACACAACTTTTTTTAATTATCATTTAAAAAGTGTATAAAATAAAATAAATAATAATATTTAGTTATCAAAAGAATTTTCGTTACAATAATAAGATAATATAAATAGCGATTAAATTGAAATACAATAATTAAGATATTATAATATCTATTATTCATAGGCTATTACATATTAAAATTATGACATATATGAAATATAATTAAAAAATAATAACGTATTTATATAAAGACATTTAATGTTTTTTATAAATCTTATTTGTATGCAAAAATATTAAAATATCTAAATTATATAACTAAGATTATATTTTGTAATTTTTAAAATATTCGTATACTATACGAACATATGAGTATATTATAAACAAAATAGCTACCTATCGATACATACAATTAATATTATGTTACATGGAATAGGAAACATTAATACAAATATGGATAAATATATTAAAATTATGTTTAATATGTAAATTAAAAAAGCATCATTTCGGATAGATTATGTTTTGTAAGAGTCTCATCTCGGCTCGGGCTTGTTTGACTAGAGTCTCGGATTATTTGACTAAAGTCTTGGCTCGACTTGGGCTCGTTTGGCTAAAGTCTCGGTTCGGCCTGGGCTCGGTTTTTTTTACCGAAAATGAAAGTCTCGGCTCGGCATAAAAAGTTCGGTATCATTTACATCACTAGTATATACCTATACTTATACATTTAAATGTTTGTATGTATTATTAAGAAATATACTATAGTAACTGCCACTGCTAGTTATAATTATATATATATATATATATATATATATATATATATTAGTATACTTCTTGCACCATTCAACATAGGTATACCTACAAGTATAAGTATATATATATATACTTACCTATGTAGATATTACCTATATACTACTGATATGGTTACCGCTACATATATCACTACTGTTAATATGTATGCTATTACATCCTTCACTGCTACTTATACTGCTAATCATACTAATGATGCTACTTCTACTGTTGCTATTACTGTTGTTGTTACTGTTACTGCTAATTATACTGCTAATGAATATGATACTACTATTACTAATGTAACTACTACTAGTATTATTACTACTACCACTACCATTACCACTAACTACTACCACTACCACTACCACTACCGCCACCTATCTATGTATGTATATAAGCATGTGAGGCAAGTAATATCAAAGTACTCGAACCAAACGCGATGGGATGTAAACAATACACGTAGACTACATCTATTACGTCATCTGTGTATTATGTAAGGGTTGTGATCGACATGTTCAAGTGATCGTGACACGTTAGCGTGTGTGTGTGTTTAGTGATCGTATTATCGTAATCATCATTATTACCATAGCAGAACACTATGGTAATAGTATAAGTTTTAAAGTAAGAAGAGTTTATGTTATTATACCCACACATATATATACACATTTCTATGGGTCTATAGCTCAGTGGAACAGTCTAAAGCTAGTAAGCCAGAGGTCCCGGGTTAAACTCTATCATTTGTTGTTTTGCTCTTGAGTTTAACGTTAACTTAATACAAATTTATAAAATAATAAGTTACACAACGGTTACTATTTGTATTGTATTGTCCTGGCCCCTCACAGTTATTTATAACATGTACAATTATATGATTGAGGATCCATTTGCTTACTTTATGTGTATCGTATTAGATATATATATATATATATATATATGTTCTGTTAATTATATTATATGAGAACCTGGATCCGTGTAGGGTATGGCATACAAAAAGCCTGTATCAGTAACGACTGCCTTAGAACCGGCTCCAATACCTAGCAGGCCTTTAATTCTGAGATATTCCCGGGAGCCGACCACTTCAGATAAAGAAGACCCTCCCCCTGCTTCCCCTACCGAGTAATCAGCGTACCAACATCTCTTCTCGGAACACGCGAGCCACCTACCGGAGACTAGGGGCAGTAACGCCGTCACCCGATCTCCACCGGCGACCTCTAGAGGAGAAACTGACCGGAAGTCCGCGTCGACTGAAACCACTTGACCGCTCGTCGTCATCACCACTACATCCGATGAGCGACCTTGACCTACGACCTCGCCGATGATATCGCCGGTCAAGCGTACGGACCTGACGACGTCGTCGTGGGTGGCCGAAGTTAGAGCGGTCAGCAGCAACGCCAGTAGTAGTGGTCGCCGTACCTCTACCATTACGAGCTGCGGGAGGTCATGTTAGCCGATGTTTACTGTTACGTAATTAGAGATAAGGTTGCGATAGTGTTATAATAGTGTAGTCCGTTCTATAGTGGGTGTTATCGCTATGATTAATGGGGTAGTGATTATGTAATATTGCGTGCAACCGATGATTACGATAACTGTTCGGTGTCGTCAAATACAATTTTCTGATAAGACTCATATTTGTGTAATTCTACTTATATATGTCTGAAAGTGAAATGGGCGTTTTAACCATTAAGAGGCGTGTCTTACCATTATGTATATTGTATGTACATGAATTTTGATGTTCGGTATATATATATATATATATTATATGTATATATGTATATACTATATATATATATATAGTATATACTATATTATATACTGAACATCTAAATTAATGTATATACAATAAACACAATAATACGCTCGCCTCTATAATATTATATATATATAAACATTTTTTATTATTATTTTAATTTTCTTTATTAATATATGTATTATTATTTATATTTGTCATGGTATATATGATAGTCACTATCTTTAAGATACACTATCATATCATATCATATTTATTTTATTTATCATATGTTGTTATGGTATATCATATATATTATCATATGATACGATATTTGATAATGAACTATATTTAAAATATACTATCATATACTATGTATTACCCATATGATAAGATATCTTATATATATTATACAATAATAAAATATGTTACATAAAATAAATATATATGAAATTATAGTATATAAAGATATTCTATAACAATTATTCTATATACTATAAAATATTCTATAACAAATATAAATACTAACACTTATAATAATTTACTAAATTAAAACAATAATAATATATGACTATATATATTATTATATATATATATATATTAAGTCAAAGCTCGATAACTCAACATTGACGGGACGGAGTTTTCATG
This sequence comes from Osedax fenrisi, assembly GCA_964019155.1. NCBI lineage: Eukaryota > Metazoa > Annelida > Polychaeta > Sabellida > Siboglinidae > Osedax > Osedax fenrisi. Next base: position 85,384,154 of record OZ025241.1, on the reverse strand, counting down.
TTGAGTTAGCGAGTATGTTGAGTTATCGGATGTATACATTAATGACTTAATTAATGTTTTGTTCACATAAATGCATTCAAAATAGTACTCGTATGATAATATAATAATTGTAATTGTATTTTTAAGTTTATATATGTATATCCATATATTATTAAATAAAACCATGTTGAATAATGTATGTTGAATTATATTTGTTGAGCAATGTAGTTGTAGTTGTAATTACATGTAAAAGATACGAATCCAACAATATATGTTTGTGATATTTTGATTTTTCATAAATGTTGAGATATCGGATGTATATTTACATGTAATGTATAGGCTAGGATTATAAAAACGATGTTGAGTTATATTTGTTGAGTAATAGGGTTTTTGTTAACATGTAAAAGATACGAATCCAACCAAATATTTGTTGGATGTTGAGTTATCGGCAATGTTGAGTTATCGGCATGTTGAGTTACCGAGCTTCTACTATATATATATATATATATATATATATATATATATATATATATATATATATATATATATATATTCGAGAATACTATTTATTTATCATATGATAAGATATGTTATATATATATATTATACAATAACAAAAAATGATAAATAAAATAAATAAATATGTTATTATAGTATATAAATACTTATAATTATAATAATATACTAAAGTAAAACAATTATAATAATATATGTATATATATATCATATTATATTTATTTAAATATATATATATTGATAATTCATTATTTATTTATTTTTCGTCTATAGGCACAATTATATAGTTATATCTAAGTATCTATTAGTGTCAAACGTTTGAACTCATATATATATATATATATATATATATATATATATTGAGAATATAATATGCTATTATAATATATGTATAATAAGGAATTCACATTATCAAAGATTAGTTTTAAGTTTAACAATTATTTGTTCAAGTATATATAAGTTTAAATTATTCAAAGACTTCATTATTAACTATTTTCATTTTTGCCAAAGATATAGTATCGAGGTATTAGTGAGAATTCAATATTTACAGTGTTAACATGTATAATGTAAATGCATATATTAGAGTAGAATTTATTATATATATATATATATATATATATATATATGATGATGATAAGGTTTATTAGAACTTATAATAGGTGTGGCCACCCCTCGTAGGTGCATATAACAATATAGAACGAAAACAATAAATAGATAAATAAATAAACAAAACGATAAAATAATATAATTTATAAAAATAGTAATATTGTATGATTAAATAAGTGAATATATTACATCGATGATATGTAAGTTTTGAGGTGTGTAATAAAGGACGGGTGTGAATGGATTGATCTAATAGAGGCAGCTGCCCTAGGGAGGGAATTCCATAAGGATGGAACCATATAACTGAAGGCGCGTTTATGGTATTTCAGTTATGAGACACGAGGGCAAATTAGGGAAATGTCAGCATTTGATCGTAAGGAAGTCAGTGGTCGTCTTAGAGTTAGTAAGGAAGTCAAATAAGGAAGAGAAGTATAATATATTGCGTTATGAGCGAGTGATAGAAGGTGTAGGAGGGAACGTTTTTTTGAGGGAACCAGTTGGATATAAGTTGGTGGGAGTCGGTAATGGAATGGTCAAATCGATTTATTGAGAAAATGGTTCGTATAGATGCACGAATTATACGATTTAAAGGGGATAATGAAGTATTAGGGAGATGATATAGTAGTGAGGAGCAGTAGTCGATACGAGAGAGGACGCGTGCGTTTATGAGGACAGTTTTAAGAGGGCGGGTTAAGTCTTTTCTTATACGACGAATTTTGAAGAAGTGGTAGTTAGCTGATTTAGATATATTAGCTATATGGGAATTTAGGGATAGGTTAGAATCAAAAGTAATTCAAAGATTTATAACAGATGATGAAGGGATGATGGGGAGACCGTCGATGATAACATGTGGAAAATAATGATAGTTAGATGGGATATTTAGGAGTGCAGATTTTGAAGAGTTGAGTAGAAGATTGTTTGATAGAAGCCATGATCTGATAGTTAATGCACATTTACATAATTGTAAGTTATCTGGTAGTACATTGGAGGAGTTGGGTAGGAAGGAATATAGTTGAATATCATCAGCGTAAATGTGATAGTGTATACACATGTATACATCTGGAAATTGACCAATAATATCATGTATAGGGAGGATGTATATTGAGAAGAGGAGGGGGCCGAGAACAGATCCCTGGGGAATACCATAATGAAGAGTACGAGATTTTATAGAGAAATTTTAACGGATGATTATCGATTTAATATATAGGATGAAAACCATTTTAGTACGGTTCCACGTATACCAATCATTTCTAATCTTGAGATAAGAACTGAATGGCTTAAGGAATCGAAGGCAAATGAGAGGTATAATAATATAAGTTGGCAGGAGATAGATGGAGATACTGTAGAGTATATATTGTTAAGTATGTGCTGTATTGAAGTTTCAGTTGAGTGTCCTCATCTAAATGTACTCTGAAATATGTCATATAATTTATTTTCAGCTATAAATCTATTCAATTGTATGGCAAAAATTCGTTCCAGAATTTTGCTGATAATCGGAAGTTGTAAAATGGGGCGATAGTTAGCAATTATATTAGGATCAAGTAAAGGTTTTTTGAGTATAGGTGTTATTATAGCATGCTTAAAGGAAGTTGGACAAATACCATCATTTAGGGAAATAATTATAATATCAAGAATATAGGGGATAGAGTATAATTTAGTTTTTTAAAGGCGGCTAGGTTAATTGGGTCAGAAGAATGCGAAGAGGAAGATTTAGAAATAAGATTAGATATTGTGAAAATAGAAGGCATATAGAATTTAGAAAAATAGTACGGGATTGGTTTACTAATACAGATGCACGGAATAGAGCTAATTGGTATGAGAGATGAAATAGAAGTGCAGGTATATATATAATATATATAATATATATATATTATATATATATATAATAATAATAATAATAATAATATCAGATTCAGTTGATGACCGAGATAAAAAACCCAGGTATGGTATATAAGTCCTATTGAACTTATCGAGATACCAACCTGCTCTTAGTAATGAGAGAATTAATACAAAAACAAATAAAAATAAATAAATATTTTACAATTCTATATTGTTCATTCGTGTTCTGTCAAATAAAAAAATAAATACAATAAAATTAAATATATCTCTCAATACCAAGAAATCATCATGTATATAACAATAAAATAATAATAAAATATAATAAAAATATATAATAAAATATTAAAAAATGTAAAAAGCTACTAAAATAATAAATAAGTTAAACTATAAATAATCAATGAAAACTAAAGACCAAAGTAAGGCTACAAAGATAAAAAATATGTATACAATACGAACAATTTAAAAGAGCTAAAAAGTAGAAAAGATGACAATGTAAATAAAATAACAAATAATACAGATAAGATGAGAGTGATTAAATATAAATATTTAAAAGCATGTTTTTAATATGTATTGTAAAAGTATTAAAATTCGTCAAAGATGATAAGGTAGTATTTAAAGAATTTCATAAACTTGCGTCTTTGTAACGAATACTAAATTTCTCAAAATTTCTCTAAATCTTATTTTTGGTATTAAGAATGTTCTATTTAACCGAAAAGTATATAAGGAACAATTATAGGTAAATAACTTACACATTGAACTATGCAAATAATGCTTGTTATATATTCTAAACATATATTCTAAACCTATTTATAAATAGATATATTTATTATATCTTTACATTTAAGAATGTTATGTCTTAAAAAAAATTTAATCAATATTGGTTTTGTTATCAAGTTTATATATTGCTTTCATACATTTATTTTGTAAAATTTGAATGCATTTTATATTGCTATGGTAAGTACTTCCCTGTATAATAGAACAATAATTAATATGACTATGAAAAAAAGAAAAATATAGCATAACTAAAATATTAATATTAAATTTATATTTATATCTATGTAGTAAACTAAGTCCATATATGGATATACTATACTATAGTACAGTTTATTTTTAATATTATTTATTTGCATTTTCCAATTACGATTTTCATCAATTAAAATGCCTAGGAATTTAAAATTAGTTGATTGTTTTATGGCTATATTATTTATTTTGATGTTCAATTTATGTTTAACTCTTGTACGATGGAATAAAATTAATTTTGTTTTATAAATATTAAGAACTAGCTTATTACAGAAAAGCCAGTCACACATTAAAACTAAAGTAGAATTTATTTCATTTTCTAGATTATATAAATTATGAGACTTAAATGTTAAAGTGGTATTGTCAACAAAAAGAGTAAAATTGCAATTATTAGTTTTATTAGGTAAATAAATTATATACATTAAAAATAATACTGGTCACAAAATTGAACCTTGTGGTACATCACATTTAATCGGAAGTATTTTAGAATTGGTATTATTATAGCTTACGTATTGATACCTGTTTGTCAAATAGCTTTTTAATAATGACAAAGTGATACCTCTGAAACCACACATATATATATATATATATATATATATATATATATATATATATATATAATTTGTTTAATACAATTTCATAATTAATAGTGTCGAAAGCCTTTTTTTAAATCAATCGATATTGTGGATATGAATAATTTATAATTTATATTCAAGTAATCAATATAATTTATCAAAGCATCATATGTTGATATAGATTTATGAAATCTAAATTGAGAATTGTTTATTAAAGAATTTGTATCTAAAAATGAAAACATTCTTACTTTTAAAATGTTTTCAAAATTTTTGAAAATTGTGATGTTAATGATATTGGCCTATAATTCGAGCAATAATTTGTATTTCATTTTTTATATACAATTATAACTTTAGATGTACATCAGGGTAAACACCATTTTCAATGCATTTATTAAATAAAATTGATAACATATTACTAATGGATAAAATAATGTTATATATTAAAAACAAGTTAAAATCATGGGAATCAGTACTATATTTTGAATCACAATTATAAACAATATTTTCAATTTCTATTGATGAAACATGCTTTATAAAAATTGAACACTTATTACTAGTAATATTTTCATATATTTTTATTAGAGTATTGTATATTTTTATTTAATTCAACACCTATATTTGAAAAATATGAATTGAACATATTAGCATTTTGTAAATCTGTTAATTTATTATCAATAATAGTTCCTGATTTTTTATTATTTCCTATAACTTTATATAAAGTACGCCAAGTATTATATATATATATATACGCTATATATATCACATATATAAATCACGTGTATGAGGTTTTATATATGTAAATTAAAATATTGTATGATTTTGTTATGATTTAAATATCACTATATATAATATTTCATTAAAAAACTAGTAATTAAAAATGGACTTTTAAAGAAACAAATTATTTTCATTAAATATACGCAATTTATTTAAAAGAATTAATTGTATTCAATTTTAATTTTATTGTATATATATACAATAAAATATACATTTAATTAATGTAATCTTTTATAATCGATATTTTCTTCTATATTTATATCTTATAATATGATTTTGATATACTACTTGTATCATGGTTTCCTTTAGCTAAATGATGCCATTCTTATATGTATAGGGAACGGATTGATATGAAGTAAGTTTATATCTAAATGCATTGTAATTTATGGCACTCATATCGGCCCCTATCGGTATATTAACACACTATAGTGTACATACTACCTATAGGTAGTGGAACCATAACTAAATATCAAGAACATAATATCTTAAAAATATATTGTATTTATTTATTTTCGTTTGAAATTATTAAAATATATTATCTATAATGTATATGTATATATATATATATATATATATATACATTTATAAATTTTTATAAATTTGATAGTTATTGATAACACTATTATAACTATAGTTAAATAAAGTATACTTTATCACTTTTTATATTATGAATATACTTTAAGTTTTATATTATAAAAATAGCTTAATCAGTAAAATATATTAACATAAACTAATGTTAAATTAAATTTATTGTAAATGTGATTTATATGTAATAAATAATTAAATAATTTAATATAATATTAATATAAATTATTCATAATTTTATATAAATAGAATATTAATATATGATTTCGGATAAATATATTTATTTTAATTATTATTTATATATTTATATCTTAAATACTATTTAAAATAGGTATTATATAAATATTGTAACATTTTAATTTTGTATTAATTATAAATATAATATTAATTTAATATAATAGTAATTTTATACGTATGAGAATGGGATTTGTTACATTGATGCTGTTTTAATCAACTTGATATACTTGGAAACATTATTAAATTCAATAATATACGTTATACATATATGCATATATGCTACCTATAGGTATTTTTTATAATTTTGTATTAAAAAAAGTTAAATAATTATCATGATTATAATGAGTTATTATTTTTAAAAACATAAGCACTATTAGAAAACAGTTCATTAATACATATAATATTATTATATTTTATTTTATAAATGAAAATTTAAATAAAATATATATTAAATAACATTTATATTACATTCGGAGTTACGGATTATGACCCATTAATTTAGAATAAAATATATTTAGAATTATTTATAAATTATAAATCAAAAATATGGAGAATATCGAATATACTATATTATATTAGGGTATACCCGTTGTGTTGATTACGATTGCCGATGTCAAATTTAAAATTGTGATATGTAGAGCTATGCAATTTAAAATTATAATAAAAACTCATTTATATATATATATATATATATATATATATATATATATATATATATATATATATATATATATATATTATAATGCATCCTACATTTTTATTCTTTATATTAGTATATCATGTAATAGTGTGTTAAATATTGAAATGAGTAGGTTTTAAATAATTCTATTTTAAATTTGACCTATTAAATCGTAATAAAAAAACGGTATATATTTGATGTAGACAATAAATATATAACCTGCTATTTCTAATTATATAAATAAATAAATAATAATGTTATAAATATTTAATATATGATATAAAATTATATTCATAATATAATATCTTATAGAAATTAAAAATTAAAATCAAGCATATTTATTTAGAATAGTGTAAAACCGACTTGCATAATACAAATAACCGTAAAAATGTAATACGACAGTAACCAAAAGTAAATAAAATATGGTTTACAATGCGCCAATCAAATTCAAGGCTTTACCATACACAACTATATATAGGAATACTATACATATAACTACATATTAAATATACCTATATATATAGTATATAATATAACTAAAGGGTTTTTATATATATTATAATATATATACGTTATAATTTATATGTATATGAATATAATGCATATACAAATAACTCTTATATATACCATGTATATATGGTATAGTCTTGTTTATTACTACATTGTTTTGTATTTCTGATTAGCGCATTGATTTATCTGATTAGCGCAGCCTACCCTTGTATTATTTACTTTTTAGTTACGTTCTTATCGCTTAATTCCTTAATTCATTATCGCTTAATTCCTTAATTCATTATCGCTTAATTCCTTAATTCATTATCGCTTAATTCCTTAATTCATTATCGCTTAATTCATTAATTCATTATCGCTTAATTCCTTAATTCATTATCGCTTAATTCCTTAATTCATTATCGCTTAATTCCTTAATTCATTATCGCTTAATGCCTTAATTCATTATCGCTTAATTCCTTAATTCATTATCGCTTAATTCCTTAATTCATTATCGCTTAATTCCTTAATTCATTATCGCTTAATTCCTTAATCCATTATCGCTTAATTCCTTAATTCATTATCGCTTAATTCCTTAATTCATTATCGCTTAATTCCTTAATAACTATAGTTGCGATGTGTTTGAAAGGCATGCTCCACTATATATATATATATATATATATATATATAAATCTATAATATAAACAACACTATTATATAAAAATAAACATTATATAAACCTAACTACAATTTTTTACTAACCGTATATTTGCGAGTTCGGTTTAATATAAAGTTACAATAATCAATATAAATATACGTGTATACATGTGTATACACTCCTATAGGATATATACGTGTATGAAGAATTGACAGTAAATGCGTAATGATGAACATTACTAGATGGATTCGCCGATCATAGTCAATGAACCGGAACGGCGAATACGTCATGATCCGCATTAAGTATACGTTATATGTATACAATGTATACAATGTATACAATGTATACAATGTATACAACGTATACTATATATATGTCATATAATAGTTATGCTTATCAATTACATACTCTTTTAAACATCATATTATCATTGACATAATTTACATTACTACACATATATATATATACGTAATACACAACGTTAATATATAATATGTATACAATTCTACATATAATAGTTTTTTTAAGTAAATCTATATACACAATTTATATTTATTACATATATTGTATTATCAATGGATATTACATTTGTAATAAATTAATAATATTAATTTAATACAGCGAAATTCACAATATACTCACCTTGTGACTAACCAGTTATAGTAACTCACAGTATACATATAACTTAACTCTATTTGCTTCAATTATAGCATCTATTTGATGACGGGTACACCTAATTAAGTGAATATACGTGGCGGGTTTTCACTGCTACGTTTATTTCTCTATATACATTATCTTCATTCAATAATATGTTCTCTCCTAGAGCTCCTATTATCAATTTATTCGTCATATTAGCTGCCATTCCTAATAGTGATATACTTCTGTGGTTCCCTACTTATTCAAGATTTCCAGAGTTGGGACATGATACGATGTTGCATCTTAACCATATATGATATGTATATATATATATATATATATATATATATACATATAACGTATACGTTATGCGGAGTATGAAAGTCATTTGTACATAAACGTATATATCCTACACGTATATTTATTATTGTAACTTTATATTAAACCGAACTCGAAAATATACAGTTTTTAAATAATCGTAGTTAGGTTTATATAATGTTTATTTTTAGGTATAGGTTATATTTTATATATATATGTTTACCTATTAGTTTTGTTTATATTATAAATTTATATATATATATATATATATATATATATATATATCAAAGTCATAATGAAACTTGGAAAAAAATAAAAACTTTAATAAATAAAAATAGTAAGGATACTATTCCCGATAATTTGTATATCCAAGATTCTTTAATAGATAAATCAGATAGAGCCAATATTTTAATGATTTTTTGCATCTATTGGATCTGATATTAGTAAATCTATTCCTTCAGTCGAGGGTAATAGGTTTTATAAATATTTGAAGGAACCGATTATTAATAGTTTTTATTTTCATCAAATTACAAAAAAATGATATATATATAATGCATTAATTGATATTAAATCAAAAAATTCTAGAGATATAAATGGTATTAACATGAATATAATCAACATTATTTTAATATGATTTTAGAACCTTTACTTTACATTTTTAATCAAATAATACATACATCTACTATTCCTAATCAAATGAAAATTGCAATTATAATTCCTATATATAAAAATGGAAAACATGAAGAAATAAATAACTATTGTCCAATCTCTTTATTACCTCAATTCACTAAAATATTCGAAAAAATTGTCAGTAGACAAATTTTATTATTTATTGATAGAAATAATATATTATATAAAAATCAATATGGGTTCATTGCAAAGTCTTCAACAGTAAATGCACATATACATAATTATAACTTTTTGACATCTGGTTTCCAAAAAAATAATAAAATGGTTTCTATTTTCTTAGATTTAAAAAAAGCATTTGATACTGTAAATCATGATATACTTTAAAAAAATTAGAATATTATGGTTTCAGAGGTAAATCAATGACATTATTAAAGAGCTATTTAAGTAATAGAAGTCAGATTACTAAACTATGTGAAAATAGTTCTTCAAAGTTGAATATAAATATAGGAGTTTCGCAAGGATCTATTTTAGGACCAATATTATTTATAGATGATATACTATTATATATAAATGATATACATAAATGTTTAGAGATATCTGATGATAGAAATTTGATACTTTTTGCTGATGATACATCTCTTAGTATTCGTAAAAATAATAATATAGAGTTAACTAATCAGTTAATATTGGACGAAAACATAAATTTTTTTGGGCGTTATATTGGATACAAAGTTAGATTTTAAACACCATATAATAAGTATTCAAATTAAATTATCTACAATTATATATATGTTAACAAAACTTAGTACTATTCTCCAGAAAAAAATACTCTATTTATTATATAATTTTTTATTTTTACCTCATGTATTGTATTGCTTAGAATTGTGGAGAAATGTATACTTTAGTAATACATATGAAATAGAATTATTACAAAAAAAAGTAATTAGAATTATTAATAAAGATATATTTATAATCAGAAATAGAACTTTTATTTTATCTAGGACAAATTCTCTATTTATTAATTCTAATATATTAAAGTTACGAGATCTTATTATCTATAAGAATATTTTATTTATGCATAATATATTTGTAGGTAATTCTCCAAAAACTATGAATAACATTTTTGTAAGGAGATATAATAAATATAGATATTCAACTTTTAATTATACTCTACCATATATAAAACATACACGATATCATAATTCAATATTATTTTCTGGTCCAAAAAAATGGAATGAAATTATTAAAAATCCATGTATAATGCATTTAAAAAATAATAATTTTAAAAATATTTAAAAAAAATACCTCTTAAAACATTATTCATAGATATTATTCATATACATTTTTTAATAGATTTATTCTTCTTCTTCTTTTTATTCATTTATTTTAATATATTTATTTACTCATTGTTTATTTGTTTATAAAAGTATTTTCCCCTACAGTATTAACTTTTTAAAAAAATCTCTAATTTTAATTTTTATTATATATAATCTCAATTTTTATTTCGTTTATATAAGGTATTTTTCTTTTCAGTATTACAATTTTTAATAAATGTATTCTTCTTCTTTTTATTCATTTATTTTAATATATTTATTACATATTCTTTATTTGTTTATAAAAGTATTTTCTCCTACGGTATTAATTTTTTTTAAATAATCTCTAATTTTAATTTTTATTATATATAATCTTCATGTTTTATTTCGCTTATATAAGGTATTTTATCTTTTCAGTATCACAATTTTTAATACATTTATTCTTCTTCTTCTTTTTATTCATTTAATTTAATATATTTATTATACATTGTTTATTTGTTTATAGAAAGTATTTTCCCCTACAGTATTAACTTTTTTTAAAAAATAATCTCTAATTTTAATTTTTATTATATATAATCTTCATGTTTTATTTCGTTTATATAAGGTATTATTCTTTTCAGTATTATAATTTATAAATACATATATATATATATATATATAAATAATCATTATTAAAAAAAAAAAAATTAAAATCACAAAAAAATAATAAAATCAAAAATATTATTTTTGTTTTATGTTAGGTATTCAGGTGCAACTCCATTTTTTTATTTTTAACAATTTATACATAGTTATCTCATACTTTCTCTCTTTTTAGAGTAATTTTAATTTTTTACATTCTTAATTATATTTTATGAGAATCTAGATTATCCAAAAATATGATGATTGGGGAAATTCTAGTAAAAACATTAACTTGTTTATTAATGTCCCCATTATTCCTTGACTGTTGGAGAGGAATGATAAATCTGATTTATTTATTTATTTATATCTTTATATATATATATATATATATATATATATATATATATCTTTATATCGTCTTATCTAATACATATTATTAAATGCATGTTATGATATTTAGGTATATAACGAAGACGTCTTTCCAACAATGAACAACTCGCACCTAGTTAATTTGGAATTGGGCGATACGGAATTAAGGATTAAGGGATTAATTAAATTAATCGATTAAGCGATAAAAACGTAAATAAAAAGTAAATAATACAAGTGTAGGCTTCGCCAATTAGATGCATGCCAATGCCATACAAAAGAATGTAATAATAAATACCATATAGATAAATCAAATAGTATATCTGATTTTGATTCTATGAATAGTTTAAATAACTTGTCTAATAAAATCAATGATATGCATAGAGTTATATGTATGCATTCAAATAATATAATTAACGACAGTGACAATGATGACATAAACAATAGTATTAATACTACTCCAACTTACTATGATATTCTTATACAAACAACTATCCTTTCGTTCGCATGTCTGTAATATCATATTAAGTTCTCCATGTGCTAGTGATGCATTACTAAGATGTCATTCTTTACTAGTAAAGTGTCCTTTATATGATACATTATTCATTAGACCATATCTTGAATGGGAAGTCGTAAAGATGGGTAGACTATTTTATCACGTATTTAAGAGTGATCTACTACCTGGTTATAAGTCCATTTTTAATTACAGAACAAATGTATATGAGATTCGTAAATTAAAGATGTCTAATGATAAATCTAGAACTGATTGGAAATCATCTGCATATATCCCTATATGATCCTAGTATACTGCTGATGAAACAATTGAGTGGGAAAAATTACTATCATTATTTATAAGTAGCATAAAAGAAACTGAAACTGATTCTATTAATATTCAATGACTATCTAAGCTAGACAATAAAGGGAGTGATAATTCATATGTAACTTGCATATTACTAAATTGTAGATCACTTATTTATAATTTTGAACTTATTATGGATTTGATATTTGATCTAAAATATTCTCTATAGCATATATGCTTCTTTACTGAAACTTGGTTGCATTCATCGGATAATTAAACGATTTCACAATTTCCTTCATATTTTACTTTTATACACAGATCTAGAAATAATGACAAACCTGGCGGAGGTATTGGTATATTAGTTAATAATAATGACTTTAATATTAACTCTTATAATTATCTAGACTTAATAGTTGTGAAGCCATGACTGAATGTATTTCATCAAAATCTCGTGTATTATCACGCTACACTAAATTTAATATTATTATAATTTATAGACCACCAAATAAAAATGACTACTCTTTATTTTTTGACGAATTATCTGATCTAATTTTAAATTCGGATCCAATTAATATGATCATAGGTGGTGACTTACATTTTCATTTTAATTCTTTAGTTTCGCCCCATTCGGATTTTTGTATACTACTAGATACATTATCCTTATTACAACATATCACATTTCCCACTCATATAAATGGTAACACACTTGATTATGTTATAACTAATTGTAAAGCCAATATTATCTCAAATACTATAAGCTCATCACTTATATCTGATCATTTTTTAATTGTGTTTAATATCGACATTCCTAAGTTACATATTATATCTAATGCTTGTTCTTACCGAATAATTGATTCTATTGACACTAATATATTTGTATCTGATCTTAATGATCTTGTCTTCCCTGGAATTGATATAACGCAATTGAATGGTATATATATAGTATACTAGATTTGCTATTGAATAAACATGCCCCATTAGTTACTCCAAAGATATCTAATACGCATAGGGCTCCTTGGTATAATACTACTTTAGATAACTGTAGAACGTTCTACGTAGTACTATATAATATGAGAGATATTTTGTTAAAAGAAGATCTGATATATCTTATGAATTATTTCGAATGGTTGGTTCTGATTATAGAAATTCCATAAAGGAGTTTAAAATAAAATATATCAAAAATACAATTGAGTATTGCGCAGTTAACTCTCGTAAGTTTTATTCTCTTATTAACAATCTCACTAGTAGGAAGAATAATATAAGTTTACCTAATATACCTGATAATAAAATATATTCAACTTTTATAAATCATTTTCGGGATAAGATTACCATGATATGTGATACTATTAAAATTGCTAAATCTATTATTAGTATTAATCTCGATCCATTTGCTCCCGCCTTTTTTTCTGATTCTAATTTTTCAAGGAATTATAGTTTCTCAGATTTGTACATGGTTTCAGATTCGGAAATATATTATTTGATTATATCATACTCGTCGACTAGTCCTAATGATATTTAACCACTAGTCTTATTAAAAAAGTTTCTTATACCCTTTTGCCTCATTATTGTTTCTAATGTTATTTTTTCTTTATACACTTCTACTTTTCCTACATAATTTAAACATGTGTTAGTTACTCCATTATTAAAGAAGTCTAACTTAGATTGTTCTAACATCTCAAATTATAGACCTATATCGAAACTACCTATGCTAAGTAAAATAATGGAGAAAGTTGTTAGTAAACAAATCAGAGAGAACCTAATGATTAATGATCTTTATGATGATTTTCAGAATGCATATCGATTAGGACATAGTACTGAGACTACTTTAATAAAGTTAACTAATGATATAATAGGCTACTTAGATGATTTTGAACATGCACAGTTACTTCTTCTTGATCTATCTGCTGCTTTCGATAGTTTAGATCATAATATTCTTATATCTAGACTAAGATCAATAGGTTTTAATGGGGCTGCACTAAATTGGTTAATTATATATCTATCTGATAGAACATACTCTATATATATATATATATATATATATTAAAGGTATTTATTCACCAAATGAATCTCTAATATATGTTGTTCCACAAGGATCTGTATTGGGCCCGTTATTATTTATGATTTATATTCTTCCTCTTTCTAAAGTTATTAAATAAGTTACTAATATAAACTATGTAATATATGCTGATGATATTCAGTTATACTGGAAAGTTCCTACTTGTAACAATAATGTGCCTAATAAGTTAACATTGTGTGCTCGAAATGTAAGAAAGTGGCTTATTCTAAATAACCTTTTTCCTAACTCTTCTAAAACAAAATACTTAATATTATCCTTAAACCTTTTATTTGTCCTACTATTACCTTTGATTCTACAGTTATTATTCCAAATAATTGTGCTAAATCTATTGGAGTAATATTAGATTCAAAATTAGGATTCCCAGCATTCAACTTACATCAAAACTTAAGTTGAACTTAAGTTGAACTTAAGTTATGATGTAAGTTGAACTTAAGTTTATCGACTTAAGTTGAACTTAAGTTGAACTTAAGTTGTGATGTAAGTTTTTTATATTAATATAAATTTAAGCATTATTATTAATGTACTATAATCAAATTTAGTAGAACATAATATATAAAATAAAAAATTATATAATTAAATATTATTTATTATAACTTATGTTTCATAACTTAAGTTCACTTAAGTTCTCAACTTAAGTTCAACTTAAGTTAATAAATTAAGTTAAGTTATTGATGTAAGTTGAACGTAAGTTTAAATTTAAAATAAAATATTAATATAAATATTAGTATTTTATGATTAATTATTTATGTTTAATATAGTTATGATATAAAAATATACATTTAAACATATATTTATTCATATTATAAACTTATGTAATATAACTTAAGTTCAACTTAAGTTATGAACTTAAGTTGAACTTAAGTTACGAACTTAAGTTGAACTTAAGTTGTTGATGTAAGTTGAACGTAAGTTTAAATTAAAAATAAAATATTAGTATTTTATTATTAATTATTTATGTTTAATATAGTTATGATATAAAAATATACATTAAACATATATTTATTCATATTATAAACTTATGTTATTTAACTTAAGTTGAACTTAAGTTATGAACTTAAGTTGCACTTAAGTTATGAACTTAAGTTGAACTTAAGTTACGAACTTAAGTTGAACTTAAGTAGTTGATGTAAGTTGAACGTAAGTTTATATGTAATATGATAATAATAATAATATTATAATAATAATAATAATAATAATAATAATAATAATAATAATAATAATAATAATAATATCCCATCTAACTATCATTATTTTCCACCTGTTATCATCGACGGTCTCCCCATCATCCCTTCATCATCTGTTATAAATCTTTGAATTACTTTGAATTCTAACCTATCCCTAAATTCCCATATAGCTAATATATCTAAATCAGCTAACTACCACTTCTTCAAAATTCGTCGTATAAGAAAAGACTTAACCCGCCCTCTTAAAACTGTCCTCATAAACGCACGCGTCCTCTCTCGTATCGACTACTGCTCCTCACTACTATATCATCTCCCTAATACTTCATTATCCCCTTTAAAACGTATAATTCGTGCATCTATACGAACCATTTTCTCAATAAATCGATTTGACCATTCCATTACCGACTCCCACCAACTTATATCCAACTGGTTCCCTCAAAAAAAAACGTTCCCTCCTACACCTTCTATCACTCGCTCATAAAGCAATATATTATACTTCTCTTCCTTATTCCTCTAAGACGCCCACTGACTTCCTTACGATAAAATTCTGACATTTCCCTAATTTGCCCTCGTGTCTCATACCTGAAATACCATAAACGCGCCTTCAGTTATATGGTTCCATCTCTATGGAACTCCCTCCCTGCCTCTATTAGATCAATCCATTCACACCCGTCCTTTATTACACACCTCAAAGCTTACATATCATCGATGTAATATATTCACTTATTTAATCATACAATATTGCTATTTTTATAAATTATATTATTTTATCGTTTTGTTTATTTATTTATCTATTTATTGTTTTCGTTCTATATTGTTATATGCACCTACGAGGGGTGGCCACACCTATGATAAGTGCTAATAAACCTTATCATCATATATATATATATATATATATATATATATATATATATATATATATATATTTAAATCTAGGGAGATTGTATTGGATATTTATTTATTTTATTTATATTACAGTTTTTTAATAATTCATAAATATGTATTAATCGTTTGCAAACACACAATATTTACAATTATTAAATTAATTCATTACTGACAATTGTGAACATAGGTTTTTATAACTAATAAAAACATCAAGATAAATTATTTTTAAATAGTCTAACGGAAATAATAAATACTACTCTAATATATGCATTTAAATTATACATGTTAACACTGTAAATATTGAATTCTCACGAATACCTCGATACTATATCTTTGGCAAAAATGAAAATAGTTAATAATGAAGTCTTTGAATAATTTAAACTTATATATACTTGAACAAATAATTGTTAAACTTAAAACTAATCTTTGATAATGTGAATTCCTTATTATACATATATTATAATAGCATATTCTATTCTCAATATATATATATATATATATATATATATATATATATATATATATATATATATATGAGTTCAAACGTTTGACACTAATAGATACTTAGATATAACTATATAATTGTGCCATATTCTATTCTCAATATATATATATATATATATATATATATATATATATATATGAGTTCAAACGTTTGACACTAATAGATACTTAGATATAACTATATAATTGTGCCTATAGACGAAAAATAAATAAATAATGAATTATCAATATATATATATTTAAATAAATATAATATGATATATATATACATATATTATTATAATTGTTTTACTTTAGTATATTATTATAAGTATAAGTATTTATATACTATAATAACATATTTATTTATTTTATTTATCATTTTTTGTTATTGTATAATATATATATAACATATCTTATCATATGATAAATAAATAGTGTTCTCGAATATTTATATATATATATATATATATATATACAGTAGAAGCTCGGTAACTCAACATGCCGATAACTCAACATTGCCGATAACTCAACATCCAAAAAATATTTGGTTTGATTCGTATCTTTTACATGTTAACAAAAACCCTATTACTCAACAAATATAACTCAACATTATTTTTATAATCCTAGCCTATACATTACATGTAAATATACATCCGATATCTCAACATTTATGAAAAATCAAAATATCACAAACATATATTGTTGGATTCGTATCTTTTACATGTAATTTTTTACATTTACATGGTTTAATTAATAATATATGGATATACATATATAAACGTAAAAATACAATTACAATTATTATATTATCATACGAGTACTATTTTGAATGCATTTATGTGAACAAAACATTAATTAAGTCATTAATTTATACATCCGATAACTCAACATACTCGCTAACTCAACATGAAAACTCCGTCCCGTCAATGTTGAGTTATCGAGCTTTGACTGTATATATATATATATATATATATATATATATATGTAGTATAGTGTTAATAAACAAGTCAATACGGTTCGCGTTTCCAATAATCGTTTTATTCGAGGAGAGTCTTCGCCATGTGCTATCGTCGATACAAGATAATTATACGTCTGTTCGCTTCGACCGCTAGCTCAAAAAAGGCAGTTCACCTTGGAACAATTCCAGATGTCACGCCCACAATATGTTAAGGGGCGTGCCAGATAAATAATAATAATAATACGGTTGGAGTCGGTAGCGCTCCAGAAGCAGGTCGTATCGTGCATCAGCTCGTCGGTCTCAGTCGTCGTCGTGGTCGCAGGGTGAAGATCGAGATACGTGGTGGAGGAAATACGTGGTGGGGGAAATACGTGGTGACGGAATACGTGGTGGGGGAAATACGTGGTGACGGAATACGTGGTGACGGAATACGTGGTGGGGGAAATACGTGGTGACACACTACATAACATATATATATATATATATATATATATATATATATATATATATATATATAATAATATATATAGTCATATATTATTATTGTTTTAATTTAGTAAATTATTATAAGTGTTAGTATTTATATTTGTTATAGAATATTTGATAGTATATAGAATAATTGTTATAGAATATCTTTATATACTATAATTTCATATATATTTATTTTATGTAACATATTTTATTATTGTATAATATATATAAGATATTTTATCATATGGGTAATAAATAGTATATGATAGTATATCTTAAAGATAGTGACTATCATATATACCATGACAAATATAAATAATAATACATATATTAATAAAGAAAATTAAAATAATAATAAACAATTTTTATATATATAATATTATAGAGGCGAGCGTATTATTGTGTTTATTGTATATACATTAATTTAGATGTTCATTATATAATATAGTATATACTATATATATATATATTATATACATATATACATATAATATATATATATATACCGAACATCTAAATTCATGTACATACAATATACATAATGGTATGACACGCCTCTTAATGGTTAAAACGCCCATTTCACTTTCAGACATATATAAGTAGAATTACACAAATATGAGTCTTATCAGAAAATTGTATTTGACGACACCGAACAGTTATCGTAATCATCGGTTGCACGCAATATTACATAACCACTACCCCATTAATCATAGCGATAACACCCACTATAGAACG
>OZ025241.1:85294727-85362227 GCA_964019155.1 Osedax fenrisi | reverse complement strand
TAGTAGTAGTAGTAGTAGTAGTAGTAGTAGTAGTAGTAGTAGTAGTAGTAGTAGTAGTAGTAGTAGTAGTAGTAGTAGTAGTAGTAGTAGTAGTAGTAGTAGTAGTAGTAGTAGTAGTAGTAGTAGTAGTAGTAGTAGTAGTAGTAGTAGTAGTAGTAGTAGTAGTAGTAGTAGTAGTAGTAGTAGTAGTAGTAGTAGTAGTAGTAGTAGTAGTAGTAGTAGTAGTAGTAGTAGTAGTAGTAGTAGTAGTAGCAGTAGTAGTAGTAGTTACATTACTCGTATTGGATTAAGATTATTTCCTGAGCAAAAAAAAAGTTGTATTAATAGTAGTAGTAGTAAATAAATATAATATTATATATATAGTATTATAGTATACATAGGAAATTATACATAGGTATCGGAAGTACAATGGATAAAGGAGCTTTTCTAAGTAAACAACATGGCGACGAAACCTATAAAGTGGAATACGAGAGAATATTCTGGAATAAAATGCACCTCAAACCGATATCTATTCTTTACGATGTATTGTTAGTCACACTTCGATGAGTCATTCCATCATTACCATGTTATCTGCCATTCGTATATATACGTACATATATGCAGAGATGGGCACTATCGCCGATACTTTATTATCTAATATCACTATCTATTATAGAAATTATTAAAGTATCGATATCTGTATCTATTAAAGCTAAAATTGTATCTAATATAGGTATCTATTATAATAGAGTATTAAATTAAATGTATTTTAAATAATAGCTATTATAATGATGCAAGATTCTATTTTATATATATATATATATAAAATGTATTGGATAAATTAATACGAATTATTATTATATATAGAGGTAAATACATATTGATTAACAACATAGTAATACATATTATATATATATATATATATATATATATATATCAAACAATCTCAAATAATAAGTATTGTAAATTATTATATTATTGTATATTATTATAAATTATTCTTTGTTCTATTGAATATAATGAATATGTGAATATAATGAATATCCTATATACTATAATTATATGTATTAAATATACGCGCATCATTGAATTGGTGAATTCATTGGTACTTTATTTATACTTTAAATAAAAGAATTAAAAACCTATATAATAATTATATAAAATATTATTTGATGTACTTTTAATATTCAACTATAATTGTTTACATTTAAAATAATGTTGTATATTTAATGTTGATGATTCATTGGTGCTTTTTTTTGAATAATCAAAAACCTATTTAATAATTATATAAAATAGGATATAATGAATTAAAATTACCTTGTATAACCCGTTTGAATTCTTTATATTACTCATTAAAAGTATTATCCCTGAATAAGGATAAATTACCAACACTCATGATGGAGCTAAAATTACCTCTATTTAATATAAATGATATATTATTTTTAGAAGAATATTTAATGTGCGTCGAACCAATTGCTGTGGCTTTAGATAAACTGCAAGGTGAATTCGGTATCTATTATGATGTTTTACTTCCAACATTATTTTCCACCGAAAAGTATGTAGAAAAACTTTATCATAATACGAATATAGAATTATGTAAACCTTTGGTAAAAGTGATCGATGATGATCTTAAGAAGAGATTTTATTCAATTTTAAATTTAGTAGATGCTGATTTTGCAATAATTGCAACGTCTATCCATCCATATTTCAAATTGAAATGGATAACAATTAATAAAGAATTTAATAACAAACACATTAATTTAAAAGTTAAAGGTTTGCTAAATAAAGCATTACTTTCTATAGATAAACATACAGTCAATGAAGATAACAATGAAGATATTGATGACGAGAAAAAAAATTTTCAATTTGAAAAAAATGAAAATATTTATAAAGAAAATCCACTTGATTTATTTCTAAAATCGGATAATAACAAGCATAGAACAAATTCATAGTAATGATTCAATTACACAAATATTTATTAAATTTAATACACCATTGCCTTCTCCAGCACCTGTAGAGAGGCTTTTTTTCATAAGCTGGGCAAATCAATAACCCGAAAAGAGGTCGTTTGACAGATTTAAATTTTAGCAATCTGGTAATATTAAAATCCAATTCTCATTGATTTTAATTTGTATCATATTATTATTATTATTTTATATTCATTATATTATTATTATTTCGTTTATATTGTAGGTTTATCCTATATAGTTATACTTTGCTATGCTTAAATATTTGATCTAAATGATTTTAGTATAATTTACTATAATGCTTTTATAATAAAATAAATTTAAAATGTCTATAATTGATATATATATATATATATATATATATATATATAAATATAAATGTATATATAATTTATTTTATAAAAAAAAGTATCTAAATACCTGTATCGGTATCAGTATATATTATAAAGTTTCTAAAAATATCAGTAGCAGTATCTATTATATACATTATCCAAAATATTTTATCAGTATCTAATATAGATTTTTTTTGAAATTTGCCCATCTCTGCATATATGTCAATACCCATCTCTCTATTTCTATATATGCATATATCTCATTTTTTTTCTATTTCACTATCTATCTATCTGTATCTTTTTTCTCTACTAATCCCTTTCTATAACATATATATCTCTCTCTCTCTATATATATATATATATATATATATATATATATATATATATATATATATATATCTGTATATGCGTGTTTACCCCTGTTGCGTTCACTCGTATGTTATGCTGTATTTCACGTTGTATCACGTGCGTTCACAGGTACGTGTACTTCATCTACAACAGATACGATGACTCATACGATGCCACCGTTGCCATGGTAGCGCGTATCTGCAAAGAAGATGAGGCGTTCCTCTCGCTAGTGGAGTTCAGAGCGCACTGCCATCACAGTCGGGATAGCCGGACTAGGTTAGTCTATATATTCAATGTATTACGAATCAAATGAAGAATGTAAACCATTATATAAACCACTATATATTTTATAAATACGTAATTATATTATAATACGTATATATATATATATATATATATATACGTACCCACGTCGTACGTATGTACCCACATATGTGTATAAGGTATGCATACCCTAATAAATATATACATAATTATGTGTACCTACAGATAGAGCTACACATCTTTATAGTACAGTTGAATGGCATGTACGATTCAAATATGAATTTTCAAATATATATATATATATATATATATATATATATAAATATATATTATTAACTGCTGGGACCCGTAAAAGTACCTGACTTAGCGA
This sequence comes from Osedax fenrisi, assembly GCA_964019155.1. Taxonomy (NCBI): domain Eukaryota; kingdom Metazoa; phylum Annelida; class Polychaeta; order Sabellida; family Siboglinidae; genus Osedax; species Osedax fenrisi. The sequence continues at coordinate 85,358,967 of OZ025241.1, read as the reverse complement.
GATTTCCGAATTATCCAAAATGCATAAGAATCGGTGCGATACGCGTTACGTCTGATTGTAAGCATGTTGTTGATTATGGATTCGATTTCCAAATTGTTTATATTTAAATATGTTTTTTTTTTAATTTGGGTCAATATTGGGCCAACGTTTTCATATAAATTATGGAGAGGGTGACATGATTATTCTTCTCATCGGAGCAACCCTATTTAATAACGAAAATAATACGACACAACTGCTGATAGTAATATAATAATTACAATGCCGCCATCTTTGTCTCATCCTACATTACCACCACCCGACGTGCTCCAACAGAAATCACATAGTGACAGCCCTAGACGCGCATATCGCCGGTAAGTACCTGTACCTACTGATGGAGTACCACAACACCGGTACCGATCACTATGACTACGGCTACGGACTATGCGGCTACAGTAGGGATACTATCACTGACGACGCCGTTCAGTTAGTTCACGCGAGATCACGCATCGCCTCGCGATAATAGGCGAGAATCTCGTGCAATTGTCATTAGTTCTAATGAGTTAGTGATTGGTTATACATAATCTATTATATTATAAGTATATATATATATATATATATATACAGTAACAACATATACTAGTAAGTATAACATTAGGGTGTAATATATTAACTAATATCTATACCATATATAACCTATATGTTATAAGCATATACATATATGTATTGTTATCAAATCAACATTATGTGAAGATTATACTTCAGTATATAGTATAATAATAAGTACTACTAATAACATTAAGTTTATTATATATATATATATATATATATATATATATAGACAATAGTATTTACAGATATTTATATATTACTTATATATATATATAGGGGCGTCGGAACGATATTTTTTATGGGGGGGGCTATTTATTTATATTTATATTATATATCCTATTATTTATTACTAACGTTATCTTATTAATATCTTATATCTCTTTAGTCTATGTTAACCCTTTAATATGAAATTAATAATATTTAATTTTTATAACAATAAGTAGGAATATATTAGAAAATAAATAATAAACATTACATAATTTATTACCCATCTCAATTGTGTGAATTATTTGTTGATTGATATTTGCCAATACTATTACATCGAATCTACTATCTAGCATAGTAGATCGTAACAACGTATTTATTATTCGTAGATTACTAAATCTACGCTAAAATGACACAGAACTTGAGGCAAACCAATACAATTTTATCAAATCTATTATGCCGGAAAATATTTTTTGAATTTTAGGAGATTGTTCTATCATGTATATGTTTATCCTCATCAGATGGTATTGAACTTATTGATTGATTTGAACATATGGAAATTCTATCTTTCAATCGTTAATTCTTTATAAATTTTTTAATAACATATGTTTAGTGTAGAAAATTAATAGATTAATAAGATTAATCTAAAAAAACAAACCTTTTTTTCATGAATTATATTAATTGTAATAATGATTACTTTAATTTATAAGAATGTATAAATAATATTTTCTTAGTATACAATTTGGTTTTAATTTTCATCATTATGAAATCAAACAACTCAGTATATTTTATTCTGTAAATATTAATGATAAAGTATATTAACATATTAACTGATAATATCTAATCACATTCTTATACTAACATAACATTAATAATGTTATATTATTTTATCTAGATGAGGTACCTTACATAGTCTTTTGAACTTTCATTACTATTCATCTCATACATATTTATATGTATGATTATTATATATATTTCTTATTATTATTCTCTGAATCAGATATACTTAGATTTACTTAGAAAACTAAATTAGATATATTAAAAATTAAAATAAATTATTATAAACATTTATTAGAAGCTATTTTGTATTTTATAAAAAATTTTATATAATATGTTTATAAAAGTATGTTATTAACCTTGAATCAATATAAAAACTTGTATTTATAAAATATAAAATACTTTTGTTTCTATATCTTCAATTAATGTGTGCACATTATTTCTATCATTATTCAATTTAATTAGAATCATCTTTACTATTATCTGATCCTTTATGTTTATTTATTATTGATTTTTATTATGATTATATATAATTATAATCATATATGCTTTCAAGTTTATTTTTTATAAATATTACCTTCAATAGTATGTGTTGGTATAATGAAAGCTTTCACCTTCATATCCAAGCTTTCAAATATCAAACTTTAAATATTCATAGAAAAAATATTTGATTTATTCATATTTTTTAATAATAAATTTGCAATATATTCGTGGTCATTGGTAATATAATCTAATTCTTTATATTATTGTAGTGCATCGATTATACAATTCATATGATTATACCACTATATTGATCTAATGTTGTTTTAATACATTATTTTCGCAATCTATCTTGTTGGGCATAATAGTTTTAATGTCTTTGATTTGTTATTATTATATTATATACAATCCGGAATTTGATCGTTTGTTCATATAATAATCCCAAATCATGAACCACTCTCAAGGCTCTTCTTATATTTATATTAATATCTAATGATTATGCTAATAAGTTTGTGCGATGAGCTCCACATTGTGTATAAAAAGTTAATGGATGTATATTCATTATTATAGTCTTTACACTATTATATTGACCAGACATATTAGCTGCACCGTCATATGACTGTCCTCTTTAGAAATAGGCTAGTTAAGATGTTAAAGTTCAGATAACATTAAATTTGCTATATTTAAGTTGTATCCTCAGTCATATTGCATATTCATATGCATATTTCTTTAATTTCTAGTTTTTATGTCAAATATCGAACCACCAAAATGTCTTGCTCAATTCCGGATATATCTTGAATTCCATCACATTGAATTGAGAAAGTCCATTAATATCTTAATATAGATATATATATATAGTTGAATAATTTCATTCTTAATATCGCCATATAACAAGTATCTCTCAGAGATTCTCTCATGAATATTATCATATTTCATAGATGGGGGGGGGGGGGGCAAACAATACTTAGCCCCCCCTCCCCATATGTTTGGTAAAATTCTTTAGAAAAAATTTGTATTAACAAAGACAATATACTAGATTTAATATATATAAAATTTATTAATACACATTTCATGGGGGGGGGGCAAAACATACTTAGCCCCCCCCATATTTTTGAATGGGGGGGTCCGATACCCCCGCCCCCCCTGTTCCGACGCCCCTATATATATATATATATATATATATATACACTACAAGTATTATAGAGCTTGACATAGCTTGTCATAGAGCTAGAATGAAATTTCTTTCTAGCTCTATGACAATTATAGATAATAAAAATACCACAACCACCACCTCTACCACCACATCTTCAGTGTTTACAAAGACTTTTACGACTGTAAACATGATTCTAATATAATTCCATGGCAACGAAGTCAAAATGGACATGACTGCTTAGAAGTTAGTGTATATACCATACAATATACGTGAGAAACATACACATACATCTATGTATGTGTATGTTTGAGTATGAGTGCGTGTGTTTTAATATTTCTTTGTACGTGTTAAATGTGTGTACAATGTACACTGTACATTGTACATATTCGTATATAATTGCCTATATATGCGAATAGTGATTTCATAGATGTAAAGAAAGTCGAATAGTATTTCTATGTAACCATATTATTTATTTATATCGATGAGTCATAAACGACTAAATATCATAAAATGTACCGAAATTAATTATAGATGAAATAATAGACATATATATATATATATATATATAGATACATAGTATGCATTACCTACTAATACATATCTTTAACAAGTACTATTATGCAATAGTTACTCTGCAGGATGAATCGGATAACTTAATTGTCACTTAATTATCACTGCGCAAGATTAGGGAGCCGTATGTAGAGATCATTATACCTATATCAATAAAGTGATTCCCCCTGACGGCCAACTTTATCTAATTCTCGAGTTTACCAGTACTGGCGAGTTAATCGACGACAATACACCACTAAGGCCCCTTATCGATATATAATTATCGATTATAATTTAGCATCTGACACTAACAATAGAAAACGTCTATACTATTTATCTATATAATACTACTGTATACAGTGAATAGGTTGATCTCTCCATCATGGTGTAACTTCAGATACACCTGAACGTAGCACTAGGAGTGCACACAGTAAGCCGCACTATAGATATATATGTAGCATACACTGTTAACAATTAGGGTACAGTGAGTGCCTTTTTAGGGTGTAAGTAGTGTCCCCATAGGCATATCCTAATTAGGGTACAATTTGAATATATTCGATCAGTATACTGTAAAAAAAAATCAATCGATATACCCTAAAAATGAACAAACTGTACCCTAAAGACTTTTAGCTGATTGTACCCTAATCATATGATGTCGTGTACCCTAATGCAATTGTATAATATGTACCATAATTAAATTGCATGATATATAAATATAATAATCACGTACCCTAATATTTAACATAGCTGTACCTTACTAAATATATAGAGTTTACTTTAGGGTTGACATATACCTTTATGTTGACAAATACCTATACAGAAATCATATGCATTTTTTCATATGAACATATTATGTGCAATATGTGATGTTGTTGTTTACTGGGTTACATTTTAAGTTGTACGATGTACCTATGTAACATATTATGTTGTATGTCTTTACCCACATATTATACATAAAGATAAAGGAATACAACTTTTATCTCTATATCAGACAGATATCAATATAGATAACAAATTCTGTGGATCAACGTTACGTACCGGAATATTCTCAAACGTTAGTTAAATTAAATTACAAATGTAATATTTATGCTATTGTAATATTTATAGATAACATTATCTAACATTGAGATCCGGCATTTACATCCCCCCTATACACCCCCTCCTTATATAACCAACGATTTGTTGAAGGATATTCTTCGCAAAATCTTTGATATAAATATCACTATCACGTGTCCTCCATTACAGTCCGGTCTGGTTGCCGAATTCCTTCAGCCCATTACTATGATCCAAACTGACGAAGGGCACTCCATTGATTCCCGAATATCGTCCACTCGTTTTCTAATAGACGGACACGTGGTTTACGTGGGAACTGTTAACGGACACATCATCAAGGTTAGAGAGAGGTCACATGTCCTTGGTATTAGTTAGTGGCTCGCTCGCTAGGGAAATGGTGTTTACGTGTTGTAATATTAACACGCCGCTTATTGAACCCCCCTTCCTTGGGGGGGGGGGGGTTGGTTCATACCGAATTTTCATCGGCAAGTATCAAGCAATTTTCATTGGCGAAATGTCGCTGGAATGAACATTTTCCATTTATTTTCCACGTTTATCGGCAATTTTTTAGTACGAGCAAGTTCCATTTTGGACACGCCCATTAGGCAATTTGCGAGCAAGTTGTTGATTGACAGTTAATTGATCAGGCTATTTTACCAAATATAATCAAATTAAATCATTGTACCTACATATATATATTACGACCGTTCCACCCTGTGTACCTATTATAGTAATACTATGCATATATATGCATATTATTACTATAATAGTTAACATTTTTATTAAATCCTTCTTCAATCTCTTAAATTCTCTCTCCTCCAGATGAAAAATCCTCCTCATTTTACTAAATACCTACATTTTCAACTATGCTTTCTTTTTGAAAAATCCTTTGAAAATAAAATATTAATAATACTATTTGAGCGTCACCCTTATTTTCTAATATTTTATTTGGATATTATTGAGAACTCACTTAACTCTGGCGAGGTTTCACCCTTCCTTAAGACTGCCATAATCTTTCATATTCTAAAAAAAAACCTTGACACATACTCCCTTAGAAATAATAGCCCGATCTCCCACCTATCCTTATTACGTAAAATATTATAAAGAATTGTCTCCAAACAATTTATCGCCCTTATAAATAAAATAATATTTTTCGACACGTTTCAATGTATTTTATAGTATTTTTTATATATTACACGTATATAATTATATATATATATATATATATATATATATATATATATATATATATATATATATATATATATATATATTTATATATATATATATATATATATATATAAATTCATTTAATAAATATTTAATTTATATATGAAATATTAATTAAATTTTACTAGTTTAATATTTTCAATTAAAAAATAATTATATTTTCAACTTGAACAATTCAATCATACCAATATATTATATAACCTATATGTTTCATTTTTAAATAATTTAAAGTTATAACTAGTAATACTTATAATGGTATATAACTAATAATGCATTAGTAAGACATTCGTGATAATCTTTGTTATTGTATTTTAATTATCATACAATAATACGCTGCTGCTGCTGATGTTCGTAACAATGCTAATCATTACGTAATTTAATATCAATTCCGCACATGCGCAGTAATTATAATCCATAATGCCGCACATCATACTAGCGCACCACTCCGCCGTATAGTAGCGCGTTATCTACTACATATATACGAATGCCCGCGTATGTGTGAATATGTACATTGTTAAAAATGAGGGTACATCGAGTACATTTGTTAGGGTGTAAGTAGTGTCCCCATAGCCGTACCCTAATTAGGGCACAATTTGAATAAATACGATAGTACCCTAAAAATGATCAAACTGTACCCTAAAGAATGTTAGCTGGTTGTACCCTACTTATATGATACCGTGAACCCTACTGTAATTGTATGATATGTACCATAATTGAATTGCATGATATGTAAATATAATAGTAAATTTAATAATAACGTATCCTAATATTTAACATATCTGTACCCAAATAATACACAGAGTGTACCCTAGTGCATTTAACATACATGTACCCTAATATTTAACGTATATGTACCCTAATAAATATATATTATTATTATTATTATTATTATTATTATCAGATTTAGGCAATGCCAGGGTAATTATAGAAGCAGTGTTGCTTATCGAGACAATTACCCCTTTATTAACATGATAAGTTTCATTATAGATAAGAATAATAAATAAATAATAATGTTATAATAATATGACTTCCTGTTTACATATATATGAAAACTAAATGAAATGAAATAAAATGAAACTTATCATGTAACTAAATGTAATCATCATGTAATACTATAAATAAATGATAACATAATAAAATTAAAATCGAAAAAATACATAAAGAATGAAATAAAATAAAATAAAATAAAACATAAAGAACCTAAATAGGAGAAAGTCAATATTTAAATATAAAAGAAACTAAAAGAAATAAAAGAAAAAAGAAACACATATATTAGATACATAGGTAAAATGATATAATAAAAATGAAACATATAATACTGAATAAACATTTTTAAATAATTTTTTTTAATACTGATATGTTATAATTAATAATATTAATTTATATTTATATTTTTGTAATTTTATATTATGTCAGAAAGTAATAAATGTAAAAATAATAAAACTAATTTTATTTAAGTCGGAAAAAATAAAATTTGAAATTATTTTAATCAATCAGATAAAAGATATAATTTAATTTTTAATTTTTAATTAAATACATTTTTTTTAATACTGGTAATTTATAATTAATAATATATGTTTTTGTAATTTTATATTATGTCATAAAGTAATAAAAGTAAAAACAATAAAACTAATTTTATTTAAGTCAGAAAAAATAAAATTTGAAATTATTTTAATCAATCTTTAATATAAGAGATAATTTTAATTTTTTTTTGAATTTATTTAAATGTGATTTTTTTTTAAAGAATTACATAGTGAATTCCATAAATAGGTACCAATAATTATAAGGCAATGTGAACATATATTTAATTTTGATAAAGGAATATTAAAGTTATTTATGTCACGAATTGGATAAATAATAGATTTTTTACTAAAATGATTGATTATTATTTCACGGTGAATATTATTATATACTTTAAACATGAATTCACAAGTATTATATTTTACTAAGTCATTGAAAGGTAATATATTGTTGAATTTAAATAAATCCTTAGTATGATAAAGATAAGGCCTTTTATAAACCGGTTTATTATGTATAATACGAATAATTCCTTTTTGTAAAATATTGATGCATAATGTATTAGTCTTATAAGTAGGTAGTAGTCCTATTACCCCATAATATTATACAATAATTAATATGTGGTAAAAAAAATGAATTATATACATGTAGCAAGGCCTTTTGGTTTACAAATTTAGAAATTATATTAGTTATCCAAATTATTTTTTTAAATTTATTTTTTAGATATAATATGTGTAGTTTCCAATCTAAATTCTCATCAATTATTATACCTAAAAATTCTGTAGATTTAACTCTTGTTAAATTTATATTATTTATTGAGATATTAATATGGGATAATTTATTATTGAATAACATATAACAGGTTTTATTATTATGTAACGTAAGTCTATTTGAAATAAACCATTTATTTATATTTAATAATTCCTTTTTTATTAGTGTATCTAGAAATACTTGATTATAATCATCAAAATGCAAAGTGGTATCATCTGCAAACATAGTAAAATTGCATATTAAAGATGAACATATTAAATCATTAATATAAATAAGAAACAAAATAGGACCTAAAATTGTTCCTCGTGGAACACCAATTTTAACTCTAATTTTATCAGATAAGTAGTTTTAAAGTTAACAGTGAGATATCTATTTGTAAAATAACTTTTAATCCATTTTAAGGAAATTCCACGTATACCTATATTTTCTAGTTTACTAAATAAAATGTCATGGTTAACAGTGTCAAATGCCTTTTTAATATCAATAAAAAAGCTACACCTATTTTATTATTTCTAAAGCTATTACATGAGTTTGAAGATTACAAATTGCATGAGTAGTATTTAAATTTGTTCTAAAACCGAACTGACAATTAGATAAAATATTAAAATGATTTAAAAACGAATAAAAACGAACATAAAATACTTTTTCTAAAATTTTTGAGAATTAACTTGTAAGTGAAATTGGACGGTAATTAGTAAATAATTTTGTATCACCCTTTTTAAATAAAGGTATTATTCTAGAAATGTTCAATATAGCTGGTACAATACCAGTTTCAGGAGATAAATTAATTAAATAAGAAAGGAGTTATTATATTAATTGCAATACATTTATATACATATATATATATATATATATATATATATATATATATATATATATATATATATATATTGTACCCTTGTGAATTTAAAAGTCGAGTACCCTATTTAAGGTACATGGTAAATTTGTGTGATATTTTAACGATCTGTACCCTATACATTAAATTCGCTGTAACCTAATGTTTAACAGTTTCCGGCGTACATTGTACGAATGTGTGTGAATATATGTGTATTCATGTTTAGTCAGCTGATAAGAACTATTACGATATGGCATATTGTGTTGATTTACTAACAAAAACAGTGCGATAATATATGCCAGTATTTTGTTAAGGCCTGCGTTCTAGTAAAAGATAGGCTATTATCACATATAATTATCTCATATAATTAGACAACATTCCTATATATTACTATTATGTCATTACAATTATCACATTAACTTATATATATATACACTTATAATCTAAAACAAATTATAACTATTCAATTTGTACAGACACAATAATAATAAATATATATTTATGCCTATTATTTAAACATAATTGTATCTATATATAGTATACTCTATACTGTATCTAAAATTGTATTACATTCTCTGACTACATTATCAGATAGGCTAACTTGTATTAACTATATATTATTTTAATAGTCTACAATTTGTATACAGATTCAAAGGGATAAAAAGATAATGGGTTATATATATAGAATACAAATTAAACAACATTTATGAGATATATATATATATATATATATATATATATATATATATATATATATATATATATATATAGCTATATATAGCTATATAATATCTATAAAGGATAACATATATTTTGAAACTTTTCTGAAACAAGATTTTAAATATAAATAATTATATTTGCATATTTTTATAAAATTATTTGTTTTGATAACACTGGGTAACATTCTTTATGAGGTTTAGGTTACATACATATTTTCTAATCTAGTATTTTTAGCACTGGTTATAAATATGTAATTTTATATATATATATATATATATATATATATATATGTATATATAGACAAAGTTAATAGATACAGTATAGTGAATGAGAATCATTGAAAGCGATTAGCTTATTTAATTCGATATCTCATAACAGTATACTGTTAGGAGATACACTATAGTGTAATGTATTATTTTCTATAGACACGTATACCAGTATATCTGAGAAATGTGTCAACTGACTGTCCACGTGACAAACATGTTCCTCTGTAAAAGAATATAGAGTATGTAACGTATATATAACCATATCCAGTACCACACCATCTACAGTTGGACATACGAAATATGATGACTCACCAATTGGAGAGGAACGTGCATCGGGTCGGGTCATTCGACTTGAATGAGGACCGAATTGACGAGCCCCCCGAGCTTCGGGTTATACATGATACAGGTCACATGACCAATGGTGTGGTACCGGGTACCGGGTCATATCGCCCCGAAGACGATGAATTCTACGATCGGCTCTCCTACTGGAAGAACGCCAGTCTCGCCGATGTGACATTCACTAATTCCGTACGACATATGTCCTTCAGCGAGGATAGGAAGTTCATCTTCATTTCTATGGGATACAGAGTAAGTCGAAAAATTCTCTATATGAAATAACAATTATATATGTTAAATGACATTGTAATATATTTTTAATTTACTATCGTTTAATTTATATATATATATATATATATATATATATATATATATTGCATGATATATATATATTTTAAGAATGTATACTTATTTTTAAAAGTAACTTAAATGACAATAATGAATATATAATTTCAAAATAATATTCTTACTGCGCGGTATTATTATAATTATTTATCATTGATTGATTGATTGATCATTTATTTAAGCAAATACATATGAATATATAATCGTCGAAATATATAATCGAATGTATAAAGTATAAATATTCACTAATAATAACATAAACACAGAATAATACGAAATTAAAAACCATATATAAAAATTAACGAAACATGATCGAAAATCAAAATTAAATACATTATTTTGTAAATGGAATCGAAATATTCAGTTTTCATACTTTAACTTATTTGAATTATTATCTGTGTACCCTGTAATAGTAATACATTATTAGTTATATAGTTAATATTTATATTTAATATAATATTTAAATGATAACTTTTAATAATATTATAAATGCTGAAATATCGTGGGAGCAGCGGCGATTCCGAAACATAGACGGTTAAATGTGAACAACCCTCTTGATGTGTTTATAGTTGTAAGATTATTTGACTCCTCCTCCAATAGCATCTGTAGATATACATTCGATAAGTATAATTCACTGAACATTTTCCCACCTATTAAATTTGTATAGAGATCAATATTTTGTATGGGGTAGATATCAACCTTTGAAACTCGATTAACTGCAATCTTATAATCACAAAATATTCGTATGCTTCCATCTTTCTTCAATATTGACACTATCTATGGTGCCCAGTCTGAATATTTTACGGGCTCAATTATACTTGTAGCTTCTAATATCTCAAATTCTGCTTCTACTCTCTCTCTCATCGCATAAGGACTGTCCTGGCTTTACAGAATTTTGCAACTCGAACGAAATTATTAACTCAAATTATTATAGGTTAAAGTTTAACTATATTATTTAATTCTCCGTAAAAGTGGCTTTACACCATAATTATTAGAGTTAATAAATTCGTTCGAGTTGGTATGAAACACCTTTTACATTTGTACCCTTTCACATTTTATATATATATATAATTTTATATTATAATTAATTATTCATATTTAGTTAGTTATCGTAATTATATAATATAAAAGCCGATAATTGCACCAGTACTTTAAATTAAACAGTAATACGTTAGCACGTATATACTATATAATTAGGTAGAAATCTAAACATAATATCGATCGATCTACCGATTACATACTACATCAAATAACAATATACTCTATCATTGCCCGCCCTTTCGACCACTAAATCGCCCACTGACTTACCTACTCACTCGCCCACTCGTCTAGTTGATACGCTGGCCCACCAATACGTGTTCAGTGTATGGAGATTGCGCGGCCTGCACATCTTGCGATGAACCCATGAGATGCGGGTGGTGCCCGATAAGTCAACGATGCGTGACCGCACAAGAAGGATGTGGACACGCCCCCTACGATTACGTAATAAGCGGCACGGGAGACAATATCTCGCGAGAATGTCTCAGTCTTCAGGTAAAGTGATTCACCCTATCACTTGTTTATGTGTATATCGATATTAGCATGTACTATTGGATTCAACTTAAGAATACAATATAATTAGATATAGATATATGTATGATATACAGAATATGTAAATATTGTGGAAGTCTTAAGAAGCAATTACTTATATATTTTATAGATACCTAAGCTCATATATCCATACAGATTTATTTGATCAGATATATACATCTAGAATATTTCCTAATAACTATGTTGACTATAGTGAATAACAAGGATAGTGATTTAATCATAATATTTTTACAATTGAAGATATATATCAAGGATACGTAACTATTAAAATCCTAGATGATTATTGTTTGAGTCTAACAAAGGGATATAAAATACTTAAAATAGAACTAAATCATTGAAATAATCTGTTAATCAATGATTATTACATTATTATTAACTTTGTAGGAAATTGAAATAAATATTGAAATAAATTACTTTTCCGTTAATTTTCTTTATTTGTGATTTGTTAACACATTTTTAAAGTTTTAAAGTTAAATAAAAAAAAAAACTAATTACATATTTTAAATCAGTGTGAAAAACTATTCTTGAATCATTTAACATAACATATCCTTCAGAGAATGTGTATTCAAATATCATTAAATGTTATTGATAAACCAGGCATAGATCTCTATTCTCACCTTCTGGCGGTATTATATTTCTTTAATAATATCACCATAATCAGTTTGTGCATGACTTATTAATAAATTAGCTATAGTAGGTTATATACAATTATATATATACATTAATTTATCTATACACTACTACTACTACTACTACTACTACTACTACTACTACTACTACTACTACTACTACTACTACTACTACTACTACTACTACTACTACTACTACTACTACTACTACTACTACTACTACTACTACTACTACTACTACTACTACTACTACTACTACTACTACTACTACTACTACTACTACTACTACTACTACTACTACTACTACTACTACTACTACTACTACTACTACTACTACTACTACTACTACTACTACTACTACTACTACTACTACTACTACTACTACTACTACTACTACTACTACTACTACTACTACTACTACTACTACTACTACTACTACTACTACTACTACTACTACTACTACTACTACTACTACTACTACTACTACTACTACTACTACTACTACTACTACTACTACTACTACTACTACTACTACTACTACTACTACTACTACTACTACTACTACTACTACTACTACTACTACTACTACTACTACTACTACTACTACTACTACTACTACTACTACTACTACTACTACTACTACTACTACTACTACTACTACTACTACTACTACTACTACTACTACTACTACTACTACTACTACTACTACTACTACTACTACTACTACTACTACTACTACTACTACTACTACTACTACTACTACTACTACTACTACTACTACTACTACTACTACTACTACTACTACTACTACTACTACTACTACTACTACTACTACTACTACTACTACTACTACTACTACTACTACTACTACTACTACTACTAACTTAAAAAAACAAAAAACAGCTGTAATTTATCTTATAACCTAGGTATATAATGTATATTACTTAATAGTACTATATGCATTTTATAGCCTATCATTACTTCTATTCATCAGTATTGTGTTCCGTTGTATTGTAAATGTTGTGCCCCTATGTGTATTCTAAGCATATTTAAAATAGAGTGTTACGTAACTGAAAATAGTGTTTTCTATATATAATATTATGATATGAAATACGTATAATACACAAATAATAATAATATAAAGATTGTCAATAAAAAAACATATAATAATATTAATTTCTATTTTTTAGAATTTTACAGTACATTCCCAGTATATGAATAAAGAGCTAACAGCGTCGATAGCTACAGTTGTACATGTCAGGCTTACCAGCAAAGTAATTCGGTTCCTGCGTAATATTGTGGATTCGTATTCAATACGGATAGGCATCACATCATGTACAGACATTACCGTTACTGCATATAATAGGTATATACAATTGTATAATACTGTATATATATATATATATATACATATATATATATATGCATATGCTTATGTTATTTATATCGGGACATATTCAGAAATTTTACAAGGGATTACAAATTAAAAAATTAAATAAATTTACATAGTAATACATATGTTAATAAGTTCTATATAAGATATTATGTATATATATAATATCGTTGGGATAACTTACACGGAATTTACCCCTAAACCCAAAACCATAAAACTAAAAGGATTCAACCCGCATATTAGTTATGCATATAAATAAATAAAGTTCCGTATACTATATATATGATGTAAGTTTTAGGATAATAACCACTATCTATGAACTATTTAAACTTATTGGCGATTTTCTAGCATAATTAATTTCAAATATTTTTCGAAGGAAAATCCTTGTTAATTTGTTTATTTGTAATCTAATATCATTGATTTCAAATTTAAACTTTAATATATTTATTTTGCTTGTATATATATATACACTAATATCTAACTATATTTACTCTGTAAATAAACATAGTTATCGATATAGGATCATGTATATAAGAAAACGAACGAGTCCCTCATAAGTTCCCTTTACAAAGTGTAACGTTCAAAATAGAGTTTATTTCTTAATTAAATAAGGAACCTATTTTATAATCACCCCTCAGTATGCGTATTATTATAATAAGCATACATATAATAATTATATTGCTTATTTATTTATGAGTAGGTTTTTTATAATATTGCATCATTGGGTCAGGAGTAAAAATTTGAAATGTAATACACATTTTTATAATAATGATTATATTATTTGGAATGTCAATATTATCATAATATTGACATAATCATTATGATAATGATTATGTTGAACATAAAATTATTATATATGTTCAACATATTCATTATGTGAATATTATGATAATGTAGACATTCATTATTTGAATGATCATTATTATTATAATTCAAAAAAAAATCGTTCAATTCAATTCAAATCTAATTAATAAATAAGTCTTATTTGTAATATAGCAAGCGTTGATCAAACTGATTCAATAATTTTATAATTAGAAATTAATTAATAAATAATTATATAAATCATTTTAATATCAATAACAATGAATTTGTCAATACTACGACAAATATTGTAGAAAATAACTGATACAAAAGTTGTAATAACAATTTAAAAATTTATAATATTTAACTCAGTATTCTCTTTCCATAATATTATACTTTTAGTATATATAGATTTTTAGAATATTAATATAACACAATATATCCTCGTAACTATCCCCTTTAACCAGCCTCTCAACTATATAGTGATATATATCTATAGTCATGAACTTCTAACCTAAAACCTAAACCTACAACCTACAATTTATTGTAATAATCATTCTTATGTATAATTCATACAAGTCTAAAAAAATACTTATTTATATGCCTTAAAGAAGCTATTTTTATTATATTCGCAAATAATTGTTTATTATATATATTATTCAAACTGTTTCTTTAAAAAATAAATTCATTTCATTTTATTTCATATCACAAAAATCTGAAAACCTCTCACATATACTAACTTCATACATTACAGATACATGGTAGACCTATCATGCCGGGCGACATTCACAAGTTCCGGAAACTTCTCGATATCGGTTCTATACGCTAATGAGGAGTCGAATCTAGCGATGCGAGTAATCATTAAGCCGATCATCGATAACATCTATAACGCCAGAACCACGTATAGGTAGGATTACAAATTTCCCAAGCAACCAAACACGTTGCACGTCAACGTAAAATATATAACAACGTTACAATATTGTATATATTATAGGTCAAATAAACACTTGGATATAATTATTTTATTTATGCAATATATGTTCCAATTTTGTATATTTTATAGGTCAAATAAACACTTTGGATTTTATTATTTTATATATTCAATGTATGTTCCAATTTTGTATATGTTATAGGTCAAATAAACACTTTGGATATCATTAATTTATATATTCAATATATATTCAAATTTGTATATTGTATAGCTCAAATAAACACATTGGATATTACAATAACGATATATATTGTAAATATTATATTTTATAAAATGTATCTCTTATCAATAAGAATTATTATTAATAGAATTCAGTATAAATATAATTTTATAATATATACATACGCACACACAAACACATACACACAAATACACACATATAAATAAATATATATATATATATATATATATATATATATATATATATATATATATAGTATCTAATAGTGTTAATGTATACAATTTTTCTGTTTAATATTTATGTGATTTATTTCACATCCCACATTAAAGTAATAATGCACAAATTAGTTCATTAGTTTGGAAATATACATTATTATAATGGAATATGTATATAAGATATAATCAGGTAAAACTATTAATAATAGGATTATATATATATATATATATATATATATATATATATATATATATAGTCAAGTATATATACATATATACGTGTAATTAATATATTTTAATCAACTTATGTTTTAATCAACTTATATTTATAAAATAGTTACACTATATTATATAGTTTAGTATTTAATATAATATTATTGCGCAATAGATACTAGATATTGTCTAGGTGTTCTCCTACATATCTATAAATAGATGTTCATAGCATTCCACTAATGTATTATACATGTCGTGAATACTGTATGAAATGAATCGTTACGACAAGACACGCCCAAAGGGCGTCGCCTCTTGCATCATCCACTGCGCAGGTAATTGTGTATGGCGCGAAAATTAAAATTAACGGTTTTGTTTATTTACCTCTTCATTGGAATACTTTTTTTCTTTCTACTTCCTTTATAGACAATTTATTAATATTTATATTATTCATCATATACTACGAGTTGATTTAATAAGGTAATATAATAATCTTATTGTTAAATATAAACATATATCATTATATACTTGATAGGTGTTATCCTTTATCATAGAGCTAGAGAAAATCTCTCTAGCTCTATGTCCTTTATCCAGAATTGTATATAATAATATTTTGTGATGTACTAAAACGCAGTTGTAATTTTATACTATATATATTTTATATACATCATATATACATATATATATATATATATATATATATATATATATATATATATATATATATATACATTATCTTATGATCATGATTCACGTTTCGTGAGTCATAGTTAAATATAGAATATTCACTTAACTTAGCGCGCGTTTACGACGCCCGCCAACTAAATTAGGAGGCGTCATTCCGAGGAGGCGACACGGGGGATCTGCACTATAGCCGGCGAATTCACAAGAGGTGGGACTATAGGCGTGGCTATATTAAAAATACTATAAATGCTAATTCGATTATATAATACTGTAGATAGTTTTTATAGAGATATTTAATTTAATTTGAATTGTTAATTCGATTATATAATAGTTAACAATATTATATTTATTTAATTTATGTTATTTATTGTATTTGCATGCATGACACGTGTTTATTTAAATGTTACATGTAAATAGATAGCGGGAAATAAGTGGTCTTTTAAAAAAGTTACTGGTCACTGAATATTGAATATTTTTAATTAATTTTTAGTATAATATATTCACAACATATAGCTCTAATTTATTCTTATTATTAAAAAATCTAAAATTAACTTAATATATATTAAAAATAAATATTAATAATAATCTATATGATTTATGATAATTTTATAAATATATATAGTACTAATAGTTAAGGTTAGTATCTACATTATTTAAGTAAATAATATAAAGTATCAATGTTATAATCTTTATTAAATATATATATATATATATATATATATATATATATTATTTATATAGTATAGTTATATAGTATTTTGAGATTTCATAGTATTATTATTTTATTAAATATACTATATGTATATATATATATATATATATTTAATATATATATATATATATATATATATATATTATAGCTATTATATATTAGTGTGAAACCCGCTTTCCTAACGTTTTTTAACTATATATACCAATTTATATATTATTTATATAATTATATAATTATATATTTATACACTTATATAGGTAGTATATATGTAGTATATAATATATACTAAATTTATAAAATTGTCATAAATCATATAGATTATTATTAATACTTATTTTTAATATATATTAGGTTCATTTTAGATTTTTTAATAATAAGAATAAATTAGAGCTATATGTTGTGAATATATTATACTAAAAAATAATTAAAAATATTCAATATTCAGTGACCAGTAACTTTTTTAAAATACCACCTATTTCCACCTATCTATTTACATGTAACATTTAAATAAACACGTGTCATGCATGCAAATACAATAAATAACATAAATTAAATAACTCTAACATTTTAACTATTATATACTATAAGTAAAGATTCAAATTAAATTAAATAAATCTTTAAAAAAACTATCTACAATATTATATAATCGAACTAGCGTTTATAGTATTTTTGATATAGCCACGCCTATAGTCCCACCCCTTGTGAATTCGCCGGCTATACTCACTGGTAACCAGGCGACACCATCGATATAGAAAGAAAGTCTTTCTTTATATCGATGGCCGACACTCCGGATAGACCAACATTACAACAAGTTTACAACTGTGCAAAATAAAATTAATAACTATCTTTAAAACATAATTTTTTACAATAAATACATTATTATTTTTAACATTTAATATCATTTATTGATTATATTATATTATATATTATATATAGAGTAACAACATATTAAATTAAGTATATTATATACAAATAAATAGTATAATATGTATACATATATAATATAAACATTATTATATGGGAATATGTATATAAGTTATAATTATAATATCTATAGATAAACAACTATTAATAATATGATTATATATATATATATATATATATATATATAATATATATATATATATATGATATACATTAGTGCCGTAAAATTATTAATTATTAATTATATATTATTTTAATAATTATTAATTATTCAATTCTATTTACTAATTAATAATTATTTATCAATACTTATTATTAATTAATAACAATTAATTATATATTAATAATAATAAATTATATATTATGTTAATAATTATTTATCAATAATTATTATTAATTAATAATAATTAATTATATATTAATTACAAATTATTTTAATAATTATTAATTATTCAATTCTAATTTATTAATTAATAATTATTTATCATTAATTATTATTAATTAATAATAATTAATTATATATTAATAATTATTAATAATATATTATTTTAATAATTATTAATTATTCAATTCTAATTTACTAATTAATAATTATTTATCAATAATTATTATTAATTATTAATAATTAATTATAAATTATTAATTATATATTATTTTAATAATTATTAATTATTCAATTCTAATTTATTAATTAATTATTATTTATCAATAATTATTATTAATTAATAATAATTAATTGTATATTATTAATTATTAATTATATATTATTTTAATAATTATTCAATTCTAATTTACTAATTAATAATTATTTAGATGAATATCTTCATGAATATGTTAAAGATCATCTGCGTTATAGCCCTAGACGTCTTCCGTATGTTTTCTGGGATCGCCTTCGTGAATTTCATGTATCTACACTTTTAAGCTAACTTATAATCCGACAAATTTAATAGTCAAGATGCAAAAGTTAGAAGTTAGTATACACATATAAATATTATTGTGTTATGATAATTGATTTATTAATATACATTTTATAATTTCAGGATACTTAAGATCATCAGTAGTTTTCTTCCTGCTTGGCTAGATGAATATCTTCATGAATATGTTCAAGATAATATCCGTATTCACCCTATACGTCTTCCGTATAGTATCCGGGATCACCTCCGGTATCGTCTTCGTGAATTTCGTATATATATATATGGCATTATACACTGTGATATTTAACCATTTACATCCGAGCTGTTGATTTATGTTGTGTTACAAAATGCCGAGCTGTTGATTTCTGTTGAGTAACTTTTAATGAACAGAAACCTCTATATTCGCATAGTATGCGACGCATACTATAAACTATATATCTATATTATAATAATATAATCATATATATAATCATACTTGTATTATTATCATTATAAATATATCCTTGCATTCCCAGTTTATTATTATTATATATATATTATTAACTTGTTATATATCATATCAGTATGTTGTGTATTGTTCCTGTAATAAATGAATGAATTGTTTTACGTTTCTTTTTTATTATATCTTACCTGTGTATGGGTAAACATATACGTTCCACTAGGTGTTTCTTTATGGGTAAAAATACACGTTCCACTAGGTGTTTATTAAGGGTACAAATATACGTTACACTAGATGTTTAATCATGGGTAAAAATATACGTCCCACTAGGTGTTTATTTATGGGTAAAATTATACGTTCCAATATTTATTTTTTATATGTAAAAGGAAACAGTTTATCTGCTCACAAACTACCTATAATTCGACCACCTACTGGAACATATTATTTGACCTATAATATTACGTTTCGGCAACTAGTTTCTGGTTGCTTGGGTTGTCTCCATTCAGTAATGTATGTTGCGAATATAAATATATATATACTTGTCTTGGTGAATGTGAGATTGTACGTATATTAGTTCATAATAAGTACACAAATATATATATATATATATATATATATATATATATATATATATATATATATATATATATATATATATTATAGAATTATTATTTTTAATAATTAAAATGTAATTGAATTTAAACAATTAAATACGCGCCATTGCCTCATTATATAATGCATTACATAATCGATGCGTACTACAATAGCGGAGGAAGTATTGTGACACTGACCGGTAATGCTTTGCTGTTTTATAACGGAACCGATGCCTTCGATATGATTACTGACACTGTTACCTCGGTTAGTGATCATGTGATATTTCAGACTAGATCAATGTGCAATGTGTAGTATAGTAAATTGAAGAATATAGAGTCATAACTATAGCTGTTTGTGTTATAACACTGCCATCACATTATCAATGCATAGCATCCTATATCATATCAAATCATCCTGTAGTATATTGCATCATCCCTAAAATATGTATCACATCACATCATCACTTAACATAATGTAGTATATCACATCATCCAGTATCATCCTATATCGTATATCGAGGCATCTCCTTTCATATCACATCATCCTATATTATCCTGTAGCATCCTGTTGTATCCTACGTCAACATTAATACCATTGCCCAACACAGAAATGTGTTCTAGTAAAGCGGAACACTGTGGAATGTTTAACTGCCAGCCTCCCAGCTAAGACGTACAGCTCTCAACACGAGATAACACTAGTGCTGACTTCGTACCATCGTGATGGACGTCTCGTTCTGTTCAGATATGTACTTACCTATGACCCGAATGTGATGTTTTCCACCGTCAGACAATTTATTATACACATTCCGAAAGCCATATCGACTATCACTATTTTTTCAGAGGTTTCAATCTCAAATATTAATCATAATAATAATAATACTACTATATATATACATATATATATATAGTAGTATATGTTTTATATTATATCTTATATTTATATAAGATATACATTGAGATTAGTACACATTACTAATACATTGAATTAGTTACATAACCGTATCGACTATAGCGATTTCTTTAGAGGTTTTACTATGTATATATAGTAGTATATGCTTTGTATTATGTATTATATTTATATAAACATCATTCATGATAAGTACACATACATAAACATTAATCACTAAATTAACAATTAATATCAACTCTTATTTAATATAGAAAACAAACTTACATACATTTGATGAACATCTGTTTAATATTTCTTTAACAAAAGAAAATACAACTAATAATTTAATAGATAATTATAAAATTACAGGTTATTAATTATTTCTATATTCATTGTATGTATAACACTTGTGTACATCTCTTTAATATATTTATATATTATAATTATACATGATTATATACTATAACATATTATATATATATTATTATTATTATTATCAGATTTAGGTACAAGTACCTGGGTATTGTAGAAGCATTGCTGCTTGTCGAGACAATTACCCTTAATTTAACTTGTTGACAGATATCAAATAATTTAATTCCATTATATAAATATAATGGAATGTGAATATTGTGGAATATAAAAAATATATAATAATAATAAGGTTGACTTCCTGTTTACACTAAGATAAATATAATATGATAAAATTGTGATATATGTCAACTCGTTATTGATTAATCATCATTTAATAATTAAATAAAGTATAAAATAAAAGATAAAAATAGATAAAATTAGTGTAGGTATACAAAAATAAAAATACAAAAACATCATTAAAATAATTTAAATTTCGATACTAAATGATAATACGAATATAATAAATAAACAGATCAGGAAACTATACTGAACAACAACAACAAACTAAGATTTAAAAAAAATATAAATACAAATTATATAGAAGTCAAAAGTGATAAAAAGTAATTTTCAAAAAATGTCATTAGAATATAAATAAAATAACTATTTATTAATTTTTATATGAGTATAATTTATATATAGAAGTCTAAAATTATTAACAACAAAATATTGTATTATAAAAGGCAGTAAGAAGATTAACATTATTATTATTTTTTTTTTTTTTTTTTTTTTTTTTAAAGTTGTTATTTTTATATTATAAAAAAAGGTCAAATTAAAAACAAATTATTTTATTAAAGTCATTAACAAATATTTTGTAAGGATTTTTTAAATTTTTATATAAAGGTCAAGTTTAAAATTATAACTGAGAAGAAAAGAGCAAAACAATGAGGATCATTTTTATATAAAAGTTTAAAAGGATTAAACAAAATATATATTTTATTATAAAAGTCAATAAGAATAAAATGATTATTTTTTTAAAGTTTTTTATTTTTATATATAGGTATAAATGTTAAACATAGTTATTTTACTAGAAGAGTAATAAAAACAATTTTTATATAAATGTCAGGTTGAAAATTATAACATAAAAGAAAAGATAACATAATTTTTTTTATAAATGTAAATGTTTGAATTATTATATTAATTGTAATTATCGATGAATTTGTTATGAATTTTTTTTTCGAAAATTGATTTTGATTTTGATTTTTTTATGTCAGAGTTTATATTATTCCATGTTTTTGGTCCATTAAAAACTAAAGAAAATAATAAGAAATTTTTTCTGAATAATTCTATTTCAAAAATTAAGGAATCACGAATATTATATATTATATTTTTCTTTTTAAAAAATAATATATAAATATATATATATATATTTATATAAATTGTTACTTATTAGAATACAGGTTTACTTCATCATCCGTCATAAATTATAACTTATAGGATATCCTATTTAATTTCGATTACATTTAGTGATATAACCCAATATTATAATATACACTTATTATAATAAATATGATATATATTTTTATATGTAAATATAATCTATAAGATAATGAATTATTACGTAATCAAACAGTTTATAACGTTGATATAACTTGGTCTACTCGTGCATTAAAGTACATAACATCGACAGGCATGCATAATTATACATTAACGGTTTATATTAACAATGCATAATAAAGTATATATATATATATATATATATATATATATATATATATAAGTATATATATTTGTTGATAATAAATGGTAATTATTATATTTAAAACATTTTAAAATTATATTGTGCTTGGAAAATAATATCACATTTATATTATATTTGTTAAATGTATTTCTATTGATATGCATCTATATAATTTTATATATACATATATATATATATACATATTTATTTTTAAATAGTGTAATTATTAATTAATTTGATATAAAAACAACGGCTCGTATAATCCAATGTTTTATTTTTATTTGACTACTTCGTTTATTTCTTGTTTTTTTTTTGTATCGTGTCGTTTTGTCTTACTGTTATCACATTTATATATTTTATTTATATATGTTATATAATTATATGTTTATATATAATTATAATTTTCTTTATATATAACCAGTAATACAATAAACTTTTGATCTATATATCTATATATACTTAATAATTTCTCTATTTAAAATAAATATGTATCTATATATATATATATATATATATATATATGACGATACATATAAGCACACCCACATAATTAACACCAAACATACCTCTCATCTCTTCCCAACAGACCAGATATGCTAGCCAAATGCGAGTTACGCACGGTGTCAGAATTCGTATCAACGATACTTCGTATCTTCCTAATATATCCATCAGTGATACATACCTTGTAATACTTATCTTCCTGATCATAATTATACTCGGACTGATATTCTCCAAACTGCGGTGCGTGATATGCGTCTACTTCAAGGGGAGGTAGGTGAATGTGTCAACTTGATCGATGTGCATACGTATGAATACATGGGTAGCTCAGAAAGCTAAGGTGTAGATTACGCAGTGCACTAGGTCACGAGTACAAACCTCGTACGATACAATTAAATAAGCCTTATAATATTATTTATAAATTAAATTATTATCTTATATAATCGTTTACATAAAATGATGGGCTCTCGTTAAAACCATAGACATTTGCTTTGAAGGGACATCAGAGCCATTTGGTTATGAATTAATCGACATTTCATTTAAGTTTCTCCATCTTAATAATTTAGTAGAACAATATCACATATATATTTGAATTACTTTTTGAAAGTTTTAAATATAAAAATATATATTTAATTATATGAATATTAATAGTATATTAAGGATATAGTTAATATAATATATGTATTAATATATATGTATATCATTTTCATTTAAACTACACAATTAAAGTTTAGATTTATTTATAAATAGTATGGGTTATAGTATGTTTTATTAAACATTACATGTAACATTGATATTTATATTTTTCGATTAATATCCTTAAATACTTTAATTTGTAGCATGATATAGTATTATAACATAGATTATTATAAGGAGTTGTTTCGCAAAATCTTTGATTATAATATATACTAAATATATATATATATATATATATATATATATATATTTATATATAAGTTTATATATAGGATTACTTTAAATAATAAATATCAAAATACTATATCGGTTATACTATAATTATTAATAATTTGTTTAGATGCAAGAAAAGCCAAGAGAACAACACTCATGAAAGTAGTGTGTTATACAGCCATAATACTGAGAATAATATGGAAAATCGTTAGTGATTATATACTTATATACCAGTTACAGATAGTTATCTATTTATAGAATTATATTAGTTCTACTAAATAAGTTAATTATATTATCTGTATTTATGCATTTATATCCATTATATATAGTATTATATTGTATTCATTTATTACAATATGAAATAAATTAGTTCATTTAAAACTGAATATAATTCAGATTATATTTTTTACTGACAAATTTTTTTGTAAAATCTATATAATTTTTAACTTATAATTAGTTGTTAACAAATAGTAATTTCCAATAGAACATTTAATGATTTAAATTTAAAAGATATATCTATATTATTACAATATTTGATATAGGTATTAAGTACTTTGTTAGATCAATGTGTAATCAACATACTATCATCTTATATTCATGTATACCTAGTCAGATGTCTACAATTATACATATATTAAATAATATAATATATTTATGAAAATAGAATTATAAAATAGTTTTCTTGAAGTATTGTCATGTATGATCAATTTAGTAATTAATACACACACAAGAACACAAAGATACACACACATATATATAGCTCTATTATATAATATAATACTTCTGATCAGAGTTATATAACTCATATCAATATAAAATTAAGAATAGAGTTTTAAACAAGTGAAATTAGTTGGATTACAGTGAATTCATAATATTGAGCACATACGTTGTTAAATAATAATAATAATAATATTTATTTATTGAAAACTCAAATATATATATTAAAGACAATACAAATAACGGATACAAATGGACCCCTAAAGAAGTCATAGAATTATACATGTTATAAATAACTGTGAGGGCCCAAGACAATACAATAAAAATAGTAACATTTTTGTCTTGTGTTTTGATATCTCGTTTATAAGTTCTTGATAAACACAAGAGAAAAACAAGAACTGTCTGGAGTCGAACCCGTGACCTTTGGCTTACTAGATTTTGGTTGTCCCACTGAGCCATATACCCCTGCCATATTAAGTAGTATACCCAAGTATATAAATATACTATTTAGTAGTACAATATTAACGGTATCAAATGATATATAATGAAAAAAGATATATTTAAACTAATGATAGGTAATATTAAACTATGATGAAGTTATATTTACCTGTAGAGTGTCAGCGTTAAAGTGGCAATAATAACGATATATGGAATTGTTATATTTAATAATAATAATAATAACAGTGTTGATTTTAATACCTCTGTTAATATAGAGGATCTATTGGACTTAGCCACACATCAATGTAAACGATCTAGAAAAATACAAAAATACAAATTTAAATATATAAGTACACCTCCCACTTAGCAACAACACATGCCCCCGTATTCCTATTATGCATTATCTAACCCACACACCACTGGCCACACAACCTATACAGGAAATATTAGTACGGAGCCTATGGAACATGTGACCAGCCTACTACCCGATGTGGCCAATGTGGAACACCATTACCTGCTGGAGGATGCTAAGTTATACATTAAACGCAAGCATATCACATTGTTCGAAGTCATAGGTAATGCATGCTCTATGCAATCGCACATATATATATATATATATATATATAGAGAATTTACAAAAAAGTATGATTCATTTTATTCATTAATATTACATCTATAATCTCAGCATATCTATAACACTAGATATCAGTGTTTTCTTTTTCTTAGAGATAATACTATAGTAGCTCCTAATAATACTATACTATAATGATAATGCAATATTGACTATTAGGTGGGGGTAACTTTGGAACAGTGCATAGAGGAATACTGAACATGGGAAAAGATAAACAGTATGATATAGAAGTGGCAGTTAAAACCATCAAAATCTTGCCTGGTTATTATTTTAAATTATATTATTATACTTTTCGTGTATTCAATTATATATTATGATATTGATTTAAACGGGAAGTAGTGTATTAATTATTTATTTATTAAAATTGTAAACGGTGTACATTAATAACAGTGTTGATAAGATATTAGTTTCCATATCTTGACTGGTGTTCGCCCAAATCTGAATACTATTCTATATAAAACTAAATAGTATACTACTATACTATACCATATTAAATACTATAATACTTAACCATATTAAACAGTACACGACACGTCAGATCACTCCGAACCTATCAAGAAGTTCCTGGAAGAGGCGTTACGAATGCACGAGTTTAAGCACAAGAACATCTTAAGTTTGATAGGGGTAAGTATGGACACCCATACGGGGGCGGTACCCTGGGTTATTCTGCCCTACATGACGCATGGGGATCTGCTCGGATACATTAGAAATGAGAAAAATGTTAGTTCGGTAGTAATTGGTGTTACTATGGAAACTATGTAAATTGC
The DNA here is from genome assembly GCA_964019155.1 of Osedax fenrisi. Lineage (NCBI taxonomy): Eukaryota > Metazoa > Annelida > Polychaeta > Sabellida > Siboglinidae > Osedax > Osedax fenrisi. Next base: position 85,330,928 of record OZ025241.1, on the reverse strand, counting down.
TTCATTATGTAATATGCAAGTATTAGATTGTCCCAACATCCGATTATAAAGACTATTTCATTATTTAGTTATTACGAAGTTTAAAACAATAGAAATATTATATTTCAAATATATTTCATATCATATACATGCTAACAATAAAGCTAAACTTATCACCCACTCCTAACTGACACTCCCACTACTACAGACCCCTACCGTTAAAGAACTGATAACATTCGGCATACAAATAACTAAAGGCATGGAGTACTTGGCTAGCTTGAAGTATGTGCATAGAGATCTCGCAGCTCGTAACTGTATGTTAGTCACTGTAATAACTAGGGGGGCAGGGGTGTTCCGTGTGGGTGGATTGGTCCTTAACTATGATTGTATAACACTAGTAGTAGGTATTCTATTGTTAGAACTACAATTAAATAGGCAATAGTCTATTGTTTGATTGCAATATTTAATATATACTATCATATCATATAATTCAAATTAATGTTTTATAAATTATAAATAAATATATATATATATATATATATATATATATATATATGTAATAATGAGAGTCGAAATAGATGTTGGAACTATTACACGACTCAAAATTATAGAGGATAGTTTTAAATTACTTTTATTAGATAATCAAAACAAAGACTATTACAATATAAATGTATCAAACCTCCTCGTGCCAAGGTATAATCAAAAATGAAATAATATTATTAATTCTAATATAATTCAGATTATATTATTGCTACGCGACAGTTCATTGGTCCAACCAATTATATTAAATAAACTAATAACATTAAATAAAAAAACACAAAAATCAATGTATACGAAATCAGCATTTATACTTTTATAATTATTAAATAACACAACAAAAAATAACTAACTAAAAATATATAATAAACTAAATAACATTAACTAGTAAAACACAAAAGTAAATATATACGAAATTTACATTTATACTTTTATAATTATTACATGACTACTCGTAGCAATACAACATTTTATATTACTCTTCTCTATATATCCTACTTTCCTAACACACTCACCAATTAACTGATGGCTATCTACAATTCCATTCGACCCACTTATCGATATTTTCTCTTTTACATCTACTCTACAAGTACTACTTATATGACCTAATATATTACATCGATAGCACCGAACCTCTCTAATATAGTTATCTACATGACCTCTACCATAATTTTTCCTTGGACTATACGACATTAATGATACATTTCTATCTATAATCTGATCATCCTGCCAATTACGTTGACTACTCTATACCGTAACACCATAACTCTCATATGTATCTATCTTCGATATTTCCTCCCAACTAAAAATAATTTCCTCAACTCCTTAAATGAGATATCCTAACACATAAATCAATATATACGAAATCAACATTTATACTTTTATAATTATTACATAATACACAACAACAAAATTACTAATTAAAAATATATAATATATATATTATACTGTATACACGTGTGTATATATACATTGTGTATACACATAAAAACAACTACATTAAAAATATAGAAGACGTTAGTCTGCTATATATATATATGTATATTAGTGATGTAAATGATGCCGAGCTGAGCCGAGATTTTCGGAAAAAAACGAACCCGGGCCGAACCGATATTATAGCCAAACGAGCGCGATCCGAGTTGAGACTATATTACAAAACATAACCTAGCCGAAATGATGCTTTTTTAAACTTACATTTTAATACTAATTTTTATATATTTCACATTTACATCAATTTAAAAAAATTATATACGCCAATTCGGGTTTCAGTGAATAATAATATCAATTTCATCTAGTGATGTAAATAATAACGAGTTTTTAATGCCGTATCATTTTCTGAAAAAAAAACCTGCTTGAGTCGAGATGAGACTCTATCCAAACTAGTCCGAGCCGAGTAGATACATTAGGTAACTGATACTGCATCGATGCTTTAGATTTTAGCATCATTTACATCACTAATATATATATATATATATATATATATATATATATAAATATATTTATAGTGAGGTATAACATGCTAAACAGTTTATTTTTAAATATATTAATCTGTAAATTTAGAAATATAATATGAATCCCTTATAGTTTTTAAATAATGCCTGATAACTAGATAACACGTAATTTACATATTTATATTACCTAATATTATATTTACTTCCCATAATATGTGTATCTATATATATAAATCTAATATATATATATAATTGCATATTCACAATGAAGGTTAGATGAACTATTGAACGTAAAGGTGGGAGATTTCGGTTTATCTCGCAATATCTACAAAAGAGATTACTACAGTTCTGATAACAGGAAAGAACGTCTTCCGGTCAAGTGGATGGCCCTGGAGAGTTTAGAAAAGGCTATTTACAATGAGAAAACTGATGTTGTGAGTGTAACATAATATATATATATATATATATATATATATGTATACGTGTGTACGTGTGTGTACGTGTGTGTTTCTATGTATGTTATTTTATATTTGCATTCAATTATAAGTTTATACATGTATCATTTATAATTACATATTCAATATTATTGTTATTTCTAAAGATGAATTCACATAATTATTATCCTGATCTGTCTATAACAACATGATATGTATAATACGTAATTATCATATATAAAGTTATATCAAACTATATTTATAAATTATAAATAATATAATCAGTTAATCAATATAAATATATGTGTGTGTGTATTTACAGTGATTAAATATACATATAATACATATTCTACATTAGTCATGGTATTTACACATATCCTCTCACCTTTCCCATAGTGGGCATTTGGTATTGTACTCTGGGAACTTCTGACGAGGGGCATATGTCCTTACCCGGAGGTGGGGAACTGGGAGATCACAGTCTATCTGAAGAGCAAGAAGAGACTCTATCAGCCTAACTACTGTCCAGATGAACTGTTAGTAATAGTGTATGGCTAATACCTACATGGAATAATGTAACATGCTATGTTATAAATAATAGTCGACTATATACACGTGTTATATCATATCCGTATTTTGTGTATTGTTCCTTGTAATAAATGAATGAATTGTTTTACGTTTCCTTTTTATTGTGTATGGGTAAAAATATACGTTCCACTAGGTGTTTATTTATGGGTACAAATATACGTTCCACTAGGTGTTTATTAATGGTAAAAATATACGTTCCACTAGGTGTTTAATCATGGGTACAAATATACGTTCCACTAGGTGTTTATTAAGGGTAAAAATATACGTTCCACTAGGTGTTTAATCATGGGTAAAAATATACGTTCCACTAAGTGTTATTTATGGGTACAAATATACGTTCCACTAGGTGTTTATTTATGGGTAAAATAATACGTTCCACTATTGATTTTTTGTATGTAAAAGGAAACCGTTTCTCTGCTCACAAACTACCTATGATTCGACCACCTAGTGGAACATATTATTTGACCTATAATGTTACGTTGCGGCAACTAGATTCTGGTTGCTTGGGTCATTATTATTTATCAGAAGAAATGTTTGTTTCTCTTTTCTATTGTTATTTATATTATATATATATATATATATATATATATATATATATATATTTATTGTTCTTCCTAAAGGGTTTCAAAATAAGATAGAATCATTTCTATTTTTTTTTACGAACTACCGATAATACCTATTTGATCACCAATGTATTTGTTTAGTATACGCTAGTTATAATCAATTAATATAATATGTACATTTTCTAACATCATGAATTTCTTTTTTAAAGAAACAGTTTGAATACTATATATAATAATTAGTTATTTGCGAATATAATAAAAAGAACTCCTAAAAGCTTCTAAAGTCTTAAAAAAACTTAAATGAATTATATACAAGATTTGTATATATGTTATGCTTCTCAATAAATATAAATATAATTTACATCCGTAATATTACTATATAATATGTTGAAAATACTAAATCATTTTGACAGAATTACATATTAAATCATCATAGCGAAATTTACAGCAGAATACTTCTATTTGAATAAGAACTATTTATTTATATTTATTCAATATACAATAAAATATTAGAAATTATATAGAATAATAAGCTAATTTTTTTAAATATTATTAAGTAGAGATAAGTAATTATGTTGAATAATATTATTATTTTTATTACGATTAGGCATCTATAAAATATCATTTGTTGATAACTTAATATAATCATTTGCAGATGTCTTAAGTTACTAATAACGTATGAATGATATTTAATATTAAAAAGTGTTATAACATAATTTTATCTGTAATTTGTATAGGTATTCGCATAAGTATATACTTATGTGTATAGGTCCCCTAAGTAATGTATTAAATATATATACTCATAATTATTTAAAGTAATACATTATTAGCTAGTCATGATATATATATATATATATATATAAAGTAATTTTCATAGTGTATTATTTTCATAATGCATGTAATATATTTCAATTATTGAGTTTATATTATTTTTTTGATAAAAGGTATATTCAAGATTTCTTTAATCAAATAAAGTTTATAATGTGATATATTTAATTTGTTAGTAATTAAATAATTGATCTAAGTAATTTTTGTTTCTATAATTTTGTTTTAGTATACATATTTATTAATACATATTATGTTGGTAATCTACATTAGTTTAATATTTCGATATCATTTGTTTGGATGCGTTGCAGAAAATCAGATGCGTATATTATCAATATATATTATATATTAATGGGGTATCCCTCTATAATTTTCCGGAAATAATTACCGGAAATATTACTTTCCCCATACTGTTGCTGGAAAAGTATCCCATACAAAATTATCTGGCGCCATTATTGCTCGAAATCGTATGATAGGCTAATAATAATCAACCAAATTAACTTCGTTATTGTTTTTAAATCTTCAATTCAAATTATAATCAGTTTACTTTAAAAATAAAGTAAAAAAGAACAAAACGTATTAAATTAAAAGTACATGAATATACCTACTAATATGTGGCATCATTAATATCTAATAAGTGTATATATATATATATATATATATATATATATATATATGTTTATAATAATTAATATTAAAAAATTCAAAATTTGAATTCAAAAAATGTTAAATAAAAATAATTAACCATCATCATGAGATATATACTAATATCTTTGTTTCCAAGCAATTATTTCTGGAAAGTATTGGCTGAATATGTCCGGTAAGTTGCCGGAAAGTAAGGGGGTATCCCACTACAACTTGCTAGAAAATCGTTTTCTAGCAAGAATTCTCGGAAATTATTTCCGGAAATACTGATAGTGGGACCCCTTACATGTAGATTTTATCCTAAAATTTCATAGGATATATCTCTAAGATACGCATTTATTTATCAACACCGCAGCCTAAAAGTATAATAAACGTTAAAATAAAACGTTTTAAATTGAATATAATCAATAATAATCTCATTATAAACACGTCCGCTTCCCTTCATCACAGATATTCGATCATGAACGAGTGTTGGATGGAGGATCCGTCACACAGACCTCGCTTCGGTGCTCTGGTCAATCTGACCGAGGGGGTTCTTCAGGTGTACGACCACAGGAAGAGCCATCGGGGGAGTGACCTCTGCGACGATATCGAAAGCGACGCGAAATCAATGGCGGCGGCCGCGCAACGATACCATAACGTTACGAACACTGATTGGGGAGCTCCTTACAGCCACACTGTAGCGGGGGGAGGATCTCTAACAGATGGCAGCAGGTGTAGCAGCGCTATGGACAGTGGTTGCCTCGCTACCCATAGAGATGAGGGCAATATGCCTTACCCCTGCGATGATCAGTTCCAACGACTGCTACACCACAACAACGATGATAGAAGAGGAGGAGATGGCTGCTACGGGGAACACACATTCAGTATTAATGACAACGGGAACTCTAACGCGTCGCCCGATTATCTGATTCCTAAATCGGGTGAAGTAGACACTAACCGCAGCTCTCATTCTTTATTTAAACCCGACATCACTGGACATTGATCTAAACGTTGTGATATATTATTCAAATTTGCGTTGTTGTTCAGTTATTGTATACATTTTTGTTTACGGGTAGTTTTATATTTAATGTATATAAATTAAGACACTATTTGTACATATTTACGTCTATAATATGTAATAGAATGAATGACAACATATACAAAGTACCTGCCATATTTACTTATTAATTATAAGGTAAATGTAATATATTATATAATTATATTATTTTTTCTTAAAATATTATTATTTATAACGAAAGCATTTTATTAATTGGAAATTGTGATTGTATATATTTATATATATATACTCATCATATTTTCTAACACATTTTTTAATTAGTAAGAATAAATGTGAAATATATTTATGCCTATATTTATATAATAATATTTATTTTTATTTAATGTATTATATATTTAATTCTATATTTTATTTAAATATAATGGTATATTAATATATATATATATATATTATATTGTCCTTATATTAATTATTATATTGATATTATATATTGTTGTACATTTTTAAAAAATAATAAATTATATATACTATTATTCTTTTATTGATTAACAATTAAAAATTACAAATGTTATATTAAATAATCGACTAATCAATATCATCTAAGTAAATATAATTAATGGTACAGTAATGAAAATATTGATGATAATAACTAAGATAATATTAAATCATATTGAAATAAATTCTTGTGTCAAGTGTTCTTATACAGGTAATATTGCACGTACTTGTATTATAATTTCTTACTAATTAATAAATATTTATTCAATATATAATGATTATATAAGTTCGTAATTAATGTCATAATTTTCAGATTTAAATATAGATAAATACAATATAGGAAACACAGAAATTAAAATACGTCAATTATATATAACATAATATCTAGATATAATACAATTGTTGAATTGTTAGAAAACAAAATGGTTTAATATTAATATTAAGTAGTTTAACTATGGATGAGATAATTAGGTGGTTATTACCTAATTAGTAAGTAACGCACAACTTTTAAACTAATCGCTACATATATTAAATTAATTATTATGATAACAAATTTGTTTAGGGAGTGTATAATATAAATGAATATTATCTGCACGTTTAATGAAATTGATATAATTGAATAACTTGATGTGTCACTATAAATACTATATAATATTAATAGATATAATGAATTTCCTACTAAAAAGGAAGTATATGTAAAAGTAATCACAGTACATCTCATTTGTAAGAGGAGGACGCAATTATCTTGACATTGTTTCAAAAGTTAACAAGATATAATTAGTGCTGTATTACTAACACGAGTTAGCCGCGACATGGATAAAGTAATCCCGGTAAAGCTATTATAGACTATCAATCAGACAACTAAATATATTGGAATAACTCGAAACTACCAAAAGGATAGAAATATTTTAAAGATGATTATAGAACATATATATACACTACAAGTATACTTGATAAAACTCCTCTCTATAATTAAGTATTATATATATATATATTAAGTATATTTAAATAAATTATAATATCGTTTATAAATTATAATATCCTATTCGAATATATAGATCTATATATTTATTATATAAATTTGTTCAGGAATTATTTCATTTTTTCTGTACATTTATATTTGAAATCGGTAATCTTTTATAATGATTTTATATTATATTTAATTAAATATTTAATTACATTAATGTAATTTATATAATTTAAAAGCTTAATTTAAAATATAATTTAATCAGCTTACATATTTTTGATGCCTTAAATAAATTTCAATGACTTTAATTCTTTAACTAATTTATCGTTACGTATTATCCTAGTATGTATAGTATTGTCACATTTTAGTTTTATATTTAATACTGAATTGTAATATGAATTTATTTAAAAATAATTTTTGTTCGTAACATTAGATTTTTGTATAATATATTATATCATTATTACAATAAATTAAAATTATTACAATATCTTAACACCTTTAACCTTGCTCAGTATTTATGCATCATTTAACATATATTTCATGTATATCATTTTATTACATAATATATTACCGTTAACTTTCGTAATCATGTCGAATTTTTTAATTAATATTTGTTACTTGATATTCTTATATTTATTTTATTTATATCTAATAATGAATTATAATTTGAATGTATATAAAGTAATTAGTTTTTATAAGATTAGATTTATTAATTTTATATATTAGTTGTAGATATAATTCATATACATGTAGGTCTACCTAGAAACTGTATCTATATGAATTCGTTGTTATTTATATAGCGAATGTATCGGCATAGTAAAAATCAATATTGAATTTTGATTCAATAGCTATAAATAGTTTTAAACAATAGAATGAAAAACACGTCTGTTCGCTCTGAATGATAGAGCCAGAAGTAACAAAAATAACAAATATCTCGGTCTCACCTATCAAAAACAAATGATTAGCCGACATCATGCAATATATTTTGGTATATATATATACCTATATATATTCCTAACTGATACTGATTATACTGATGTCAGATTATTACATTATATTACGTCATACAACGTTAATATGCAAATACAATGAAATCGAAGAAGTCGCGTCTGATATATGATTACGTGTAAATGCAGAGAAAACAAATATATCTGAACCAGCAAAATAATAATGGTATAAAAGTCTAAAGGCTAAGATAATCAAACAAGTACACGATTTTTAGTATATTTGAAGCTATGTCGAATATACTGATCATGAGGTCAATGTAAGGATATGTCAGGTATGGGCCGCACTAAACAATATCACATCAATATGGAAATATAATCTGTCTGTAAAGCTACAGAAAAATTTCTTTAGGGCCATATTTGTTCCATACTTGTATATGATTCCATCACATCGACATTTACATCTTATTTAGAGAAAAGGATTGATGTTGCATATACAAGAATGTTACGTGCTGCCTTAAATACAAAATGGCAAGATCGAAACGTCCACAGAATCCATCCTTGGTTATTAGAGATCCCAGGAAAATGAAGTGTGATACTAAATATATGTTTTATTATAACTAGCAATATGTTTACCATCTACTACCATTTCTCCTTGGTCTTCAGTCATCATTACTTTAGTTTTGCTTACATTTAAATAAAGACTTGTCTTTTCACTAGCCAACTTTACTCTTTCCATACTTTCTATTTGATCGTTTTTATTTTCAGTGATCAGTGTTATGTCGTCAGCATATATCAGGTTAGTAATCCTTTTATCTCCAATACTGATTCCCCCATCCCAATCTTCAAATACCTCTCTCATTATATTTTCTGCATATATGTTAAACAGTAAGGGGATAAAATACATCATTGCCTTACCCCTTTCCCTATGTTTATAGTATCAGTTTCACCGAATTATGTTCTTATAGTGGCTTCTTGTTTCATATAGAGCTTTCTCAGTAGGACTATTAGGTGAACTGGAACTCCCATTTCTTGGAGTATCACCCATAGTCTCTATAATTTAACTTCTCTTTCTTCAGTAGCCATCTTTCCGGAACTTATATTCATAACTCCTCATCTAGCAGTGTATGATCCAGTTATATATTTCGTTTCCTTGTATGGATCTCTTGTTATTCCTTTTTTATTGTGTTCTTAAATTTTTTCTGCATTTCTCTCTTAAATGTATCTCCTTATCATAACTTGTTTTTTTTTGAAATTCTGCATTTAGTATTTTATATTTTCCTATTTCACCTTTTTCTTTTGCCTCTCTTCTCTCCTCCGCTATTTTTATTGTTTCTTCGGTTAACCATTTTGTAACTTTCCTCTTCTTTACTTTTAATATCCATTTCTCAGCAGTCTCTATCACAGCATCACGTATATCAGTCCATAAATCTTCATAGTTGTTGACATCTACTTGTAGTATACTGAATCTATAATCTATATATATATATATATATATATATATATATATACCGTACCTTACCATATCGAGTTTGCTCGTATCGAAAGCAAATATATATATATTTTTTTTAATTTTAATTTTTAAATGTTTTATTGACTACAAAATCACGTGGTAGTTATAAGCGTCATGAAAAGGAAATAAAAATAAAATAAATAAAGTACAATAAAAATAAAGGAAAAGGGAGGGTAGGTTACAATATTAATAGGTGCGTGGAGAGTTTACATTTAAATAGTGACAGGCATTTCAAACACCTAATGTCATATAGTAGATAATTCCAGTATTTTGGATCTACCACATATAAAACATATTCAGAATGAGCAGAGGTAGTCGAGCGTTACACAATTTTCATCGTGTGACATTTCTGCTAGCTCGAATAAGGGTATGTATACTGATCAAGTCTGCTAGGTACTCGGAAGATATAAGATGTATCACATTATGGGTGATGCATAGTAGTCTGTACTTGCAGAGATACCTAAACTTAAGCCAGACGAGTGATCGCATTATGGTCGATATTGATACTATTGAAGATAACTTCAGTTTATATAGGGTGCGTATAGCACGTCGTTGTATCTTCTCAAGTTTAAGCATAATCTTTAAGCGTAGATTAATTAGAAGTGAGCAGCAATATATAAGTCTACTAACGACTATCGAGTGTATTTTACTTTTAGTCATTGAAAAAGTCAATTTATTGCGTGATTTTATAATGTTATAAATACAATATTTGGCATTGCGAATTATTATAGATATGTGGTCAGAGTAATCTAGGTGGGATTTTATGGTGATACCAAGAGTTGTTATGGATTGTGAGGTAGGGAGTGATAGTAGAAAGAGGCGGGTGATGACTTGGGGGTAGGTAGGTCTGGAGAGAATGATGGTGTCAGTTTTGGTCATAGTAAGTGATAGGGAATTATGGGAGAACCAGTTAGTAAGTTATGTGAGGAAGTTAAAATTAGTCAGTTGAATATAGTCACAGGAAATGGGAAAAGAAGTATACATTTGTAGATCTTCGGCAAAGAGATAGCAGTGGATGTAAGGATATTTACGAAATATGATTTTTATGGGTAACATATACATAATATATACCCAATCACATAGCCTGATATATTGATACACATATACTTGATACATATTGTTCATGTTGATTAATTACTCTTACGTATTTAAGTTTTTAATATTAATTTATATTAAATCATTTTCCTGTACATAATAATATTTATGTATTTTTCATTAAATGGGTACTTTTTCAGTATATTTGCACATTGGTCCACTTTAAATTATTACGATAACATGATGATGGCTGATTATTTTTTTAAATTACACATGCGTATATATATCATATACGAGCGCTCTCACTAATACCAGTAATATATATATGCAGTAATTACTATTAGTAACCATTAATGGTTACTAATAAGTACTAATGTCAATGTTTACTATACAATATAAAATTTAAATTACAAAATATAAATTACATTTATTTTCATAAAATAATTTAAAATTTAAAATTTAAGTATAATAAATAAATAATAAATATTTAACATAATAACTTATTACGATATATATATATATATACACTATTTAATAACTACCTAAATACAAATAAATTATGATGTATTATATTACATTTATTTTAATATTTCTCATATGTATCTTCGATAGTACCAAGTTGGTATTTTAACATTATTATAACAGTAACATATATTATTATTGCATATCACTTAAGTATACCCGATTCACATACATACAAACACATACGTCAGTATATTTGTTACTATACAATATTAAAACTATTTACAATTTTTAACAATATTTATTCAAATTTATATTATCACTAAATATGTATTATAATAATTTAAGATGAAGAGATCCGATACTTTTAGTTTATATATCAACAGGAAATGTACTTCAACAAACATTGATATTTATTTACATTAATTAATTTTAATCTTAACAAAAATTCTAATCAATAATATTAATAATAATTATTATTATTATATATATATGTATATATATTTTACGTTTTATTATAATATTACGTATACATAATACACATATATATATATATATATATATATATATATATATATATATATATATATATATATATATTTATATATATTTATATATATATATATATGAAGTGATGTAATACATACTCGTCATAGTACCGCGGAACAACAAACGGACCAACAATGCATGGAGTGCACTAATACACAAATGAACGTGGCTTTTTTACAGCAACCCAAAGAGGGAATGCACTGTTTTGATAAGATGAATGACATAATGATGGTCACGTGTCTTAGAGGTCAACGGTGTCAGACTCTATTGTCAGTGACGAAGTGGACAGATAGAACAGAATCACCAACATACTCAGCTATCCACGTAAAAAGCGTTAGTATACTGCGTACATATAATATATTACGTAATTAGTTTTGTTATATTAGGTAATAGTTCGATATATAATAACATATAATAATAATAATAATAATAATAATAATAATAATAATAATAATAATAATAATAATAATAATAATAATAATAATAATAATAATAATAATAATAATAATAATAATAATAATAATAATAATAATAATAATAATAATAATAATAATAATAATAATAATAATAATAATAATAATAATAATAATAATAATAATAATAATAATAATAGATAGATAGATAGATAGATAGATTAAAAGTATTGAATTACTTGTTATAGGTATACCTATATAAAGAATGTTACAATTATATATAAAAATATAATTATATAACATATAAACAAAATATATAAATGTGATAATAGTAATACAAAACGACACGATACAAAAAAACAAGAAATAACCTGAGAAGTAAAATAAAAATAAAACATTGGATTATACGATCCGTTGAATCAATATATAGTATCTGATAGTGCAAGTTGTCAAACAGGAGAGGTAACACAACCGAAGGTCTCGGGTTGGCAAGGCCCACATGGGATGGATCAATTCCCAAGGGTGGATGAGTCCCTAGTAAGTAATTTGGTTGACGTCTCCTGGCGTTAAGCTACCGTAAACTGCTGATAACAAGCATAATATCAGATACTATATATTGGTACAATTAATACGGAATAACAATAACATGATTGATACATTTGGTGTGAATTAATTTTTCACGGAAAAGTGTTACGGTTTTACAAGATGTAATTGTAAAGGGTAACGCGTTCCAGGAAGAGCAAACTCTATTTGCAAAATAATTCAGATGGGCGTTTGTTCTACACTTTTTCTTTCGTATCTTCACTTTAGGCCCTCTGCAATTGTTGCTATATAGATCAAATATACCAGTTGCATCCACATCGACAAGTCCGTTCAGTATCTTATATGTCAGGGTAAGATCAGCTAATAACCTTCGATGAAATAAAGTTTTAATATTGATAAAAATAATAATAATAATAATAATAATAATAATAATAATAATAATAATAATAATAATAATAATAATAATAATAATAATAAACCATTGAGTTTAAATGTATATGAATGAATGAATGAATGAAACAAATTTATTGGAGTATTACATATATGTTTGATTAACAAATCATAATAATAATAATATAATAGCTATAATAAAAACAAAAATTTCTCCAAAAGGCTACCAGTAAGTCATCGACTTTTATAAAGGCTGCCATCCTCTTCTTTCTCTTCATCTTATATCTTTAATTATTCTCTGAAATAAGTATTTTTTTTATTTTTCTTTTAAATATGTTAATGTTTTTACTTTTTTTTATATTTTCATCTAGTTTATTCCATAATTTAATTACAACTATTAATAAACTATTATTTGTTAAAGTAAATTTTTTATTTTTTATTTCATATTCATTGTTATTTCTTAGATTATAGTTATTGTTTTTATTAATGTTATTTTTGAATCTATTTTTATTTTTATACATGTAACATAATGTTTTATATTCAGTGATTTGCTTTATAGTAAGTGTGTTTGTGTATATGGGTAGGGGTTGTATATCTTTATTTGTATATTGTGAATTATAGGTTGTATTAGTTTTTTTAAGATATATTATTTTAAGTATTTTTTTTTGTATATTATATAGAGGTTTTATTATATTACTATAATTGTTGCCCCATATTTCTATCCCATAATGAAGATTAGATAAAAAAAGTGAATTATATAGTAATATAAGAATATGATGTGGTAATTCATTAGAAAATTTTCTAATCATATAAGTTATTTGTAAGATTTTTTTTTTTATTGATAATATATGTGTTTTAAAATTTAGTTTAGTATCTATTATAATACCTAGAAATTTATATTTATCTATTATTTGTATTTGTTGATTGTATATAGCGTAGTCAATATTAAAATTCGAAAATTCACGTGTTTTAAAAAAAATTATTATTTTGGTTTTTTCAGTATTTACTATTAATTTATTTTTTTTAAACCATATTTCTAATTTATCTAATATTTTTTTTGTATCATTTATTAAAACACTTATTTTATTGGCTGAAACACTAACTGATGTATCATCAGCAAATAAAATAGTGGTTATATTTATATCATTTTCTGTTAATAGTGTTATATCATTTATATAAATAATGAATAGCAATGGTACCAGAACTGAACCCTGTGGAACTCCTATATTACTTATTAATATATCAGATAACTTATTATCAATAGAAGTTATTTGACCTCTATTTAATAGGTAGCTTTTAATTAATTTAATTAATTTAATTAATATATATATATATATATCATGTATATCACAACAAAATAATATTGTTAAAAATATATTATCTTATAAATGAGAATTATACCTAAATATATATATATATATATATATATATATATATATATTATTTAAAATTAAGTATTACAATAATTCTAAACCATCTTTCATTGTCGATATACTATTATATAATACTACAATGGAAATATTCTTATTATATATTGTAATGATAACAACACTATACCATATATTGGTAAATAATATTACTAATAGAACAACCTGTTTTATTAATTTTCTAAATTCATTACATTATCTTATACAATTAATATTGTTTTCAAAAAGTTAACAACTATGATTACTAACTAACACTAACATTCATACATATAAAGGAGAGTATTATAATGAATGTTTGTATACAAACCACTATGAGTTGTTTATAATGCAAACTCGTATCAAACTATATACTTTTAAAATTAAAAATAATATGCTTTACATTATTATTTATATAAGTGTTCATCACTAATATATAACACTGTACTATTATATGTTGGTTTTAAAGCTACACACGTGTAAATATATCTATTTATTGGTTTTAATACTATTGCTAGTAGCTGATGACTGCATTATATTCACGTTACGTAGATAGGGAGTGTTATATATTTACTTTGTAAAACATTTGTCTATGTGTTATTTGTTCTGTTTATAACTAAAATAATAGTTATTATATATTTATTTATACTTTACATTCGAATTGTATATGTACCTAATATGTACTGCTTACTAGTATACTAGTATATATATATATATGCGTGTGTGTGTATTGTTATTATTATTGTTATTGTTAATTTATTTTGGTGGAGTCCTCAGTTCATACCATCCATGAACTTATATTCGGTTTACACATATAAGGTATTTGTATGTCTTATATACATGCTACATATCTACAAATATACATTATTTATATTAATAAAATGACCGTTTTCTTGTTTTATATTATTACGTTGCTACTTTACAATTTATAGTTTGAAGTTAAAAGAGGTTGTGACATTTCTGATATTTCGAACGATACATTTATAGATAATTCTAAAGGAGGTTACTTAAATATATATATATATATATATATATATATATATTATTAGTATATATATAAAAAATCACTTATAATATTAACTATATATATAAATCTATATAGTTGTTTTAATAATTATTTGTTTTATATCTAGTTCGTACTCTAAATTTGTATTAAATAATAATTTTTAATACAAATTTAATAACATTTTTAATAATACGTTACATAATAAGTGATTGAGTGATATTTGGATTAACATATAACAATACAAGTATATTTATATATAACTATTCATTTAAATACTTGAACAAGTTTCAACGAGTGGATTTATGAATTGTAAAAATAGTAAAAAAAAGATAATCATATAAAAATTAATATCATATTATATTATAATAATATGTTAAACATAGTAATTAAATAATTGTAATATATGTTAATATGTGTAATACATTTTGTTATAATATATCATAAAAATATCAATTAAATAAAATATAAATAAGTGTCAATATAATATATATATATATATATATATATATATATATATTTAACTTATATATATTAGTTTAATACTATTTATTTTTTAGTTATAATACTATTATGATATTACGTAATATTATATACTATTTTTATTTGAATCTTATAAAATTATAATCAAAATACCTATTAAACATATTATATATATATTTATTTATTACTACAGATCATTTCGAAATAAACTATTCATATAACTGCAAAGGAAATAATTGTAACACTATTAAAGTTCACGATATTTTGAAAACAAATGGTTAATAATATATACATATATAATTATATATATATATATATATATATATACATAGTTAAATGAAATATATTTAGTTTAATTGAAAATAATGTATTGAGGTCAGAATTCACATTCAATTTCTGCTCAAAGGAGAGAACATATATATTATATCGTAATATATACTCACAAAGAAAGTGATCTCAAATAAAATAATAATATAGCATTATTAATAAATAAAATTACGAATAATAAAAAGAAAAAAATTATCTAAAATTTAGAATAATAGAGCCAACAAAAATATTAAATAAATGTATAACTGTCTGTGTGGCTCAGTTGGCTAAGGCGTCAGCAACAAAAGCAGTAGGACGCGGGTTCAAGCCCATCCGGACAATTACAATATGTAATAAAATAATATTTAGAAGTGATCTTATATAATTGTGTATAAATAAATTATCGGCTTTCTTTAAAATCATGGATGCCTTAAAATGATACTGCTTCGAATATACTTTGGAGCTATATGGTTATGTGAACACTTCATCTAAGTTACTGGATAGGATGAAATGACTCCACCAAAATAAATATAAAAATAACAATATAGAATAAATTAGATGATATGCAAAATAAAAGTATAATAAGGCGTGCTAATAATACAAATAATTAATAAACTAATAATGACATTATTATTTCTTTAAATATTTGAGTGTTATATATTTTTTAAATACATTATATTGTAATCGTGAAAGACAACCTTAAGTGTGCATAACTCATTAGGATATGTAACTCGGAAATATATCGCTATAGCAGAACACTATACTTAGACATAAATAAGTAAATTATATATAAAAAAAAAGGAAAGAATCCGTAGCCACAAACTTTTAATAACGAAAGAAAATTCAGATTATGTATTAAAGTATGCAAATTCAAGAAAGAACTATGTTCCGCATATGGAACCACATGTTCAAAATGAGTAAAGAAGAATCATTTTAAACTGATGTATACTTCTGAATTAACAGATAAAGTGTATGCAATGTGAGAAATAGTGTACAATACAATATAAAGGCATTATATCGTTTACTGAACTAGGATACATTAACACTCAACATAGAGTGGGGATTACTTATGGCAATTTTCCAGATGGATAACGGATCATCATTTGTTTACTTATTATTATTATTTTATTTTAGTGGAGTCCTTTCATCTCATCCAGGAACTTAGATGAAGTTTCACGTATAACCATATGTTACTATAATATCCCTTCTAAGACGCTCTCATGTTAATGCATCCATAAGTTTAGCGAGAGCCGATTATTCAGTTTTACACACATATATAAGATCACTTCTAAATAATATTTTAAGACCCATTTTACAAAATTAATTGATGGTCTGGACGAGGCTAGAACCCGTTCCCTAATGCTTGTGTATCTGACGCCTTATCTAACTGAGCCATACAGGCAGTTCACACACACACACATATATATATATATATATATATATATATATATATATAAATTGTTCGGTATAATTTGTCACTATATAACTTAGTTAAGGTAAAAACTTTAAAGAAAATAAGATGTAACGTAACTATTTTACATCATGTTATAACAGGAGGTCAAACGACACTAACTAATTTTATTTTTAATTTAAATGTACTTATATTATAAAATATTAGGATATATTCATATATAGAAATACGACTTCATTATAAAGGTAAGCCACTTTATCAGCTTACGTTATCATTTGTACAGTTTTTTAAACCATTTCAAAGTGTATTAAAAGTGTATTACATTATATTTAACAAATATAAATTACACATTATTATATATTAATTAATAACATTAACCGTTAACTTATATTACACATTAGGTTGGAATTTTAATGAAAACTGCAGATCTTGTGAAGTGACAATTGATGTAGATGACGCTACATGGAACGAATGTGTCAATTCTTTTGAAATCAGTACGTTGTTACATATATATGTTACAACACACATATATATAAACACACATACTACACAGTTATATATATACTTTACAAATATTATATATATATATATATATATATATATATATATATATATATATTCTATGTAATGTAAAAATTAAGATTGAATTCATCAAGTATAGGTACACTACTATATACCTGTTATTATTTAAACTATTTACCACACTCACTATAATGTTATAATATTATTAATTATTAAGATTTTACAACGTAAATCATATATATATATATATATTAAAATATTAAATATTACAACAAATATATATATATATATATATATATATATATCAACTTCATCATATTCTATTATTTAATAATATACCATTGATAGCTTCCTTGGAACAAACTAATGAAATGAGAGAATGCTACGGGTACTGCTATACCATAGTACATTACCTAACAGATTCTAAGGTTCATATAAATTTACTATATATATAAATGGTATGTAATATATATATATATATTATGTGTATCATACTATTTATTCAAGTATGTGTTCAAGTACAATGTACAATGTAAATATTACAACTACCCCTATCAAATGTAATACATTTAGATTATATAACATGGTGGATATTGAATCTGGCCGCCGCGATAATTTTCATATTTTATAGGGCGTGGTTAACTTCTCAAAGATAATTAAATATTCAAATATTAGAATACAAATGGTGTGTAAAAGGACCTTGCTCAATTGCAAGTTCTTTATTGACTATTTTCACTGTAGTTTGATTCGTGATTATCGGGTTTTCGCCAAGTAATGATGAAAAGTGATTTTTCCATTTCTGTAATCGTTTTGTCTGATCTATAGCCTTAATTTTAGAACGATTCGTAGACTTCCTACCACTAATTCTGTTCACAATTTGCCATGCTAGGGCAGATTTCTTATTATCTGCGGCCATTGTGATATCCTCAATTTACTTTTGCAAATATTTTGATTGCTCAGCGATATATGTTTCTTGTAGTTTTCTATTGGCTGAGTTGAGCTTGGTTGTGTTGATCGAGTTGGTATTACTTCTCATTAATGTGGATAATTGTTTCAATTCAATTCGTTTTTCTTCTATGATTTTATTCTCCCATGGTATTCTTTTCTTGAATTTAGTTTTTAACGGTATATGTTTCTTGGTTGACTCGGTATGAGCATTAACAAATGCTATATATTTTTCATTTGTAGTTTTACAAGTTTTGACTACGTTTTCGTAATGATTTTTTAAATATTTTGTGTAATTCTGTCGAATCGTTTTATATGTTGTGTATACACCAATTGTAACGTTTCTGTTTACTGTTGTCTTTTTATCAGCTCTTAGACTTAATATGAGTATTGAAGAGACGATGCTATGGTCAGAAAAAATACCTTCAAATGTGTTATATGCTTCACAATTTGTGTATGAAATGAGAATTTATTATTGTGATCTGTTCCTAAATGATCATTACAATCACCAGCTATAATTAAAACATTATGCTTTGGGACAGAGCGTGTGAAAGCGTACAGATCATGGTAAAAGTTTTCAACATCTGATTCTTCTGAAACATTCGTAGGACTATAGGATGTCACTGTTGTTGTCGGGTTTCTATTGAAATTTGCTATAAGTATCCTATCGCTTATTTTTTCCACGCTTATCAATGAAGCTGTGGCTCTTGGGCTTAACAGTAAACCTACTCCACCAGTAGAGCTATTAGAGTTATTTTTCCAGGATGAAGAAGTTACAAGAGACCATCCAATGTTTAGTGTATGATATTTGATATATTAATCTTTATGGTATAGTAGATGTTCCTGTATATAAATAATGTCAATATTATATTCTATGGCAGAGGTAACAAGTTCAGATGATTGGCATTCACCGTTAATGGTTCTGCTATTGAATGTCGATATATATATATTGATTTATCTCTTGAAGAACTTAGGTTTCAGTCTAATTAACGAGTCAGTAGCTTGTTTTTCGAGAATCGGGGCCTTATTGCCCCGATACGCGCTCCTTGATAATCAGCGCGACGAGCGATGCGGCATGATTTTCTGGTTTGATTGTTCATATGATTTTCGTTAGCTTGTTACGCAGATGTGCTCGCCACTACTACACCGCGGGCAGATTATCCAGTGACTGAACTCTTTAATATTGACCGTTATCCATTAGTAGGTTCTTCCACTCAACATCAACACGATTGCTACTCCCAACGGTTTGTACCGTGACCATGGTGCGGGCGCAACGGAGTAATATGTCTTGCCAAATGACCACTCTGATTTTGGGTTCGGGAATGCTTATTGAAATATTTTCTTTTATTCGCAGCTAACACTTCATATCTGAAGGCCTACCCCCTATCCACCACCTGGGGACCCGCTGGATGGGAGTTGATCTCTCCACACCAAAAAACAATGGTTAACAATGCATAATAATAACACAAATATATAAAGAATACAAATAAATATTAATAATTTGTGATATACACACAACGATAGTAAATAAAATAATAATAAAGCAATATTTGAGTTATAAACTGAATTTAATCATTACAAATCTGGGAAGTTGGTATCATGTCCATAGGTTCATATGTTAATATATTACCATTATAAATACTAATGGTTAGAAGGTTCTGTATAAAGATTGTTTGATATTTCTTATCTAGAATATCAAATTATTATAAAACAGGTAATATCATACGACGAAATAAAGTTACAAATGTTATAACAATATTATAGTTATGCATGTTGAACATAACAATTGGCTTAAATATGTAGTGTATCAATATTTTATATACAAATCAATATTATTATGTACATAATAGTTATTTAATTGTTAAATAATAGAATAGATAATATTTTTTTTAAATATCGAAAGTAGATGGCATTAAAATGATGGCACGGTAATTAGATTGCAATGCATTTTCATCTTTTTTTAAATATTGGAATACTATTAGCTGTTTTTCATAGAGCAGCGCATGGAAATTAATCTAAAATATGTTAAAACAAACAATAGATAATGGATGAAAAATGTTATTAGATAATAAATTAAACATACATTGGGTAACAAATATTGTGAATAATTACATTTATTTGGTAATTTACAAAGAAATACCCTTACTATTTCACGTACAATTATTAAACATCGATTATTTCATTATTAATGGATCATTATAATTATTTAACTTTAGAAAATTGTGTATCTATACAATCTGATTTATCAATGTCATTAGTATACATGAAATTACGATCATTTAGATTTCTGAGTGGAGATATGAGATTATTGTTATTTAATTTTGTTTTTATATAATTATAAAAAGAAGATTTTTTAAATACATCAATATTATATTGCTATTTTATTTGATAGTAAAGATTAGTTATATATCCAATATTATGAGTAGGTTTAATATATATGTTTAATACATTTATATTGACTATGCACTTATTAAGTATAATATATATATATATATATATATATACTATATACTTATTTAGTATACTAAATAAGTATATAGTAATATAACACTATAATATATTAGTTGATAAGGGATATTTATGTATATATTAATGTATCTATATTTTATTTTCAGGTAAGAATCAGAAAAGGATGTTTACCAAATAACAATATATATATTCTCAAAGAGAATTTCAGGGATCAACCATGGTATAAGAATGAAATTAGATTCTATAGCATACTTATTAACGATACTTCCGGTTAGTGAAATATTACGTAATAGTATGCATAAAGATTTGGGTTGCCGGCGGAATCATATGAATCTTAAGCCCTCTAACACACCATTTACTATTCTCAGAGCTGAAAGAGTTAACGTTCTGTATTCCGAGGTTGTTTATCGAATGCAACGACGACTTCGATTTAGAAGAGGATATCGATAGAAGTAAGTTAACAGCCAGTTACTAGGTATTTACACAGTAAACAACGCATACAATTATGTACATATTATGAACATAACATTACGAACATAATATACATATGAACACGGTATAATATTATATATGATATTATATATATACCTTCTTCAAACTCACGTGAACTCAAAACCATTATATTTATATTGTATATGTTATATTATATATTTTCTATTAAGGCTAGATAATTGTAAATATATATATTTAGATTTTGTTTAGGTATCATTTATATATGATATTCTGGTGAAATATACTATCAGTATGATACCTAAAAGTATGATATTAATTTACAAGTATGTACGGTATTATTATAATATATTATTGTTATATATATATATTGTTTTTAATATAGCATGTTTTAATATGATAAATTTATCAAAAATATTAAATATTTTTTGTTTTTTGTTATTTATTTAGAGTAAATAGATTTATATCTAAATATATTAATATAATAAATAATTAAATATTAGTATTATTTATGAAAAAAAAAGTATTTCCGAAATTAAAATAATGTATCAACATTTATTGAATAATTTTTATATTAATTTACATTCAAAAGATTTACTTAAATATATTTAAACATATGTATTTGTATTACACATATATAATGTTACTACGAATAATTATTATCAATCGCAAAGTATTATGTGCAATATGTTATGTTGTTATTTACTTTGATATTTTACCAGCTTGCATATATATATATATATATATATATATATATACTATGTATCATATAGAATATATATGTATTTCACATAGAGCTATTATTACGATCGTATTACTAGCTATATGTACAATACACATACATATATATATATATATATATATATATATATATATATATATATATATATATACTATATTACTATTAACATATATTATTCGTTTATAGTTTATGAAATACACGATAAAATAGATAAAAGGTTAACATCATTTATATATATATTTATGTATTTATGTATTTATGTATTTATATTGATAATGATGAATGTATGTGTATGTATAGTAGGGATGTGAGCCTCACGTCGTGAGGGTGGTTTACTCGATACAGATATAATCACAACGCGGTTAGATATTAAAATTGCTTTCATTAATGAACTGTGCTAATATAACCTGCGCGGCTTTTGGACGATGATTCAACCAATAAACGATCACAAATTACCATACTTAAATTATATTAATATTATAAAAATTAAATACTTAGGGAGATACCAATTAGCATATTTGGAAATATTGACAAAAACCCTATCACGTACCATAGTTTACCTATAATTGCTAGTATTATTAGAACAAATAAAACACACGTTTGAAATAAAAATCCAATATAACTATTTATTAGATTAATATATTTTAAATAATTATTCTAAAATTAAAATAGTAATATTCACTATCCAATGAGTACTAGTTAGTATGGCGTGTTTTAAAATATATCGAACAAAACCCCCTCACATCCACTATTATAATATGTAAATTATAACTAATAATATACATTAACATAATATACTCCGTTTAATATTTGTATTCAACATTCTAAGATAAGATATTATATATATTATATATATATATATATATATATATATATATATATATATATTTACTTATATATATATATATATATATATATATAATATATATATATATATATATATATATATATATATATATATATTTACTTATATATATATATATATATATATATATATATATAATATATATATATATATATATATATATATATATATGCTATTAAAATGTTACATAATATTATATAGGATAGAGGGGAATGATCATAGAAAGTGTGCTACATGTTTCAGCGCAAGATATCTGCAATACAGTAATCAGACCAAATGCGAAGCTGGTTATCGTCTTTAGATACAACCTTAATAGATACACAATTATCTTACCTTAAGTGTACTGATATACTACATGATACAACAGCCGTAAACACACATATGCTAACGTTGTCCAATGGGTTTGAAGTCATACTTCCCTTGTACACAATCATTTACTTATGTAGTATAGTTTGTAATATAGTGTGATAGTTATATATATATATATATATATATATATATATATATATATGTAGCAGAATAGTCTATTTTATATTTTTAATTAGTTATTTTTTGGTTTTGTATTATATACTAATTATAAAAGTATATATTTATATTATTTTTCGTAAATATTGATTTTTGTGTTTTTTATGTAATGGTATGTAGTATATAGTAATATAATTTGTTGAACCAAAAAGTAAATAAACCTTGATTTAACATGTATCAATTTTGTAACAGTATACCAAACCAATACAAAACAACACAACAATTTAATAGTATTACAAAAGAATTAATAATAAATAAAAATAATCTGATAATTATACACATAAATATTAGAAGTCTTACTCAAAACCTGGATAAATTAAGAGAATTTATAGATACTTTAATAATCAAACCTCATATTATATGTTTATCTGAAACCTGGTTAAATAGTAATAATGACTTCAATAATAATATAACAAACTACACATATCAAACAAACTATAGACAGAAACAAAATAAATGTAGAGGTGGTGGTGTTTCAATATATGTTATAAAAGATATTCAATATGAACTTATAAAAGACCTTACTTTTAATATAAAAGATTATTTAGAAACACTTACAATAGAAATTAAACTTAAAAAAAATAAAAAAATAATAATTTCATGCCTTTATAATAGCCCTTTCAATAAAACTGCAGATCTTATAAATATGTTATATAGTAAATTTCATAAATATATTTCACACGATTTAATAATTATGGGTGATTTTAATATCATAACAAATGATCCCAAACCATCTCAATTAAACATTTTAATAAATCAATTAGGACTAACGCCTCAAATTCTTCAAAACACTAGACCCCAATTCAATAAAAGTAACACTTCAACTATAGATCAAATTTACACTAATATAAACACAACAAATATTTATAATAGTGGAATACTCTTAGAAGACTTGACAGACCACCTCCCAATATATACAATAATTAAAATAAAAACCAAAATACGAAATAACTCAAATGAAATTAAAACAAGGAAAATAACAATAAATAATACTAAAAGACTTATTAATGCACTGAAAAATACGAATTGGGATTCGGTCCTCGAAGACAATGATGCTGAAAACTCATACAACAAATTTCATACCATATATACATCAATAATTAACCAATTTATCCCACTACTTACAAATAAAATATCTTCAAATATTCTTTCAAAAAATTGGATAACAAATAAAATAAAAAGAGACATTAATAAAAAGTATAAACTATATAAACTTTACTTAGATAATAAAAATGAAATCAACTTATATAACTACAAACAATTAAGAAATCAATTAACCTTAAATATTAAAAAAGCAAAGCAATCATATATAGATAATAAAATAAAAAATAGTATATCTACTAAAGAAAATTGGAATTTAATAAATAACCTCATAAATAAACAGCAAATTAAACAATCTCCAAATTATATAATAGATGAATTCGAAAATAAATTCAATAATGACAAACAAATAGCAAATGCATTTAACTCTTATTTTATAAATACAAGTCAATCCATAAATAATCAATTCACCTCTCCCATAAATAACATCAACCCAATTAACATTACACCAATATCTAAATCAATATATCTTCATCCCACATCAACACATGAGATAAATTCTATTATACAAAATAATAAATCAAAGACTTCTCTAGACACTGATTATCTAAACATGAAATTGTTAAAAATTTCAAAAGATTACATTGACCTTCCATTAAGCCATATTTTTAATCTATGTTTATCGTCAGGAACTTTTCCCTTAAAAATGAAACTATCCTCCATTAAACCAATTCATAAAAAAAATAATATCAATATTATATCTAACTATAGACCAATATCAATTTTAAGTCAACTATCGAAAATACTAGAAAAAATAATATATAATAGACTAATGCAATTCATACAAAATAATAACATAATAAATACTACTCAATATGGTTTCCTTAAGAAACATAATACCACTCAAGCTACACTAGATATTTACAACCATATAATGGAAAATAAAAAAGAAAATAAAGCAATAAATACATTATTTTTAGATTTAAGTAAAGCCTTTGATACTATTGATCATTCTATTATAATTAGCAAATTAGATAAATATGGAATTAGAGGGATTCCTCTTAAACTGATAAAAAACTATTTACATAATAGAACTCAACTAGTTAAAGTAAACATTACAGAATCTGATATTATAACTAATGATATCGGTGTACCCCAAGGCTCCATACTAGGCCCTTTACTATTCATAATTTATGTCAATGATCTACCATTGTATTTAGAAGATAATAATGTAAAATTTACAGTATATGCAGATGATACAGCTATAACTTTTACAGCAGATAATAATATAGAACTAACAAATTTAATTAAAAAAACCTTAATAAAAATAGAAAAATGGTATAAATATAATAAGTTAAAACTCAATATTAGTAAAACAGAAATGATAAATTTCAACTCAAATAAATATCCAAACAATATTATTTCATTAAATGATACATTAATAAATAACGTAAATAATTATAAATATCTTGGTATAATTCTTGATAGCAAACTTGATTTTAAAAATCATATTATTAAATTAAATAACAAACTCTCCCAAATTCAATTTTTAATCTCAAAATTGAGCAAATTCATTAAAACAAATTCATTGATAATTATATATAATAGTATTTTCCTACCATACTTAAACTATGGAAATATACTTTGGGGAAATACATTCTCAAATAATACCCTAAATACAACAATTATTCAAAAAAAAACCTTAAGAATAATAAATAAAAGAAAATTTCGAGATCATACAAAAGAATTATTCACATCAAATAAAATACTTAGATTAGATAAGCTAACATATTATAATACACTAATATATATGCATAAACAATATTATAATCAATTACCAACAAATTTAACTAAAATACACAAAAAAAATAATAATAAATATACTCTACGAACAAATAAAACATATACTATACCAATTTCAAAATCAACAAGAACAATAAATAGTTTACTGATAAAAGGTCCACAACTTTGGAACTTACTTCCAACAAATATACAAAATATAAAAAATGAAAATTTGTTCAAGAAAAGAGTAAAAAATATGTTAATCAATGATGAATTATATTATAGATAAATTAAAAAATTAATGAATTTAAAATTAATTTAATAAAATTAACATATTAAAAAAAACTAAAAAAAAAAAAATAAAATAAAAAATCTATATCAAATATATATGTATGTATGGATTATTTTTGTTATTATTATTTTGATTTTGATTTTTGTTAATGTCAAATTTTGTCTATCTACTGTATTTTATTTATTTATTATTATCTTTTATGTAAATACGAAATATATAGCTAACTATTATGATTAAACAATCACTGTTCCTGTCCCATGTATGAATAAATCACTGGCAACAACCCGAAAAGATCAAGGTCTTATTTTGAAGCCATTTGGAAACGAAGAAAGAAACGAAAAAGAATAATAAATGAAAAAAAAAGAACGAAATTAATGAATCCAATAAAATATATCTATCTATCTATCTATCTATATAAGTCAACAGATGGTAGGGGAAAATGTTAGTCATAACAGTTTGTTATACATAATTCTAAAAAGAAATACAAACATGTTTCGAACATATTGATGAATGAATGGTATTTTCTTATTGGTATACCGAATAAAATATATTCGGATATGGGTAGGAATTCTGTGTCCGCGATAGTAATAGAAATATGTAGTAGTGTTGGTATTAAACTTAGTACAACGAAGCCATGCAATCCTATGTGAAATGATCAAGTTTAACGGTTCAATATAACACTGTCGGGGTTGATTTGAACTTTCTCAGGTTAAGAATGAGGCTAATAGACAATACCATGAATACGTTGATACATTCCTATAATAATACCGATGCTGTCAACATATGTAAATGTGAGTTGTATATGTAGCTGTTAAGATATGAAACCTCTCGAAATGATTAATGGATTCCTTTTTTTGTATACACTTTTAATATAATAAATAAAACATACACTAGTATGTTAAATAATATATACAACATTACTATATAAAATAGCGCGATGTAATTGTATATACAACTACACGTGTCGAGGTATTATCAAAAAAGAAATAATATTATTAAATAACGATTATAACATGTCTACGTGACATTTAGGTCTAAATTGGTCGAAAACATTCTATTAAAATATATTAAATAACATTAAATAATAAATCAACAATATATAGGAAAATAATTTGTATATTTTTATAATTATTATATAATAAAAAACTAAAAAATAACTAATAGAAAATATAGAATACAAATTAAAAACAACTAATTAACAATATTGAATACGTTAGTCTTCTTCATATTTATATACATGAATGTTAACAGGTATAGTAGATGAGGATTTTGAACAAGTATATTGTATAACTGATTGCTTTACAATTATCAGAATGGAGGAAGGAATGGTATTTCACATTATATATATATATATATATATATATATATTTATAAAGTCTAAAACCATACATATAACGATTTCATAACTATAATGAGTTCATAATAAGTAGAATTCAGCACAACTCTTAAACTTAACATAAACTTAGAATACACACAACATATTTTATTAACACAGTTTACTATCATAAACGAATAACTTATATCATATTTACGTACACGTTACACGCAGAGATGTATTCCTGTATTATAACAACATGTTACGAAACTCTAAATACATACATTAATAATCAAACATGGTCGATGTATTTGAAACTAAACGTACAATGTACGTCGTACATCTGAGCTAAGGAAGCTATCAATAATATATTATTAAATAATAGAACATGATGAAGTTGATATATATATTTGTTGTAATATTTTATATTTTAATTTATATATATATATATATATATATATATATACTAGGGTGGGTGGCCGGCGTTGCCCGTGAATGAGACTATTTTAGGTGTGGGTGTAATGGGTTAGTTGAGACTATTGGGTCTTTTTTAGATTTTTATATAATGTTTTCTAGCAGTCAGTAGGCCGTTATTTATCTTTTTTTTATTTTAATGAAAAAAATGTTAATTTCATATTGTATTTATTAAAACAAAACTTTAACTACTTTGGTCTACTATTACTAATGAGTAAAAGTATTTAACCCAACATAACCACAACTGTGAAAATAACAATATAAATAAATATGCTTTTATAGGCTAACTCGGGAAGTAATGCAGCTAAAAAAAACCTACACAAATTAAAACTTAACCCAACCTATCCACAATTATGAAAATATCCTTGTATAGGCTCACTCTGGAAGTAATGCAGCTAAAAAAAACCTACCAATATTTAAACTTAACCCAACCTAACCACAAATGTGAAAATAACAATATAAATAAATATGCTTTTATAGACTCACTCGGGAAGTAATACATCTAAAAAAAACCTACACAAATTAAAACTTAACACAACCTAACCACAACAGTGAAATATACTTTTATATGCTAACTCGTGAAGCAATGCAGCTAAAAAAACCTACACAAATTAAAACTTAACCCAACCTAACCACAACTGTGAAAATATCCTTGTATAGGCTCAGTCGGGAAGTAATGCATCTAAAAAAACCCTACACAAATTAAAACTTAACCCAACCTAACCACAACTGTGAAAATAACAATATAAATGAATATGCTTTTATAGGCTCACTCGGGAAGTAATGCAGCTAAAAAAACCTACAAAATTAAAACTTAACCCAACATAACCACAACAGAGAAAATATACTTTTATAGGCTATCTCGGAAAGTAATGCAGCTAAAAAAACCTACACAAATTAAAACTTAACCCAACCTAACCACAACTGTGAAAATAACAATATAAATGAATATGCTTTTATAGGTCCACTCTGGAAGTAATGCAGCTAAAAAAAAACCTACACAAATTAAAACTTAACCCAACCTAACCACAACTGTGAAAATAACAATATAAATGAATATGATTTATAGGCTCACACGGGAAGTAATGCAGCTAAAAAAAATCTATCAATATTAAAACTTAACCCAACCTAAACAAAAAAGTGACAATAAATATAACTAAAAATATCAATATTTATATATATATATATATATATATATATATTTATATAGACTCACTCGGTATTTAATGCATATATAATTATAGAATATATTTTAGAACAAATATTTATATGATGACATTTGGCGAAATATTAAAACAGAGATGGAAACCCTATTATTCATATTTTCATGATTTTTCTGATTGTATTACATGTATTTTCCTAATCTTATGAATCCATAATTTATACGAAAATATTACCGGAAGTCGATCAAATAGACCACTCTAAAATCATGTATTGTTCACTATTTCAGCCGTAGCTCGAAGAATATTATACATAAGAAGTCCAAATTTATAAAATTATATTCTATTTTAATTATCTATTTAATAAAGTTAAAATTATTGAAATCGAATAATTATTGTAGATTTTGATTTTTCACATCACCGTATCACTTATGTTTAATAATTTATGTTTACATGGCGTAGATAGGAAATAATTAATATAAACTCGTAACGTACAAAATATTAACTCGATTTTACTCGTTCATGAACTTTTTCTCAATAATACGTTGTAAATAAATTCCGATTTACAATTGTTATTTCGATATTCAAATCGAATGTTGGAGTTCGTAAATCTACGTAATGTATTCGAAATTAAAGAAACTCATTTTTACGAAATTATTTACGATAAAATTCTCCACGATAATGTTTGTTATTAAAAATTTGCGTCGAATTTAAATTTTTCGATTAAGCAAATCGATTAAAAAATGACACTATTTAACGATTATTGGTATCGCGTGAATACATATTCAAAAAAGTAAATCATTCATGTTACCCCCACTGCTCCACTTTATCTCCCGACGTTTTCCTTACGGAAAACGGATCTCGCGTTCGCGAATTTTAATTATTTGAATTTATACAAAATATTAAATATTAAATTTTAACGATAAAAACCCAAAATACTACCTGAAATATTGTCCTTAGATGAAAATGAGTGTGCGCATAATATGTATTCCTAAATATATTTCGGGTATCTAACCTCATATATATACATTGGCAAAAAAAAATTTCAAATCGAGCATTATTTGAATTTAAGAATACACTTTGTTGAGATTTTTCACGGAAAGAGACTTTTATGGGAAAGATATTTTGAAAAATTTTGAAAAAAAATCACAAATCAATTTAATAAAATTATTTTCCTATCCGTTAACGTCGAGGTGGGGACGGCTCGGCCTGCGGCCTCGGCGTACGAGCCCGCCGCGCACCACCTAATTAAAGTATGTTTAGACGAATATATATATAGATACCAATGATGACCACTATAAAAACACGTAGTTATATACTCTAAGAGGATGTACACGCCCTACAAAAACCTTCACTATGAACGATATAATAAGTGAAAAATATGCCGATCTTAATAGGAATGTATCAAGACATTATCGGTATGTTACAATGTGCGCCAAATTGATAGGTTGGTGAATCATTTTAGTTTATACACTTATTATATACTTCTTAATTCTGAGAATATGTTTATATATGAGTTTAACTAATATATATATATATGTGTGTGTTTGTGTGTATGTGTGTGAGAGTGTGTATGAGTGTGTATAAGTGTGTGTATGAATGGGTGATAGGATTACATACACGAAGTTAATGAATCACCGTATACAAATATAAACTATGATAACACATTGATATTACATATATACGATCATGTATAATTAAACTTATATAATAGGTGCTATCAATTGATTATAATTAATATATTAATGTATATATATATAACTGTTTCTTATTAATATATCTAGATGATATTTATAAATTGTGTATTATCCTATAGGATTGTGTATTATCACTATAGTGAATATAATGATTTGCATCAGTAAAAGTTCATTTATGAGTTAATAACGTAACATTCCAACAATTCAATTTTCTGACAGACAATTGAACGTATTTATTGATGTTTTATTTAATCAAATATATATATATATATATATATATATACTATTATAATAGTTATTATTAGGTATGCCTATAAACAATAGGTTTATATTTAGCGAATATTTTACAATAAAATACGTCGATTTTGTAGGCAAATGTACTTAAAATGTACTTAAATTATAATAAAAAATATAACAATTTATATAAAAGTGCTCAATTGTATTTATTATTAAATATAATATTATTTATCGTCAAGATAAAATTGATTATTAGTCATAATGAATGCCTATTATATAATATCAATAAGTACATAACCTTAATATATTATAATTATAGTTATATACTTAAGTACCAATTTGTTATTAAAAATCCTAATCTGTATTTCAAATTGTAGGTACGTGTTTTAGATATTGTAAAACAAGATGTAATAATCTTAATTATATAATCAGTAAAGGTTTATATATTATTATATATATACTATATACTATATATATATATATATTAAGGTTATTCTTATACTGCTACTCTTTCAGATAGTTCTACAACATATTATACCTTTTACAGATTTCATTTTAGATAATAACCCTATTTATATAATTCACCTTCCCTAGATTAAAATACTATATGCTTTTAGAATCTATATATTTTATATTTGATGATAACTATCAAGGCTATATAGATTATCCTAACCTCTACTAAATACATATCTTCTGTATTTTGATCTATTAATAGAAAATTACGTAATAAAAAGGTTCAGAAACTAATCATGAATATTTAAAAAAGGGAATCTATTATTATTAATCCAGTTTAAACGTCGTGTAGTATTAATTCTGTTCAATACTAAATAGTCTCATTATATTGTTAACATATATAACTTGTTATACGTATACTAACCTTATACACGACATACTATAACCCCTATCTGTATAATTAAAGGTGCAACTTTCGAGTCTTTGGTAGCTAAATGGAAATTCGATAGAGTGAAAGAAGGTGAAACGATATACATAAACACAGGTTAGCATAACGCATACTATTTAGTGAAACTAGTAAATATACACACTCATATATATATATATATATATATATATATATATATATTTGTCTATTATGTATTGTGGACTCAAAATTACTTTATAAACCATCAGAAGTTTAACATATTCATAAGTATTAGTAACATAGGTTTAGGTTTACGGTATATGATACGTATGATAGGGAAGTACACATAGAGCAGAGAAATGGGGTTCTCTCTAGCTATGTGGGTGGTAAATACATGTACGTCGGTGTACTTGCACATGATGAGTCATCTTGTAATACGTCTTGCATATACAATGGGTATAATTGTCAATACACTTTATAATGTATATATATATATATATATATATATATATATATATATATATATAAATAATATATTCATATTACAAGTTATTCCTTAAAATAAACATGTATACAAACATACATCTATACATGTATACTAGTTTCGTATGCTTTATAATATTAGTCTTATGATGTATTTATTAGTATATTTATCATATATTTAAAATATAGTTGATTTTATCTAATATATATATATAGATATATGGGTGTGTATATATGTGTGTAACTGCTATGTTATCTTATTATAAATAAATAATCATTTAAGCCACGATGCATTAATATCAGTGTATCTTCGAAAACATTAGATATTTGTATAATAAAAACTGTATCTAAATGGATGGATGGGATGACAGATTCCACCAAACTAATAATTAACAATAACAATATATATATATATATATATATATATTTAATATTTAATTGATTTATTAATATAGTATGGAAAAAGGGAACCAAAAGTTGTATCACATGTCAAACTAATATTGAAAGTGTAATTGATGAAGATATTGATAATTTTTGTATCAATAATCATATTAGTTGTTAGATTATATATATATATATATATATATATATAAATGTGTATTATTATATAAATGTGTATTATTATATGTAATAATTCAGATTGTTTAGTGATATATTTATATATCTTGTTATGTCATTACCTGTATTCATTAATTTTATTTATAATGTATATCATTTTTGAGTAATATATCAACTTATATTAATGAATACTAACATGTTAATATTTAAAATATATTTAAAATAAATGAATTATCCAATACGTGTAATATATTATAATATTAGAAGTATGTTACATTATAAAACATTTATTATGTTTATATATAGCATCATATATATATATATATATATATATATATATATATATATATATATGATTAATTTTAATAAGTACTAAAATGAGAATTATTCGAATAAACAGCATCACCGAGAGAACGTAAAGATATCGTGGAATGCAAAGGATTATGTTTCACGATGGTTATACAGAACGGATCAGAAACGGTTAATATTCAATTGTAATAGGATAACTATTATACAACTTTAAATTAAATATATTTTATAAGAAATATATTTAATTTAAAAAAGTATACTTGTAAGTACTAAAGTAATTTCAATTTAAAATATATTGATATAGAAATATAGAAATATATTTTATATGGAACACATAAG
This sequence comes from Osedax fenrisi, assembly GCA_964019155.1. Classification (NCBI taxonomy): domain Eukaryota; kingdom Metazoa; phylum Annelida; class Polychaeta; order Sabellida; family Siboglinidae; genus Osedax; species Osedax fenrisi. The sequence goes on along the minus strand of OZ025241.1, from coordinate 85,295,928 downwards.
TTCTATAATTAACGAATATATATATATATATATATATATATATATATATATATATATATATGTAAAAGAGAGGTAGATATTCTTTGTTGTTGAATACGTTTATTAAACTCTAACACATATACATTAAACACTTAAAGATACATAATAAACACAAACCGTGTCCTCTGATTATGTACGGTAAACAATAATTAGAAATGCGATGCGTTAAAGTAATATAATAATAACACAATGATAAATGTGGCGACATTCACACTGTGTCGCACGCCGTCATGTACCAATGAACACGCCGCACGCACTAATCACGCTTAGCAACGGCCTTCCTAGATGCGTCATCGCAGCTTCTCTCTAGATACCCGTCCCGCAGCCTAAACACTCGCTTCGTGTACTACAACTACCACGCGGTCTCCCACTCAACTTCGCACTCATACACCTTACCGCATCACCAGCTCTACCACATATATATATATGTAACTATATATTTTTATTATATATTTTTTAAAGTAAGTAAATCATTTATTTCAAAAAAATCGTATATTTTATACGATTTATATATTTTACAACCTACAAGTGTTGATAATATATATAAATACTAAATAAAACGTGATACAACTAAACTCGTAACTTATTGGATACTCGGATATAACTTATAGTAGCACAATGTATTTATAAGTAATACTTAGATATCCGTTACCCATGACATAATTACCAGTGCGCTTGTACGCTTGTTTTATAGGTGAAGTTCTCTAAAGGGTGTTTGGAACATTATCAGCTGTTCTCCGCCAACAATTACATGCAATATTACGCCGACGACTGGATGAATTCGACATTGAATTTCTTAACCAATATAAATGATGGTTAATATTATTGTCTTATTATAAATAGCTTATTATATTATATTACATATTAATATATATACAACATATATATTTTGAATGATTTTCTACCTACACTGTTAAAAATAACCCTTTAGTTATCGCTGAATAAACATTTAGTAAGTGGTCCTGTGAGTGAAGGGTGTTCGACCCTTTAGTAAAAGCTTTAGTGAAACATGAAGGGTTTTACTACATAAAGAACTAAAGGGTTTTGATCAATATTAACTAAAGGGTTCTATTCTTATTTGAACTACAAGTTTTTGATAGAATAATAACTAAAGGGTTTTAACTTATTTGAACTAAAGGTTATTTAAATTTTATTAACTAAA
>OZ025241.1:85287227-85289727 GCA_964019155.1 Osedax fenrisi | reverse complement strand
CTTGATTGGAACTGTTCTCCATATTTACCGTCCATAAATGAATTGAACACATGGAGTAAATCATACGATACATATATCACATCAATCAAAAATAAATCAAATAATAAATCTAATTGACTATCGGTATGTAGCAATGAAAACATTACTTCCCTCATTAATTGTCGGTCACTAGTTGCTAATATTGATATCATCACACAATATATAATAGAATCTAAATCATCAATAATCGCACTCACAGAAACTTGGCTACATATATTAGATGATGTTACTCCTTCTTATTTTGAACCATTACATTTTAATTTTATACATAGTCCTAGATGTGATGGTAGAAATGGTGGTGGTGTTGCTTTACTTTTAAATAATAACTATACTATACTTTCTCAAATTCGAATTAATATGACTCTATGTGATGTACTTCTTGTAAAATTTAAAACATCCCAATCTCAAATAATAACTGTTCTCACTATATATAGACCTCCAAATAATAACCATATAATATTTTTTAAAGAATTTTCGGATCTAATACATCAACACATTTGCCCTTTCCTTATAATTCTTGGTGACTTTAATTTTCATTTTAATTCTACATCATATCCCCATAATAAATTCAAAGATATCTGTAATGAATTATGTTTATCTCAACATGTTACTGAAACTACACATATTTCTGGAAATGTACTCGATCTTATTTTTACTCATAATAATTCTATTCTATTAGCTAAACAACCAACTAATTCTACACTATTAACTGATCATTATGCTATTAAATGTACATTAAATATAAAAAAATATATAAGTTCTAAATTATTATCCTATCGACATTTACGTAATATAGACTTAACTAAATTTTCTCTTGATATTCTATCTAATCTTGACATAAATAATTTTACTATAACTGCACTTAATAATACACTTTCTAATCTTCTAGACACATATGCACCACTTAATAACCGAACAATTAAAATATACTCTATAACACCATGGTTTAATCATATATGTCATACTTATAAAAAAAATACTAACATATTAAACAAAATATATAATAAAAATAAAAATACAATTAATCATGATAATTTCTTATTTGCTAGATCTCAATACCGTAAACAAATGAAATCTCAAAAATCAATGTACTATAATAATAAAATTAATTTATATAAAAATGATTCTAAAAAACTTTTTAAACTTACTAATCAATTAATGGGAAGGAACAAAAGAAAAACTTTTCCTCCTCAAAAAATAATCTACTAGTTAATAAATTCTCAAATTTCTTTGATAATAAAATTTCCAACATATGTGATAATATCTCGAAAAGTAAATCTGTAAATAAATCTATCAATATAAATTGTTTTGATACATGTTCATTTCCCAATAATAATTTTAATAATTTCATAACTCCAACACATACTGAAATATATAATTTGATAATTACCGCCAAATGTACTTCACCAAATGATCCATTACCTCTCTCTATTACTAAAAAAAATTATTAACACTTTAACACCTCTATATCATAAAATTATTAATATTTCACTAACTACTGGCATTATACCACCTGAATTAACACATGCTATAATAACTCCCATTTTAAAAAATGCATCTTTAGATGATTCTATTTTATCTAATTATCGACCTCTATCTCAATTACCATTACTCTCAAAGATTCTAGAAAAAGTTATCTATAAACAGCTCATATCTTATCTTGACTATAATGATTTATTTGATAATTACCAGAGTGCATACCGTAAACATCATAGTACTGAAACTTCCATTATTGCACTTACTGATAGCCTTCACCATTCACTTGACAACCACAAATCTTTGCAATTATTATTTATTGATATGACTGCTGCATTTGATACCATTGACTTTACTATATTACTATCTAGACTTTCCAATATTGGTATTACTGGAACTGCTTTCAATTGGTTTAAATCTTTCATTACTACTAGAACATACTCTGTTAAAATTAATTCTTCATTTTCTCAACCCTATCCACTAAATTTCGGTGTCCCACAAGGTTCTGTCCTTTCTCCAATTCTATTTTCTATATATCTACGACCTTTATCAAAATTACTCCAATCATATTCTTTACTAAAATATAATATATATGCAGATGATATTGTATTACACACATTTGCAACTAACTCTACACAAAATAATTATTTTCAAGACTGTATTAATTCTACTACTAACTGGCTTACTAATAATAACTTACTAATAAATTCAAATAAAACTAAACTAATTAATATTTCTAGAACTCGCACTGCATTTCCAAATATCTATATCGGTACAGATAATATTACTCCTATTACTAGTACAAAGTATCTTGGAATAACTATTTCACAAGATCTATCGACTGAAATACATGTAAAAGATATACTTAAGTCTGCATCATATAATGTTTACAATTTAAAAAAAATTCGCCCTTTCATTTCACTAAATACAGCTAAAATATTATCTACTTCACTAATTATTTCTAAACTAAATTACTGCAACTCTT
>OZ025241.1:85276956-85284527 GCA_964019155.1 Osedax fenrisi | reverse complement strand
TAATACTACTACTACTACTACTACTACTACTACTACTACTACTACTACTACTACTACTACTACTACTACTACTACTACTACTACTACTACTACTACTACTACTACTACTACTACTACTACTACTACTACTACTACTACTACTACTACTACTACTACTACTACTACTACTACTACTACTACTACTACTACTACTACTACTACTACTACTACTACTACTACTACTACTACTACTACTACTACTACTACTACTACTACTACTACTACTACTACTACTACTACTACTACTACTACTACTACTACTACTACTACTACTACTACTACTACTACTACTACTACTACTACTACTACTACTACTACTACTACTACTACTACTACTACTACTACTACTACTACTACTACTACTACTACTACTACTACTACTACTACTACTTCTACTACTACTACTACTACTACTACTACTACTACTACTACTACTACTACTACTACTACTACTACTACTACTACTACTACTACTACTACTACTACTACTACTACTACTACTACTACTACTACTACTACTACTACTACTACTACTACTACTACTACTACTACTACTACTACTACTACTACACTACTACTACTACTACTACTACTACTACTACTACTACTACTACTACTACTACTACTACTACTACTACTACTACTACTACTACTACTACTACTACTACTACTACTACTACTACTACTACTACTACTACTACTACTACTACTACTACTACTACTACTACTACTACTACTACTACTACTACTACTACTACTACTACTACTACTACTACTACTACTACTACTACTACTACTACTACTACTACTACTACTACTACTACTACTACTACTACTACTACTACTACTACTACTACTACTACTACTACTACTACTACTACTACTACTACTACTACTACTACTACTACTACTACTACTACTACTACTACTACTACTACTACTACTACTACTACTACTACTACTACTACTACTACTACTACTACTACTACTACTACTACTACTACTACTACTACTACTACTACTACTACTACTACTACTACTACTATTACTATTATTACTACTACTACTACTACTACTATTATTATTATTATTACTACTACTACTACTACTACTACTACTACTACTACTACTACTACTACTACTACTACTATACTACTACTACTACTACTACTACTACTACTACTACTACTACTACTACTACTACTACTACTACTACTACTACTACTACTACTACTACTACTACTACTACTACTACTACTACTACTACTACTACTACTACTACTACTACTACTACTACTACTACTACTACTACTACTACTACTACTACTACTACTACTACTACTACTACTACTACTACTACTACTACTACTACTACTACTACTACTACTACTACTACTACTACTACTACTACTACTACTACTACTACTACTACTACTACTACTACTACTACTACTACTACTACTACTACTACTACTACTACTACTACTACTACTACTACTACTACTACTACTACTACTACTACTACTACTACTACTACTACTACTACTACTACTACTACTACTACTACTACTACTACTACTAACTACTACTACTACTACTACTACTACTACTACTACTACTACTACTACTACTACTACTACTACTACTACTACTACTACTACTACTACTACTACTACTACTACTACTACTACTACTACTACTACTACTACTACTACTACTACTACTACTACTACTACTACTACTACTACTACTACTACTACTACTACTACTACTACTACTACTACTACTACTACTACTACTACTACTACTACTACTACTACTACTACTACTATTACTATTATTACTACTACTACTACTACTACTACTACTATTACTATTATTACTACTACTACTACTACTACTACTACTACTACTACAACTACTACTACTACTACTACTACTACTACTACTACTACTACTACTACTACTACTACTACTACTACTACTACTACTACTACTACTACTACTACTACTACTACTACTACTACTACTACTACTACTACTACTACTACTACTACTACTACTACTACTACTACTACTACTACTACTACTGCTGCTACTACTACTACTACTACTACTACTACTACTACTACTACTACTACTACTACTACTACTACTACTACTACTACTACTACTACTACTACTACTACTACTACTACTACTACTACTACTACTACTACTACTACTACTACTACTACTACTACTACTACTACTACTACTACTACTACTACTACTACTACTACTACTACTACTACTACTACTACTACTACTACTACTACTACTACTACTACTACTACTACTACTACTACTACTACTACTACTACTACTACTACTACTACTACTACTACTACTACTACTACTACTACTACTACTACTACTACTACTACTACTACTACTACTACTACTACTACTACTACTACTACTACTACTACTACTACTACTACTACTACTACTACTACTACTACTACTACTACTACTACTACTACTACTACTACTACTACTACTACTACTACTACTACTACTACTACTACTACTACTACTACTACTACTACTACTACTACTACTACTACTACTACTACTACTACTACTACTACTACTACTACTACTACTACTACTACTACTACTACTACTACTACTACTACTACTACTACTACTACTACTACTACTACTACTACTACTACTACTACTACTACTACTACTACTACTACTACTACTACTACTACTACTACTACTACTACTACTACTACTACTACTACTACTACTACTACTACTACTACTACTACTACTACTACTACTACTACTACTACTACTACTACTACTACTACTACTACTACTACTACTACTACTACTACTACTACTACTACTACTACTACTACTACTACTACTACTACTACTACTACTACTACTACTACTACTACTACTATCTACTACTACTACTATACTACTACTACTACTACTACTACTACTACTACTACTACTACTACTACTACTACTACTACTACTACTACTACTACTACTACTACTACTACTACTACTACTACTACTACTACTACTACTACTACTACTACTACTACTACTACTACTACTACTACTACTACTACTACTACAACTACTACTACTACTACTACTACTACTACTACTACTACTACTACTACTACTACTACTACTACTACTACTACTACTATCAATCAATCAATCAATCAAAACGATTTATTTAAACACTGCAAATAACACACCAGGCGTTCTCAAGAGTGTAACAAAGCAAACAAACAAAAATAACATAATTGAATATAAACAAAATAATAATTAGTATTATTATAAACTGTACATTGCAAAATGCAATATTGGTTATTGATATATACAAAAAAAACCATATGATATAATGTCATCTGGAAAATAAAACATATCAATAACATACATAACATAAATAACGTAAAAATAATAAATTAAGACTTTTCAATATTGAATAAATAACGTTTTAAATTAAATTTAAAGGTATCGTGATTAGGAATCATTCTTATTTTCAAGGGAAGAGAATTCCATAGTGGCGGCGCATAGTATTGAAAGGCTCTCTTGGAAGTTACTGGTTTCACTGATTTCTTGACTTGTAAGCAGTATACATCATTAGATGATCGAAGTTCACGACAGATAGGCACTTTAACTGATAGGCAAGTTCTAATATATGAAGGACCTGCAGTGAGTGATTTATGAATTATACATAGAATTCTATATTTGCTTCTATTAATATTGTTGAGAATATTAAGATTATGTTGACGCAATGTAACACTCGAGTGATCAAATAAAGGTTGTTGATAGATTAATCGTACTGCCGAATGATCAATTCTATAGATACATTTATTCAATTTTTTGGATAGACCTAAATATATCGAATTACAATAATTAGTCGACGAAAATACCATTGCTTTAATTAGCATCGTAGTGAGGTCTTTGCTAATGAACTTTCTTATATATCGTATATTATATAAATGAAAATTTGCTTTCCTGCAAACAGTTGACATATGATCATCAAAATTCAATTTATTATCAATAGTAATACCAAGATATTTAATTTTTAGTGATGGAATAATTCTAATATTATCAATAAATATATCAGTGAAGTTATTAAAGTTATGCGGTAAGTTCAGTAATTCAGTTTTAGAAGTATTAAGTAGAAGTTTGTTCATAAGTAGCCATTTATTCACTTGATTGGCACATTCAACTAGCTCATTATTCATGACCAATCTACTATTAACAGAATAAATAAGAATATCATCAGCATAGAGATGAAATCTTAATGTTTTAAATGATTTGATAATATTAGTTATTGGGTTCAGATATATAGAGAATAGTAGTGGACCTAAGACGGATCCTTGCGGAACCCCGTACTTAAATGATTGAGATTTAGAATAAGAGTTATTGATCTTAACAGAAAAAGTTCTATTAGTGACAAATCCAATTAAGAAATCATGAGCAGTTGAAGATATACCGATGTCTAAAAGTCTATCTGAAAGGATATCAAAAGATAGCTCAAAAGATAGCGTATCAAAAGCAGATGACAGATCTAGAAGTAGAATCTGAATTTTTTCATTTCTATCTAAAGATGTATATATATCATTTAGTATAAGAGTTATCGCAGTTTTCTGTACTGTGGTTCTTTCTAAAAGCACTTTGTAAGTTACAGGATAAGTTATTAAAATCAATAAAAGTAGTTATCTGTTTAAAAACAATTTTTTCGAGAATTTTAGAGATTAAAGGTAGTTGAGCAATAGGGCGAAAGTTCGAGAGTTCATTTATATTAAGACTATTTTTCTTTAAAATAGGAGTAATAATAGAATGTTTTAAAATAGAAGGAATAACACCTGTAATAAGGGATTGATTAATGATTGAAGAAAAAAGTGGAGTGAGTGTGTTAGCTAAAGATTTCATCACAGTAAGAGGCAGAGAATCAGAGGGAGAAGCAGAAGAAGCCGTAACTAAAAGATTATAGATGTCAACATTAGAAGGGAGCGTAAAATGAGTAAGAGTAGGAGTTTGATTTAAATGAGTATTTTGAGAATTTTCAGAGGAATTATTCAAATAATTGTATTGATTTATAGAAGGGGGTGACAATTTTATTTTAATGACTGAGTAAATAATATCAATTTTAGAAATGAAAAAATCAATAAAATTATTACATAAAATATCATCAGAAATATTAGGATAAGATTTGTGATGAGATTTACCTAGAAGAGAATTAGTGAAAGCATAAAGCTTGCCCATGTTATTACCACACTTTAAAATTTTATTTTTATAAAATTCTTTTTTAGTAGAAGTTATGCTCCTTTTAAAAGATAATTTTAACTTTTTTAAATTTATCAAGTTAAAAGATGTTGAGTTTTTATTGAACATTCTTTCAGCTTTTCTCATTTGGCGTTTGATATATAAATTATCATTCGAGAACCATTCATTAGTACGATCACTAACTACTTTATTTTTAGAAGGAGCATATTTATTCAGTAGAAAAGTAAGAATTTGATCTAAAAAAGATATAGATATATTGTTGAAATTGGAGCTAGTATGATACTTGATATCAGTACTAAAGATTCATAATCAATATTGCGAATATTTCTGTAGCTAATCGTTCGATTTGAATTGCAGTTAATATTAACGTTCAGAATGAATGAAACAGCATAATGATCAGAAATAAGAAATTTAATTGGAAGAATTGTTAAATAATTTAGATGAAAACTAGAACTGATAATTAAATCAAGAATATTATTAGATATATGTGTCCTTTCAGATACATGTTGAGTTAAAGATAAAGATTGTAAAATATTATTAAAAGAGAGAGCAGCAGTATTATCAGATCCAATATGAAAATTGAAATCTCCTAAAATAACGGTATTAGTAAGAGAGATGTGGGAAACAAGTTCAAAAAAACAATCAATGAAAGAAGAATAAGCATTACTTGGAGGTCTATAAATTACAATTAATTTAAAATTATTGCAAAAATTTAATTTAAAGTTTGAAATTAAACATTCACTATTAGGTAAGTCAAATAATCTTGAATTGATAAGTTCAATACTTTTTTTTATACAGTATACCTACTCCACCACCCGTACGACCACACACACGATTAGCTTGAATAAAATTATAATCTGTTGATTTTAATGAAGAAATGACTGCACAGTCGTTTTCATTAAACCATGTTTCCGTTAATGCTATGATGTCATGATTAAATTCATTAATAAAATCAAGAATGAAAATCAAATTTGCCTTAACGGAACGAGCATTTATTAATGAAATTGTAGGGTGGTAGGACTTAGTAGACACATTTAGTCAAGCTGATTGTGGATCAGAAGATTTATTTTTGATATCACTTATATAACTATTAAATGATATTTTCCATTCATTAAATGTATTATCACATGGTATATAAGGATTACCACTCCAGTCAATTACATCAGAACTATCACTATTTATAATATTTCTTAATTCATATTTATTATTTCTTCGGTTTAAAACACATTTATAACCTTGAATTAATTTGCTTTTTAAAGCATGGTAAGAAATATGTTTGAATTGTTTAACTTCAGGTGTTAACAAAGGGTGAACGAATAAATTTTTGAAATCAGAATTTCGCAATAGATTAGTAGAAGATAATATTAGTAGAAGATAATAAGAAGATAATACTACTACTACTACTACTACTACTACTACTACTACTACTACTACTACTACTACTACTACTACTACTACTACTACTACTACTACTACTACTACTACTACTACTACTACTACTACTACTACTACTACTACTACTACTACTACTACTACTACTACTAATACTACTACTACTACTACTAATACTACTACTACTATACTACTACTACTACTACTACTACTACTACTACTACTACTACTACTACTACTAATACTACTACTACTATACTACTACTACTACTACTACTACTACTACTACTACTACTACTACTACTACTACTACTACTACTACTACTACTACTACTACTACTACTACTACTACTACTACTACTACTACTACTACTACTACTACTACTACTACTACTACTACTACTACTACTACTACTACTACTACTACTACTACTACTACTACTACTACTACTACTACTACTACTACTACTACTACTACTACTACTACTACTACTACTACTACTACTACTACTACTACTACTACTACTACTACTACTACTACTACTACTACTACTACTACTACTACTACTACTACTACTACTACTACTACTACTACTACTACTACTACTACTACTACTACTACTACTACTACTACTACTACTACTACTACTACTACTACTACTACTACTACTACTACTACTACTACTACTACTACTATACTACTACTACTACTACTACTACTACTACTACTACTACTACTACTACTATACTACTACTACTACTACTACTACTACTACTACTACTACTACTACTACTACTACTACTACTACTACTACTACTAC